>JAEIGR010000017.1:447500-1647500 GCA_018904305.1 Scaptomyza montana | reverse complement strand
TTACTAAGACGAAACAGGAAAAGCACAACAACAACAAAAGAATGGGAAGAAGAAGAATATATAAAAGGATGTAGAAGATTAAATACACTTTCGTTAAGTTTTTGGCTACACATTTTCATTTTCTGCCTGGAATACAAAACTTTAAATGTTTTTGGTTAGTCTTTGTGGGTTGATCAATCTTTTCTAAGATATTATCTTACGTCAGCTCATATTTTTGTTTTTGAATTTTTCTGAGCCTTAAATAATATTATGGTATTTATGAAACATATTATTGTAATAACTTTTATCCTAATAAGTTACATTATTTGTAATATTTATGATAAGCCTTATTAAGAGAGAGTTTCCAATCAGCTTTCATAATCATAATCTTCATCCTTTTACCACACTTAATCATCATTACTCTCTTTCATAGCGTATCGAATTGTAGCGCAAGTGAAAATGATTAAAATTTTACCTACCAAGGCAACTAGCAGGCTGCTCCTCGCAACTCAACCCCCCGCACTCACTCGCCTACCTTCAGTCTGCCGTCTGCAAGCCTTTGGGTCCTAAGTTTTGTTGCCTTCTTTTTTGAACATTGTTTCGTTTCATTTTTTTTGTATTTTTAAAAAGTATTAATTAATGCAAAATTGAAGAACAGGAACTTAAGTAGGGCTTCTGCTGCCGTTGCTTCTTGCTTTACAAATGAGCAGCGCTTTGCATCAATTTTATTTTTTTGGATTTATTACCCCAGTTTTTTTTTTTTTTTTTTTTGAAACTTGAGAGCATTACACAAATTAAGAACCTGATTGCCGTTGAGGGAACAATGCCTCTCTCGAAGCGGCGGACGTTGCTTGTCCACTCAAGCGGCAGCAACTTAATGAAAACGAAATTGACACCTGCCCAAAGTACCCACCGCCCGCCCGCCCTTTCTCTACTTCCTCTGTGCAGCTACCTGCCCTAACGCTTATAAAGTATTGTTTTCTTGTCTTTAGCATGACTTTTTTTTTTCTTTGTTGGTCTTATTTTGTGCTGTTGCTGTTGCTGACCGCAGTAAAATTATACGCACGTCTGAAGTTACGTGAAATGTCGATGATGGGGACACGGTGTGTCAATAGTTGAAACACCACCCCCCCCCTTCCCTTCTTTTCAAGTCAAGTCCTTGCGCCATACTGTTGCCCGGACATTTCCTGTGCAATGTGCCGTTGACATTTTGTATATGCCATCATTGCGCGCACAAACACACACGCACACATCCTTGCGTGGCCAGAATGCTCATAAATCTTCTCTCATAGTGCGAGGCTCACCCCAACTACAGTCTCCCCCCAACTCACACACACACACTCAATTCCCACTGTATGTTATGTGCGGCGTTATTTCGATTTCAAATTTGTATGCATGTTTGTGTGCGTATGGTGACTTTATGTTTTATCTTGCTTTTACGCTTCCGAGCTTGCTGCTCCAACTCCAAATTCAGCTGCAGCCTTTGGCCATGTCCTAGCTGACCAGTGTCCAAGTAACAGTTCAGTGTTGGCTTTGGCCATCGCCCCGAATTGTCTCCAGTTATTTCAGTTTGTTGTTTAGCTCATAAATCTGCTTATCTGGTGAGTCGTCGCATTCGATGCGCACAGCGCCTAACACACAGCTTAAACTTGCCATCGCCTTATAGTTTTATTTTCTGATACCCTGTAATCAAAAAAGTGCAAAATAAAGTATCTGTAAGCTATTTTTCAGCCCTCGCACTTAGAAAATGTAACTGTTGACTTTGTGTTATTTTTATTCGTAAGAAATTGGGTGTGGAGGAATTTTGTTTGTGGGGACTTTATGCCCGTTTTGCGAGCTCAAATTGCTTAACCAGAGGTAAAACTCGATTTTTTTATGGAGTGTTTGGCTTAAAAATAAGAGCTCAAGCAGTTTCCTAAGAATTAGTTATAGATTAAGACCAAGCATTTTAATATTTAGTAGCTTTTTATATTTATAACGCTATAAAATTTAAGTGGATAAGAAAGTTATGTTAGAAAAGAAAAGATGTAAGAGAAATCAAGTACGATATAACTTATTAAACACCTTTTCAACTTCAAAACCTTACATACGTGTTGGTTATATAACGGACTCTTGTCTGAAATTTGTATTTGAGTAATTACATGTGTTATGTTATGTTTTCTTATTGAATATTATAGGGCATTTAAAGGTCATAAATGTCACATTGTTGCATTCTTAAAAGCTTTCAAGTTTCGGGTTTCTACACTTTTTTCATTGGTCTAGTCGGATTTTGGTATAGGCTTAGTTCGAGGGGTATGGGAAACTGTGCCCAGCTGTGGCGCATTAAAGGATTTTGCAGCAGCTTGACCCTGTTGCAGTCATGCATAAATTTGTTAGATTTGGCAATTGACAAGCAGCAAAAACAAACGCACACACACACACAATAGCAATAGCAACAACAATTGGTAAAACAATATTGTGCCAAAAATGTTTGCCGAAAACCCAAAAACTGGTCAAGCGCCTAAAAGTTATAAATATTTTTTTGTAGAATTAATTAAGCTTTTGCACGGACCGAGCGGCTTAGTAGGTAGTGGCCAGGGGATAAGGGGCGGTTAAATGTAACTGAGACGGCAGCAGGCCAAAAAGCAGAAGAAAAATTAGAAGCGAGTTTCTCCCCTTTTATGCTAGCCAAAAGTATGTTTGAAATATGCACGAAATGAAATTAGTAGCCCAAGATAAAAACGTAATGAAATCAAATGCGGCCTAAATGTTTTCGAGTTGTTGTTGCCCTCTCGTCGCTAAGGAAGCAAACACACAATGCCCCCAAGCATTGAGGGTCGTTTGGGGTAGGCAAAAGGCAAAGAAAATTGAAATGTGTGCGCCTATATAAATGGGTTATAATGCGAACTTCTTCGTTGGAGGAGTTTACTGAAGCGTTAAGTCAAATGTGCTAATGAAAAAGATTGTGAAGGCAAAGCGAAAAGATGATTACTTTAAAGACACAAAGATGATCGCAAAAAAGCAGGAAATTAAAAAAAATTAAACAAAAACGAAACAGAAAAGTTTTGCAAAGGAATTAATTGATAAGTAGAAATGTTAAAAGAAATACTTTAGAAATGCTAAATATTCGGATTATAGCTAGATTCTTAAAAGTTCAAATGGAAACAAACTAATTGCAAACATGAGTAAACAAATTAATTAAATTAATTCATGGAATATGATTTTACTTTTTTATAAAAGTGTTTTTTACCACTAAAATTCCTAAATCTCCTGTTTGCTTTTCAGCGCTCATTCAAAGAAAAATTTTTTTCATTAAACGCAAATTTCTTACTAAAAACTGTCAAGCAGTTAAATAGCAAATTTCACAAGTATTAAAAGATTTTATATTAAGTATATAATTGGGTATTAAAAAAAAAAAAAATTAAAGCGATAAGAAAGTGAGATTTATGTAAAAATACTGTTTTACGAAATTATTGCAAGAAAAACCAACTGTTTATATATATATTTATTATATTTTATTTTGCGTTAAAAAATAAATCAATAAAAGCTTCTTTGAACAGTAGCCCTTAATTTATTTAATTTAATATTATATTGTTTAATGTATTAAATTAATCCATTTAATTTGGAAAGTTTATGTATAAGTCATTTAGACATAAATCATATCTGAGCTTCTGTCCGGTCGGTCATTCAAAATTTTTGATTACCAAATGCGGTGCCATTTAATTTGAATTTTAATGTGCGTTTAAAAATTTTTGCATGCGCCATCACACGGACACACAAAGTTGTTCCTTTTATCGTTTTCCTTTTTTTTTTTTGTTATTTTCAAATGGCCGTTGCTGCTGCTGCTGCTGCCATTCTACTAACTGTTACTTCTGTGGCTGAAAACTGCAGTCTGCTTGCCGACTGTGTTTCGGCTAAGAGGACAGCTTTGTAGTCATCGTTCCTGCATACGTCATCGAACTGTTGACCGAGTTGGCTTTTGGCCAGACCATGTCGCCTGTTGCCCAGGATGTGCCTCATGCCTCATGCCTCATGCCTCATGCTTCTTGCCATCCTGCCTGCCTGTCAGCAAAACTGCGCCAGAGATAGCGCCAAAGGACACGCAGCTGCAGTCTGCAGTCTGGTAGTTTTGCTTGCGAAAACTGTTTTATGCATTGCATGCATTAAGGCGCAAAAGTGTTGATAGGCCGAGAGAGAGAGAGAGAAAACACTGCACAGATTTGCTGCTGACACAGCACGGCTCATAAAAATAGTAGCAGCAGCAGTGGCAGCTTGGTTTGTTGTTGACCACCAAGCGCCTGGCTATTACCTTGTTACCCCTTTTAACGTCGCCACCTTTCCTTCTTTTCTTCATGTATATTTTTGTGTCGTGGCATCCATCAAACGCCGCCATATTGAATCAAGGCAAAATAATTGCTTTTTAAATGGGTTTTTATGCGATATGAACGCGCGCGCACATAAATTCAAGGCGGCGCACTTGGCACACTCTCTTTCGAGTCACATCTTACCCCTGGGGCAAAGTTTTCAACAGCTAGCCAACTTAACCGGTGTCTTATATACATATAGATTTGCCATCTCCTTTTTTTTTTTTGAATTTTGGTATTTGCTTTTTATTATTCTATACTATTTGTGTAGGCTTTAATTTAGAGATTTATGCTCAGTGCAGCCGCAAGGACATTTTTAATGAGATTTCTTTTTAGCCATCACACGCAGCACCCAGAAGGATTGTTGAAAAGACTGGCTGGGGGGGTGTAATTGTGGGTGGTGTCTTCACTCTTAAGCGATGACAGACACAGATTATGAGCCATGCCAAAAAGTCAGTGTGGTTAAGCAGCTGCTTCTGGTTGCTGCTAGGGAAAACAAAATGAAAATGCCAAATGGAAATATGCGGGGGGTTGTTGGCATAGATGGAAGTTGCTTTTGCTATCGCTTCAAGTTTTTGCACTTGGCTGGAGTGCAAAATTTCATTGCTATAGTTTTCGTTATTCTTCTTCTAGTTGTGCTTATAAATTTGCGTTTAGAACGTCTACGAAATAAGTGGAAAGTATTTTTGATTTGTTTTTCACCATCGTCCATCTATTCCCTACTATCTCTCTCTCTCGCTCTCTCTTGACTCCACCCCCTTTGTGTTTTTATCTCCGGAGACACGCAACATAATTGACTCATTTATCAAGTGAATTTGTGGCTTCACAGAGTTATTTCAAGTACATATAGCAATTGCTTTTGGTTTTGAATTGCTTTAGTTTTTAGTTTACTGCATTTCTTATGTAAATTTTTGTGCTACAAATCTTTGTACATATAATATACGTATGTAAGTTTGCAAATCTATTATGTATGCAGAGTTGAAGATTCAAATATTTAGTTAGACAACAAAAATTGACAAAATAACTTAAATTGATGCATTGATAATTAAATAAACACAAAAATAAATAAAAATTGAAAACAAAATCGCATTTTCATAGAAGCTATTTATCAAATATTTATTACGTTACAAATTTAGTAAAAAATTCAATGAAATCATAAAGTTCTTGTTTAATACAGTTAATTCTATAAAGCATCATTTTAAAATCAAACCACAAAATGATTTCACTAAAAGATTTTTAATCTTATCTAGAAAACCATTATAAATTGGTTAAAACAAAATGCAGATACAAAATCATAAACCTGTAAAATATGTTACCAACAATGAACTAAATAATATATGCTATTTATTTTGCTTAACACTCTTACATAACAACTTGCTTTCAGACTTGTTTATAAATAGTTTTTAGAAACTTTCTTCTGTCAAGTTTTTAGCGGCTGCTTAACTGTTGTCTAACATTTTAACTTATACAGAGTACCACTTGTTCAACAAAGATTTAATTAAAAAATATACATGAAGCACACACACACAGACGGACATACACCACTTGAATAGATCTGAGCTATATAGCAGAGAAATAAGAAACCCAAATAAATTGTAAAGTTTGCCGCCTTGTGCTACTTTTTTAACAAATTGTGCGCAACATTTGACGCATAGCAACAATCAAATACAATTTTCATTAAGACCAAATTCCAATATATTACAAAGAGGAAGAAGTGTGTGAAAGAGCGAAAGACGAGGCCATAGATTTGTCATCGAATGTTGTGTATGCATGAACTTAATTGAGTTCAACTGAAAGTGTCAACTCGTGTGACACTCACACACACACACGCATACTCAGCATCAATGTGTAAGATCCACAAATGATGGAGAAGAGATAGAAAGAGAGAGAAAGAGTGGATTGCTGAGAGTGTATACAGCTTGAATATTTCTATGCAAAGACTACAGTCTACAAACAAATGATTTAGCGCAAATTGCAGCCATTTAACTGTCTGTTTAAGCTTGGTGGTGAAGAGTGATAGAGAGAGAGAGAGAGAGGGAAGCGAGCAGAGGGTTTTTGGGATTGGGATTTTGCGCTTTTGATTTGCAATTTGTTTGGGTATTGTGCAAAAGTTATATCACTGCATGGTAATTGCTGTCATCAGGCAAACGCATAAAAAGCGACTGCATTTAGTATATCCGGCATACCAGCTCACAGCGGAAACGGAAGTGTAAAAGCCGCACTGTTTGCGTGTGTATGTGTGAGTTTGTGTGTGTGTGACTTTGTCTGTGTGCTAAATGTTTCGTGTCTGTCGTGTGGCAAAAAGAAAGAAAACTCTTTTGAGCCAAGGCGCATTTATAATTAACATAATGATGGCATTTTACTAAACAGCGTTTTCCGCACGAAAGCTACACAGCCACGCCTCCCAGATCGTTGCACATGTAAGAACAAAACACACACACACACATATACATATATGTACATAAAGGACACTTGAGTGTGTGTGCTGGCATAGTTGACATGAAATGCCAACTTAATGTCAGAAAGTTAACATGCCACTTGAAATTAACAAGCCCCAGCGACAAGCCCCACGCACCCCTCGGGCGGGCTCAACCCTTTTTTGCGTTGTTGAGCCATTGTTATAAGTGTATGTGTGTGTGTGTCTGTGTGTGTGAGCGCGTCCTCTGAAGTGCTTGACGTGCGGCTCGTCAGGTGAGCCGCATTAAAAATGTAGAATTTTCATCTTTTAGTCAGCAATTGTAACGGTGTTTTCTTCTTCTACTTTTTTTTGCAACTGCTACTCTCTTTCTGTTAAGTGCCTGCCTGTCTAAGTACTCAAGTGTTTGGTAAGAGGGGGGTGCCAGAGTGTGGGATGTGTGTGGGGGATTTGGACCATCGTTTGTTTTAAGCATTGTTTAAAACTGTAGCGCACTTTGGCAAACCACAGCAGTAACGACAGGCGTTATTTGGTGTTCCTTGTCCACCACGCACATCCCTTTAAGGACTCAGCTCATTTATGAATACGCAAACCTGCATTGACATCCATTTACATCGTTTGCATAACTTATGATACGCAGCTGATTTTCGGAGACGTCGTCAATGATGATGAAAAATTATGCAACTAATATATAACAAACAAAAAAAAATTATAATAATATTCATTCAATAATCAAATATTGGCAATCAGCCAGACAAACATACAGCTTTCACCCTACACACACTGAAAAATAACTTCCGCTAAAAACAAAGAAAGAAATAAATCGAGAAAGAGCGTGCAATAAAGTTTCAGAACGTGCTTGGTTATTGTGTTCTGTTGGCTTGAGCATAGAAACATGATATATGTCTATATATGCATATAGTAGTAACAGTTAGCCACACTTTGTAATCCAAAAAGATTGAAATTTTGTAAGCTTTCATTGTTCTACTCCTTTCATTTGTCATTTGTTTGGTTATGCAAAACTGGTCAAACTGTGTCTGAAACCATAGTTATAAGATTGACTACGTGACATTTTTAATAAATCTTTTTAACTGACGCTCAAAATGTTCCTTTTTAAACATTAGATTTAATATTTGAATGACAAAAATAAAAATAATTTTATTCTGAAAAAAGCTCATTAGGTAAATGTGCGGTTAATTTTATTTTGTTGATGAAATTATGCATTTTACCATGAAAAAACCAAATCAAACAAACAAAAATATACGAAGAAAAATATATCAAAAATTTGTTAAATGCTCAAATCTAATTTAATATTCACATTTCTAAGCAAAGCACAAAATGCAAGCCAAAGAAATAAAAATTAACTGCCAACAAAGGAAAAAAAATGCCCAAATTGGTCGTTAGCACATTGTGTGGGCCGTTCGGAGGCGGGAAATGGGCGTGGTCGGGTTCGGGGTCGGGGTCACAAAAAAGGTTTCTGCAAATTACACGTGACAAGCGAATGGCAGACGCCAAATTTGATGGTTTGCCCCACCCGCAAACCTCCCCCTCAGTGATCATAAAATTAGAGCGCCGGAAGTAAAACATATGAGACGCGATTTGAATTTGACACCATTAGCTTCATTTCAAACGAGAAAACAAAAAAAAAGGTGTTGGGGGTACTGCCAAAAACGACGCAGCAGGCGCCAAAGTCATTTGCATATGAGAAACTCAAGTATTTGCGTATGTGTGTGTGTGTGTGTGTGTGTTTGTGCGTCTGCTATGGGGGTTGAAATTTTAACGGCTGTGCACTTTTTATTGATGCCAGTTAAAAGATATGGTAAAAAGAATATATAAAGCACTCTCTGACTGGCATACTAAACGTGCTGATAATAAACAGAAACACACACACTCACACACACACCTAATTATTTAAGAGAGACCCGAGAGCATTAATTATGTTAACGTTTCCCAAGAATAATTATGATTTGTTGTTGCCAGGCTAGTGGAAGTGCATAAAAAAAAACCACATCGTGTTGCCTACTTATAGGCGCAATCATTATTATTTCACCCCGCATTCCGTTCTTCTATTTTTTTTTTTTTTTTTTGCAAAGGCAATCAATAGGCCTATTGTGTAACGCAACGGCAAAGTCGAAAGCGCACTCGAAACTTTGTTGCTTCCTCTTTTAACTTCCTTTTCTTTCTGTGCTGTGCGCAATCTACAATCAAAGCGAAGAGAGTTAGAGAGAGAGAGAAAGAGAGAGACAGAGAGAAATTCTCTCTATGTCGTAAGTGGACGGTGGGTGAGGACGTGTGGGCGTGTCAGCGTTTAGTGCGTCACTTGAGACAAACAAAAGACAAGCGCTAAAATTGTAACTGACGGATGCGGCTGCAGCCGCAATTACGTTACAAAACGTTGCAATTAAGGCAAACTCTAACAATGGGCAACGTCCAGCTGACAATGAAATAACCCACCTTTCCCCTACCCCCACACTACTGACTACAACAGTCAACACTCGACAGAATGTCGCACAAAATCCCACACAAGTGCATAAACACGGAAAAATATTTTTAGACGTACAAAGATGAGATTTGGATTTTAAATAGAAATTGAGCTTGAACTTTTAAATGCAGTTTTATTCTGGATGTCATGAGTTTGGACGTATTTCATTTTAAAATCGGTTAAGAATGAACAAATTAATGGAAATGGATAGATAGAACGAATATAAATTGTGGTTTTTTTTAAGCTTTTAATGTAGTCCTACTACAAAGATTAAGTCATGATCAAAAAGACATGCATTGTAGAATTTTGTTGAATTTTGAGGACTTTGATAACTTGGGATTGCTATAAGTAAAGTTAATACGTTATGTTGTAGAGAAATTTCTGGCTAAGATAATTTACTCCAAAATTAAAAATTGATAAGCCAAAAATTTCTGAAACTTCTTTGTAAATAGGTTAATATTTGAACTTTATCTATAAATATGAATACATAACTGCTGTTTTGAATTTATACTTACCTCATGATAGCATCTGTGGTTTAAAAACACTTAAAATATTTAATACCTACATTTAAATTTTTTTTAGTGTATATTTAGCAGGTGCTAAAACAAGCAAGGAACCAACTTCCGACGATGTCATCATCAACACTTGAGTGCACTTTCGGTGTGTGTGTGTGTGTGTGTATTCTACAAAAGCATTCATATTGCAGCACAAAAGTTTTATATACATATATATATATGTGTATGTATGTATACGTGTGTTGAAACGTGTTCAATTGATATTTCTGCACGCGCCGCTTTTGCTCAAGAAAAAGTTATAAATAACAAGAAGCGGCCAACTTGAGCCAAAAAAAAAAAAAAAAAAAAAAAGCAAGTATAAAATAAAAAGAAAGAAAAGCATTATAACTGCAATATTCCTTGGCTTACACCGAGTGCCAAAAAGGCAGACAAGTCTAAAAATACACACTCACACTTCTTAAACATAACACACACACACACACACACAACACACAAACCCAAAGGGCACTTGAGCATGTGTAAGCAGGCAACAGCAGTATGCAGCAGCCACTCAGCTCATAGCTCTTGTCTCCTTTTTGCTTCGCTTGCCTGCCTGGTGTTGCAGCTTGTGCTACACCTCAAATAAGCTGGTACTTTGGGGCAAGTTTTACTAGTGCGGCAAGCCAAACAAGGGGCTGTTACTCATATTGATTGCTAAAACCCAGGCCAAAAAGTTATTGGCATAGCCTCAGAAAAAACACACAGGCAGAGAAAATGTTTAATGTCTGGTATTGAATGTTAAAATACCCTGTCAAATGTTTAACGAAACTGTAATTTTTTATTATTAAAAGCTTAACGAGCTCGTTCACTTTCTAAGCTTTAATCTTTTTAATTGGAAAATCTTTTAATTTATTAATATTTTTTTAATACATATACTGTTTGCGGTTCAATTCTTTAATTCTGTTTTTTATTTTAGTTCTTCAGTTGAAAATGTGTTTGCTTTTTCCCACATCTTGTTTCATATACATTTATATACATATATTTTAACATCCATTCTTTTCCAATATTTCTTGCTTCCAAAAACTCTACTTAATCTTCTCTCAAATTATCAAGTATCATTAGCATATCTGCTCGACAAGTGCATTATAGACATAAAATAAAACTTTGAAGTTTCTGCCATAACATATTTCATATCAAAAAGGCAACGCTTCTCTCCCTCTTTGGCAGGATGTTAAAAAGTAGATTAAAAGTTGGCATTGCACTCAGAAATTGGCCATGTTTTCATTTGGCTGTCACACGTTACGAGAAGACGGCCAAAAGGCAAGAAAAAAATAGGAAAACCATTTACCTGTTAGACCGCCCACCTTTCAGCAAGCCCCACTATCAAGTTGCATATTGAAATTTTATTGCATTTGCTGTTGAGCAAAGGGAGTGAGAGAGTGAGAGAAAGGAAAATGTAAGGTATTTCTGGGGGAGTGGTGAATAGCACACGGGACATTCAGTCAAGCGGCACAAATTCAAACATTTGTGTTGCTGAAATTGAAAAAGGTGTCGAAGCTGCAAATGAAAAATTATCCATGAGAGGCAGAGGCAATGGCAAGGGTGGGGGGAACAGCGAGTGGCCAGCATTGATAGCAAAACGGTTTTTGTCTTAATTTTTTTTTACTCCACGTACTCGTCGCCGTTGTTATTGTTGTTGTTGAAGTTGTCTAGCCAATTTGCAGCTGTTGGAAAAGGATGAGGAGTTTTTTTTTGGAGTAGGGTAAATTGAACAATGTTCGACATTTTGTGCGGCCAGCTTTTGGCAAATGTTTTCCATTGAAAGCATCTGTTCGTTTATTTTTTTTTTCTTTCGGTTATTGTATTTTATTTGTGAAATATCTGCTGATATATCATTTTTCTCATTTGCATTTTGTATAGTAGTTAATTAATGGCATAATGCATTGATTTGCAAATATATCATTTTATTATAGATTGACTTTTAATGCTGTATTCAGTTTGTTTAACGTTATTAATAAGCTATTGGTTATTCCCTCGTTGTTGTTATTGTTTTAATAAATAAACATCAGCAATATGTTGTTGACAAAAATTTGTTGGATCAAAAAAACAGCTTTATGAGCCATTTGTTAAATTTCGCATAAACTTATTAATATGCAGTTTATTTTTTCGTATTATTTTTGGAATTTATTCAGTTTATTAAATTGGCGTAGTCAATAATGTTTGGTTTATTTAACTGTCAATATGAAAATCATAATTTTGGCATTTTTTGTACAACAAACTTTTTGGTTGAATTACAATCAGAAGTAATTGCCGTGGCTATAAAAATATAAACTTTTAGAGAGATATTTGCTTAAAAATGTAAAATTTTGCCAGAAAACAATTTTGAAAGCTTGCATTACTTTAATATATTCAAATAATATAGATAGATGGATAGAAGAACTAAAGTTTTTAATGTTCATCAAAGTGAGTAGGTAACATCAGCCATAGCTCAGTGTGTTGAATTTTGAATATATGTATTTGTTTTTTGATATTTCACCTTTTTCAAAAAGTATTAAATTCAAAACTGTCATCAATCTGATGAAACAAACAAAACATGTAACCAAAAAAAAAAAGAAGCATATTCTCGCCACATTGAACCTGATTCTATCTCAGTTCGTTTTTCTTGCTGCATGTGATGTTTGCCGTTCTGTTTTGTGCGTGTTTGCGAAATTTATCTTTCATTTTGATGCTGCATGCCACACATTTATGCAAACATATGCCGTGCGAAGAGACTGACGAACCCAAAAAAATAGGTTGAAAAATCCGCGTAGACACTCAAAAAAGGACAGCAAAGTTTTGGCAAGCAAAACTCCCCAAACCAAAAAAAAAAAAGAAGAGGAATCAGGCAGCTGTCAGCAGTCACCAGCAATCTGCATAGAAAATGCAGCCTAGAGACACGCCGTATAGTGGCATGTGGCAGGGTGGCGCATGGCTGCATGTTGCAGTCTCCTGTCTCTGAATAGGATGATGACTTTTTTTTGGCCTGGCTGACAGTTTAGCTGGGCGAATGAGGCCTTCTGATTTTACACATTGCACTTTGTTTGTTGTGTAGCTTATAAGCACTGAAAATGCTCTTCCTACCGCTACCTTTTTCCACATCTCTTTCCTCCTGCCATTGTGCGTCTTGTCTGGCAGCTAATGCTGCTTGGATTAATTATTCATGCATATAAGCTATAAAAAAAAAATAAAACAGCTGACTCTGCTTTGCTCTAAGCCCAAGCGTTGCGTTAAGTAAATTTCAATAATTCTAATTTGAAGCAATAGCAAGAACGACTAAAAACATGCCTCATGACAAAAAACCTGAGTGTGCTTGCTGTCAAGAAGTTTGGTGGATTAGGCGAGTGGGTGTTCGGCTAACAAAAGCTGGCAACACCCGCACCTCACTGAATGTTTGCCAAATGTAAACAAAAGGCATACACACACACACACATGCAAATAGAGCCTGTCATTACAATCCAACCCACACCAACGCACCTCCCCTTCACCCTACTAAACGTGCAACTCACGTCGCTTTGTTATTTTGGCTTTTTCATGCACCATTTATAAAACCAGAGACCAAAGGCAATGGAAATGGCACAGGCAAAGGCAACCAAAAACGTCTGCGTCTGTTTCTCTCGGGCAGCTGTTCCGGCTACTCTTTTTCCTCCCACGCCCACGCCCTCACACTCTCATTCTCACTCTCTCTCTCTCTCTCTCTCTCTCTCTCTCTCTCTCTCTCTGCGTTGGGTACATTTTGACGTGTGCTCGTTTATCATTCATTTTGCCATGGCAGTCGCTTATATTAGGACGAGTCTGTCGTCTTCTTCCTTCTCCGTTCAATGTTTTCCGCTCTCCGCTCTCCTGAACCTAAACCTAAAACATTAAATTCTACCACGTTTTGCGTTAACGTGCTCTCATTTTTGGCCTGCTTTTGCTTTCTTGTTGTTGTGCATGGGTATTGGCCCCCAATGGCTTTTTGAGCATTACGCACGCCATAAAGCTTAACCCCGGTTTGAACCATCTCTCTTCATTTGACTCCTCTCATTCTTCTTATCCATCTCAGCCTCAAAGCTGAGAAAATGAAGTTAAGTGACGGGCGTCAAGTCGGCTTAATAATTTATGCTGGTATATAATTTACAACAAAAAGCACAAACAAAAATAAGTAATACATAAATAAACAATTAAATTAAGTTGATGCTGAAGTTAAAAGTGATGAAATTCTTTCGGCAATGGAATCCTCAACGACCTAAAGTTTAAAAATTTTACAGTTGACGTTGCATGACTTAATTACTTCGGTTTGAAGCATATAAAATTAGTTTCAGAGTATAGCTCAAAATATAATAATCCGAAGTGATGTTTAAGCGTCTATCAGTTTGTTTTAACTGAAAAACTTCTGAGATTTTCTCTATTGAATATTTTAGACATGAATATTAACTGTTAAAGAAATATTTCTAAATGGACTTGTTTATGCCTACCATGTTTAATTTATTGATATTTCAGTATGAAAACTATAAAATTCAACATTTACATCTAAAGAACTTAAGTATAAACAAATAATGTTGTTCAATAAAATTCAATTATTCAACATCTGTTTAACAAACAAAATATAGTATCAGGTGCGTGCATTTGAATTTTATTTAATTATACAGGGTTTTATGAAAGTCTTTTTTTATTGTACACAAACTTTATTAGAGTTTCTTGCAGTTGGTGCTTTTGAAGTGCTAAAATATTTATGCCTGCTGCAAAGGCAAGAGCTCTACGCATAGTTGAAATAATTTTGTTTATAGCGCAAACATTTTTATGCTTTTGGCTTTAGGCAACAACTACAACAACAGCGTCCATTGCCATAATTTCAAAGTCAGGTGAAATTTCATTACGCAAAAAAAAAGCTATATAAAGAAAATGAAAGCAAATTTCCAACAGCAGCATCAGCAGTTTATTTGTTGATTTATTTATCATTCCTGCAAAAACAAAAGCGGAAGAAGCGCAAAGCTTTTAAACAATTACGTGTTGGGCAGATAAAATTCTATCACGCCTACCGCCCAGCAGCACGTTGGTTTGGCGATATTTAAAACTCAATAATCATAATTAAATTGGCGAAAGAGACAGCTGCAAAATGAACCAAAAAGGCAACAAAGCAATTCAAAAACATAGCCTGAATACCCCTAATGCCGAAATAGAATCCATGCTTGCCAGCAGTAGAAAATATGAACGGGACAACTTTTAATGTTTCTAACTACAGCAGCGCAAGTTGTCAGAGCTTTGTTGCTGCTGCTGCTGCTTTTAATAGAAAACTTGCTTAAAAACTTTTAAATTAATTTTATTTTCGCCTCAGTCAGCCAGCTAGCTACAAATGTCGCCCATTGTTGAACTCTTCTTGAGCCGAGTTTGAGTTGAAATGGCGACCAAAAAGCTAGCAATTAAAATAACAATGTTCCATGCAGTGCAGTTCTTGGCCCTCTTATCTGGTTATCTTTTGTATCTATTTTGCTTCACTTGACATCGTTTCTTTTTTTTTTTCATACACAAAGCTAAGCTGATTTCGACCTTCGAATCGACAAAAGAAAGCTGCATGAAAATGTGCAGCTAAAAGATGCTAAAAGAGAGATAATTTGGTTTGGTTGTGTGTAAGCACAGCTAAAAACAACTTTCTTTTCATGCATATTTATAATCACATTTTTAATTCCCTTTTTGTTGTTTGGCAAAAGTTATAATTAACAGAAATTGCTTGCTTTGGTTGATTGAAGATAAAGGTGAGCAAAAGATGCAAGAACTCAATAGAAGCTGACAAAATTCAAAGTTAATTACTGTTTGTCACTTTTGTTACTGTGTATTTTGAGCTATGCTTTAAAGGCCATGTATTTATTTATAGTTATCTAAGAATAATATAGGATATAGCTCACAAGTAAATCAGTTTGATTATGGTTTTTTCATTAAGTTTCCATAAATAAATGCAATTAAATTTCATAGTTTTTGTAGAATTTTTTAATACTATCGAAATTGGATTGAAATATATTTAGCCTACTCGAGGTTAAATGAAACAATTTGCCTTGTGATATTAGCGTTATTAAAGTGCCTTGGTACAACTATTATTATTATTATTATTATTATTATATTGGGGGGTCAATGCACTGCGACCAAACAGATCTATTGTGCCCTCTTCTTGGCCTATAGCTCTTCCATCAGGCCCAGGTGTTGCATAAAAGCAACTATATTTGCTGGGTCGATGGTTTCTAAATCGCTACGTTGCACAATATGTTTTCCTAGAAACCTACTTCTACTCCTTGCTAAGGCTACGCATTCTGCTATAATGTGCAAGGAGGATTCTCCTTCCATTTCGCCGAATCTGCAGGTCCCGCTGCTGGCTATACCTAGCAAGAGACCGGTGAGTATCCTGAGTCTATTTTTACCCATTGAATATAACTTGCTTAAACCGTTTGAGATTACAGCTACCCAAGAGAAGCTTTGCTTTTCTGAGTCCTGGTGTCCTTGCCCACCGGCACAACTGTTATAAAAATATTTAAATTTTGCTCTACAAATTTATTATTATGCTGTAAACAGTCTCTGTGAAGCAAACTTAAATTAAGCAGTCAGCTGGAAAACACTCAATTGCGGTCGGGCAAAGTCAGGCAAAGAAAGTAAAAAAAAATAAACTTAACTTTGCAAATGTTTTTGTTGTATTATTACTAACAACATTATTAAAATACATGTAGTATACTTGTATGTGTATGAATATTTATTGGCATATCACCAAGCAGAACAGAAAAACACAAAAACTTAGTCCAAGCAAGCTTGCAATTTTGCGAAAATTTTCAATTTTCGAGAGAAAGGCAAGTGACAAAAGTTTTGCATACATGAACACAAGAAAATTGCAGCACAGTTAGTTAAAGTTTGACTTCTTGATACCAACTGAAACACATCTTTCAACTCTTGATATATAGAGTAGAGAGTGTATATGTATATACATATATGTTTATATTTGTGCCTTTCATGATTGAAGCTAACTTTCGATCGTCTGGGTCGATATAGCTTATGGCAATGGAATATGTTCGATACGCAAACTGTTCAGAGTATACCCAAGTCCAATCCCGTCCAGTTAGTCGCAGTTTTGTGTCCTGTATTCTGGCTTCTATTGGCCCCAGGGCCACACAATCCAGTCTCATGCCAGGGTGTTGTGCATTTTTAATGTTTGTTTGCTGTCGCTGTGTCGCAGTTTATTGTTTTTTTTTTCGTTTTTTGCTACTGCCGCTGATACGCTTTTATTTTTTATTTTGTGACTTTCTTGTTGTTAAACGTGTTCCTGTGTTGCCGCAATGTTGACGCTAGCTGTAGAACACGCACACTTTGACCGATGGCCAGGGACAAACACAACTGCAAAAAAGATGCATGAAGAATGGTTTAGGCTTAAAATGATCGACTAAGGAGATGACCTGTTAAAATATGAAAGTTTGAGAAACAAAAAGCTTTCGGAAAAAATTTTCGCATCTGTTTACGTTTGTTTGCTAAGAAAACTGCAAGTTAAGTAAATATAATGGGCATGTTAACTGCAAATAAGTTCTTCAATAACTGTAGTAGTCTTGATATTTTAAAATAGTGACTTAAAAATTACCAAAAGAGCATGAAAATATAATAACATATCAATAAATATACAAAAATAGATTAATATTGTTTAAAAATATATGTAGCTACACCAGTCTTGAATACCCTTTGTTTAAAGTACGTGTATAGGGTGTAAATAAAAAAATCACCAGGCGACCAAGTGTGCTGTGTGTTTTGTTGTTGTGCTTTTTTGTTGAGTGAGTTAACACAACAAACTTTCCAAATTACATTTTGTGTATTTTGTTTTTTTTCGATTCATTCGTTTGTTGTTGTTCTCTGGCCTCTACTACAAATAAATATGAGCCCAATAAAAAGCAGCAAAAGTTATATGCGACATTAAGTTAAGGACTCTGCAGCTATCTCTTTAGGCGAGTCACCTCATCTTGGGGTGCGGCCTCTTTAAACGCTGCCAATTAACAAAGTAAATTGCGCAACTTGTTTTTTATGAGTTGCACCTTGCTCTCGTCCATCACGTTTCTGACATTTGAGTGATTTTTCGCCAAGCCCTTATTAATTTATATACATATTTTTTGAATGCTTTTTCTCATTTTGTGTCTTTCTCTTCTGCTTTGCAGGTATGTATCTATTGATGGCTTGTCCCCAGACTCTTAACATCGAAACGCCATTTTGTTGTGCGACGTGCGGGCTTTGATGTGGTGGCTAGATGGTACGGGGCGTAGCAGCAACTTCCGTTCGCCCACTTATTGAATGCGTCAGTTTTTTTTTTTTTTTTAACTTTTCATCTGGTGCTGCTTGCTCTGCAGCTGCCTGCGAAAGTTTATAACACGCTGTCATTATGGCCAGGCGGACACTTTGTGACAACCAACTCAACCCGCTACAGCCACTTGCCATTTCCGCCATTTTGTTTCTGGCAACTGCTTCAGAGTCTGTCCCCTCCGCCCTCCCTCAAACATTTCTTCGACATTTATTTTTGTGCTTTTTGCGGTAAGTTTTTCGGCGCATTCAACGTTCGTTTACTGCGGACAAAGTTTCAAGTGTTGCTTTCAAATGTAATTAAAGTGCTTACGCCAAATTATTTACAGCGACAAAATGTTCGAATTCATTCGAACGGAATTCTATACATATTAGAAGTTTGTTAGTTTGTTGGAGATTATAAACAACTAATTTGTAGCATTAAATACAAATCAAATAAAATTATCGGGTGGCAACGTGTAAATGCTTAACAAATTGACATTTGCCACACGACGCACCCACACACACACACAACATGTTGCTTTGAAGGCGTGAAAAGGCGGATTGCGTTCTTGTGGATACTTATGCTTACAGCTCACGTAGGCGATAATGTTTGCCCCTGCCAAGTGAGTCGAGGCGGGCGAACAGAGGAGAGCAGCAGCATCTGTTAGTCCTTAAAAACTGCAAAATAGTGCGACGTGAGGCAAACACAATCACATAGAGAGCAGGCCTAAATGTCTGCCACATGAAATATCCATTTTATACATTAGACGAGTGTGTACAGCACATTCCCCCTCCCCTTCTCCCCTCACCATTTCCCACCTGCATAAATCATTGTGTTTATTTTCAACATATGCTAAAGTTATGTGAGCTGTCAACCTTTTTGAGCTTCTCTCGTTTCGTCATTTCATTGTAACCATAATTTATTTTTGTTCGGCGCCTGTGCATATGCAATATAATTTTTCATTTGCCAATTTAATTAACCAATTTGTTCATTAAACTGACCTCTTTATGTACAAATGTGTATAAGTATCATATTGCTGTGTTATATTCACTACATGGACCCACATAAATCGCAGCACATTTCAATTAAATATTGACTTTATTACGCAGCCCGCAGAATTATTGGTCATTGGCTCTAGCCAAAAGAGCGTTACTTTCAATAAAGTACAGTGCTGTCTAAATTTATGAAACATATCGATAATATATTCAAAAAGATAGTTAAAATGAATATTTGTTCCTTATAATCAATAAAGATAAATTCAAATATGTTGAAAAGAAATAAGATTACATTTTCTTAGCCAGGATAGCATTTAAGTCAGCGCTTATTGTGTTTGGTAATAAACCATCCCTCTTTACAACTGTGTCTACTCTATTTATATATCCTTTTTTTTATTCACCATTATTTTGGCCGCACATTGTCACGCAAACCACAGAGTAAAGAGAGTATTATATTGGAAGAATCTATATAAAGTATGTATATACAATATACAGCTACAATGCCAGATATTTATCTGGCTTTATTGGTTTCAATAGCGTTTTGTCGATTGTTCAAATAAATTATGTCCTTATCAATAAAAGTCTGTTCGTTTGTGCTGCACCAGTCCCATCCATCCACCCGAACCCTCCGTCGAGCACATGAAGCACTTACTTTCTCTCTCTCGCTCTCTTTCTTCATGCACGATGTTGCTACGTGATGTTGACTGTAACTGGCACAAGATTTGTTATGCCCATAATTTGTGTAAGGCCAAAATCAAGTGGTTTTATATTTATGCGTATTTATTATGAGCTGTTGAGCGCTATCGCAAGGAACAGAAAAATATGTACACCAAAGTCTATAAATCTTTAAAGAGCGTAACGTTCTTTTTATTTTGTATGCCCTTTCTCTCCTTGGGTATTGTAATTTTGTCATTGAGCTGACATTTGGATAAAAGTGACGAAAAAAAAACAACATGGCTTTAAGTTTCTTACTTTATTATAGAAACTACTTTATAAAAGGTGTCATAAAGCCATTTTGATGTAAAACTCTTTAACATCTCATTGACGACTTGTTTTACGCCTTATGAAAAACCGTTTTTGGAATTGATGTTTCATGGATTAAATTACATTTCTTTAAGTGTTATAGTTTCTTGCTAAAGATCAACTTATTTGACTTAGTGTCACACATTTCCATTTCAAGAGTATTTCCACTGCGATAACTCACCCACTTTGGTTTGTTTTATGTTCACCTGCTTTCCGCTTTCAAGTGTTTGCCTATAAGCTACAGGCTTTTAAGGTTTGTTTTCGACTGAATGCGAGAGGGCGAGAGGGTAGCTGAACGTTCGCTGTTTAGCCGAGACAAATCAAAAATCAATTTGTTTAAGTGATTTTCCATTTTTGTGCTTTTACCTTGTTACGTTAACATAGTTTTAGCGCCACTTCAAACAAAACAGCAGCCAACGTCAAAATGGCAAGCATAAGTGATTTTTCACGTTGTTGTTGTTGTTTTAAATTGTTGCAACCCCGCAACGTTCTGCTTTCTTTTTTTTTTTATTTGATATATATTGTTTTGCACAACTCTGAGTAAACACCCCTCGAATGCCACAAGCATCCGTCGTTTAATTTTATCGTACGGAAGTTCTAAGTGCAATGTTTTTGCCATTCCTTGTTGTTGGACAGGTGTGTGCGGTGTGTGTGTGTGTGTGCGTGTTTTGGCGTAGAGGAGGACATTGCTTAAAAGCTCGCTAAAATGTTCAATTTACGTTTGCTTTATTTTTTTTTCTTTTCATTTCGTTATTTTTTATTATTTTTATTTGAGAAACATTGAAAATAAATTGAAAATTGTGGCTCCCCTCATAAAAGCTTGTTGACAACACAGCAACAAAACAACAATGTATATGACATATACAAAAAAAAAATAAAATAAAAATAAAACAAAATAAATAACAAAAGCAAAAGAAGAAGAAGGCATCAGCTATAATGTGCAATATAAATTTATTTATATTTATTATGATTTACCATTTTTTGTCAAACCAGCAATTTAAAATGCGTTGACTTCGTCTCGTCTCCGCTAAAATTGGCACATGCCGCGCCCAACGGCACTGCCATGCCCACTTACCACTCTGGAGCCCTCCATCAATTTTTTACATATTTTTGTCATATTTTATTTTGGTTTAACAATGCAAACAGAGACAAACACACAGAAAAAACACTCTATAAAGAAAAATGAAAATCTGTAGAGGAAAACGCTTTAAAAAAAAAAAAACAGACAGGATGTTTTTTAATTTTTACTCTGGCCACAGGCCAGTGAAAAACATATACTTGAAAAAACCGCAGTGCATCATATGATATGATACTATGATAAAGATATACTTATGTCATTTTTAACCCTTACTAAAATGGGTAAATAAGGGTATAATGGTTGTGCAAGAGAAAACATCTCCGACCCCATAGATATATACTATGATAAAAAGGGTAACGATATAACTTCCATGAAGTTCATCCAAATCGGTTATTTTTTTTTTTTTTTTTTTTTTTTTTTTTTTTTTTTTTTTTTTTTTTTTTTTTTTTTTTTTTTTTTTTTTTTTTTTTTTTTTTTTTTTTCCGCTTTGAGCCTTCTTACTTTTTTATTCTATTTTTTTCGGTACAGGTCACTGTTTACTTTTAAGCTGATAGCATAAACTGTATTTTTATGGGCGTTGAATGAACTACAAAGAAAAATCTATAACGTATCAAAGTTAAATTTGTCTGTGATATGGGGCTGTACTGTGATTTTCACCGGATTTTGTGTTGAGTTATGCAAAGTAGAAAATGCAAAGGGGAAAATTTCGAAAACGGTGCTTAAAATGTTTAAAATACACAAAAAATGCGAAAAGACATTTCTGACATGAGTACATAGATTTGAACTCACTTTGCTATGGTTTCATAATCAATATAGAGTCGTTTTTGTGAAAAGCTCCCACTAGTTCTAATAAAGGCATCAAATGTCCTTAAACTATATTACTACAGAGTTTTGCCCTCTTTTACTAATTACTTTCTCACTTCGTTTTGTATGTCTTTATAAACACACTCAAAAATTATTTTCTTTACAATTATATTTTAAAGAAAAACTTTCTGTACCGAAACCAAAACTTTTGCTAAAATTTTAAACAAACTTAAGAAGTTCCGCTAGCTCCTCCTTTTTTTTGCAGTTGCTTCTGCTGCGCAACTACTACTTACGCAAGAAGCACAAGTGCAAATATTATGTTTAATAATGGCAGCAGTACTATGGGAATACTATATGTACGTACTTGTACGTATTTTCTTAGGAAAGAGAGCGGGAATTCACGAAGTGAAAACATTTATGCCTGCCAACCATATCATATATCTTCTATGTGTGTTTGTGAGTCCTCAGCAAAACAAGCAGCTCAATAAGCAAGACTGCTAGAAACATGTAAAATAAAAACAAAACTGGATAAAAATGCCAAGTTAAAAAACATTTTCCACCATTTTCACTCTGCATGGGACATTTGAGCGCATATTTTAAATACAGCGCATTATGTTTTGAGTGATTTACGGTGCAAAACCACTGAAGAAACAACAGCAGAAACAATATAAAAAAAAAAAAATAAATATTGTTTGCTGTTGTTTTTTTGCATGTATTTTCTTGACTAATTTTTTTCATGTTCTTTTTGTTTCTGTTTTTTTTTTTGCTGCTGCTTCTGTTGTGAGAATGATTTGTGTTGCAAAGTTTGTAGGGGCCAAGCTTGCCATAGCTAATGCTAATGCAAAAAAGTATGCTATACAATTTGTTGCTACTGAAGTCGACGCCAACGCCAACGCCGACGCCATTAATGTCGCCAACAAACTTTAGATAACTAATTAGACGAAAGGCGAGTCATAGACCGAGGCAAGTGTCCTGTCTCCGTCCGTCCGTAGTTTTGTGCCAACCTTAGCGCAGCTAATTACATTTAATGTGTCGACTAAGCAACTGCAAAGTGTGGATAGATGGCAAACGCTTATTAAACAAGCAGCCAACATTTGGGCGATTGTAGACATGGAAAATGCCCTATAAAACTAAGGAATAAAACAAATAAAATAATTATTGACACAACGATTTTACTATTAATGTTAATGTTCTATTATAATGATCTATGTATTGTTGCATTATAGCAGCCAAACGATATTAGGGTTACTTTAGTAAGATAACGGTTCGTTTATAATTAGTTTGTTCTTGAGTTTTTATGTAGTTCACTTTTAATAGTTGAGCTGGCTAATGACAAAGTAAGGCATATCCTATGCTATAACATATTACAGGATACTTTGTGAAAGCACTCGCAAGCAGGGCACGTAGCTCCTTGGTACAGCTGTGACTGTGTGACTGTAACTGTAGCTCCTTAAGTGTTATGCCGGCGCGACGGACGCCTGGCAACGTGTGCTCAACTTAATTATAACTAATTTGTGGCATATGTAGTCAGAGACTTAACGATAGTGAGAAAGAGAAAGAGAGAGGGGTAGGTGTTATGAGGCACAGGTAATATAGAAAAAGTGCCAAACAAGCTGCAACTTTTGTGGCTCAAGTGGCTATTAAAGCATTAAAGCAGAAACACACACACACTCACACACACACATGAACGATAATTATAAAGCAATTAGCCATGTATAAATGTTTATGTGTGTGTGTGTGTATTAGTTTTTGCGTGCCGTGGCATATGCTTGTTTTAATCCCACTCAAAACTATGCAACACTAATCGCATTTTGTGCGAAATACTAACATTTGCATATTTATTAACGTTAAAGTATGTGCGAAACAACCCAGTCCAGCGTTCAATTTTCAGGGCTCTGCGACCTGTGTGCCCTTTAGCCATGTTGGTCCCTGATGAACACAGAGAGCAGCAGTAGCGTGGCCCGAACCAACTAGCCAGCAAAATGATTGAAATTAAAACCACTGGCGTACATAAAAAATCGCTTACGCTTGAAAGCTGCCCACCCTGCTATACCTCCCACAAATCCACCACCCACTCCATCGCTATCTCTCTCTCTTTTTTTGTCTCTCTGGCCAATGAATTCACGTAACCGCATAAAATCAAACGAAATAAGCCAAGCTCCTGCAAAAGTAGCAACAAAATGCACTTTATACTCGCTCAGCTACCAGCTTCAAACCCAAACACAGACGGAGCTCAACTTTATACGTGCCCCACAGCCATCACCCACTCTATACACCCACCTCCTCCCGTCCGCTTGATCAGAGAGAGGTGTAATAATGGCCAAGGGCTGTACATCGGCACGCACGTGCCCCGTGTCCAATGCAGCAACTGCTTTACTGCTGCTGCTGCTGCTGGAACGCACAATAAAAATGCAACTTGAAAATTTCGTTTCGTTTGGGATAAATGGAAAAATCGTTGGCCACCAACTAACCAAGCCAAAAAGCAACTTTTGCACATAAATGTTGCCAACTCGACTCAAAAAACAAAAAAAAAAAACCAATCAAAGAACCGAAATAAAAACTATCCACAAACCGTTGAGCAAATCGTACGAAAATCAAGTTGAACATTTCGTTGAGGTTGAGGCGAAAACGTTCAGCGCACCAAACATGCTGCAGGCTATTTAAGAAATAAAACGTAAACTGACAGCTAACGATTGTTGAAGTACTGGCCAAAAGGGAGGTTGGTCAATGCAGGTGCACAACTAACTGTTTAATTTTTGAAGTGTAGCTGCATGAGTTAAATTCTTTTTTATTTTGCGTTTCCATATCGAAACCCTAACGAGCAGAAAGTTTGCAACAACTGCAGCATCAATATCTCATTAAATAGTTACATCTCTTCAAAGCAACATGGTTTCACTAATGAGGGAAATTACTAAGCTTTTTTTTAAGCATATAGATATAGGATAATTTCGTCTAAAATTTTGAAGCAAACCAGTTGTATTGTTAAAGGTTAAAGACATTAAAAGTAGCTCAAAATTGACAACAAAGACAAAGTTTTTCTATTCGTCTTCATATTTGCAACACTTGAAACTTTACAGCTTTATAGTCAAGCCCAGCATATTAATATGCATTACAAAAAAAGGATTGTTCTTCACTTAGCTCTTGCACATGCTTTCTATTCTCTATATAGTTAAAACTAATACAAAAGTCTATAACACTTTTCTAAAGCATATTGCATGTGTGTATATACTATATTAGAGATTTGTAAAGTTTTCTCTGTGTCGCAGCACTTGAGCAGAAAATGTAAATGTGGTTCATTTTAATGCGATTCCTGTACATGTACTTAACTTATTTTGTTCTACTCAATTGCTGGCCAATTGACTCTAGCCAAGAGTAGACAAACTGACAGCAGGGCAGATGCAAAAGGACGAGGTCTATTGGCTTAACATGCGGCAAACTTACAGTCAGAAACTCATAGTCGAGTGGCTGTCTGCTGCTGGCTGCTGAATGCCTGTCAGATTGCCTAGCTCAACAGCACTTCCCTCAAGCTGCAAACACACACACACACACACACACACACACACACACACACACTTACACACCCACTGAAGACAATAACCCAAATGCAACTGCCAATATTACTTAGTTACATCAGCCAACTTTTCCCTCAAACACACACACTCGCACACAGATAGTCAAACATGTCCTGCACACAAATCGAACACGAACGAACACATTGAGAAATCGACGACCTGAATAGAATAGAATATAAGCGTAGCAAAGTCTCCTCCACCCCCCTGTAGAGCTAACGACATAAACGACAAACGTGCTGGGGCAGGAATCGCCAGATTGGCAGAATGCTACTGCAACAAAAGGCACAAGTTTTTGCAACACACACAAATAGACGAAGAGCGAGTGAGAGACAGAAAAGCGTCAAAAAGTAAATATGCAACAAACAATGGCATTATGCAACTGCAACTTAAAGTGCACAGCGTGCAACATCAGAAGCTGCTCATGCAACACAATGGACCCTAAAATCCGATTAATGCAAACCTCAAACCTAAACCCAACCCCAGGAACACCCCACAAGATGACGAGCGTTGCAACACTAAATACAATGAATCGCTTCAACACACACAAACACACACAGACTCATGTGAGCGAGTGTCTGTATGTATGTGTGTGTGTTTGGCACATGGCCAATAAACAAAAGGACAAATGCGACGCATCGCGCCGCCCCAGAGCCAATCAATCGCTATGGCACCCCAGAGAGTAGGTCGCTTTAGCTAGGGGTAAGAGGTTGAGGTAGAGAGAGATGTAGAGAGGGGGGTCTTGGAGCTTGGGATTGTTGCAACATTGCAGAGGCGATTGAACGCAAACTTGACACGCGACCAGTTCAATGCACGTTTCCCTCGCTTATGTCAAAAGCTCCCCTCGCACCAAAATGTAATAGATTTTTCGTCATAATCAGAAAAATTGAAGGGGAGAAAAGCTACTCTGCAACAAAGAATTAAAAAGAAAAAAACAGTAGCAAAGTACAGAAAAATTTAAACACAGTCGAAACCATTCTTGGGCAATAATTGGTCATTTTTAATAAAATGTGTAATATAGTATTAATATAAGTTTATATAAAAATACATACAGACTGAAAATGAAAAACTATTGATTTGAATAATGAAATTAATTGAAAAATGCATTAAACAAAAATTAATAGAAAAAATAAAACTAAATTTTAAATTAATGATTTCTGATTATAGGTTCTGAAGATAAACTTAAGATATAGTCAAAGGAATAATAATATATATTAAACTACTTTCTACTTAATTTTATTGATACTTTACAAATGAAAGAAAACTTCAAAGGCTAACCAACAAAAAAGGACTTTTTAGTTGATGGCATTAAATTTTAGCAAAATAAAATGAAAAAAAAAAAAATTAACAAACACTGTGGATAGAAATTCAATAGATCAAAGCATTTCTTTGGTTGTTGTTTGCTGTGAACTTAATGCATGCAAACACATTGAATGCAACTAAAACACACACACACACTGACTTACACATTCGTTAACACACATATAGCCACAGACAGCGGCACGCCCAGTGGAATGCAGTTACACATTGGGGATAACGTATCAAGCGCTTAATTCAATTACATAAACCAGCCAACGCAAGCGGACGAGCGAGCGTTTTCAAAACTTTAATTTGTATGCAAAGTCAAATCGATGGCGGGATTGGGGTGGCTGGGTTACAAATAACGTTAGTGGATACTGTTATGCAGGCGTCGTCATTGCTGTCATGTCCTTGCGCACTCAGGCGCCTAATCCTTTGAAATTGCCACAGACACACACACACACAACACGCAAAACCAAATGCCAATACCAATACCAATAGCCATACAAAATACGCAGTGGCTTAAATGTTGTTTATATTACGCATACGCCGCGTGTCGCGTTTCACGCATTAAACTCGTAAACAAAACGCAGACAACAAACTTAAATGCGCCCTTTTTACATATATTACAGCATGTTTAACTGTTGTCTGTCTGCTCAAAAATGAGTTAAAAAGCCAGACAACACAGCACTAACAATCACAATATTGTCCGAGACAAATATATATGCATATATATATGAGCATGCTTATATAAATTATATTTTTGCATGCAAAAAGTAGCAGCTTGTTGGCCATCTTTCGCAAAATATATTTTTCTCATTTCCGTGGAGCGCACAAAATATTTTTGCGATTTCCGCCACACCCTTTTTGCCCAACATAAACTCCAGGTCTCCCTTTTTCTACCCCTACCACAGCCGCAATGGGACAAACCGGCACAGCATGAAATATAAATACAGTTCAAATAAAAGCGTGTCGCGCATATTGCACAATTTTGTATTTATTTACATCACGCACACAAACACACACACACAACAAAAAAAGTGTTGTCTATCTGAGTGTGCGTTGACAATTTGTCAGCCTCCCATTTAGCCAGTTAGGCCATAAGCCCTGCCGACCATGACAATGTGCTGTGAAAATTTGTTGTGCGCTGCATTAAATTCATATGCAAGAATCCAAACGCAGCAGCGATTGCAATAGCTTATATGTATATATATACGCACATACAAACATATACAATGACAATAAAATAGATCACTTCGTAGTGTTATATAAAAGCAAAACGAAGGTAAAATACACTAAAGAATGTAAAGATCTTTCATTTGGATTTATTTTGCTTAAATAATACTACGTAGAACTTTATGGCATTTTGACTTTGAGTGACGCTTTAATAATCTAAGAAACTAAATTATGATATCAAACAAATGTACAAAAAACAAAAACCATTAGACAAACACAATGGAAAAGTCCAGCAACTTTAGGATCACAGTTGCATAAGGGCCAAAACGCGTTGAAGCAATGAAATGAATTTGCACGCGCTCATAAATATTTTACATGCATATTGGCCGCCTCAACTAACGAAAACTGGAAGCTGCCTGTCTACAACAACAACAAACGCGAAGATGTTAGCTGCTCTGGCACGTGAAATGAATGCATATATAGTAGTTGGAGTACACACACACGCACCGAATATACACACATATAGTAGTCATACATTCGCGCTGCAAATTATTGTGACATAAAGTGCTTTGACAGCGACACCCAAGCAGCACCAACGAATGCGTCTGACATTTGAGCTGCTGCTGTTTGCTGTTGCTGACATTCATGCGCAATATAATTCACACAGCACACTTTGAGGATGGTCTATCTCTCTGTCTCTGTCTCTGTCTCTGTCCTATACTTTCAGTGAAAATTCAAATGCTGAGCCGGTAACGCGTCGTCTGATTAGTACCGTGTCATCTCCTATCTCATTTGGCATATGCATATGACATATTAAAGTGGGAAGCACACACTTACACACACACACACATATAGTGACTGAATTTTTCTCATTAAATCAGGCAAAGAGAAAACAAAAATGAATGAAAGGCTCATAAGTTGCCAGTTAATGCATATGCATATACCATATTTCCATAAATATACATATAAGCATAATATATGCTTGCTTTTGTCATTACTGTTTGACTGTAAAGCTTAAATTTAAGCGCCTTAAGTTCAGACGTTTCATTGCCGGAAGAAGAGCCGGAGTTGAAAAGAAATTGCGGCTCAATGAATTAAAAGCAATAAGTAGCGAATTTTTACCACAATTTTCTTATTTTTCCATTATTTTTTTGTGGCCTGTAGCACTTATAACGGAGGCAGTTAATATGATTGTAGTTTATTGACCGACCGGGAAATATCCTCGCCTTTGTATTGAAGTTAACTTAACAAAAAAAAGTATATAGTCCAAGAAAATAATATAAAGCGTCAACTTTTCAAAGAATTTATACATCGAACATAGGTTGAAAATAACTGTAGTGTAAGAGAAACTTTATAAGCTTAGTATTGTTTTATTTTGCTTAATTTGAGTGAAAGTAAGTTAAATCTTGACATTAATTAAAGATTGTAATATAAATTACCTGTATTCAAAATGTTCATAGCAGTTTTATACCCTATTTATTAAAGTACATCATTAAAAAGCTTTTGATCCTGACACTTTGGGCTACTTAATGCATTATTTGTACTGCACGCGCTCAATTTAGTTTTAAGCTGACAGTTTTATTTAGTTACATTGTCAATGTGGATTAAACTTCACACAATGGAATTCAAATGTGCATTTAACATTTGGCAGGTCCTAACAAGTTAAGCATAAATCATCCATCTTTGAAACTAGCTGTCAATAAAAGTTAAAGGCATTAATATATGGAAATTGTAAATTAGCTGAATTTTTTTCTTTAGTTTGGTTTTGAGCTGGGAAAATCTTTTCGACAGATAGCACAATAATAATATTGAAAGTTGATTTGGCTAAACTTATTAAATGTTTTGATACAAGTAGTTAAAGTAAGCTGCTAGAAAATTGCCATATTTTGTTATTTCTGTGAAAGTTACCAACTTAAAGTCAAACAATACGGCCAATTGTCTGCTAATCCTTTTGCTATTGGATTGCGTTTGCTTGTTGCATAAAGATTATCATTCTTTCTCTCACTCTCTCTCTCTCTCTCTCTCTTGTTAGCCATATTCTTTAACTCCTGCTGCAGTTTCTTGTTTGCAGGCTAATAAGCTCAACACATCTGCATATCTCCAAGGAACTTAAGCAACAACAACAACAGCCAGTGAAAAACTGTCAAGTATCACACTTTTCCTTGCCGCGCTATGCTTTTGCTCTATCATCATTCTTTTCCTTTTCGTTGTTGTTGTTGTTTTTGTTGCCCCCTTGGGGGCCGCTTTGCTTTGGGTTCTTATTTGGTTGTTATTTCTTTCACTTTGCCTTATCCAAAAGTAATTATTTTCCATTAAACGTAATAATGATGCCTGGAGACTGATAACAGTCTCCGAGTGCTGAAAGCTGTGGAAATTAAATTAGTATGCGCTTGCCTTACTTTTTTTTTATTTTTTACTTGGCCCGCGAATTTTTGTCGGTCTGCCTGTCAGTGTTTGTTATATTCCTCGGGGCTAACTTTGTCACCTCCAACAAACACACACAACTTGTGACAGCAGACAAAATAAAAAAAAAAAACGAAAATAAAATAAAGAAAAGTGTATATATTTATAATCTTTGTATATATACTGTATACTCACAACATAGTAACAACAGCAGTTGCGGGCCTCGTCGAGGTTTGTTAAGCGCCGCCATAAAACGGCTCAGTACACTTGATCGACGCCACAAATGACTTTGCTCTGGGGTTACAACCACTCCCCTCCACTCTTCTCTCTCTCTCTCTCTCTCTCTTTTATAACGTAGATTGGACCCTCTCCCGCTGCCTACTCTCTTGTCGGCCTGGGCCAAGTATACGGCTCGCTGGTTTTCTATGCGTTTATCAAAAGCATACATAATATTCAGCGATATTCCTCGCCAGTCGTCCCTATTTCTATGGCCATACACATTATAACAAATTTCTCGCTTGCATAAGCAACATATACACTCAACAAATATGGGCGTGTATGTTAGCTTATTAGAGATGTGCGCGTGTAAGCATGAAATTTTATAAATGTATCTTTATGATGCTTATATAAAAAAGTTTTCTGATTTAACTTAATTGTAATTGGCCATTTCAGGTTAAAAAAGGAAAAATGCCCATGGCTTAACGACTTTATTGATTTAAACGCAGAAAAAAAAGTTTGATAGGGCTTTTAGTAATTTTTGTGTTTAATATACTAGGTTCGTAGTTTTACTTCTTTAAGGAAATTTTTTAAATGAAAAGCATGTTTTTTGATTTTTATACCATATTCGAATAGATGCCTTTTATTTTATAAAGTTATTTTTTATGGTTATTGCTTTTAAATATATAAAAGAATCGTATTAAAATAGTTATCCCAAATAAATCCTTAGCTTAAATTTTATACCTATTTTAAATCCAACGCTCATCTCTAATAAACATGCAAAGCATAAAACGCTGGCTAGGCTAGCAGCCGCTATATCACTGCATAACAAATGGTCGACACACACACACTAACACTAACACACACACACATACACATACACATATGTGTTTGTGTGTTAAAAAGAAAAGCGTCATGGCGGCAGTCCATAAAAATGGAACGGAACTGCAAGTAAATTAACAGGCTGGGCATATGAAGGCGTCAGGCACAAAGCTAGCTAGAGAGAGAGAGAGAGAGTTGGAGGCGAAGTGGGATGGGGGTGTAGAGAAGATGTGTCTGGATAGTGTATGCGCCTTGTTTTACATAATCAACCCAACACACATATGTATGAGCGTATATGTATGTACATATGTTTGTTTGTGTGTGTGATGTTGGCTACTTAAGTTACACAATGACATTTTTCAATGTGTCAGAATTTTATTGTTGCAACTTGGGGCATTGTTGCTGACAACTGACATCTTTCTTTCTGCAACTGACAGAGCGTCATGGCTGCCTTTTCTTTCTCTTCTCTTGCTGCTATGTCTTCTTCTTTTCGTGCTACCCACTTTCATTACATTTAACTATTGCTGCTGCTTCTGCTGCTCCTGGGTCCGGATCTGTTGCTACTGCTGTTTTTGCTTGTTTTGTCTGAAATGTTGACAACTTTTTTGCCACTTTTGCCGTAATTGAAAATGCATATATATAAAGTATTCAAATATCTCTGTAAAAATGTAAGTTTTATTTATGCAATAACATTGAAAAATCTATTTAATGCAAATTGTCTGTGAATGGTCAAAAGTTGCTTAGAGACATAAAATGTTGAAAGGAATTTAAGCTATTTTATCAACCAAATGGCTCAAAATTACTTCAGAATCACAAAGTTGAAGTTGGTGTGGTTACATTTATGTAATTGCTGCACCTCAGTACAACAAAAATAATCAAGACCTTGCAACTGTTTCGAAGAAAATACACTTCTAGCTGCAATGGCAATTACATAGATATGAGGAAAAAAGCTGTTGCAAGTGCCCCCACCCCAACTTATAAGCAGTGCATTACTATCCGCGTATTCAAAAATAGTATAGAAACAGCCCTAACACTTCCGCATCTTCTCCCGCGCCGCTTATTGTTGCTGAAATTGTGCGCCAAACTAAAGCAATTTACAGTTCCTAAAAAAAAAAGGAAAACATCCCAAAAAGGCATGCAACTGACCTGCCAAGGAGCTGTGAAACAGGAGCGCAGCAGCGCCAAACCAAACAAATGGAAAAAATTTAAATTATCCGCAGAGCAAAAATAAAAGGAGAAAAAAAATAATAAAACAGGCACAGGCAAGAACAGCTACGCGAAGTGTGTTGCCAAACTTGAGTTCTTTGCACACATTCTGGCACTTGAACATTTTTCTTATTGTGGCACCATCCTCTCCTCAGAATCCCCGAACCAACTAAGGGTTGGGGTTTCTGTTAGCTGTTTGGAATTTTGGTGGAACCAAATTGCGCTGGCTTGCTTTTCTCGCTCTAACGTGTTGAGCTTAAGTTGGCTTCTTGTTTCTGGTCTCGGTTTTTTTGGGGAAACTCCTCTTATGTTTGGGCAGGGAGCTTGATGCCATTTTGGCCATTTTATTTGCATGCCAAAAGGCAACAGCTCACACTAACACACAGGCACACTCACCAGCTAAGTGAAAAAGTGATTCTGCGTTATGTTTTTCTTATATATATATATATATGTATGAACTTATTTGCCTTTATTTCTGCGTTGAAATCAGGCAACTTACTTCCCGAGCTGCTTTATGCATAAGGGCGAAATGAAAAATGAACTTAATACACTTGCAAACTACACGTTTCGGGTAATTGCACGCTGATTTACAAAATGCCCGAAACCCCGCACACACACACACACACACAAACAAGGCTATTAGCCAGATTAAAGCCTTTAAAAGTTTTCTTTCCTTTTTTTTTGGCGGTGGAGGTTGGGGTGTTAAAACTTAAAGCCTGTGCCACAAATAGCCGCAAAATGGTTTTAGTCTTCAGCCGCTTTTGCGACCAAACTTTTTGGACAAAATAGATATGAACAAAAAGAAAAAAGGTTGACAGTTGGCATTTGCCAACAGTTTAACAGTTAAACAAAATGTCAAAAGCACAAACATATTGAAATGTAAGCAATGTGGCAACCGCTTTCTCTCCAATGGTTTTTTGGATTCCGGTCAACTCTTGTCCCTTTTCGCTAACCCCTTTCTCAACTGTGTGTCTGTCAAACGCAATCTAACAATTTATTCATTGTTGCGCTGCACGTTTTGCAGCTTAATCCATTAATGGCATCAACTACAAAGCGTTGACAAATGGACATTTTCAAGTTTTGTACAGTTTGTTTTTACAGTCAAAAAAGTCATCTTTGAATAGCTTTTTCTCTTTGGCCAAAAACACAAAAATAAATAAAAAAAAAACCAACAAATTTTATATGTGGGCTTACTGCAATTAAATGATTAAAATGCATATGCGCTGTGCTTTTCTTTTCTTTTTAAATATTTTGTTTAATTTTTGAATAGCGTTTTATCATTATATATGTATATGATTGCAATTATCCGTTACAAACGGTGCAAAACAAATAACTATTGAATTTAAGAACAAAAATAAAAAAGTGATGTTTAGTTAACACAAACATTTTTTATTGAACGAACATGACATCGGATTTCAAAGAAAAAGGTTTTTTTAACTATCAATAAAACGTGAATAAATAGAATTTTTCAATTTTTATTATTAAATATAGTTTCGTAAACCAATGAACTCAAATAACGTTTTATTATTATCGAAACAAATTGTTTATTTTTTCAATTTATTCAATTATTTTTACAATAAACTATTGTCTACTTTTTGGGGCACTTGAATTTCAATTTTGCATTTGCGCTGCAAAAGCAGTCAACTGTTGGCTGGCATTTTTGAAGTTATCGCTGAGCTTGTTGGTCTGACAGCTAATGCACTTAAAACTTCACAAATGTCTTGTCAATGCTCAAATGTTTTCGACTGTGGCAAAACGTTTACGAGCCACGCCCAAGCCCGGCGCCCCAACCGAGACATCGTCAACGGCTTGAGTGCAAAATTCAATTAACTGTCTTAAGCACAAACACACACACTGGCACAACATGTAAGTGGTTGTGTGTGTGTGTGTTTGTGTGCATGTGAGCTATCAATTTCATGTCCAATCAAGCAGGCAGGCATGCAGCAGCTGCAAATGAAACTGCAGCAAGCAGCAGCAACCATTGCAGTAGTGGATTGCCCAAAACCCCAGCCACTTAAGCAGATGTCAACTTCATTTTGCATATGCCATATGCCACATGCCACCCACACAGCACTCACAGCACTCACAACACCTAAAGGTGCTGCTTTCCACCCACCCTGCTCTTAAAAAGAACTGTTGGACAATCTCGCGAGCCAATCAATCGATTGGCAGCTGAGGCTTGACTTGCGGCTGTATCTTGTAAATGTGGCTAATTGCTTTTGCGGTACATTGTTTAATTATTATGTTGCATGGTTGCGAATAATACACTCACACTCCATCTCTTTAATACAAATTAATTCGGTTGGCATATTCAACGGGAGACAGAGAGAGGCAGAGTATTTGTTGCTGTGGTTTGCCAGCTGTTCATGTCAAAATATTGTTGTTGTTGTGCAACTCTGAAAATGGTCTGTCAAATGAGAAAGCATTTTGTCCAAATGTTGCCGCCTTACGTCACCCGACCAAGTTTGACGTTTTATAATGTGCGTCACAACAGTTACAAAACAACTCCCCCACGTAACCAAAACCTCCTAACCGCATAGCCCTTTTGCCTGTCAATTACATCAAAGTTGTGAATTGTTGCCCGTTATGCATTTGACAATTTTGAGTCAATATAAAACGAAAAATAGCTCTCTGATTGTTTGTTTGCTTGTATATATGTATATTCGTGGATATGTTTGCGTGTGTGTGTGTGTATACAATCCAATCTGACTAACAATAGTCGTTCACCTTGTTGTTCTTTTCACTCGTTCTCCATGTCTTTCACCTTTTTTGCGTGCCATAAATAAATAATCAATGAATTTATACCTTTTGGCTCAGATCGACTTATATGTAGGTAATATGTCGAGCAATTTATTTGATGCTTCCCCAAACAGATGAAAGAGTAATTTGATTTTGTTGTGATTTATATTTGACGTTGGCAGCTGGACACGCTGAAATATTCAAGTGGCCGAGAGATTTCAGGACCCAGTCGACATGTGAAGAGTATTATTGACATACAAAAGAGTGCTTTGGGGGTAAGTTTACCAAGACGCCAAAGCAATCAACACACATATTTGCTAAAGGGCTGGCAGAAAAAAAGTAAAAATCGCGATGCGATATGAACGACCAACTGATGACCTGTTTTGGAAACTTAGTGTTAAACAGAAAAGTACAAAACTTTATTATGACTCTTTGCTTTTATTTTGTTCTCTGTACAAATAAATAAAATCGAAAATTCAACTTGACTCGTTGCCGTTTTTGCACCTGCAACAATTTATGTCAATTGCGCATTGATTTATTTGCGCTAAATTATTTATGTATTTATATATTTATTGCTTTTTTTACTCCAATGCCTAATGTCGTGACTGCAAAGTAAATAAGTTTGGATTTTTTTCTTCCTTCTTTTGTATTATTTTATCGTGAATAGATTGCAACATTACGATAAAATACTACTGGTGGTAGCCTCTGTATTTTCAATAAATAGTTGTGCTAAAAACAAAAAAGAGACAAAAATGCCCAGCCAAGAAAATTGGCCGGGCGAATAAATTGCCGTGTCCAATAAAAATATATGTAAAATGTGCCAAATGTTCCGAGCCAGTTGAGGGTGGGCAGGAAAAACTTGGTGTTAACTACACATTTGGGTATTTGTGTTTATTAACACTTAAGCATTTAGAGAGCTGGGGCAGAAGCAGCAGCCTGGGTTCAGCAAGGACCTTAGTGAGAGGACAGCAAGTCGAAGTCAATTGCTGAACTGTTGTTTTGCGTCCAGACTAAAGTTTAATTGGCTGGTTTAATTGTTGGCAAAGGCAAAGAATGAAAAGAGAAAAAAGAACGATGAATAAAACAAAAAGACAAAGAAATTTAATCAAGCAAGGAACAATTGCTACATATATACATACATACGTATACCCACATGCACAACAAGTGCATAGCGATGTAGTATAAATAAAAAGTGCAAACGTTTATTGGATTTAACGAGCTCTTTCTCTCAGCGGAGGGACGCAACATGAAAGCACTTTTAGCGCAATGGCAAACGAAGCCAGCTTAATTTAAATGTCACCTGCACTAAACAAATACCAGGACATCGGATCGCAGCACTGAACAAATAGAACAAAACAGACACAGTCAGTCAGTCAGACAGACAGACAGACAGACAAACAGACAGGCGATGATATTGTTAGTGACACTCTTTCAGCATTAAGTGTGTGCATGACAAACACACATCGTGTTTGTGTGTAACTGGCTGCACTTCAAAAGCCACTCAGCACATCAACACAGACAGCAGCAGCCAGAAGCCATAGCACTACAGCAAAAAAATATATATGTACATACATATAAAGTATACGCATATTTGAAGCACGGCAATTGGCAATTGGCAATTGGTTTGGCCATGTGGGCCGACAGCTGCTTAAATATTTTGATCAAATTGTTGCAGCCACAAACGAAAATCACATATAATCAATGCTATGCTTAAACGAACTAACATAAGGATTGGAACAATTTAATGCTATTTAAATGCAAAAGATAAATAAGTTTGATTATAGTATTTAATGTGAGAAAGCAATACATTTATATTTAAAATAAATACATTTTTGGCATGTTAATTTTTCGAAAATTAGCTATAAGCTAAACACACATAGCCTAGTTAAGCTAACATTCGCCAGTTTGTTCCATTCGATTGCCGACCACAAAGAATATCATTATAATGCCAATAAAAACAAATAATTTAGAAGTCTGCAGCTTTGCCATTTAGCTAAACAAACGCAGCAGTTACTATAACATTTGCCAAAGCTCCACAAACTTGCTGTTTATTATTGTGTGTCTGTGTGTGTGTCTGTGTGTTGGCGTTTTGCGGTTTTTGTGTGTAATGGTCCGCGTCTTGTGGCCCATATCATAATGCATCATTAAGTTGATGGGCCAGAGAGCAAAATAAGGGGAGACGGCCGCAACACTTCGATTTTATGGCCTTGGTTCCGAGAGCATATGTCCTTTTTCTTCAAGCGCCTTCTGTGCACGCCATTAAACGGATATTACTCATCAAAACAATATTTTTGTGTGTTTTTGTATCGTTGTTGCTGTTGTTTACAATTCGATTGCATATTACATAAGAGACATAGTTTAACGAGTTTCCACAGCCTATGGCAAAGCTAATAATTCCACTTTCTCTCTCTTTCGCTCTCTTTCTCTCTCTTTCTGTTGGGTGATTAGTAAATGGTGCGCGCTTATGACGTAACGCCTAAGAGTTGCTACTATGCTACGAAACTTATTGGTAATTAAATATTTTTGCATTACGTAAGCAAATGCAAAGAATAACAATGTTAGATGAGCACCACAAAAATAATTTCTAATTGATATTGTCAACCAAATAAGTTAATACTACATGACATAAGCAGCAACTAGTCTGTTACGTGACGTAAGCACTCTCATCTCACCCATGTAAATATATTATTTCACCAAATAATCAGCTTTCAGCGTTAAATAACTTTATTATAGATTGAAATATAATCTGTACATATCTTAAGTAAAGTAAAATAATCTAAGTCTCAATTTTGAACGATAATATTTACGATACGTTAGGTAATTACAGATAACGTAAAACTTTAACGCAAGCAAAGTTTCGACACTTAAACCCCGGCAAAGCCGAGTCTGTGTGCTTAAGTATGACAAATTACACATGAAAGTGCAACTAGATTTGACACAGCTCCCAAATGGTTGACATATTAACGTAAATGCTTACGTCATTGTGTGCTCAACTCTACACTTTTTGTGGTTGTCTGTAGTTTTGGGGTTAGCAAGCAAGACTCGCTGTTGCTTATTTACTTGTTTTTTTATTATTTTGCTGGCTATCGTATATAACTTTCTATCTTCAGCGTCAAGTTTTTGGCATATTTGCTTGACAAATTGTTTTGTTTGCGCCGCCCAACGTCAGCAATCGATTGAAGGCAGTGTTTATATAGAGAGAATATATATATATAATATAGTTTCTATATAAACAGCAACAGTAAACGTAACTGGAACCAACCAAACCCACCGCAAAAATGAAACAAAAAAACTAACCAAGCAATGTAGTTGTCAAAGCAACCAAAATATTTTCGTTGAGCTAACACTGTCAGCTAAATAAATACAAATATATATATATATATATATATATGCAGCATATAACACTTATATAGATTGACAAAAATTTCAATATCTTTTCCCTTCTTTTCTTTCATTTCAGGTAAGTTGCAAAGAAACACAGTTCGAAGCTTGAAAATCGCTCGATTTGGTTATAAAATCAAAGTACGTACTTCTTTTTGACACCTTCAAACAGACACACACACACACACACAGCGTCAACAATGACGCCATTAGACGTTGCAGAGATAAAGAAAAAGAGATGAAATCAATAAAGTCGAACGTATCCTGCTGATATCTGTTTAATGTTTACAATATGTCTTTATTTCTCTTTTTTTTTGTGTCGCCTTTCTGTATCTTCTTTTGCTGCTCCTTCTACCATTGTCGTTGCCTATGCTAGACACATTTGCCTTTGACTTTACCTTCAGCAATTGCTTTCTCTCTCTCTGTCTCTCTTCCTTTCTATTTGTTGTTAACTTGGCTATGCAAAACGATTTGATAATACCCAGCGTTATGACCCCATGGCCAGCAGCTGCAGTTGTTATGATAGCAATACTGTACTATAAGTTGGTAGAAAGTTGAAAGTGCAGGGGTTTTGCTATAATGCCAAACAATTTAGTGATGCAGTTGCTGAGGGTGTCGCTTGACAAAGGTAACCTAACATTATCCGATTTGCATTTAGGTTTAGGTGAATGCGCTCAAATGTGCAATTCAATTTAAGCAAAACTTTCCAACACACACACACACACACACAAACAGACAACAGTTGGAGTTCTCTCCGGTATGCAGTTAACCAGAAAAAAAGCATTGCAAAAAGCAGCTTAGCTCCCGGGGCCAAATGTGCTGAACGGGCTCCAACAAGAACAACAATAACATGGAATTTAAAAAAAAAAATAAAAAAAAAATGGTCGACATTGCGCATAAAAAATTCAAAGTCAGTGAAACGCAACTTAAGCTTTTTTACACTGCTTACCAAGTGGCTGCCGGAGCAGGGGAAACACTAACAGAAAATCGGGATAAACACACATGTACAACATAACACAACACAACACAGGAGAAGCAAAAGAGACAGCGAATCAGAACGAGATAGACATACAGACAGCTTTGAGCAGAAGCGGAAAAGCATAGCAGGAAGTTAGCACATAAGCGGAGTAGATTAAACACCGCAAAACAGGCGCTCAATGAGTCACATACAAAATGCCACGCCTCATCTTTCCACACTACCCTTCCCACACAACACAATACAACAAAGTTGAGATTTTTATTTTGAGGTTTTCTCTGGTTTTCATTTCGTTAGTACTGTTGTTGTTGTTGTTGTTTTGTTAAACCATTCAAAGCCGACAAAGTGCGCTTAAAAATGTCAAAACAAAAGGGCTAGTCCGAACAGAGTCCATCTGCCTGTCCATCTAAATTTTCGGCAAAAGCGTTTTGGGGCAAACCGCATTTTGGCAAAATCGTTCCCCTTTGCCGTTTTTTGTTGTTATTGTTAGCCAACAAAAATGTTAAGCAACTACGAAAAAACAAACTTTTTTTTGCTGAAATAAACTTTATATATAAGCTTATGTAAATGTTGATGCCATATCTAAATTACAATAAGCTCGACTTTATACCGAATAACAGTTGCAAAAATATTTGCTTGTTATTTAATTATAATAAACTAGTCAACAAACAAGTTGCAATAAAAGCTAAATACAGTTTTAACTAGCAAAAATGACACAAACATAATTTCAATTTTATTCCTTTCAAACAAGATACTAAACTTAAATTAAACTGTTGTGTATAAATTCTCAAAACTTAACAATCTGATTATTTTACTAATCTTTACCAAACAAAAATGTCTATCTAAAACAACATAAACAGTAAGCAATTTACTAACCTTAAGCTTTGCAATTCACTTATTTAGCAAGATGTCAGCGCTTAAACGAAGCGAAAAGCGCTTTAAGTAGCTACGTAAGGCGATCAAGCAAATTGTCGCTTCGCATTTGGCTGCAGTTTGTTTAATTCATCGTCTATTGTCTGCTTTGTATTTTTTTCCCTTGTTTGTGATGTCAAGATTTTAAGCAGTAAGATGTGATTAAAATAGCAAGTGACTTGATGCCTTTACCTTTTTCGACCTTAAGCGTAGTCTGTTTTCTATCAAATTGCTACTGCTTTTACTATATACTCATGTTAAGTATAAAAAAGTGCGTTAAAAAAGCCAAACTTAATGTAAAAAAGTGGTGTACCTTGCCTTTTTATTTTTTCGATTCCATAAAAGATAAATTTGCATCGCAAGAAGCTGTAAGAGAAGCAAGCATAGAGTTTTTCTATATATTTTTGCATCAGTTCAAAGATTTCTCTCGTTTGACTTTGTGCTATTATATCAGCAAAAAGTGATAAGAAATGCAAACTTCACAAATACAAATACTTATCTCTCTTTTTTTTAATGTTTTTAAAAAGTTTAGAGCTCTAAGAGTTCCTTCCCTTTGCTTGAGCCCTGCTTTTTGGAATACAACTTTCACTAATGCTTGTACCCAAAACTCGATAATTGAGTCTTTAACTAAGATTTAAATCGGGTTTTTTCTGACACACGTTTGGAAAATATCAATTTATTCATAAAGTTAAAATATTTGAGTAAATGGCATTACAATTATTGTTGACGATATAATAAACGTAACGTATGCATTTGCTATGCGAATTAAACATTTTATAGCGTAACTCCCCCTCTGCTATTTTTCCTCTTCATTTATTTACATATAAATATTAAATATGCATTAGCTTAGGTTCAACACACAACACACGCTCACCATCAAATTTTCACCGTGAGCGCATATGTATGTATGCTTCCCCTTTTCCCTACTTTTAATGCTCTCTTGCACAACCTCAGTCTGTTGACGATGTTTTTGTCATTGCGACCTGTGCGACAGCCACGTGGCGCCGCAAAGTGTTAAATTTTTACAGTTGAATATGTTATGCGTTCATCATATGTGTGTGTGTGTGTGCTTGTGTGTGTTTGCGTAGTAAATTTGAATTTGATTGAAAAGCATGTGACATAGCGCCAGCAAACCGCGCCACGTACAAGCCACCCCTTGTGACCCCTCTACCGTGTCGCAATCATCTCTCCAAAAGGTCTCAACTCAAGGCTGCTCCTTTTTCTTACCTGAAACGCTCTATTTCTCTCTCTTTCTCTATCTTTCTTGCGGCTGCTCCATCGACTTCATATTGTTGGGACCTTCCTTCTCCTTCGTTCGAAGTCGCCTGCAGTTTAGATAACGTTGAACGGTGCGCATCATTTGGCGCTCAGGTTTGACTGCTTACTTTGCCAAACGGTGTGGTGCGTCCGTCTTCTGCTTGTCAAATGGTTTTGTATAGATTTCTATATCCCATCCCCACTTCTCTTACAGAGGAAATACCCCACTAACCAGGCTCGGCCTTTGTGAGTTTTTGTGACAGCTTGTTAGACGTTGCATGTATTCTAGTTAGGAGAAATATGGCAGAGCAAAAAGTAAGGAGCAAGGGGCAGAGGGCATGCAGCATGTGCAGCAGCAAACTGACAGCGATGAATGTAAGCGATTTATTTTATGATTTATTGCGTATACTCATTGTATTCGCTGCCTGGGATTTACAATACAAACCTATACTTATGGCCTTAAGTAAATCTATACTATGTTTGGATATAATGGGTGTGTGAATATATTTGTTCCCATTTATTTGTCGCATTGTTAACACTTGCAAATCACTTGGCTATTGAGATTTTCCGTGCGGAAATACATTTCAACAAATGGATTTATTTTGAAGAAAGAAGAAAAAATTAGAGCGGAAAATGCTTAAGAGCTGGACAAGTTAATGCTCTTTCATCTGTATACTTTGTGTACTGCTCATTATTGAAAGAGCGAAATAAGCATATAATTTCATAACTTAAGCTTCAAAATCAATACTTTCAATCTATCATGTGGGACAATTTTGAACACAAAATGCTTTTTCAATTAAACCAAATTGCAGTGTTGTGAAAATGAATTCGTTGTATAGAAATCATTATATAAAAAAGTTCGACTGTATCTTTTGAAAAGCGCAACACAGCAAAAAAAAAGAGAAAAAAACTACCGTGTCGGAAGCATTTAAAAATTTAAATTCAATCAAGTGTCAAATTAGTGCGGATTTTAATTTAAGCGTCCCTTTTTTATGCTTTTGCTGCTGCTGCTTTTTTGTATTGCCATTCGACTTATAAATAAAACATGTACCTGCCACTCAATTAAGGAGCCCAGTGCCAGGGCTGGGACCTACAGGGGCGGTGGCAGGGCGTAGCCAAGCCAAAGAGTGCCAAGAGTTACAAATCAAAATGTATAAAACATGCAATTTGTTTGCCAAAAAGTCACGCGTAACTTAGGCACTTTCCAACTACTTCAGGGACAAAAGAAAAACAAGACTAAGAAAACGAAATTTAACTGAGAATTAGAATCTCTTACTATCCGTATATCAAACGTTATGCAAATGAAGCGTTTAAGTTAAGTAAAAGTGCTAAAGTGACAATAAAAAAACCAAAGTGAAGAAAAGTACCAAAAAAAGAATTTACCATTTTGTCTTGCTTTGACTCACTCAACCTGGGTGTGATGTTATTTCGATTTGGTATCCATCACAACCTCCTTGAGTGAGCGATAGCAGGATTGAATATCCACAAGATAATAGACTGGGCTATCAAAGAAAATTAGCTATGAAGAAGAAAGTGAAAATAAAAAACAAAAACGTGTTAGTTGGTTTAATTTTTTTGTGCATTAAGTTTTAAAGTGCAATGCAAAGTGTTTTTTAAAGTGTTGACATTAATAACTAATTTCTATTTATATCTAAAGCTAACAAAAATTATCATATATGTTTCTTTTAAGTGTATTAAAATCCATATAATAATACAATTTGCTATAATCTTTAACATCGTCTTGATATACTCAATCAAAATAAAGTATAATGGCTACTCTTTCTTAAGATTTTTGTGTGTGTGCAACGCACATCCTAGATGCCCCAAAATGCTGTGGCATAGCAGCCAAAAGGGCCTCGTGACAAAAGTCAAGCTATGTCTGCATAATAAAATTTTGAAATGCCAATTTAATAATGCCTAATGGCAAAAATCATTTTTGGTAATAAATTTATGAGCACATGGCTAGCTGCCGTTGCATACGTGACGTAGTCGTGTGTGTTTGTGTATTTGCCCTTGGGGTAAGCACTCAAGTTGAAGCCGGTAGCATGGTTCTAGAAAGTAGATTGAGCCGTGAGTCTTGTGGCAAATATTTACTTTTGGGCATGAGGCTTTTTTGCTAACCAAAAAACGCATGTGAAAATAACATTAGCAATTTTAAACGCTCGAGACTTGTCGCCAGTTGCCACCACCAATATATGTACTTGTACCCATGTATGTTTGTGCTTGTCAATTTTCGTCTCGTACTAATGACAATTTTCATTCCTATGCAACATGCATGTACATATGTATGTTAATGTATATACATTTTTTGTTGCTCTGCTGCTGATGCTGATGTTGATGCTTATTTCTCTTGTGGCTACATTGTGATTATTTATTAATTAAATTTGCCATGAGACAGCAAGGCTAAAGCTTATTTCGATTCTGTGGCTTTCGGCTTTTTGGGTGGGCTACTGGGAACTCGGATTTGAACCACAACACAAACTCATCTCTCGCCTATTGTCTGAAGATTTAGCCTGAGCTTTGCTGCGTGCTGCGAGCATTTTTTATACCCTGAGCCCAAAAAAATGGGAAAATAGGGTATAATGGCTTTGTTCCGAATCTATGTAACAGACAGAAGAAAGCATCTCCGACCGTCTATCTGTGTGAACGCGTCGACTATAAGAGCTAGAGATTCCAGTTCTCAAACATAAGCAGATCAATTTTGGTTCAAATTATCGATAGCTATTTCCGTTTCCGATGCACACATGGAATCGATAACATTTAAAATTTAATGTTAGACAAAATATGTAATGAAAAGATGTGAAAATTTCATTGAAGTTTAATCAAGCATTCAGTAGCTCATTATTACATGCACTCACAAATATATACACAAATAATGATTGAAAGAAGGGTTCAGGATATCGCCCAGTTGAGCTTTCTCCACTAGAGCCTTCTTACTGATTTTAAGTCAATTTATCGACTTTTACATACATATAAAGAAACCCTTTTCTTTTCTATACCCTTTTCAGCAGAAAGGGTTGCCATGGTCCGTTCGTCAAGCTCTGGGCCTAAATATTTAATGTACGAACTCGCAAAAGCTCAAGCGTAATTATCTCTATTGTTGCTATTCGGGGAACGTACGGTTGTCAGGTGAACATATTGCGGTACGTTGAGCCCTGAGTTATGTGCACTGTGTGCTCAGGTGGCATCAGCTGCAATAAATTGTTATTGTGTTAAGGACCTTAACGGATCAACAAAATATGCTGACAATTATGAATGTGTGAGCTGAGAATATATGGAAAGCATATCCATCAAGTCAGCTAGAGTTGTTTCAAGGAAGTTTACACTAGGATAACCATAAGAGTATGTTTTATTGCGAAGCCAGTTATTGATAAATTGAGTTCAGTGAAAAATCCTATCGAAAGTCGAGAAGCTTTCACGGATACACTAATAATAAATGAACACATCTCTCCTTTTTTTTTACATACATACTGATTAAAGCTTACTTATTACTTAAGCAGTTGATTTAATAATCAAACAAACACGTTCGTCAAAATGTACTCAAAGCTGCTTCAGATTCAACTGATGACTACAATAATCAGACATTTGCCGACATTTTTTCCAACACCGTGTGTTAAAAGAAAGGAAATTGTTTTTTTTAACACGCTTATATTATTTAAACTTGTATGCTAGTGAAAAAAGCGTCGGGCGCTCGATAAACGAATAATATAGCACAAAACTTTTGTATTTTTTTTTTAAGCTCTGTTTTAAGCTTATTTTTTAAATTTTAAGATATTTTAAACTTACAAATTCTTTTGGTATAAAACGGCAATTTTAGTTTAAAGTGGTTCAGAATTGGTGGCTTACTTATCGAAACGATCTACAATAGATATCAATATCAAGAAATTTTAAAGGATACGTGTAAAAGTGTTCGAATTTGTCGAAAAAATATAAAAGCATGTTATTAAAAACTGTATGGAATAAAAGAGATAGATAGGCTATTCGAAGACTGATGCTGTCCCATCTTTTCTTCCATATGATTGCATCGTATTGCAATAAAAAATAAATTCAAGGTATTTCTAAATATACTTATGTATTAAATATAATGTATTACGCATCATCCCTTATATAAAGACAAACTTCCGATTGCTGACCCTCTTTTTTCTGGGTGACATAAGAAAAAAGCTGGCACTCTTCACATTGCCAAGATGTCACCATTACGCCAGTCTGCGACAGCCTATCACAGTCACATGTCACAAAGTATCCGTACAATATTTTGATTAAAATTGCAGGTACACTAGTAGCTCTAAGGTGTTTAACGATGTGTGTGTGTGTCTGTGTGTTCCTGATCTGTGATTTGTGTTTGTGTGCTTTATGCTGCTTCAGCTTGGCTGTCTGGCGTACGATTTGTTCATCCTTCGTACGCCAATTGATTGAATTGAGCACATTGAGCCATGAAATGTTTGCCCGACGGCTAACAACTAAATCACCGTTGGCAGCTTTGCATGCCTTTTTTACTTCTCACTGCATCTAAAGCAAAAGCCAAGTTTTACAGCAAAAAACTGTTTTGGTGTTAAACTTTCAGATACCACGTGATTCACACAAATTTTTACAAGTTTCAGCTTATTAATTATTGAAGTTAACTTTTAAGTAATAATTAAACGACATTTGTTTTCAGCAAGCCGATAAATAATTTTTAAATAAATCAAAATAAAATTCGTTCAGTGTTTATATTTATTTCCCATCTAAGTTAGTAGCTTTAAGTTTAACTGCAACAGTTTGTTCAACACTTACACGCGTATCGAGACATATACCCAAATGCATGTCCAAAATATAATACAGGGTAGTGCTAGATAAGGTAACAGAAATTGCCTCTGGACGCAGGACCAACTACAGCAACAGCGTAGACAACTCCCTGCATTTAGTGGTTGGCGCATTTTGCAATTTTTCACTGAATTGCAAAGATTTTTCTTTTGCGTAGACGGAGACAATTTTGTGCACATTTTCGCTGGAATACGCTTTTTTCTATTTTTGTTAGCCGATAAACTTCCGTTGAAAGTTTCGCTGGGTCTAGTGAATATTTTTGTTGTTGTAGTTGAATTTCTTCTTTTTTTTTTTTCTTTTTTTGGTTTTTGTTGTCAGACAGCTATCGAGAAAGTTTTCGGCAATGTTTGCCCAAGAGCGTAGCGAAACTAACAAAATGAGTTTATTTTTTGCTTAATTTCGCACAAATTAAAAACGTCGAATCCGGCTCAGTAACGGCTACAAGAAATCTATAGCTTTGGATACTAGTACGACAATGAACAATGGAAAAGAATGATAAAAGAAAAAAAGTTAAAGCTGCGTGCGTTTTGTTGGAAAAAAGCAATTTTTCGATGCGCAAACTTTTTGACGGCACACTGTATGGCAGCTATAAATATATAGCTCCAGCTGTGTGAGTGTGTGTTTAAGTGTGTGTGCGTGTAAATTACATCATTTTTATAAAGAGTTTGAGTAGATATCGTGTATGCTGGCTTCTTGAAAGCCGTTTTTATGAATCTCTTGCAAACTTATCCTTGGCATTCAATGAGTTGGCAAAGTGCTCTATGCTCAGGCCCTTAGCTGCTTGCTGGAAAAATGAAGACGAAGCACAGATTCCAAGGATGCCAAAATGTGATATGCTTTATGCTAAGAAATACTAGATTATGGCTACGCCTCAAGTGTCGATGGCGACATTAACTGTTTCGCCATAAGATATTCACAACTTGAACAAAATAAAATATATATAAAAATAAAATGTTGTAGACTTTTACTAAGTACATGAAGTAGATTCAAAAGCTGAAACCAAGGAGATAAATGTTAAATTTAATCTGTTTCAAGTTACAACTTAGAAATATATGTGCTTGAAATATTTATTGATTTCTTTATTCACTTAATATAAAAAGGTACTTAAGCTAAGCATGATAAATTTAAATTTTGAATTTGGCGAAATCTTTGATTCTGGAATATTTATTAAAGTGTTGTTTAAATATATAATTTAAATATTTATTTGTTAACATCGCTTGTTCACTTAATCTATCAATTTTCGCAAGCTATAGTGAAGAATCCTTGTGTATAGTGTTGGTAAACGTTGTTCATCAGAGAAGCTTAGCATAGTGTAGTTCAAGTATTCAAGGTTGTTATTTACTTTTTAACAAGAAAACGCAATTATTTGAATACTCACTTAAAAAAAAACTAAATTGCACTGTTTTTTAATTAACTTTTGTACTTACTACAAAGTCCAGTCGATTCCTGTAAAATTGTATTAATTGCTGTGGCTAGATGTTGGTTCTTTTTTACTGTACTGTTAACCACGTTTCGGACCACAGTCAGCTCGGTCAATATACAATTACCACAGCAGCTTCTTTCTCATTCCACTAGGCTGCCACAGCCTATGAAATGAAGCGAATGAACTTTCGCGTTGCCATTTGGCTAATTGTTCAGTTTGTTTTACGTGTAAGGCAACAAATTGGCCAAAGCACACGTTTGCCAACAGCAGCAGAAGAGGCAACAGTAGCAGCAGCGGCAGTTCAAAGGTAACCCAAACTCAAACTCAAATCCCGTAATGTGGCAGTGACATGCCCCAAACTGCCTCTTGCCCTTTTTACACTGCTGTGTCAGTTACCGAGGCAAGTTCATAATAATTTAAATGCTCGGCACACAAAGTGACATGGCAAAGACAAACGGAGGTCAAACAAGAGGCGGCTACTGTTGCTCCTTCTCCGGAGAAACAACGTCGACGACTAAAAATGGCTACGTGACAGGACGCAGTGCAATGGCTTGCATTTAAATCCAAGCGCAGTGGCAACGAAATTAGCACGACAAAGGGACTCGTCAGCCATTCGTCGAGTAGATGGGGTTTAGGAGAAGAAGGTTATGGAAGTGGGTCTACTAGTGCAGTTAATTTGCCATTGCAAAGCAGTAGTCAGAAGCAACAACAGCAAAACGCTAAGCAAATACTAAACGAGTCGCGTCAACAGCAGCAGCAGCAGCACTGCGAGGACGAGAACGAACGGGAGAAGCAGGCATTACTCAGCTGAGCCTGTGCAACTACGTTGTACTTGTGACTGGTCCTGTTGCCTGCTGCCCGGCTGGTCAAACGGATCAAGAACTAAGCAAACAAATGGCGTTGCAATTGAGCACGTTTTGGGCAAAGCGCTTTAGAATCACACATACACATAGATCCAGACAGACACAGTCGAAAGTCGTTGAGCATCAGGCCCAATAGAAATGAACTGCGACACGAACTGGACACTGGACAAAACATACAGGACGACATGTGTTACAAACAAGACAACAGACTTAAAATACAACTAGGCAGGTTGGGTAATGCTCTACAGGAGCAACTAACTAAATGATAAATGATAAACTTTGTGCTACTTTTGTTAGTTTGATGAATATTCCAACTTCTTAAATCAAGTCTTATAAAAATAAATAAAAAAAAAATGCTGAATAACAAATAATTTTCCAAAAAAAGAAAGTTAAAATCGTTCAACTGACATTTTCTCTTACGAATGTACCACAATGTCAATATTCACTGTAACCGTCTCCAATCGTACGTAACGCACGTGAGGCCAATAATGTTGCAGTCAGTTAGGCTTTCAAAGCTGTTTGGCTCAGAACCGAATGCAGACGTTTCTATCGAACTGCAGTTGGAATGAATCCTTGACGAAACTTAAAAAGAAACTATGGCAGGCAGTCAACAACAACAATCACAGACTATAAGCCACTTTGAAATCACACGCATACGCCCTGTGTGAGAGGTAAATAACAGAAACGTAGCCACAAAAGCCAACTAAAGGGAAAAAAGAAAAGAACAAATAGCTGAGCATAGATGTGAAATTAATGTGCAGGACAACAGAGAGAAAGAGAAAGTGATACTGTCCCAGGGATTTTTGTTAACCCCATACACATCAAAAGCATGAGGCGAAAATAAAAACAATAAAAACCTTAACTTTCTGCTTTAGTTAAGAGCAACAGACTGGCATAAAAGAAACATAACTAATTTGCATAAAATGTAGAAAACAAAAACAAAAAACTATGTTAGGAAAAACTTCTGCTTTTACGCTGTCCGAGCGAGAAAATTGAGTAGAAGGCGTAAGTGAAGAGTTCGCGGGCACGGCCTCGGACTCGGACTCTTCTCGTTGTGCAGGTTAATTTGTGGCAAAGTTTTTCACAAAATTTAAGTGAAAACAACACGCCCCATGCCCCCATTTTAATGCGCCAGCAATTTAGTTGAACTTGCCTTGTATATGTGGCCGAAAAACAACAAAAGATATTTTTGCATCACAAAGTGAAAGTTATGCGTATGTCGTTGTAGCAGTGTCGTATCCCCAATTTTGTATGGTTTGTATCTTTTGCAAGACGAAGTTGTAGGCCAAAAAGTCGGTATCAAACTATGCATAAGAAAAGATTATTTAAGGTAAGGTATGCGCTTTGAAGTAGCCGAGTTTGCTTTGATAAAGAACTTTTCAACAACCCACCCATAAAAATAAAACTTTTTCAAATTTGCGACAATACGCAAATTCCTTTTGTTCTTTGTAATAAAGTAACCTGAGTCTCAATGGAAATGTTCAATATTATTGCATAAGCATTTTCAATGCGCTGTGTAGTTTTTCATTTCATTTCCCATTCTTCACAAATATATATATCATCACAGCTCAGAATAAAAAAAAACACATAATTAATTCAATCAATTTCGTTTATTTTGCAGTTTGGTCAACCAATCAATGCCAGATGCGGGTCAAATACGTATGATGGTCGGTCGAGCGTTGCGTGTATGGGAGAACAATTCCAAGTTGACATTTCGTGAAGTGTATAGCGATCAGGCGGATATACAGATTGTGTTTGCAAGGTGCGTATAACGACTGTGTGTCTATGCGTGTGTGTGTGTGTGTGTGTGGGTAGAGTATACATATACACTAAGTTATGTGTACGCACACATAAAAAAAAGCGAATGTTTTTCAGTGCCCCATAAAGATGGGCAGCATGGGGCAAACACATAAAATTGCACTTAAAACTCATCAACGATAAATAAGCTAAGTATTAAAACCATGAAACCAATGATGATGACGACAACAACAACGGAGCGAATAAAAAGTGTATAGGGGTGGTGCGGTGGTGAAAGACGGAGGTGGTACTGTACATTTTGCAGTGGCTAGCAGTATCAAATCAAAGAGTTTATGTTGCAGCTTGTTTTGTTCCATTTTTTTCTAGATAAGCGAACACATTAGATTCTCAATTTCTTTTTATTTTTATTCATTTTATTTTTTGTGTCAGGCTCGTAACTTCAATGCCATTGGATAGACTTATCAATAGCTTGCCACAAGCTGCAAACTCCATAAACACATCTAACTGATGCTTAATGTCTAACTGAGTAAATGCAGTTTTCTGCATTTTATAACCATCTGAAAAGAATTAATTGTTTTTAGTATTTGTCGATTTTTTTATTTTTTATTTTTTTTTGAGTAAACTAAAATAATTTAAATTATTTATTTTTATACGTAAAAATAAATTAATATCTTTTGAAAATAGGTTAAGTTATGACGAAGTTATGAGTTTAGAGATTAAGCTTTATATTTACTGTTAGACCGGACCTCCTTCATAAATGTCGATTATGCAGTAGTTTTGAGTTTGAAAGCAGTATTTTTATAGAGCTCAAAACAAAAACTCTGTTCAGGTTTCAGGAAGATATCAGATAACAAAGCTCCGAACCATCCTCAAGTAGATTTTTAACTTATTTTGAATATATTTTGTCTTTAAAGGCGCGATCATGGCGATGGTTACAAATTCGATGGACCTGGTCAGGTTTTGGCACATGCCTTCTATCCGGGAGTTGGCCGTGGCGGCGATGCACATTTCGATGCGGAAGAGACATGGGAATTCGATGCCAGCAACGATGATAGTCGAGGTAAGTTGAGAGTTGGCTGACAGCTGCTGTTTGCTGTGGTCAGTTTATAATTTAGTCGCAAAATTAATTGTATTAGATGATAATAATATGTACACAATAATAATAATCAGACAGAAGCAGCAGCAGCGGCAACACCATCACCATCATCGTGGTCACAAAGCGCGACTGTTGCCTGCGGTCTAAAAACGCAGCGGGGTCAAATTTGCAGGCGCCAAAACCGCAGGCAGTGCCACAAAACACAGGAGTCCACTCCCAGCAGTTGGCTGCAAGTTGCAAAATCAATAAGAGTTGCATACGCAATGGCAGCAACAGCAGCAACAAAATGCGACTGGCGCCGGCTGCTTGCATGCGTTTTGTAATTTGGCGCTATAAATCGTGCCCTTAGCAACAGTACAATAAAACCCTCCCCCACTCATCCATGGCCAACCGCCATAACCCTTAAGAAAACCAAAAAACGCAAACCCAACGTCGACATTTTTAATGGTTTTTAATGCCAATAAAAAATTGTCAGCATGGCGCGTGACGTTGCCAAACCCAACGCAACGGAGCAATCTTTCTTTATACCCTGTAACCATAAAATTAATTTTTAGTGTATTACAAAGCTGTGAGGCTGATAGAGTGAAGAAAAGGCAAAACTTCTTTCTATGTGATAGACAAAATTATTTATATATACCCTTTGCATGCATTTTAAATTGAGATTATGTTTGCAATTGTTGCAACAGCGCAACTTACAATGTCGTCCAGGCGACGATACATTGTTGTCTTTGTGACCCCGAAGAGCACTTCTTCCCTTTCATTGCTAATGCCATTAACCAATCGCATGTTTCGTTGTATTTTTTTTCAGGCACCAACTTTCTGAATGTGGCACTGCATGAACTGGGTCACTCGTTGGGCCTGGGCCACTCCTCGGACTCGAATGCGGTCATGTTTCCCTGGTATCAGAACATTGAGGTTGATGGCAAGCTGCCTGACGATGATCGAAATGGCATCCAGGAGTTGTATGGGGCCAAGTCTAAGGTTTGGGGTCCATTTAGACCACAACCCACAACCAGCACTACAACAACCACAACAACGACAACAACAACAATGCGTTCGCTTACTTATTATCCTCAGCAGAGGCCCAACAACTATCCCAATCGCTATCCGTACAACTATCCCAACCATTATCCAAACAGAGATCGCTCGCGGGAACGTGATCGTGAACGGGAGCGTGAGCGTGAACGTGAGGAGCGGGAACGAGAGATAGAGCAACGAGAACGTGAGCGAGTGCAACGTGAGCGAGTGCAACGGGAGCGAGAACGGGAACGCGATCGTGAACGTGAACGCGATCGTGACCGTGAAGCGATGACAACAACAACAACAAGACCAACAACGAGACGTGTGTATAGTTATCCAACTGTTCGTCACAATAAACCGTACAAACCACGCAAACCGAAGCCAGATAGCTGCATGACTAGCTACGATGCTATCTCCATGATACGCAGGGAGCTCTTCATTTTCAGAGGACAGGTTAGTAGGGAGTAATAAGTTATAAAGTAAAAAGTAACGAGAACTTTAGAAATTTCTTAAAGTAGATAAACGAAAACTATATAATGGTTTCTTCATACAATCTCTTTTAACTTACAGTTTCTGTGGCGCATTGGGGCAAAGGGCTTATACAATGGCTATCCAACGGAAACTCGTCGCCACTGGTCCGCTCTGCCCGAGGACTTTAACAAGGTTGATGCCGTCTATGAGAATCAACAGCGCCAGATAGTCTTCTTTATAGGTAAGCAAACAATTAAAGCACAATTACAACCAGCCTCCATTTAACCAAAATCTCGTTTTTAACCTCAGGTCGTCAGTACTATGTATTTGACTCAGTCACACTAGCTCCCGGTTATCCACAGCCCTTGACTAGTTTGGGCCTACCACCAACATTGAGTCACGTGGATGCTGCCTTCGTTTGGGGTCACAATAATCGCACATATTTAACAAGTGGCACCCTGTATTGGCGCATCGATGATAACACGGGCAAAGTGGAGCTGGATTATCCAAGGGATATGTCCATTTGGGCAGGTGTTGGATATTATATCGATGCAGCCTTCCAGTATACAAACGGCAAGACGTACTTCTTCAAGAATCTTGGATACTGGGAGTTCAACGATGATCGCATGAAGGTTGCCCATGCTCGACCCAAGCTGTCCTCCCGCATGTGGATGCAGTGTGCGCGCAGTGTCAATGATGTAGATGAGGAGCAGCGTTGGACGGCGCCGCTGGTATCTGGCGAGAATGAGACAACGGATGGAAGATCATCAGCAGCAACAGCTGGTAGTGCGAGACAGCTGGGACTCTTGATGGTGTTGATATTGGTATTCACTAGGTTGGCCTGGCGTAGTTAAGATTTTGATCTATAAAAGTTAAGGCATAGCTTTAAGTTTAATCCCTAAGCAAACGATCTATGTACAGATAGATTATACTTTGAGAGTGTTTATCAGCGATCCTACTGTCAGACAGTAGAACGTTTCATTTCACAAACACACGGCGGCCTTATTAAACTAAAACTATTACTCGCTATAGTTTTAGTTAACATTTCTCTAAAATTCATTCACTTGCTGTCGAAGAACTATCTAATAAATAAAACTTGCCACCTATTGGTCCGAATAGCAGAATATGTTTTTGTATTGCATCTCTATTTTATAAAGTATATACAAGTTTTAAATACTATTATCATTAGATATCTAGTTTAATACGCACTGAATCCGTTTGAGAACTTGTACGAATTTCTCAGCCGCCACTGCCTTATATCTCTAAGTACAGTATTGCATCATATGGACGAACAGATTGGCCCGAGTCTTAGTAGCTATGAGCTGCCACTGCATTTCATTGTGTTTTTGATTTGATTATTTCAAAACCATTCGAATTATTTATATTTAAATAATGTGATATTATCATAAATTTTATGTGTGCGCTTCAATGAATATGCACCATTTAAAACAAACAACTCAAGATCAATAAACAGTTCGATAAATTTATAATTAATATTTTTTGTTAGTGTTAGTTTGAAAACGTTTGTATATTTATATACTTAAAACACCCACAAATTTAAGCTGAAAATATCCGTTTATACAACATACACATATTTTGATTAAATAAATAAATACATTAAAAATTTTGCATCGTGCATCGTAAAATTAATTAATATACTTGGGCGACTTTTAACTGAAATTGTTGGCTTATGTGAAGATTGTCGTACAATTCGAAAATAAATTTCTTACGATTCCAGAGAGGTAAGGCACTTGAATATTCGGCTTAATCAGAGTCTGTTCTTTGAGTTGATCTAACCCTATCTGCTAAGCAGAAAGCTGTATCTTCTGTTCTCCTGGTTGTTGTTGTCGGAAATAGCATATTAGACGAGAACAGAAATTAAACACTACTGCCATATTGGATGCACATACATACTTGGCCTGAAGTATTTTATTTCTGTTGTCCAATTTACCATATTCGACAACATCTATGTACCAGGCGAACAGAAATCAGCAGCTGAACGCTACATTAATTTTTATAGCATGCAGCATTTTGTTTTCCTTGTGCAAGCAGAGAAAATTAGCATTGCATACTTTTACGCTGACTGAGATTTATAAAACAATTAATTTATTTATTTTTATTTTTTTGATTGAACGTTCTTTATTTAGAATCTGTCTAGTTGAGACAATAACTGAATTTTACAGAGTAATTCATTAATGATTACATACATTTTTCATTGAAGAAAATACATTTTTGATGGGGAGGTCGAGTAGAGGGAACCTTGAAATGAAGCGCCAGCGCATAGTCGATAGCACCAATCTGGAGTTACGGTTGCCAAATTTGGGGCTTGGCTTGCGATAGCCAAATTCGAAGAATCCAGGTCGAACAGAATTAAAAACTTGTGATAAGCTATGAAGAGCTGTTTGATATCATTATTCGTAGAAAGTTTTTAACCAATGTTGATAACACAGCTAAGTGCTAAGTGAGAGGTTCATTAGCCTTATAAATAAGTTTTTGTATATGCGTGATAACAATGACAATTAGAGCGGCTATATAAAAAAATCCCCGTCAAATTCTATTTAAGTAAAAAACAAAACAGATGTATCATTTTAAACAACAATGCCTTTATCTAGACACTAAATCGACAAGTAAAAAAATGAGAATGCTTTAGATATGGTTTATGTTCTTACTCGACAACTGGTACAAAGACCGGCAAAATACCTTGTAAATGTACAGAATAATAACAGATGCTTGCTCAACTTTATACTAGCTGAAGATGTCACTCGAGTGCAGCTGATAACTCTTTGTTAATGTCCACTTATAATATGTTTATTTTATAGTACATTCATTACATTGTTATCTTATCAATCGAGTTAAGTGACTGTTTGGCAAAAAGCTCTAAAATGTTGTAAAGAGTTGTCTATTCACCTGCTCTCTCTCACTCTCTTTTGTGACTTCCCGCATTTGAAGTGCTCCAACAACCTGTCATTAGTCCATACTTCGTATTAGGTCTGTGACGACACCAACAAAATAGAGAGTACCCAAAAGCGATGCGCTGACAGTCGCAAATCGACCATAGTCGTCGACAGTAGTAGTTTGTTGTTCAATTTAGTATTTAAATAACGGAGCACGACACGTATATAATATGTATAAATAAAAAAAAGCTATCTATAAACACACACGAACTGCATACATAAAAGAAAATATAAATAAATTAAAAACAATTGTGAGTAGAGGTCGAATTTTACAGTGCCCAAAGACAAGTCAATGCCCAAGCCTTTAAAAATAGTGTGCATAATGTTGATCTATAGCTGTGACTTGATAAAGACGATGACTTAGTAACCCGAAATAAAAATAGTTACGCCGAAAGTATTTGCAATTTTGCAACGTGTAAATGTTTTATGCATGTGCCAAAGGATTTTTTACAAATACAATGACGAACCTGCAAGCCTTTGTTTCATATCTAATCTGTGTTGCCATAAGCATGACAACTACAATTTCCTGGAAATTCATTTTTAAATACTAATTATCTTTGTTTCTATCTTTTTATATCTATATATGTACATAATGTGTTGCTATAGCGAATTTCAATTAATCAAAGTTCTATAAATCATCTAAGACAGAGATAATGACGTCTAATCAAAGCAGCGATGATTATGCCATACGTCCATTGACCGCTGAGTTAGCGCTCAAGGCACAAAAGGAGCTCGGCGAAGTTCCGGATCGAGTGCCCGAAGACATTGAGGCAATGCGCACATGGATCTCAAAGCAGCCGCATTTAAAAGCACGCCAAGATGCACAATTCCTGGTTGCATATCTGCGCGGATGCAAGTACAGCCTAGAGAAGAGCAAACTAAAGCTAGACAACTTCTATACAATGCGTGGCGCAGTTCCAGAGCTTTACAAGAATCGATTTGTGGGCGAGAAACAGCTTAACATACTCAAAACAGCGTAAATTACATTAAACTAAAAGTTATCCAAGTATTTATGTTTGCAATACTTTAACAGCTGCCTGCTGCGACTGCCGCGACCAATGCAAGCGGATGGTCCACGGATACACATATCGCGCTATGGGCATTACGATACCAACAAATATTGCATTGCGGAAGTTATGCAGGTCAACACAATGCTCGGCGAGATACAGATACGTGAAGATGATAATGCCATGGTTTCCGGGTTTGTGGAGATCATTGATATGAAGGGCATCACAGCCGGACATGTGTTCCAGTTCGATGCGGTGCTCATCAAGAAACTGGCCGTATTGGGCGACAAAGCGCTGCCCTATAGACCAAAGGGATTCCACTTTATCAATGCACCATCAATCGCCGAGACAGCAATGTCTATCGCAAAGAGTTTAATGAGCGACAAAATACGCAAACGGGTAAAGTGTGCAAATCGTAAAATGATTTTATGGCTCTAATAAAAATATAAGCAAAGCCTAACAAATACTTTAAGACGTTGTTAAAGTATTACCTTTAAAAATTACTCTTACATAACTCTTAGAACTTTCGTCAATAGTAGAATTTTATAAAAAAAAAAAATCCTTCTTTCAGTTCTATATTCATTCCAAATTGGATACACTGTACAAATATGTGCCGAAGGAGTGTCTTCCTGAAGAATATGGTGGCACCAATGGCAACATACAGGATGTTGTGGATACCTGGACACAAAAGCTAATTGACTACACTGATTTCTTTCAGCAGGATGTGGAATATGGTACAAATGAAAAATTGCGACGCGGTCAGCCCATCAATTCAGAAACGCTGTTCGGCATAGATGGATCATTTAGAAATCTGGACATTATTAGCTTTGAAAAAGTAATTTTATCACATATTTATATGAAAAATCATTATTTTTAATTGTTGTTTAACAAAAAAATTTTATATGATTAAACAACATAACAAAAACAAATGGACAATGTTAATACGTAGAAATACAATTCAAAGTTAAACGTAACTGGGCGAGTAAAATAAAAAAAAATGCAATTTTTAACGAATTAATATCTCTATGTTTTTGAATAGCTACACTCAGAGCTTAGCCTCCAAGGCCTGCTTGGACTTTTTGTTGACAAATTCGTATGCTTCATCATGATAGGGATTTGCCGCTCCACGGACGTTCAAGCCACACCTTCTGGAAACTTTCGTTCATTCACATTGTATTTACATAGTTCTGTCAAAAAATAGGGAATACAAAAAATATCTTTAAAATCAAAATAATGTTGCACTTACTTAGCTGGTCAATTCAAGGTTCCAAAAGATCAGCTACCGTAAGCTTTGCATGACTCCCAGTAGGAAGTCTTTATCCAACCACATGCGCTCCAACAAGCCCAAAGAGCCTTCAACATTTTTTACCAGCTTCTCAACTTCCTCCGGTTTGGGTTTGGCAGCCCAGGCCATTAATGGGGCATCAACCAGGCAGTGCGGAAAAAAGTTTCACAGGCCAAGCGAACATTAAAATTCTGCCACGCTAAGAATTCATCCACACGGTCGCGCCCCTCGATGCATTTCCGGATAAAGTTGCTCACTGATATGTTTATTTTTATCCAGCGATAACTATGTAAATAAAATTATATGCGATTTTTATATTAAATAATCAAAGTTCTATAAATCATCTAAGACAGAGATAATGACGTCTAATCAAAGCAGCGATGATTATGCCATACGTCCATTGACCGCTGAGTTAGCGCTCAAGGCACAAAAGGAGCTCGGCGAAGTTCCGGATCGAGTGCCCGAGGACATTGAGGCAATGCGCATATGGATCTCAAAGCAGCCGCATTTAAAAGCACGCCAAGATGCACAATTCCTGGTTGCATATCTGCGCGGATGCAAGTACAGCCTAGAGAAGAGCAAACTAAAGCTAGACAACTTCTATACAATGCGTGGCGCAGTTCCAGAGCTTTACAAGAATCGATTTGTGGGCGAGAAACAGCTTAACATACTCAAAACAGCGTAAATTACATTAAACTAAAAGTTATCCAAGTATTTATGTTTGCAATACTTTAACAGCTGCCTGCTGGACTGCCGCGACCAATGCAAGCGGATGGTCCACGGATACACATATCGCGCTATGGGCATTACGATACCAACAAATATTCCATTGCGGAAGTTATGCAGGTCAACACAATGCTCGGCGAGATACAGATACGTGAAGATGATAATGCCATGGTTTCCGGGTTTGTGGAGATCATTGATATGAAGGGCATCACAGCCGGACATGTGTTCCAGTTCGATGCGGTGCTCATCAAGAAACTGGCCGTATTGGGCGACAAAGCGCTGCCCTATAGACCAAAGGGATTCCACTTTATCAATGCACCATCAATCGCCGAGACAGCAATGTCTATCGCAAAGAGTTTAATGAGCGACAAAATACGCAAACGGGTAAAGTGTGCAAATCGTAAAATGATTTTATGGCTCTAATAAAAATATAAGCAAAGCCTAACAAATACTAAGACGTTGTTAAAGTATTACCTTTAAAAATTACTCTTACATAACTCTTAGAACTTCGTCAATAGTAGAATTTTATAAAAAAAAAAAAATCCTTCTTTCAGTTCTATATTCATTCCAAATTGGATACACTGTACAAATATGTGCCGAAGGAGTGTCTTCCTGAAGAATATGGTGGCACCAATGGCAACATACAGGATGTTGTGGATACCTGGACACAAAAGCTAATTGACTACACTGATTTCTTTCAGCAGGATGTGGAATATGGTACAAATGAAAAATTGCGACGCGGTCAGCCCATCAATTCAGAAACGCTGTTCGGCATAGATGGATCCTTTAGAAAACTGGACATTGATTAGCTTTGAAAAAGTAATTTTATCACATATTTATATGAAAAATCATTATTTTTAATTGTTGTTTAACAAAAAAAAATATATGATTAAACAACATAACAAAAACAAATGGACAATGTTAATACGTAGAAATACAATTCAAAAGTTAAACGTAACTGGGCAGTAAAATAAAAAAGAAATGCAATTTTTAACGAATTAATATCTCTATGTTTTTTGAATAGCTTACACTCAGAGCTTAGCCTCCAAGGCCTGCTTGGACTTTTTGTTGACAAATTCGTATGCTTCATCATGATAGGGATTTGCCGCTTCACGGACGCGTTCAAGCCACTTGGCCACCTTGGGAAACTTTCGTTCATTCACATTGTATTTACATAGTTCTGTCAAAGAAATAGGGAATACAAAAAGATATCTTTAAAATCAAAATAATGTTGCACTTACTTAGCTGTTCAATTTCAGAGGCGCCAAAAAGATCAGCTACCGTTAGCTTTTCTCCCAGTAGGAAGTCTTTATCCAACCACATGCGCTCCAACAAGCCCAAAGAGCCTTCAACATTTTTTATCAGCTTCTCAACTTCCTCCGGTTTGGGTTTGGCAGCCAAGCCATTAATGGGCATCAACCAGGCAGTGCGGAAAAAAGTTTCACAGGCCAAGCGAACATTAAAATTCTGCCACGCTAAGAATTCATCCACACGAGCGCGTGCCTCAATAGATTTCGGATAAAGTTGCTCACTGATATGATTTTTATCCGAGAGATAACTATTAAATAAAATTATATGCATTTTTATATTAAATAATTTCTATTGACCTTTAAAATTAGAATTAATACACACCGTATCATGGCCACACTTTCGCTCAAATGAAAGTCACCATCTACCAGAGCAGGCACCTTCTGGAAACGATTGATTTTCTTGTACTCATCGGTCAATTGTTCACCTGTAACAAAAAACAAAAACAGATATGTACGTGTTTTGCCGACATTTGGCAATGGGACTTATGTACTTACGTTTTCGCAGCGCCACTGGGCAATCTTCGAATTTCGTTTTAGCAAGTTTAAGTGATAGCCACACTGCACGCGACGGTGGTGAAATAAAGTCATAATAGAACTTAACAGCTTGCACCATGTTGATCAGTTTTACTGGCTATGTTTTTTGCCGCTAAAATCACCTGCGGAACAAAGTTCAAGTTTTGCTCGCTTCACAGCACTGTTAGAAGTTTGGCGGTTGTCAGCACTGCTTTGGCGTGCTTATGTAGTCGACTCGCTCGCATTTACTGCTTGCTGAAGTGTTGCGGGCGTCAACACTGTATTTTGAATACACAACTTCAAACCTTAGGTGTTAAATCTTTATACTTTCCCAGGAAGGCTTTTTATGGTAAAAGTTATTAAGTCCATGCGTGTGACATGTATGCATGGACCACCAGGACCAATTGGATTCGGTAACGTTGCAAAAATGCTACAAAAACATAGTGGCGCATAGTTAATTTTGGCTATGCCAAGACTATGATACCCTTCACACAGCCAAATCAATGCTCCCCCTTATGTTTCTGTGCAGTTGTTGGTAATTTTTCGCTAATATTTTTACTCTTGAGCGTCATTTACTTGTTCGTTGTTTACTTGTAAAACAACAATTTGACATGTAGGTACTTGAAAGTGCACGACAGAGACAACAATTGATAGTACGATATGGTAAATTTGTATGGTGGCTATGTCGTAGAATGCTCCGATCGAAATGAAATTTCATAGTGAACAAACCCGACATGATCTAAGCAATCTGTGAAAGTTTCATCAAGATCGGTTCAGCAGTTTGGCCGGAAATCGTGTTGAAACAGACAGACGGACGGAAATCAATTCCTGAGCTCGTCCTGATCATTTTGATATATAGTTTATGGGGTCTCCCATCATTCCTTTAAGGCGTTACAGATTCATGACAAAGTCAATATACCATGATTCACATGTGAAGGGTATAATGAATTAATGAATTAAATCTTACAAGGTTTAACTTAAGACTGAGAACTCAACTTGATTTGGACATTAATAATATATAAGCTAGTATCTTTAGCACATATTTACTTGATTAATAATTATTTTAATAGATTTTAAACAAAAAATTATGTTAAATGCACATAACAAAGACTAATGAAAGATTGTGTAAAAAAATATACAAAACAAAAGTTAAACTAAACTGGGCAGTAAAATTAGAATAAAATGCAATTTTGTAGCGGATTAGTCTCCATGTTTTTTTGCCTACTTGGACTTTTTGTAGACAAAATCGTAGGCTTCTTCATGATAGGGTTTTGCCGCTTCACGGACGCGTTCAAGCCACTTGGCCACCTTGGGAAACTTTCGTTCATTCACATTGTATTTACATAGTTCTGTCAAAGAAATAGGGAATACAAAAAGATATCTTTAAAATCAAAACAATGTTGCACTTACTTAGCTGTTCAATTTCAGAGGCGCCAAAAAGATCAGCTACCGTTAGCTTTTCTCCCAGTAGGAAGTCTTTATCCAACCACATGCGCTCCAACAAGCCCAAAGAGCCTTCAACATTTTTTATCAGCTTCTCAACTTCCTCCGGTTTGGGTTTGGCAGCCAGGCCATTAATGGGCATCAACCAAGCAGTGCGGAAAAATGCACCACAGGTCAAGCGAACATTAAAATTCTGCCACTCCAAGAATTCATCCACACGAGCGCGTGCCTCAATAGATTTCGGATAAAGTTGCTCACTGATATGATTTTTATCCGAGAGATAACTATTAAATAAAATTATATGCATTTTTATATTAAATAATTTCTATTGACCTTTAAAATTAGAATTAATACACACCGTATCATGGCCACACTTTCGCTCAAATGAAAGTCACCATCTACCAGAGCAGGCAACTTCTGGAAGCGGTTGATCTTCTTGTACTCATCGGTCAATTGCTCACCTGTAACAAAAAACAACAACAGATACATATGTAAGTACGTGTTTTGCCGATATTTGGCAATGGGACTTATGTACTTACGTTTTCGCAGCGCCACTGGGCAATCTTCGAATTTCGTTTTAGCAAGTTTAAGTGATAGCCACACTGCACGCGACGGTGGCGAAAGAAAATCATAAAACAACTTAACAACATGCGACATGTTGATAAACTTCGCTGGATAACTCGTTTTTGTTCCGCTAAAATCAGCTGCGGTACAAAGCTCGCTTTACAGCACTGCTTCACTGCTTATGCTGTTTGTCAGCACTGGCGTGCTTGAAAAGATGAGCGCGTCAAAATTGTATTTTAAATACAGAACTTAGAACCCTTGAGGTTTAAAATCTTTTTAAATTCTGAAGAGAGTTTTAAATTCTTAATGTCAATTTGGCATTTTAGTTATGATTAAGAAGAAACGGTTACTTAGTTTAAGAATGTTTAATCAACACAATCTTGCCGTTTAGGAACTTTTTATCTGTCGTACTTATGTATAATATCATTTCACACGATACGTCAGAGTCGCTTATCAGATTGCTTATGACCATACAAGCGATTACGACAAAAATCGTTGCACACATCAAAGAAAAAATAAACGGTTTGATATCTTTTATGCGGTTCAGATGGTTTTTTTTATTGTTTTGACATTTAAACAAATTCGTTTTACTTCATTAACGTACTCAACATGGGTCGATACAATAATACACTTTCAATTATAGGTATGTATCTGTAGTATATATGTATATACTAAATATCAATATATATGTATATGTGTAAACTAGTATCAAAAATTAGTAGAATCGACACTTAACCAACACAAAAAATTATCGAAAAATAAGATTTGAATGAATGTGTTTACATGTTTATGCATATGTGTTGTATGTGCGTATTCATTATTTAAAATAAAAGCCAACAAGAACTAAGCATATAAGTTATAAGTATATAAGTAGAAGACGTCCATACATAATTTGATAATCGAAATGTGGCGAGAAAAATTCTGTTTTGGGAGTTAGGGCAAATAAACGTTAAGAAATGTGGGCATGTATAACGATAAGAGCGACAATAAATTATAATCGACATTCATGAGGTTTTTGCCATTTTATGGCGATTTTTCATTTTTTTTTTCATTCTTCATTTTTTCTAGTCTGTTTTGTTGTAACATTGTTCAATTTTGCTTTAAGTTTCGATGTTGCTTTCAATGAATTGTTATAAAATATCAGGTTTAGCTATGACCAAAGTTCGCTATAGCGCCGTACTACATACTATATGTATGGGGGGTAAGTATTATATACGTGTTTATAATGTATATATGTATAGAGAGAGGGAGAGATGGACAGAGAGAGATAGAAAGGGGGTGGAGTGTGAGTTGTATAAGTTTGTGTGTATATATATTGTATGTGCATTTAAATATACAGTTTACTGCCCACAGAGCCACAACACTTGCTCAATCGATGTTTAGCTTGCGAAAAGTGCCCAGCTCCTTGGTGGTGGTGTTGGTGACGGTGGTGGCGACACCAGGGACACACACAGGCTGCTGCTGCTGCTGGAGCTCCTTCTCCTTTTCGCTGGCTGCGAGCAGTTTCTCATCAACAATAAAACGCTCATCGTCCATAAAGTATGGGGTGAAGCTGGTCAATTGTGAATCATAGGTGGTTATAGCCTCGGCCATTGAGCCATTAGTGCCGCCCAGCTCCACCGGACAATACTCCTTGCCAATCGCCTTATGCAGCGAATCCAAGTTTGGATGTATGTGCAGCTGAAAGATACAAGAAAAACCCGATTACAACTTTTGTTGTTTAAAGGTTAAAAGTTACACACCAGTTCCTTTTGTTTCATTACATTGCGGACTATGGTTAGGACAAATTGTGTTTCTCGCGAGGCATTAACAATGTGAGTGGCCAGCAAATTCGTTGGTATACCATGTTCAAGGAATGCATTCATACGCTTAAACAGGCTTGGATCAAACTGCAACAACAGCGAATAGGGTATCTTAGTGAAATCAATGATCTCAACGACGCCGGCAATGTTCCAGTTGTCATCAGTATTGAGCTCAATTTCAGAGCGGAAGGCATGAAAGCGAAAGATGTCGCCAACACTATGCTTGGAAGTCTCTATACAGCCCATGCGTGTGAAATGTATACGTGGACCACCAGGTCCAATAGGTTGCGGCAGCGTTGCAAAAATGCTGCAAAATAATGAATTAATGAAATAAATTCTGTTAAGTTTAACTTAAGCCTGAGCGAGAACTCACCCCGATTTGGCCATTTCGAATAGTTTGTCATCTACTGCACGTGACTTGAGCAGTCCGCGTTCCTTTGTCTTGTAATTGTAGAAGAAGAGCACACGCTTCTGGGCTTCCTCCAGATTCCAATGGCAAAAGCGCAAAAACGCGACCAAAAACTGATCATTGGTACGCGCTTCCAGGTAGTTCTGTTCATTGATCCAATTGCGTAGAGCCACAATTAATGCATCTCGATTTGCTTCATCCTCGTTTAGCTCAGTGCGTGCCACTTCTGCCAGCTCTGGTACCAACTCTCGAATTTTGGCCATAGTGTATTATAACTGCAAATTTGTTTATCGAAACTTTAAGCAAAATTGTGTCAAATGTTAATTTAAGATAGACTACTGTGTACTTATGTTGTGTGTACGTGTGTGTGTGTGTGTGTGTGTGTGTTCTTCACGTCTTGGTTGAAACACGACTAATAGCAGTTGATGCGATGCCTGCTCTGAGTTGACCACTTATTGGCAAACAAGTGCACACTGCTTAGTTCTAATAGTAAATGTAACGAGCCGATATTTTGTCGATATCAATGCACAGTGAACCTATGAAAATTTATATGCTAGTTCATTGCGCATTGTAACCCTATTTTTTCATTTATTCATTCATTGGTTACAAAAAATGTATTCTGTAGTTTAGTTTTGAAAGTATTCGTTTGTTTTCTTATTGTAACATCAAGCACTTTGTGACCACTGTGCAGCATACTGTTTAGCGATAAGATAAGACTTATAGGATTGATATTATAATAGTAGTGTGGTTCGATTAGCAGACGGCTGATATCAGCAAATCGAACCTTGCAGCTGCAGCAACATTAGCATTTCCCATCAGCTCTCCCAACTAACGTTTCAACTTAAAAAAAAGGCCCGAATCTTAAACAGCTGCAATTTTTTTGACTATTTATATCTAATAATCTAATCAAAAGCAGAGAGCATATAAATTGTTAAAATTCTCAGAAGTTCGCAATATCAGCGCCCGAAAAACTGAACAACATGCCAAATTTCAGTAGTCGCACAGTTGCTTAAAGGCAAAGTTGTCAGCAGCAGAGCATGGCCGATATAATACGTCCACTCAGCGCCGAGTTGCGCCACATTGCAGAAACCCAACTTAATGAGGTGGAAGATCGATTGCCGGCAGATTTGCAGACACTTCGGGATTGGTTGGCTAAACAGCCGCATTTGAAGGCTCGTCAAGATGCACAGTTTCTTGTTGCCTTTCTGCGCGGCTGCAAGTTTAGTCTGGAGAAGGCCAAATCCAAGCTGGATCATTTTTATACCATAAAGACAATGATGCCAGAAATCTTTGATAGGGATGATATGGATAAACGAATCCTTGACTTGTGTCGGACGGGGTAAAATGCTGTTTAAGCAGTCACGATCAGCTCACTTTGAAAAAATTTCTCTCATTTACAGCACATATTTGCGTCTGCCGAAGCCCTTTGGTGTTGATGGACCACGAATCCAGCTGACGGACTACTCGAGATTTGATCCAAAAGTGTTTCATCTAAACGATCTCTTTCGGTTACAGTGTATGCTGATGGAGCGACAGATATGGGAGGATGATAATAGCATTGTCAGCGGATATATTGAAATAATCGATCTATCCAAGTGGAGTCTTAGTATCCTAGCCCAACTGGACTTTGGGATCATTAAGAAACTGGGAGTTTTTGCCGAAAAGGCGGCGCCAACACGCATGAAGGCTATTCATTTAATCAATTGCCCTAAAGAGGCAGCAACTGTACTTAATATGTCCAAGAGCCTTATGCCCAGCAAGCTGCAGGATCGAGTAAGTATGAAAAAGTAAAGGAACGATACATTTTTTTGGTTTGACAGAACCTCTTTGACTCAAGCCATTTGTAGACAAAGCATAAGGCGATTATCCATTGGTATCATTTTGTTATCAGTCCTTAGCTTCATACGATAAGCTCCAATAGCATTTGTATAGATAGATTCCCTATTGTTTGAAATCAATATTGTTTTCTAATGAACCTATCAACTTTAACATGAATTGATATTCATTCCCACCCATGGGAACTTCACAATATGCATAGATTTTATGAATACAATTAGCTTTTTCCCAGTCAATCATATTGATTGAATATATGGTATATCGCATTCGATCGATAATAAACAATCATATATGTACTTCCACAGTTCAATGTGTACAAAAATATGGAACAACTGTACAAAGTAATACCCCGCGAACATTTGCCCGAAGAATATGGCGGCAGCAATGGACGCATTGCTGACATTATTGTCAAGATGGAGCAGGAGTTGCTCAGCTATGATAACTACTTTAGGGAGGAGAAGAACTATGGTGTAAATGAGCAACTGCGACCAGGGAAACGCCTAACACCCAACATACTCTTTGGCATTGAGGGCTCCTTTCGCCAATTGGGAATCGATTAGTTGATCTCAAACTAAACTTAAAGGGGAAAATTGCCTAATATATATACATATATAAATACATGCACACTCATAACGTCAAACTACTAAATAAGCCGCAGTTCGTAGGCTAAGTTGAAAAAGTAAAACTAATATATGTAGGCTTGCGCTAAATTTCGAGGCAGTTAAGTAGACGCATATATTTCGAGCAAGATCTTCTTAGCAAAATCCGCAGACTTATCTTTTGGTAGATGGACAATGGATAAGGCATTTCGAATGTTAATCAGTTAAGTTTAGACAAACCAAAAGATATTCTCAACTCAAAACAAGCTAACTGATAAACTTTGCAACAATGATGTTAAATACGCCAACTAAGCGCAGATTTCAGCCACATCAAAAACCAATTGCCGGCATATATGCAGGCTTTCCGGGATTGGTTTCCAGAGCCTGATCTTAAGACACGCCAGGATGAACAGTTCCTTATTGCTTTTCTGCGCAGTTGCAAGCTCAGGCTAGATAAAGCAAAATTCAACAATTTCTAAGCAGCAAATGGATAAACGAATCTTTGCGCTGTGTAGCACGGTTTAAGTTTCTACTCCGAAATCGTTGATCAGATCAAAAACATTAAGAGTTTTCTACCCTTGGCTTGGACATATGTGCGACTACAAAAACCTAGGGTGTTTTATTTACTCGATCTATTTAGGTTTCAGATTTTGGTTATAGAGCGACAAATATGGGCTAGGATTATCATTGCATCGCCAACAGAAACAGTTACATTATCAATCTGTCCAAGTGGAATCTCAGTTTGCTGCCTTAAGTGGACTTTGTGCGAGAAGGCAGCGCCGAGAAGGATGAAAGGTGTTGATTTGATCAGTTTCCCCAACGTCTCAAGAAACTTATGCCTAGCTAACTATAGGAAAGAGTCACTACAGAACATAACATATTTAATCTTGGTACGTCACCTAATTCTTAATTGAAGAAGAGAAAAACTACGGCGTTAACAAAAATAGGCGACCTTCGTCATATAATATAATTAGATATTTATGAATCAGTAGTGAGTCTGACAAGGTCAACTACATATAATAAGAATGCTAATCAAAAACAAAACAAAACAAAACAAAAATTCATTAAGGGAGGAAAATAATGTTTCAGTATATTGATTATCTTGAACTTACACAACCACACTATAAACACAATCAAATTCGCCTGTTAGTTAACGCATAAACACAATGCTTGTTTGAGAAGCGCAAAGAGAGGCGGCATCCTATTGATATCCCGCCAGATGGGCAGTATGAGAGATAAACAAAGTCTACTTTAACAGCTACGTTAAGCGTCATATGGAAAAGCTTTTAGTGAGCGATATCAGTGACAAGTGAAAAGTGACAAATGTTTTATAGCCTTATCTATCAGTTAAGTGAATTAGACAGGATCAATAAAATACTCATGTTAATTTACAAGTTAGCTAGAATCAAACTGGCAGCTGACCAAGTTAGTTGCGCTGCAGGAGTCTAAAATGGCAACATTAAATTATAGTAGTAAGCAGGTAAGAATTATTAAAATTATATCTGCATTGTATTAACATTATTTTTGTACTTCTTTCAGTATGACTTTAGTCGTTGGGACTTTCCCGAGGAACGCATTTGGTTGCACAAAGCGAATGGGGAGATTGCCTGGAAAGTGATTTCATTTTTGCCACTGATTACATTCGGTTTATACGGTAATTCCGTGTTGATCTACTTAATAGCCACAAGTCGTTCGTTGCGTTTGCCGACCAACTATATTATAGCCAATATGGCTGTTGCCGATTTGCTAACACTACTCATCTGTCCGATTATGTTTATGACCAATGATTTCTATCAGAACTATCAGCTGGGCTGTGTAGGCTGCAAGGCGGAGGGCTTTCTAGTGGTTGTATTCTTGATAACAGCTGTCTTAAATCTGTCTGTGGTTAGCTATGATCGTCTAACAGCTATTGTCCTTCCCCAGGAGACACGTTTAACCTTACGTGCTGCAAAGATAGTAATTTTTTGCACTTGGCTGGGTGGTTTTCTTCTAGCCGTGCCCCTAGCCATATATCGAGTCTATAGAGTGCGTATATGGCGTAATTTTATGGAGCGTTACTGCAAGGAGAACTTAAATGTCCTGCCTAAATATTGGTATGTGCTTATAACGGTTTTAGTTTGGCTACCATTGGGTATTATGCTTATCTGCTACACAGCCATATTTATCAAGGTAAGTAACTACAGAAATTTATGACAGATGCATATGTAGTATTTATAACTTTGGTAATTCGAATTAAAATTCACAGCTTGATCGACATGAGAAGCGCGTTTTGAGAAGTCAAAACCCTCTAAGTGTTAACTATAAGCGCAGTGTGGCTAAAACCCTCTTCATTGTGGTTATTGTTTTTGTTGCATTGCGCTTGCCCTTCACTTTTTTCGTGGTGCTGCGCGCAAAGTATTATAATACCGAGACCAGTGTGGGTAGTGGCATGCAGTACTTCTCATACTTTTCACAATATCTAATGTTTGTCAATGCTGCCGTCAATCCTATTATCTATGGCTTTAACAATGAGAACTTCAGACGTGCCTATGCAGAAATATCGTGTGTAAAACGTCGAAGAGCAAATGAGAATCGCATTCATCGTTGTTGCTATTGTGATTTTATCAAGAAGAATAAAATACCAACACAAACAAATACGGATCACAATTCGGACAAGCAGATCTCGCGGTCTGCAGCTAAGGAAACTAAAAATCTAGAGGATAATACATTACCACTAGATGTTAATGCTGCGGACTCTTTGGTGGTGCAGCTCGACGGAGAGGGCTTTATTTGAATTGGATTTTAAAAAAATGTGACACAAACAAAATAAAACGATAGCAAAATATACCTATATATGCATACATATATATTCTTCGGCGTGGTTAGCCCACCAAAAGAGCTTTCTTTTGTTCTTTTTCAGATCAGCTGATAGTGCTTAAGTCAAGCATATAACTTTTTCTCTCTCTCTCTATTATTCCTGTTTAAACTTTACCTCGTGCACTGAAAACGGTTTAAAAGCTTTGTAGCGCTTTAGTTTTGTTCAATAACGTCGCACGTGTTAATCTTGTCCAATAATTTTAAATGTTTAATCGTTTAATATTAATATTAATATTTTTGCTATGGAAGCAAGGGTATGGCTTTGAGGTGCGCTTTCAAGAAACGCTGCCCAGCTATCGGATCTCGTCGGATTTGGATGCCGAGACGCAGCAGCGTCTCCACAAACGTGATATGCAGCAATTTTATGACAAAGGTTTTACAACACAAAAACTACAATAAAAAACTTTATTTACAATGAATGTGAAACAATGTTCAAGTTCAGGCTAAACCAAACAACTCCGACTTCATATAGCCCGTGCCATGTGCCTCCAAAAATTTGATAAACTGTGCCATATTAATGCGTCCCTCCTCGCCATCGACGCCATCATTAAAGAGTTTCTCTGTAAACTGCTCAAAGCGTCGTTTAAAGCAGGGTTCCGTGCGCACCAAGCTTATCTTTTGCCAGCGCAAAGCTTTTATGGTGCGCCAATATTGCTGCACCTGCTCCGGTTCCCCTTCAACGCAAATAATGCCTGGCTTGCCGGGACGACTAAAGCCGCTGAGCTGCAGCTGACGAGCTTGACGTATAAGTTCCTGCCGCTTGGCACTTGATTTTATGTGGTGCGAGTATATCCAGAGGCGCTCCAGCTTAGTAGCTTGTTCCTGCTCCGTCTGCTTTTCCTGCTCCACAAGCTCGCTGGCATTGCGCAACAATAGCGTTTCAATTTGCTCTTGCAGCCAACTGAGCAATTGATATATGTAAGGTTCTTCTTGTGGCTCGCTGCGCTGCTCTAACAAATATTTTTCAATTTTCTGTTTGAGATGCAGATCCTTGACCTTGCCCAGCAGCGTTGTGTGCACACTAATCCTGGCCAGCTCGAGCAGCGGATACAAATGAGGCAGCTCAATGCGCACATCCACACTTTTCTTGCCAGTCAAACTCAATTTGATGATGTACTCTAAATGGGAGCGTAGAGGCTGCAGCTGCGTCTCTGACTGCAGAAACTCATTGAAATCGGCAACGACACCAGCGTCGAGTAGCTGCAGCTCCCCAGGAGCACAATATATTGATTCGAGCAGCTCTAACTCCTCCAGCTGCTGCATCAGACAGCGGCGATAGGTCTGCAGATCCATTATAACCACAATCGGCTGGCGAAAATTTGGAGAAAGAGTTGTTTGGTTTAGAGAGAGCCTGACAAAACTCAAAGCGAAGTTGAACAAAGTGGAACATAAGTGTAATTGGTGTGAGAATAACTATGACGAGCTCAAAAAAAAAAACATCTGTTCATCATGTCAACTGTATAAACAGATTTTAGATATGACTAAAAAACACTTATATCATTAAGATACTTTCAAAAGACAGCAATTTCTGGAGAACACATCTAAAGCTTTTAATAAAATTGTCTACAAAAACATTTCAATTAACTTATAGGGAATTTGAATATTCAAAACTAGATCAAATATTTCCCCAATTTTTCTACTATGCCTTTTAGCTGGTTACAGTTTCAATGGTTTGGTTCGAGTTGCCTCTGTGCCAGTGCCATTTCCATTGGACATATGCATGCTGCAGTTACCCACAGTGAAGTATGCGACGACTCTGCACAAGGATATGGCAGGAGTGCGTCAGTTTGCTGTTTATATCTGGCGTGCAAAGGAGCAGGATTATGAGCTGTTGTTGCAACAGTCGGCTCCTAAGGCTGTGGCCCTTGACTGCCTGGCATATGAAGGATTTGGCTATGTGGCACTTAGCTTAAATCACACAGAGCCTGTGCTTCAGGCACGTGAAGGTTCACCCATCTTTGAGCTGTCACCGGAGCGCGAATTGCGCACAGTACAATATTTTGCAGGGCTACGACTACGTGGCATGTACTTGAGGATTAGCAGCCAGGAGCTGACACTGCTGCAAGCCTACGAGGGAGGTGAAACAAAGAAGCAGCAGCGTTGTCCATACTTCAAGTGGACGGGAGCCACCTTTGAGCGCCTCGGTTCGATACCCTGCAGCAACGCCCGGCGCTTGGAGGCCTTTGGCATTGACTATGCCGACTATGTGGCTGTGGCTAATTATGCAAGTGCCGATGGACGCACCTCCACCCACTCAGAGATCTATAGATACGATGCCCAAACGCATCGTTTTCAGCTCTTTCAGCGACTGCGCAGCAATGGCGCTGTGGATGTCAAGTATTTCAGTCTTGCCGTGAACGAAGTGAGTCGTCGGCATTTTCTTATACTCGGCAACACGGTGGGTGCCGGAGGGGCTAGCGTTGGTGATGAGGCAGATACGGTGATCTATGTTTTTGATAATGGACAGTTTGTGCCCTATCAGCGTTTGAGTTTCTATGCCTTGGAACGTTTATTACCCGTAACGGTAGGTGCTTCTCAAACTGTCAAATGTTTAAAAATAATGTGGACAAAAATATTTGATTTCAATAATACTTTACTGTAAAGTAAACACTAGCAATTAAGCTCAAATTTTAATAAGCTAATGCTCAAATACAATGAAATGTCAAGACAAGTTTATTAAGATATCTAACAATAATTGCATGTGAATTAAAATTCACATCAATTCTAATCAAGACGAGTTTTCTCATTTTCAGAATGCTTTTGAAAAAATATTTAATTAATAGTTTTATTCATTCAATAACTTTAAATGCATAATTAAAACCTTCACCTTCAGTTTTTTTATTATGTAAACGAAACAAACAGCAACAATTTAAAAATATGTAATTGTACTTTTTACTCTCCAATTTTTCACCTTCAGCACCCCATATCTGAAAAATTTCTACTGTTTGTGGCCTGCAAAAAGCAAGATGTGAAAATATACAATCTAAACGATTGGAAGTTTGAGGAATCAACTGTGCAGTTTACTGAAGGAGCTTTAAGCAGGGGCGTAGCACGCATGCGCAGCTACGAGGAGAATGAGCAAAGCTACTTGGGTAAGTTATAAGATTCTTTGGTTACTAATGAATTGATCTTATATTTTTCCCCACGCTTCTCCTAACAGTTATTGCCAATGAGAATATGGCCGCAAATGAGACAAACATATTCCAACCGCTTTACAAACAGGACGAGCACGCCAATGTCCTGCGCCAACAAATCATTGACTGGGCACGAGAACAACGAAAGAGATTAGAGCAGGTGAATGTGGAACAATTGTTGCAGGCTTTAAAGGTGAGTAATATGTAGTTAATGTTTATTTGTAGCCCTGTTAATTGAGTTATTTTCTAAAGCAAAAACTTAAGGATATAGAAACAAAATCACAGCGAATGCACATAAAACGTGTTAATGCTAAAGCGGTAAGCAGTCGAAATATTTAACCATAGATAGTGTTTTTAAGAGTTACCAAATCAATCCCACTCACAGCTAGTTGATTCACAACAAAAATTAAGCACAAACTATTGGGATGCGCTGCGCTATGCAAAACGCGCTCTGGACGTGATTGAGGAGAAAGCAGCGCAGGCTCAGCACCATCCAGTGAAGCGTGCAGTCGAGGATCAGCATGAATTCGATGAGATTACAGTGGGCACACTGGTAGTGCACGAGAAGCTGCAAGCGGAGCTTATTAAACGGCGTCAATAGACAACAACCTATTTACGACACAATTAATGCCAGCAAAGTGTATGCCAGTGAGTACAAAGAAGCGGCAAGTGAACAACTAGTGCCCCAAATGGATGAGCTTAGCTTGCAAGATTTACAATTGAATGGCAAACTAAATGGTCGCAAGTGGACAGAACTGTTGGAGCAAACACTAAAGCGTCGCGGCAGCGAAGTTCAGTTTATTAAATCCCCTGTGAACATTAGCAATCTGGAAGCGGAAGCTGTTCTGGTCAATGGCAATGAGATTAACGATCTACCTCTAAGTCAACTTATCTCTATCGATGGCGGCGATTATGTTGTGCAACAGGATGTGCAATTTGCACAACCCATTGAAGTGAATCGGTTGCTCATCAATCAGCGTTTGAATCATATTCATGTTGATCGACAGCACTTTGATGTGTTGCTCCATCATGCAAATCATACCCAGGTTATCGAGGGTTTTAAGCGGTTTCAGAATATACATGTCCTTGAACCCATTACTATTGCGGTGAGTGAAAATTGTAACATTTATTTTGTTTTATTTAATTGTTGAACTAATTTGACAGGGTCAACTTCTAGGGTCAGAGTTAAGTGCCATGTCACCCATGAAGGTTACACACCAGTCACTGGAACTGCAAGGTGATTATGTGATTGATGGCGATGTAACCATAGGTAAACTGCTGCAGGTGCAGGATTTGGTAGAAGCAAGCACACAAAGGTCAGCAGCAATTGCATTTCAGCAAGCGCTTCGTCTGGATCAACCATTGGAGAATATAAATCTTCGATTTGAACAACCACTGAGCGCTAATAATACCGAGTTGAGTTTCATTAATACGCAAGATATGCAGTATTTGGTGCAACTTAATGTGAACGAGGTGCAATTGATTGAAGGCGCCAAGTTGTTGCCACAAAGCTTAACCATAACCCAAGGCTTTGCTGAAGTTAACATTCTAAACGATGTGAATGTGGACAAGCTCTCAAACCAGCTGCTGATGAAGAGTGTCAATCAGAGTTTTAGGTTTCCCATGCAGCTTGGTGGCTTAGAGGCGACACAATTGAATGCCAAACAAGTGCTGCTGAATGGGCTGCAACTGGACCAATTTATGAGGAACAGTAAAGAGCAGCGCTCGAATGCCAGTCTATATGTAGATCAATTGCAGGCGAAAGAGCTCCAAGCGGATCAATTGCTGCTGCATGGCACAATTTTTGGCCACACTTTGGAGCAACTTTATGCGCAGGAAACACAAAGATCTCACAGCTGGCAATTGCCAGAAAATTTCAATGGCACCATACGCGCAAAAAATGTGTGGTTGAAGGGACAATTGAACACTGCAACTGTGGAAGAGTTGGAGCAACAGCTGCAGCAATTGGCTGGGAATATTAAATATGTTGGAGACTTTACCTTCCGCCAGCCGGTCAACATAAGTGGACTAGAGTTTAGCACCAGTTTGAATGGCATTGAAGCGCAGCGCTTTGGACGCTGTTGGTTGGAGAGCAGCGGAGAGCAGCTGTTTACAGCACCACAAACACTAACAGCTGTTGCTAGTGATCGGAATGTGGTGCTCCAGGGACGACTGAACAATTATACGCTAGATCAGCTTGAACGTAATAGCTACAGATTAAATGGAGCGGAGCAGCTGCCAGCGGTGAAATTTGGTAAGTAAATACAGAAATCACTTTTTGAGCTACTAAAGAAAAATTTCATTGATTTGATACTTAGTAGACTTAAAGCTTTCACCATTCACAATAATGCGCTTTAACACTTTCTCTCTCTTTAATTGCTTCACTTTTAATCTCTTACCAGTGAATCCAATTCTGCTGCAGCACTCGCTAAGCGTGGGTCGTTTGAATGGATTACGCGTGCCGGAGGATATGCTTTATGCACAAGGAGGCGGAGTTCTACAAGCACCGATAAAGATCAACGGTCAACTAGTGATATCCACAAATCAATGCAATGTCACTACGATTAACGGCTTTGAACTGGACGCACTAGCGCATTACATGAGTGAAGAGACAATGCTGGATACTCTACACGTGGAGCAGGCAGAGTTTGAGTCAGCGCCCCACTATGAGAAGCTCAATGGACGCCGTTTGCAGTCGCTGCTAGACGAACTATGGTTGGATAATGAGTTTGCTGAGCTTAAAGCTGTGCACGTAGATGCCGCTAGCTTTGAGGGATTGCTTGAATTTGAGGTGAGCAAAGCGAAGAAAACGCAATCAAAAACAACTTTGCAATCATTTCTCGCAACAGGGAACTTTAAATGGTTTGAACGTGGAGCATATTGGACGTAATTATTTTAGCCGAACGCGCAGTCATCGTCTCAACGTGACGTTTAATTTCGAGCATGACGTCACTTTTGCACAGACGCTGGCTGCGAAACGTGTACAGCTACGTGTCAAAGATGGCGCACTTGTTGAGGGCATAGGGTAAGTGGGCCGCAAAAGCCTTTTAGCTGTAACTGGGTATCGAGTTTCACAGCATTTGTTTACGCGCTAAAAACAGTTTGACAGCTACTAAGCTACACACACACTTATACACCCCCTCAACTCAGACAATCACACGCACGCACACACACTAGGTAAAATCAGCTGTGCGCGCTTCTGCTTGCAGGTGAAATTTTTGTACACGTTGCAATTAAGATGAAGATCATCAAGTATATTTACTTTACGTTGAAATTAGATTTTACCTCTTGTTTTATTGGAGGTTTTGGTTAATTTAAATGCACTTTCTACGGACTAGTAGCCGTTTTCAGAGTTTCAACACTTCACCAGAAGAAAAACATTTAAGTGACAGCGCTGCCAGGGCTGTCACACTCATGATGACACAACGAATATATCGAAATATCGACTCAAACTTATGCGATAGCTATCAGGATGGCCGTATTTCTATGTTTAACGCCGTTAATGTTTAAAATTATATATATATTTGAGTTTAATTAATTTTACAGCAACGTCTCGCTCAATTTTGACGATTTTGTGGCAAGCACATTAAAAACTGCCGGCAAACACACCATAACAGGAAACTGGAGCATACCCGAAGCACATGTGCCGGGTGATTTAAATAATGTGCTTATAAATCAATTAAATTTAGTTGATGATGTTTTGCGCATCGATACTAAAGGCGTTACCTCAATAGATGCAACCAAAACAGCAGAGAGCGCCATTATCAAACGTATCTTTGCAACACCAACCAGCACAGTGGGATATGTGCCGGTGACACAGTGGATCAATAATGCAGTTTATATATATGGAAATCACAGCATTGCTGGCACGACAATCCTTGAAGCTCTGAATCTCTATAATGATCTCCGCGTTGAGGGTGCTGTTAATGGAATTAATTGGCATTCGGATCAGCTGCTGCTGTGCAATAAGGATCAGCAAATGGCAGGCTCTCTGCTGGTAGAGAATGCACTTCCGCAACAGCAGCGCATTTTGAGCAGCAACATTGAAGAGCTGTGGGTGGATCGTATTAACGGATACAATGTTAATGAGCTGCTCCAGAATAAGGCTCATAATCGGCCGAATTTGCATGTGGCAAGTCAGTTGGTTTTTACGCAGCCCCTGACCGTTGCCAACTTTGAGCCAACCGAGGGAAATAAGTGGAAACGCGGCGTAAGCAAGAATTCTCTCCAGGATTGGCAGCAGATGAGTCAACATGTGGCTGCAGTAGAGCAACGTTTAGCAGGTGAGTGAGTGTTGTTCGTGTTTCTAGTTGCAAACTGTCAAACAACTTACCAATACCATTGAACAGAGCCCTCTTACATGCTGGATGGCTTCACACTGCTGCAACAGTTCCCGCTTCTTAATGTTAGCCAGTTGAGAATACAGCACGATCAGGACTCCAATCTGGATATTCTTGCGATTTGGCATACAGACAAGCAGGGATTACAACAAGTTTATGGCTATGTCTGGCAATCAGAGACAAAGATTTTTAATGCAAGTAAGTTGGCTATATAATTCGTCTTTATTTATCGTATTGTTTAATGCGTTCGCGAAATGATTTCTCGAGCTTATCAATTAAAATGAATGAATGTATGTTGAGTTGTGGGGAGGGTGTGTAGGATTTCAGACAATTTCTACATTAAGACGAAGCGAGCTATGCGTGTCTGCAACGCATAATATCATCGTAATTTTTAGTAATATAAATAATTTGCAATTCAAATGCTGAGTTTACACGAGTTTTTTAAATACTATATTGAAAAATTATTTACGCTGTCTATAGCTGTTTATACGAAATCAAATAATACCAAATACTGAAGCTCTTAGTTTATTTAACACGTTTTAAATATCGGGCAAAGTATAATTTAAAAACCGAAAATATGTTGTTTTACTATGCAACATCTTAAATAATCTCATTAAACAAATTTAAACTGCAAAATAATAAAATTAAATCGTTATAAAAATAAACAAAGACTAACGAATATTAAAATTTTAAAATCTAGACCCTATACTTAAACGTGAAAACCTTTTTAAACTCGTGTAAAGCTGCAGCTTGTCAATAATGTCATTAAACCCACAAAAAAATGTTGGATCTCTACTTGTCTACGTTGCCTAGCTCTAAGTGATTTGCTCAGTTTAGCGGCTTAGTGTTCCAGTTCATCGCTTTGCACATCGACAATGGCGCGAAGGATGCCCAGCTCCAGTTTGGCAGCGGCGCGTTGTGAAATTCGATTCATCACATTAGCCACATAGAGACCGAGTGCTTCGTGGCGCGTTGAATTGCAAAGATTCTTGAAGAATGTTGGTGGCAGCGAATTGTCATAGTTGCCCAAATTAATAATCTCTGCAGTGTTGTGTGTGCCCGCATTCACCTTGGACGAATCAAAGATGATCTCATTGAGCTCCTCCATGTGCGGCGAATAACCATTGGTGCTGGCCACTGATGTGGTGGCAATCGTAGCAGCCGTCGATGAGTTGGCACCACCACCACCACTCACCAGATTTCCATTGAGCTGCTGAGAGGGTGGTATGGTTATGATATTTATGCCCGGCGGTGGTGATTGATTGCCTTCACGTTCCTTCTTCACCTGCAGCAGTTGAGCAGTGGTCGTGTGGACCACATTTCCAGTTGAAGCTGTTGTTGTTAGATCTGCTGAAGCCGATGTTGATGCCGAGGCCGATTGCTTGGGACTTGTCTGTGTTTGGGTCTTCTGCAGCTTTTTTTGTACTGGGTGCGAATTGGCACACTCATCGTATAATTTGCGTTTCATTGAGTCCGGCAGTTGGATGGTTGTGCGTGAGGATTGAGCGACTTTATGCTGTTGTAGTTGAGTCGCTGACGCTGATGTTGGTTTCTGTGCACCCGGCGTCTTTTTCAATGTAATGCCCTTCTTTTGAAGCGCTGCTGCAGCCGCAGAGACAGCGTTCGCCTGTGGACCGGTCGAACGTTGCGGATTACTGGCCATAGTATTAAGCAGCTTCTTCTCCTCGAATGCTGGGCGCGGTGTATCCACATTGGGCTTGGCGTGATGTGATTTCTCCTCCTTTTCCGGTGTACCGGCGCTAGTGCTATGGGACTTTGTTGGGCTATCACCGTCAGAACTTGCCGAGCCTGTGGAATTCCTTTTTTGAACGTATTCCTGTGTAGTCGTAGTGGCCTCATCGTCTTCCTCTTGCTCCTGTACTTCTAACATTTCGTACTCCTCAACATCCTCCATTGGCAATGCCTCACTTACACACAAACAAACACAAAATGTTATCATTAATATTTAAAAGGCTTTTTCCCTATTTTATACTCACTCTTCAATCTTAATTGCCACCTTGGGCTCCTGATGGATTTTCTGCATGAGCCCAAAAAGTTTCCAGCCCGAGTTGCCTTTCAGTTTTTCCTGCTCGTATTTCTTTTGAAGCACAATGAAAATGGAGCGTGACTCGTGCACCGTAAGCTTGTTGAGCCGACCAATGCGAGCCCACGCGTCGTCCTGTTCTTGCTTGGTGGCGTTAGCGTTATTAGGATGAAGCGCCTTTTCCTTGGCAATGTCTGCCAAAATCTTGTCAAGCTGAATAGCCATTTTGGTCAATGACTTGCGGCCAACGATTTGCGCGTTTTTCTGAATTTTGACGGCTTTTGTTTTAACACTTTTTCACTTAATATGGCTTGGGCGCTCTTTTTGCTTGTGTTTGAGCTGTTTCTGCTTCGTTTTGCAACTTCGCTTTTTCACGTATGCGGCGGCGTCGGCTGCGACGCTGATTTGGCGGAAAATACTTGGGTGGTCTATTGACGATCAGACACAGACAACAAAATGGCTAACTGTACACAGCACAATGTTATGAAAAGTCACAAATTGTGAAGAATTAAGTAATAACTAATCAATATCTAAAAGTTATGCAATTGGCAACTTAGGATACACAAATATGTCTATCACTTCAAGTCGGAATAGTTGGTTAGTTATGCGTACTTTCATCATGCAGACTAAACGTGTGCACAACACAAGACATATTAAAAAGTAATTGCAAAATATGCACAGCGCTTTGCAACACTACCAAACTAACAAATGCGCTCAAAAGAAAAAACACAGAAAAGTCCATACTTTTGTTTACTGCTTTTTACACACACACTTTTCTTTATTTAAGATGCAATTTTTGCCAGTGGCACTACACTTACTAACGTCACAGCCGGCAAGCACTTGACCGTTTTTACACTTACTTCTTGCGTTGGGTTGCTGACAACAAATGGAAACTCCGCCCAGCCATAACAAGTCGCTGCATAATGCCCCAATCGATTTACAGCAATGACAGCGCCCGAAAAGTCCTTGTGATGCTTTATGATGCGCTCAATGCTTAACTGGGCTGCCTGTTCCGGCGTCTTTCCGTTCCGCATGGCCTCCACGGCCAGCAGCGTGGGTAGGAAACGCATCATTATATCTCCATCGCCAGTAGCTACAGCAGCACCCACTTCATTATCCGCATAGCTACCGGCGCCGGGTATTGGTGAGTCACCAACACGGCCGGCTATCTTATGCCTCGCACCATTCGTCGAGGTGCCTGTATGTATCTGCTGGTCCACATCGATGGCTATCATGCCAATAGTATCGTGATGCATCTGCCCAATCTGATATTCTGTACGTGCCCGATCCTCGCTCGAGCTTGGGAAAGGCAGCGCCTTGGGCTTATAGGGACCGCAAGAGAACTTCGGGTCGGGACTGACACTTTGCCAGAAATTTGGTTGGCAGTTCCTGGCTTTCCACTGCTTCCACATAGCCTGTGATTCAGGCGTTACCAACGATTCAGTGCGAAATCCCATTGTTACAGCAAAATCCGTTGCAGACTTGCCCACCAGCATGGTGTGCGCTGTGCGCTCTAGCACAAACCTCGACACACGTATGGCATCCTTAATACCCTGCAATCCCGCTACAGCGCCCACATTCATATTTGAACCATCCATGACCATTGCGTCCAGTGTTGTCTCACCCAACTCATCCGGGGAACCGCCATATCCAACGCTTCCATCACACTGCATCTGCTCGCACATGGTGCAGCCCTCAACAACTGCATTCAGAGTCTGACGCACTCCTCCCTCTGACTGTTTTAGAATGTGCCAAGCCTGAGCATTGGCGTCCGTAAAGTTCCACGTATTGATGACCATGGGCAGTAGATCATCTGGTTTCCTAGCTGTAACTGCTGAAAGAAAACTTCGCTTGCTACTATAACCCTGATGCAGTAGACCCATTGTCGTGCTGCTTGTAGTTGATATTTTGGTAACGCCCCAACTGGACGAAGACTCGGACGTAGACGCAGCCGCGCAGCACACTAGCAAGATGACTAATTTAAGCATTTTAACTAAGCAATTTTATTTACCAACTGCAACTGCGGTCGTTGCGCTGCTTTTAAATATTGCTCAGTGGCCGCCCATCAAATAACCTAACCTCACTTTTGAGTATTTGTGTTATCTGTTTTGTTGTGGCTATGCCCTAACTGTTAACGGGAATATGGGACTTCAGTTAAGAGTCATTTATGAAAAGTCTTCATATCTACAAAACAAAAAAGATTTTCTTTTAAATTAGTTATGGTTTTCTAATAATGATAATATTAAATTAATTCAGCTTTTATAATTTTTAATTTTATTAATTTTAACACTCGCATTAGCATTTGTATAAGCAGTCAGGGTATAAAAAAGTCCAACAATTTAATACATCTATATTCTTTTCTTCCTCACTGTTGTTGTTCGTTTACTGTTTTTATTATTGCAGGCCTATCAAAACAGTTAATACCCCATGAGAAATGGGATGCAATGCATCTGGCGCGTTTTGCAGCACTTGGCAGTAATGCATCGTTTGTTAGACCCCTGCGTCTTAAGTCCTTAGACTGTTTGGCTTTGCAAAGAGAAAACAAAGAGCTTGTAATTCATTGTCCTGAAAATGACAGTATCAATAGTACTATAAGGCGCCAGGCCGTAATACCCACTGGACATGTAAAGCAGTTGTTGTCCACTGCCCATAATAATGGTACGCTCCTGTTACTGCTCGAACCAAATGCTGTGGAGTTGTGGCTGTGGGAGAATAACAGAAGCTTCAAATTGCAGCAGCGTCTGCATTTAGTGCAGGCCAATCAAATGGCGCTGGCGCAACATGAGAATCGCATTTATTTAGCCGTCTTGACTGACTCTCCAGCTGCTTCTGCTGTTCACATATACAGGTAAGTGGAAATCATAACATAGACTGACATTCAATAATATTTAACATATTTATTTATTTCACAGTGCCGATAATATCAACACTATAAACATGCAACTAGAGCAAATATTTGATTTGAATGATTCGGCTAATGTGCGTCAGTTAGTGTTTGTTCAGCTGCACAAGTCTAAGGATCTGCTCCTGTGCGTTTCCAATGCTTCACCGGAGCAGTCGTTGCGCATTTATCAACAACAGGGCGTGGCCGGCTTTCAGCAAATCCTCGGCGAGAGTACACTGTCGATGGTACAGTTTATATATGCCTTAGAGCTGCCGGCGACAAAACATCAGTTTTTGGCACTGGTCAATGTCGATGGCATCTTTTTGGTGAAGCCACAGTTCACAATGCTCTAAGGGACCACAAAACAATGTGCTGTTATAACCATAAATTATATGTTTCTTAATAAAACTGGTGATTTTTGTTGCATATTAAATAAGTTTGCTTTCAACACGTAAGGATTTTAAATTTTGGCTGCTTACAATAAAGAGAAGCACAGTTTCCCAGCTTTTGGATACTGTATGCGTCTCCACGGTCAGATGCGTAGTCAAAATACGCATATTCAGATTAGGAACATAAACAAATCAAGTTTGTATCAAATAAAAGGTAGTCTCCCGATATACAGATGGAATCGATAACATTAAAAACTTGAATTTGAAAAACTGGTTATAAAAACAAACAAGACAAAATCTGTAAAAAAAAATTTGCATCGATATCGAGTTGTCATCATTTATAACAGTAGTGCAATCATTATCAGTGTCCTAATTGAGCTTTCTATGATGCTACAAACAGAAAACAGAGCTTACTTAAATAGAGTATACCAGATGATCTTTAAAATGAGACTTCCTTAAATGTTAATCCTAAGTGCATTTATAAGGGATGTAGCGTAAACTGCCCTGGACGAGACACTGAAAACGATAGCTCTGCCGGTGACTGCAGTTTTGGACGGCGAGCGGAAAGTTAACACAACTCCTTGCGACACAAATTTGACACAATGTTAAGAGTTTTGTTATTTCTAAATAAAAATTACTTTTTATTAACGTATTTTCGTTAGCGGCGTAAACTGTTTAGCTGTGTTTGTTGTTATTTGTTTAATCGTCGCTGGACTCAACGTTCTCCGTTTGCAAATTCTTGAATGTGGGCACAGGCACAAACGTCACCAATGTATACAGTTTGTTGGGAGAGTCCTCATCATCATTACGGCGACGCGCCAGACGCACACGGACGCGGAATGGCGTTGACCTGATAGCACGCAGAAATCACCATTAGTTTCAAGGAGAATTAGTATTTAGACATTTGTTTGGGAACTCACCTGATACCCTTGGACCAGATGTGCTTGTTCAGGCGGGTGTCGATGCGCACATCATTGGTACCCATCTCGCGCTCGGCAAACTTGCGGATCTCCTTGATTGCGCGCGGCGCACGCTTCTTAAAGCCGATGTTGTGCACACGCTTGGCCAAGTGAATTGTGCACTCGCGGGTGACAACTTCGTTGATCGCGGACTTGTTGCGTTTCTCGCCCTTGGTCTTTGCCATTGCTACTGCTGTTGCTGTTCAATCCTAATTGTTAAAGACCACAGTTTTAGTTAGATTTATTATCAATTTGTTATACGTTACAAGACACAATCAAAACACAAGAGCAATTTTTCAACGCCAGTCAAACACACACAGAGCTGTGCCACACATAAGATTTGGGTTGTCACGTTTGGCCTTTTAAGCGCATCATTAGTTTTCACATATTTCATTGCATTTATTTTGGCGTAAATTGCGATGTTTTTTGATTAAATTTTGAGTAATATGCAAAAACCAACCTATGGGAAATGAAAGCTTGACGTAAAAGAATTTGACAGCTGCGCAGTGCTGGGAAACTGAGACCAAAATCAGTGCTGTAAAATGGTCGCATGCAACCCTGTACTTGACAGCCGGCTCAACAGCTGATGCTGATATGTAAATAAACAATGCTGGCAACTGCATGTAACATATTTAAAAATTGTTTTAATAAATGAGATAATAAGAAAGCCTTATTGCAGTGAAACTGCTGACCGTGGGCCTGCTATGGGGCGTCACTAATCCCTTTATACGTTTGGGAAGTCAAGGTATTGAGTCAGTTAAGGACACTGGCTCCAGATACCGAAATTTTCTCGCTGAGCTGCGTGTGGTCGGCTCTCGCTTGCATTACTGGATACCATTTGGACTCAATCAGTGCGGCAGCCTGCTGTACGTATGGACCTTGCAAACTGCTAACATTACCATTGCTGTGCCTCTGGCCAACTCGTTAAGCTTTGTTTTTACAGCGATTACCGGATATCTTCTAGGCGAGAAGCTGCCCGGCAAAAGTAAATTGTGCAACAAAATTACATACATATATAAATTTTGATTTCAACTGTTTTTTTTTTGGTTCAGAAATAATTATTGGAACTCTGCTAATATGTTGCGGTAGCACTCTTATGATTTATGATAAGTTGCTTCAAGAACAGCAGAGCAAAAACATTCCATTCCACGAATAGCGTGTTAAAACAAGAGTGACCAGACTACTGATGTGAATGCACATTTGGCCCAATATAAAATGGAGCAGCACATTAACTTAAGTAAAAATCTATTTCTTGTTATCAGTTTAGTTCCCTTACCCAAGGCCAAAATTGTCTTTATAACATAAATTAAATACAAAAAGCATTTCTAACAATTTTAATCAAAATTTATAACGCTTGATGCACAGCCTCGACGAGCACCTCCATGCTTGCAATGGGCGTCTGTGGCGTAATTCCATGTCCCAGATTGGCAATATAGCGCGATTTTCCAAACTTATGCACCATTTCTGTTGTGAGGTTACGCAACTCTCCCGGGTCACGATACATATCCTGTGGATCGAGATTTCCTTGCAGTGTAACATTTGGTCCGACCTGCTTACGAGCCTCTACCGGATCCACCGTCCAGTCCAAACCAATAACATCGTAGCCCATCTCGCTTTGCTCCTTGAGCGAATGGCCAGCGCCCTTGGCAAAAATTGTCTAAGGAGATGCAAATTGACAATATGTCTGTAAACACTTGTAAACAAGTTGTACTTACAAGAGGCACCAACGGAATTACTTTTTTAGTAAGACGCTCCACCAGATCGTTGCGTATGCGACGCAAGTAGGGCACTGACCACTGTAAAAACTCCTCCTTACTTAGATGTTCTGCAGATGATTCAAATATCTGTAGCATTTGTGCGCCCGCAACGACCTGCATCTCCAAATAATCCACAATCGCATCGGTAAGTAGATTCAAAAAAAGCTTTGTGTCTTCAGGGTAGTTGGTTAGCCATGCTTTGGCTTTAGACATGGTCTTGCTGCCGCCGCCCTCGATCATGTAGCCCATTAGAGTCCATGGTGCACCCGTGAAGCCAATTAATGGAACGCGACCTTCCAACTTATGACGCATCATGGTAATGGCGTCGCCTACATAAGTGAGCCGCGACACAGCGCCATCAGGCGTCAATCGCTTCAAGTCATCGGGCGTGCAGATGGGTTGTGGCAAAACGGGACCCACGCCGGCGTGCATCTCGACAGTCAAACCAAGCGCTTGAGGTATCACCAATATGTCTGAGAATATAATCGAGGCATCCAGATCAAAGCGTCGTAACGGCTGCATTGTCACTTCGCAGGCTAGCTCCGGTGTTCGGCACACTGTAAAAAAGTCATGCAACTTTCGTACTTCCTGAAACTCTGGTAAATAGCGTCCAGCCTGACGCATTACCCACACAGGCACACGATCCACGACTTCGCCGCGTGCGGCACGCAGCAAATTGTCATTCTTAAGGGGCGGGAAGTTCTGTAAAAGAGAGGTCAAATTAAGTTTGTTGTTGTTGTTGTTGCTAATTGACATTCGTGCAGCGAATAAAAGCAGCAACATTAACGAAAGTCGAAGTCCAAATTGCCGCATTGATTTATTTGGATCAAACTGTTTGCCACTTGTGACGCAATTGTACAATGCTGTCACAAACACACACACACACACAATGCTATCTACCTCTGTGTCTTTCATTTTAAATATATGTAGAAGTTTCTTTCAACAACGGCACAGCAAATTTTGATGAAATAAATTCGGCAAGTATCAGCATTCGATTACTGTCATATCGATATTTTGTTACTGATAGCACTTGTGTTTTGTTTACGTGTTGAAAGGCTGCCAGATCGGAAACGTACCGGCAAGGTCTGTGGTTGTGTGAGTTGTTTATTTGTGTCACATATACTCATTACAAACGTAGCAGAAGGCAAACGAAGCCACTTTCTAATTGTTGTAATGTGGCTTTGTACAAATTAAATTAAAATTATTTTTGCCATCTAATCAATTCAGTAACTTCAATTGGCTTACGTTTTGGGGAGCTGCCGGATCGTGAGCGACATGTGCTCATTTGCACATCACTAATAAAACAGCATTCGTGTCACAACGTAAAACGCAAAAACAAGCAAAAGTATATTATCCTTTATAGAGGTTGGTGCTAGTAGATCCCATAACTGTTAATGTTTGTAACATTTAAATCAATTTTAGCTTATTACTTACAATGGCTGATGAACAACCTAATCTCGTGGCTGGACACCCGCCTGCTTGTAAGTGCAATCACCGCTTTTTGTTTTTTTTTTTTTACCGATTTGCCTGTTTGTGTGTGTGCGTATGAGAAATTTTAAGACAAATTGTGGAAAGTAAAGAAATAGGGCATTATTAATAAATGCTACGCTAGCGGTATTTAATAACCCAATTCCTATCAAATTTGAACTCAATACCGTTGCGCTTATCAATTTTAAATCTGCAAAATGAATTGGAGATAAAGATAAATAAAACACACACACACACTCTCATACCTTCACATAAATCTATTGCGCCGCGAGGCTGCTGGCCGAGTATTTTTTCGACATTAAGCTGACGTCATAATTTTTATTTTTAGTGAAGGCCGGTGGGATGCGCATTGTGCAGCACAAAACACCAGGTTCTGAGCGTGCGGCTAAGGATGCAGAGGATTGCACAGGACTTACGGTAATATATTAAAATAAAAATATATAAAAAGGCATAATAAGAAAATGATTTTTCCATAGCAACCGATCACTGTGAATTCTGGTTTAGTGAGCGGCGCACCAGTGAAGGGCAACACGGATTTCACACCAGCTAGTGCGCAGGTGGCTCACGCGCACAAGCCAGCTGCAGCGGTGCAGCAAAAGTCGAACATCCATCAGATACAGCAGCCCCGCAAGTGAACTGTAATCAAAGCTTATTAATCTTGTCACACTGACATTAACTGTAGTTGGATTGCTTTCGTGAGCAAGAGTTATTTAAACATGCCTTGTATTTTTGCTACTCTAATATTGTTTGTTTGAATTCTTTTGTTAAAATAATTCATTCCTTATGCATTTTTACATCAAGTTAAATAAATAAATAAACAATTAAATGGTGCTTTGTTTTATAAAGAAACAAGTAAGAAGGCTCTAGTCGGGAGAGCCCGGCTAGAAGATACCCTGAACCCAGTGTCAATAAATAAATTAAATTTATATAAGACTTTTGTATACTGACTTAACTTCAATCGATTAAATTCGATATCTCCGGTGTTTCTTAACCGATTTTGACGAAATTTTCAGAAAAGATCTATCGTTACCCATTCTTTCAACCCTCATTTTTACATTTTCCAAACTCGATATTTTTTGTTATCGATTCCATGTGTATATCGGAAACCAGAATAGTTATCGATAATTTGAAGCAAACTTGTTCTGCTCATGGTATAGGAGAACTTATATACAAAATCTGAAGTCTCTAGCTCTTGTAGTCTCTGAGATCCACGCGTTCATACAGACGGACATGGCTATATCGCCTCGGCTGTTGATGCTGATCAAGAATATATATACTTTATGGGGTCGGAGATGCTTCCTTCTGCCTGTTACATACTTTTGCACAAAACCATTATACTCTTATTTACCCATTTTATGGGTTAAGGGTATAAAAAGATTAAAAGCTTTTTACAGACAGATTCGCATATGCATTTGCTTATAATTCCCAAGTAATTTTTTCACATTGTGAATGTTTATATATGGCTATTAACTGTTGGTAACATTGCCTCACTGAGCTTCGGTGGTCCGGGGTGCGGACTTCAAATCCGTAGTCGATTAACGTCGAAGTGGTTCGATTCCACCTGGGGGGCGACGACGGCGTTGGGTGGTGATGTATGATTAATGTGTACAGCATGTAATTTTTTTATATACTTTTAATTTTGGAAAAAGTACATTGAGAAATTGTTTAGCAAAAAATGTTAATTTTGTTTTGTAAAAGACCTAAACTGCGTATTTAAAAGTTTGACTTCCTGTCTTTTGTTAGTTCTAAAAAATGTATTTTGCAAACAGCTTTAAAAGATTTTATGATTAAATATATTTATACAGCATTTGCAGTTTGGATTATCCAGGAACGCAGCAAAGCCACATCCACATATACACCTGGGTAATTAGGATGAGCACAACCATAGCCCCACGAGACAATGCCTGCCAGTAGACGATCGGACACCATGGGGCCACCCGAGTCACCAGTGCAGGTATCGCTATTGGCAGCTGCAGCGCATATCATTTCCTCTCCAACAAAATCCCAGCCATATCCGTACTTTGCAGAGGAGCATTCGCCACGCCCAATGATCTGCAACTGAACTAGCTGCAAACTATTTGAATATCCACTAGTGCCAGTATTACCCCAACCACTAACAGAGATACTGCTGCCATTTGGAGGACTTGTGCTGGCCAAAGCAATAGCCTTTACGGACAGGCTATAGCTAAGTTGGGTGGCCAGACGCACGAGTGCAATATCGTAATGCAAGAGATAAGGATCAAATAGTTCATGAAGCTTATAGGCAGCCACAGGGATAAGAGTGCCGCCAGCATTGTGTCGATTGGAGCCCACGCGAACCTGTAATAGAGTCACCGATTTGTCCAGCAAGCAGTGCGCTGCTGTGATGATAATATCCTTGCTGTAGATGGTGCCGCCACAGACATGACGAGCGCTCAGCTGAATGGACACCTGCCAGGGTGCATTGTGTATAGCTAAATCGCTGCCACCCACAATGCGTCCATAATCCTGATCGGTGGGCTTAGCATTTGCTGCAGCAAGGAAGGAAAGCAGCAGCGCTAATATGTAAATGCTAATGGAAGACATGATTTACTCTTAAAACACGAAAGCCAACTGAAAATTGAACTCACCTTGGTTGAGCATATTATTGCAAAACTTATCGCTTGCCCAAAAGCTGTAAATCTTAATCGCCGGCTAATAGCTTATCGAAACCACCTTTTCAAGTGGGTTACCCAGGCAACCAACGACAAACAAACTAAATGTCAAAGCAACTATCAAACTGTAAAGCCAGCATGTTCATAGGCAAGTATTTATCATTAAAGGTGTAATACTACTTTGTATGAACGATAGATTTGTCAAACGAAATTCGTATAAAACTACGTACAGGTATGGTAAAAATACAAACATAACTAATTGCAATAAACTCCGACCTTTGCAATCCATATTAGATTATTAAATATATTTGTTACTTTTTTTGTGCAAAGTTTGTCCAGTTGCCAGGATGGCTGATCCCATAACACCCGAGGAGCTTCTGCGTTTGCGCGAAAATTGCCTCCAGCAGCTGCGCAAAGATGAGCTCTATCAGCTGCGCAACGATGCCAAACTGCGAGCAGTTAACAACACTGAAAGCTACGACGAGTTTAAGTGAGTTTTATCAACAATAGGCCGCAAACTCAAAACACAACCTATACTATACGTTTTTGCAGAGACATTGTCGATGCAGCTCATCTGCGGCCCGTTAGTAAGCAGGACAAGGCCAATGCAAACACCAAGAGTCGTCTATGGAACTCAGCTGCGCGTGAACAGTCTTAAAAACGATTATTAATAACTCAATAAAGTGCAAACCAGTCAACCAATTTTTTATTCTAACCTGGTTTACTGGTGTTTCCCGAAAATGCAACTTTTATTTCACTAGATTTTCAAATAAAGTTGGCGTAGACACAGCTATAGACCCAACAGACAACACCAACGAGGACACAATGGGGAGACGGGAGTTACCCGGGCAGGAGTCCTTTCCGAAAGTTTAGGGGCAAATCATGGAGGAGCCAATCTGATTTATACAACCCTAGGTAAAGCAGAGATGGAAGCAGCAGCGTCGTAAAAGCGAGCAAAAGTTTCTAGACCAAAGCCCTTATGTTGTAGCTAAAGAGCGCTGAAGAGCTCAGACGAATAGCAGCGATTTCGTTAACTATGGCGTAAGCGTTGTATACCTTGTGATTTCTAAAAGAAGACCCTCAGGAATGGAAACTCCAAATGCGCAGGTAACAACTGACAATGGGATGACGGACTAAAACATATTGATTTAATAAAGTGGAAGTGCATTCGCTTTTGTTTTTAGCAGTTGAAGCTTTTCACTATCTTTACTATTTCAAATACTTGAGAACTTTCAATCCGTTTTATCTTTCAAGTAGCAACTAAAACTGTAAAGCGTCTTCCACACTGATTAAATTATAGGTAAATACACTAAAGAATCTAGGAACGGAGATAGGTGCACTTGCTCAATTATTTTCAATAGTTATGACAGCTCATTTTAATATGTATTATATTATACGAGCATTTTTAACAAAAGTTTTGCTGAAAGTTTTCAGAATTCAAATAATTTTTTACAATGCTATTAGTACCTCTAGTTAAAAATTCTTTGTTTCCGATTTCTAAGCAGTACTTTCATATCGACGGAATCTCATCAAATCTATTGCAATTGATTTCACAGCTCTGTAATGTTAGCCTATTTCAAAGCCAGCGTTAAGAATACTCGCCCTCAATACAATCCAAAGTTTTTAGCAAAACTGTGATTCCCAAAAATATTATAAATGTGAAGTAGATTTTTAATGATATTTTTATTCCACTAGATTTTTAAATGGAGTTTCCGTTGTTGATCACCCAGTTGCGGAGAACAGCAACATCGGAGTAGACACCGGGATAGTTGGAAAGGGCACAGCCATAACCCCAGGAGACAACACCAACAAGCACACCACCAGAAACCAATGGGCCACCAGAGTCACCCTGGCAGGAATCCTTGCCAGCACTGCGGGCGCAAATCATGGTACTCCTTATCTGGCTACCATAGCTGTAGGAACTGGAGCCACAGACCGATTGGCTTACAACGTTCACGTTGACATACTGTAGCTGAGTGGGGATGGAGCTGGAACCGGAAGACTGGGTACCCCAGCCAGAGACGGAGGCAGAAGCGCCGTTACCGGGAGCATAGCTGGCCAGACCAATAGCCTTGATGTTGGAGCTGAAGGACAGGGTAGAGCTCAGTTTGATGATAGCAATGTCGTTAACCATGGTGTTGGGGTTGTATCCCTCGTGGTTCCTGAAGGAAGCGACCTTGCTGACGACACCACCGGAGCTCCAGTAGGTGGAGCCAGCACGGATTTGTAGGCTGGAGGCGGACACGGATTGCAGACAATGAGCGGCAGTCACGATGATTCTGGAATTGTAGATGGATCCACCGCAGGAGTGGCCGCCATTACGCTGGAGGGAGATTTGCCAGGGGAAGCTGCTAATACTTGTGGCAGAGCCACCAACAATGCGTCCATCCAACTGGGGGAGAAGACCCTCAGGGATGGCAGCTCCAAAGGCGCAGGCAACAACCGACAACAAAATCACGAACTTGATCATATTGCTCGTACTATGTAACTGTGAGAATTGTACCATGTTTATATAGGAATCCAAAAAGGGCTACTATCTAATCATCACTCCAGACTTTGGTAAGTATTTACGCTATCAATATATTCTAATCCAGCGTATCACGCGCGGGACAGAAATGTATATAAGAGTAGACTTACATCATAAACAGAAAGGGAACACTAGACTTAAGGGTGCTTGACAATAACATCCGGCCCAATACAAAAGAAGCACTCAAAAAACGTGACGACAAGAGATTCGGACTTGTAAATCGCATTTATAGTCGGAATAAATGTTTTAATAATCGGGATGGGTCACATTCAGAATTTGATTTATTAAAAAAAAAAAAAAATAAATAAATTTTCATATGTCATACGCAACGTTGCCCATAATATCATACTGTATCAACTTAGATATGTAGATAATACCACTGATTTCCCTGCCATTTCCTTGAACAATTAGTTGTCATAAAACAAAACTTATTTTAAAAACTTATAAGAACCATTAAAATATCTCAGTTGTAAAGATAAATATCTATTCTCTAATTATTATTATGCTAGCTTTAAGCATCATTTTGTAAATATTATTGCCAATCAAGTAATCTATATATGTATGTATACATACAGCCAAACCCCATATAAAGAATCTCAAGGGGATAAGATAAAACTTTGTTATAGAAAAAATTCCTAACATAGAATTGGTATTCGATTGCACCAAATTGCAGGGTTCTAAAAATGAATTTCTTATATAGAAAACTTCGTCATACGGAAGTTCGTTTTGTAGAAGTTTGACTGTTTACATATATATTTTTTTTTCTTATGCACTTGCAAAAGTATTTGTGCTTCCCTTCATGATAAGGAAAAAAATAAAAAGAAACGCAAATATTTATTTTCTTAATTTACTTTTATTGTTTTAAATATGTACGTTGAAAAGTAATTGAAGAACTCTTACTGCCCTTAATAAGTTACCAGCGACAAGCTGGTAATTTTTATAATGATAGATGTTACAACAAACCCAAACTTAAACGTGTTTTTAGTTAAACAAAATTTTGAAATAAAATAACTAAATACATATTAATTTTTACTTTTGGTTTTGTATTAAGCTGTTTGAATAATGTTCCTAATTTAAAACTTCACAAAACAATACAATTAATAGAGCATACTTATTTGAGTACTTACTTGATTGTAGAATGACCTTTTTATGTGAGAAAAAAGTGTTTTAATTTGCATATAAAAAAAAAAGTTGCCTTATAGCAAAGAGCAAACGATATACGAAGTTGTACTATACGGAAAACGCCGTAATGATGAGAACAAAACAATATGTCTTTCGATGCCTAACGAACTGTGTTTTAAGGTATATAGCTTGCTACATTCAAATATCCTTTAGGTGTTAATTAAATTAAAACAATTCAATAATAATATTCAATTCATCATTTATTTTAAAAGGTTCTTAGATGGAGTTGGCGTTGTTGATTACCCAGTTGCGGAGAACAGCAACATCGGAGTAAACACCGGGATAGTTGGAAAGGGCACAGCCATAGCCCCAGGAGACAACACCGACGAGCACACCACCAGAAACCAATGGGCCACCAGAGTCACCCTGGCAGGAATCCTTGCCAGCACTGCGGGCGCAAATCATGGTGCTCCTTATCTGGCTACCATAGCTGTAGGAACTGGAGCCACAGACCGATTGGCTAACAACGTTCACGTTGACATACTGTAGCTGAGTGGGGATGGAGCTAGAACCGGAAGACTGGGTACCCCAGCCAGAGACGGAGGCAGAAGCGCCGTTACCGGGAGCATAGCTGGCCAGACCAATAGCCTTGATGTTGGAGCTGAAGGACAGGGTAGAGCTCAGTTTGATGATAGCAATGTCGTTGACCATGGTGTTGGGGTTGTATCCCTCGTGGTTCCTGAAGGAAGCGACCTTGCTGACGACACCACCGGAGCTCCAGTAGGTGGAGCCAGCACGGATTTGAAGGCTGGAGGCGGACACGGATTGCAGACAATGAGCGGCAGTCACGATGATTCTGGAATTGTAGATGGATCCACCGCAGGAGTGGCCGCCATTACGCTGGAGGGAGATTTGCCAGGGGAAGCTGCTAATGCTAGTGGCAGAGCCACCAACAATGCGTCCATCCAACTGGGGGAGAAGACCCTCAGGAATGGCAGCTCCAAAGGCGCAGGCAACAACCGACAACAAAATCACGAACTTGAACATATTGCTCATACAAGGTAACTCTGAAAATTTGACCGTGCTTATATAGCAGTCCGAAGTGCTGCGCTATCACTCAGCTAATCTTAACTATTTAATTAACTTACACCAAAAGACAAGAATGTAAAGATAGTTAAATTTCCCATTGAGATTGTTAAGTGGTGCTCGGAAAAAAATTGTCGACCAGACAACCATAAGTGTAAGCTTATCTAGACTTAGTTACAACTACCTTTAAGCGCGTGTATGTTTGGCTATAAAAAGGGTGCTTAATCGGTTATCCGACTAAAAGCTATACAAATCTGTGGTTATTCTTTCTTTGGCCGCCGGCGTCTTGGCTGGTACTGTTTTAGAGGGTCAAGTTCCAAAATTGGTCGCATTGTGGATGGCTATTAGACGGTCATTGAGGAGCATACCAATACTGCTTACTTCTGCGGTGGTTCCAAATTCTCCCACAATATTGTCGAACAGTCAGGCGAACTGCTAGGCAGTTGAGATACGCGTGGGAACTACCTAATGGCGCATAGGTGTGAGCATACACTCGGTTCGTGCTTTCAGCAATCACAAGGGCTACAACTCTAGTCGAGGCTGTAGTTTCTGGTCAATTTAAGCCTTCAAGGAGTTCAGCTACGAAAATAAGAATAAGGACACAATGATCTGCACCAAGCACAAGGATGCCTGACAGGGTCATTCTGGTGTCCCACTGATCTTTGGTGATCGTCTCGTTGTCTCCTGGCTCTATGGCTGAACTGATACCAAATCTCCTCGTGTCGCCCACTTGTACAGCTTACGAATTCTTCAATAAAAACACCACACTTAAACTCATTGTCTTTCATTTGTCATTCTCAAATGGGCGTGCGCCACCGCTAAGTCCACTGATAATAACTTGTTCTACAGAACTATAAAAGATCGCAAACGTCGTTGTAACTTGAGCATTTGAGATAACACATTCAGCATGTTTAAATTGGTGATTTTGTGTTGTCGGCTGTTGCCTGCGCCTTTGGAGCTGCCATTCCTGAGGGTCTTCTCCCCCAGTGGGATGGACGCATTGTTGGTGGCTCTGCCACTAGCATTAGCAGCTTCCCTTGGCAAATCTCCCTCCAGCGTAATGGCGGCCACTCCTGCGGTGGTTCCATCTAAAATTCCAGAATCATCGTGACTGCCGCTCATTGTCTGCAATCCGTGTCCGCCTCCAGCCTACAAATCCGTGCTGGCTCTACCTACTGGAGCTCGCTTCCTTCAGGAACCACGAGGGATACAACCCCAACACCATGGTCAACGACATTGCTATCATCAAACTGAGCTCTACCCTCTCCTTCAGCTCCAACATTAGGGCTGTTGGTTTGGCTACCTATAATCCTGCTAATGGCGCATCTGCTGCGGTCTCTGATCTATTCTATTCTCTATTCCCAGCACCTTGCAGTATGTGAACGTGAATATTGTCAGCCAGTCCAGGTGCGCATCCTCCACCTACTGATGTGGCTGTCAGATAAGGAGCACCATGATTTGTGCCGCTGCTTCCGGTAAGGATGCTTGCCAGGGTGACTCAGGTGGCCCTTTGGTCTCTGGTAGTGTGCTCGTTGGTGTTGTCTCTTGGGGCTATGGCTGTGCCTACTCTAACTATCCCGGTGTCTACGCCGATGTTGCTGTTCTCCGCAACTGGATAATCAGCGCTGCCAACGCGATCTAAATTGATCTGAATGCTTTCAAAAAACTTGTTTTCACACTAAATATCAGTGTATTATTTTCTTCCCGGTTGGACCCATCAGTAGCATAATCAAAAGTGTAATGAATGATTTTCAATCAGTAAGAGCTAGAAGTTTTATCTATTTGAACAGTCTCAATTTAATTGGCAAAGGGTTTATTATTTTTTATTACTTTTTAGAAATGGATAAAGTTTCGTTGAATAATTGTAAAGTATTTGTAAAATTTAATAAAAAATATTTCTCTAACTTGTTCACAAATTGTCAAATTATAATTTTTGAGGTAACTTAATCATCTGCACATGCTATCTGCTATCGCGGTCGCTCACTCTTATTGCTTACTGATTTTGTTATTCTCTTTACCGTTAGAAAAAACAGCAAGCTAAGGCAAAACAAAGCTAATCAAAACCACTAAGCTGGAGCGACTGCCTGAGGCGAAAAAGCTCTTTTGAAAGCTCTTGGCAATTGCAACCTATTTAGATTTTATGCTCTTTAGTTATATACATACGAACAAGATAGTGCATAGATAGGGCGATAGATCCATAAAAGTGTAAATGATACTTTTGAGTATTCACATCCGAGACTTTCAAAAAATAAGCCGTAAAGTACGAATAGTGATTGCCAATGGTGTCTTTGACAGATAACGAATCGAACCAGGAAGATAAACCATGTTTGAAATTACGTTTGGCGAAACCCCATTAATTTAGGGTTGGGCTCTTACAATAAAACAAAAAACTATATGCCTTCAATGGGCTTTAAATTATTAAAGAGTTATTTACATATTTTTGATACTGTGAAAAATCTTGATATATTTCCACGATTAATGAATGAAATCAGAAATGCACTTTTATGTATTGTTGGTGTCCTAAACGGCAGTGTTAGTCTTTTGCCAAAATCCCTTTAGGTTTCATCTTCCTTCTTTGTTTATGAATAGTCAGTGGGTGATTAATCATAGGATCACAAGACACAAAGCTTGAAAGCTTCCATATCATAAATGTGCTACTAAGTACGAAACCATTTTTTGTGTAAACAACTGGGTACTCTAGGGAACTTTGGTGAAGACAAAGCTTCAGAAAGCTTTGTGAAAGGTTTTTATGTGATTAATTAAGCTGATATTGTGAAACTTCCTTTTACAAAGTGCGTATTGGTCGTTATCGATTGGCTTATCTGGCAATTTATAGACCAATTCATTGCTTGCGTTACTTAAAGACTGCTACTTCTGAAATTGGTGAACAGTTAGTAGGAATTTAACCAAACATTGAAATGGACAAGGCTCTGCTCGTAATCGCTTTTATTCTAGCACTTGCTAGTTGCTGCAGCTGTCACGATATCTCACAACTGGACTCTCGAATTGTTGGAGGTGATGTCACTTCATCATACTCCCTGCCATACCAGGTCTCGTTGCATCGGAGGAAAAGTTCGAAGAGTGCATATGCTCATACCTGTGGGGGTACTCTACTGGATGAGAGAACCATCGTGACAGCAGCTCATTGTGTTTACAATCGCCATGAGGAGAATTTCATTGTGGTAGCTGGAACAGATATTCGCACTGGCATGGATGGTGGTGTCGTAACACGTGTGGATAAACTTGTACCCCATGAGCTGTACAATGCAACGATAACGAATAATGATATCGCATTGATCTTTGTCTCGTCACCATTTCCAGTGGGCACTAATAGCAGGATCTCAACTATAGAGCTGGCCAAGGCGCTGCCCGCTGAGGGCACTCTAGCGACCGTCTCTGGATGGGGCACTACCAAGGAGGATGGCCTGGCCTCCAATCAGCTGCAGCAGGTGAGGGTTCCGCTGGTGAATAGTACGGATTGTCAGGCAGCGTACACTTGGCGACCAATTACTGAGGCAATGCTATGCGCTGCAGCACCCGGCGGTGGCCCCTGCCAGGGTGACTCGGGTGGACCACTTGTCGTTAACAATGAACTAATAGGCATTGTGTCTTGGGGTGAGCGATGTGCCGGTGAAAAGTATCCTAGTGTGTATGCCTCAGTACCCTATTTCTTGAACTGGATTGCGGAGAATCGAGAAAATTTTGCACACAAATAATCTTGACACAAGAATTTATATGATTGATAAATACATTATTCCATGGAATCTGGTATATACTTACAAAATTTTGATTTTCTAAACAATTGCTGTACTATAAGCCAAGCTAATAAATCTTCTATCTATAATATGGATCTTATTGTGATTGACGTGTAATAAAGTTAATTGACAAGCATACAAAATATCGCTTATTGGAATACTATATTTTATCAAATTAGGATTGAATATGTTAATCTCTGGACTGTTCTTTTCATTATCCTGAGTTATCTAATGTTTTTGATTTACATATTTAAATAAATCAATATTTTAATGTTTCCCCAACATTTTTGGTCAAGTAAATCAAATGATTAAGTGTATTCATATATTATGTCTTGTTTTTTAAAACGGGCGAGTCACTGTGAAAAAGTTCACCTGATTGGGCGCCACAGTAGTAATCAACGTTATCATAATCGCGTGGCGAATGGATCGGGTTAAAATTTATTGCTACCAGAAAGATTAGAGAGATCTAATCGCCAATTACCTTTAAAAATTGATTTAACAATGTGTCGATTATGGCTCTTTTAGTGTGAATTTTCATTCTTGTAGCTATTGTTCAAGATGACACACGCGAATTTATTTCTGCTCGGATTGAGCTTGAGTCTTGTGGTCGTTTCCTTGGCACATCCTCTGCAGGAGTTGAGCAAAGACTCCCCAAACGGACGTATTGTGGGTGGCGATGAGACACAAATTGCACTCCATCCCCATCAGGTTTCGCTTCGCTATAAGGCAATTACCCGTCCAAAGCGTTCCTTTTCGCATAACTGTGGAGGTTCCATCATGAACGAGAACTTCATTGTCACAGCAGCTCATTGTATTATTGGAACAGTGGCAAGCCAATATAAGGTTATTGCCGGCAGCAGTCGACGCAATGATACCGATGGCGTTATTGTCTCTGTCTCCGAAATCATTATGCACGAGGAATACGATCCAGGAACCTATAATAATGATATTGCCCTGCTCCGTTTGAGCTCTCCGTTGCCATTGAATAACTTTACCATGAGGGCCATTGAACTGGCCAGCGAGGAACCCATGGAAGGTGAGATGTGCACTATTACCGGCTGGGGCTACACTCAAGCTGGTGGCACTGCATCATACCAGTTGCGCGCTGTCAGGGTGCCAGTTATAAGCAATGAGGATTGTAACAAAGATTATGGTAGAAACCGCATTACGGCTGGCATGCTCTGTGCCGGTGATCGCAAAAATGGTGGCAAGGATGCCTGTCAGGGTGACTCGGGTGGCCCACTTATCATAGGTGGTAAGCTCCATGGCGTCGTCTCTTGGGGTAGATCGTGTGCCCTACCCAATTATCCCGGTGTATATGCCAAGGTCGCGTATTATCATGACTGGATCCATGCCAAGGCGCAGATGCAATAGGAAAAATCGCATACTATCGGAGAGAAGTCTTAAACGCGAAGGTTATTACAGTTGCCAATTGATATGTGACATGTCTAAATAAATTGCTTGCTGTTAGTTGTTTTTTGATTTATAGATGAAGTTTATCAATCTTACGGTATTAGTAATCCAATATGCTGCGATCTTGCGTAAGGCATTGATTGTTCTTATCAAGATTATGTGAATTATTTATGAGATTAACAGTACTTGAAAAACCCAACCAATTAACGCAGTAAGTATGCTACGAAGTTTTGCTCAGCATTATTTTGTTGGGTAAGGCAAAGTATGCACTTGAAAGCTTGTCAGGGATATATAAGTCGGTATGTTCTGTATGATCGATATTTGCCTTGGAGCGATAAAGGTCACACTAATTAACTTTATACTGACGTTTTCCATAACGTTATATGTTCTACGCGTAGCTTAGCATATTAAATACTTGCAATACTCCATACATAAGGGTAGAGGTTTGTTATCAGGTCGGACCCTGTACACGAGACTATCTGAATTAGTGGCAATTAAGATAATGTTCATAAAATGCTATACTGCAAAATTAAACCTAATTAGTTCAATATGTGGCGATCGCTTGTGCAGATGGAGAACACCAAAGAAAACATGAGAACCCTAAGGAATAGCCTTGCGCTTTTGGTCCTGCTAGCTGCCTTTGCCTGGCACATTGATGCTCATCCGGAGGGAAGGATTATTGATGGCTCCAAAGTGGATGTAGCACGTCATCCGTATTGTGTCTCACTGCGCTATCGTAGAAGCAACTCTTCCGCTTACATGCACGAGTGTGCAGGTGTCATATACTCGGAACGTGCCATAGTCACAGCAGCCCAGTGTTTGACTGACCGACCGGACGGCACTAAGATCTTCGTGGTGGCTGGTGCCAACTCACGTAATGGCAGCGATGGATTAGTATATCCCACATCAAAGTGGATCCATCATCCAAAGTATAGTCCCATCACGGTGGACTACGATATTGGTGTGGTCATTCTAGATACTCCCTTGGATTTGACATATTACCGCATGCGCAAAATTGGATTGCGTCCGGAACGTCCAGCTACAGGACGCGATGGTATCGTGATTGGGTGGGGCTATCGCGAGGAATGGGGTCCATCTAGCTATAATCTGGAGCAGGTTCGTGTGCCCATTGTCAGCTCAAACCAATGTAATGCCATCTATGGTGCGGGTGAGGTTACGGAGCGAATGATCTGTGCTGGACGCGTTTCTCAAGGCGGACCCGATGCCTGTCAAGGTGATACGGGTGGTCCTTTGATCGTAGACGAACAACTGGTGGGTCTTGTTTCTTGGGGTCGTGGATGTGGCAGGCCCGGCTATCCCACAGTTTATACGTACGTCCCTAGTCTAAAGCTGTGGATCGATGAAACTCTGGAGGCCGCTGGAGCGCTATAATTGACATACATATGTACATATGTTGATAATCGCTTTCAACGCTATGAAAGTTCTTAGAAGCGATAGTTGTGTGACTTGTTTTACCGGTTGACTGCCCATTCAATAAAAAAATACAATTAAGTATCGCTTATAATGATGTATTTACGGATATAAATATAAAGCGGGCTAAGCCGGCTGACACTCCCAAGTACTGCCACACTCAGTATCCTTAGTGAGGCCGGTGGATGGAGAAAGGCTGTTAATTATTTACCTTTACAGCTTATATTTTGTCAATACTAAACAAATAATTGGTCTCTCTCTAAAGCTGCTTTTTATCACAATACTTTCCGAAAAAGCAGTTCAAAATTTTAAGTACAATCGATAGCTTCCAAAGGTTTTTTCATAATCTAATGTTATCGATCTGGTTTTCTTTTTTTCGACCTTAAAGATTAAACCACTTTTAATTTATTGTAAGTAAACAAGAATTCACAGAAAATCAATGTTGCCAACTTTAGTGTTGGCAGCGCGAGTCTCCAAAATCCACGAGCGTAAATCGGGAACAGAGGCATAGACTCCAGGGTATTTAGCTCGAGCACAGCCAGTGCCCCATGAGACAATTCCAAGCAGTTGATTTTTGAAAATAAGAGGACCCCCTGAATCACCCTGGCAGGCATCCTTGCCGCCTCCATCGACGCCAGCGCACAGCATGCGCCCAGTTAGGGTAATGGAATAGGAACTTTTGCATTTGGCATTTTCCACCACATTCACCTCCACCTCTTGCAAAATGTTTGAAATGGCGCCACCTTCACTGGTAGTGCCCCAGCCAGTAACAATTACGGGTGTGCCATGCTCTGGGCGTTCTTCTGCCAAACTAATCGGTTGCACAGCTTCATTGAACTTGAAGTCACCATCAAGGACCAAAATGGCACAATCGTAGTCCTGATACAAGGACTTATACTTGGGGTGTATAATGATTTCACGTACAGCCAACTCCTGACCAGTTGGCCAGATGGTAGACGTAGTGCCAGCAATGATTGTAAGGTTTGCAACACTAGTTAGTGTATTCACACAATGAGCAGCGCTTACAATAATGTTGCTCGTAATAATAGATCCACCACATCTGTGATTTCCGCGCAAACGCATCGAAATCTGATGGGGATACTTGATTATCTGCGTTTCATGACCGCCCACAATACGACCATCGGGCATGGGTACACCACTGTTGAAAGCTGTGCCCGCCAGCGATAATTCAACAAAACACAATCCGAACAAAATGCGAAGCATTTTCGTTTTGAACTAGATCGAAGTTTTCACTTCATTAGCTTTTTATATAAAGTGGGCTTATCGTTAGTTTAATTCTTCAATCAGAAAATTTAATAGCAATAATTCCAGCGTTGTAAATCTATCTTAAATGGCTTTAACGTTAGCTAGTTGCTTATCTTATCCACTAGGGCCTTAACACTAAGCTTGCTAAATTACATGTTAACAGCTTATCCTCACCAATAGTTGCGCTAAAAGAAACCTGGTTAAAAACTGATCTTTCTGATTTATCCGTTTTTCCGAGTAAACATAACTTGTGCAGATGCGATCAAACCTCTCGTAAGGGTGGTTTTCTCACTTCTGTTGATTCTTGTATTTTCTCTGATAAAATTCGTTCAGATAATCTTCCGGACATTGATTTTTAATGTGTTATAATATCATTTAGTGGTCGTTTACTGTAATATTACCAGTTCCTATATTCCTTCCCATTCCCTTCTCATCCCACCTGATTGCCCTGCAAGTTGCTTCTTAGTTGGTGATTTTTATCATCCAAATATTGCATAATTGTAGCAATAGAATGTAAGATTTTATATTTGTTTTGAACTCACTATAGAAACTGCCATTGCAACATTTTATACGACCTTCAGTTCACTTCTAAATATCTGCGTTCCCCTCACTTGTGATAATAAGCCACCTTGGTACAACTATCGAAATAGCAAAACGCACAAAAAAAATTCTTATTTAAATTATTTGAAAACTTATTACTATGGATTTATCTTCTAATGTAAAAGCAAAGTGGTTGACATATTACCGTTGACATTATTTTTACTGCCGAAACATATACAATTATTTGATAAGCATAATGAATATAGTTTAAGGGAAAACTAGAAAATACGCGTTTAAAAAACATTGAACTAAAAAATTCAAAAAATTAATTTTAAAATAAGCTTAAAACAATAATAATCGAAAAATGCTAGTATTAGTGTGATAAAAGCGTTCTTTAAAAAACCGACCTGAAAGTATGCTTTATTTATTTTAAAGCCGACCTAAAATATATGCTTTATTATAAATAAATAAATTTTTTTTTTTTTTTTAAATTCTGTTTTTTATTAAGGCATACGGAGAATCGATGAACCCTTTGTGACCTTATTTTCTATTAATTCAGCCCAATTTGGGCGCGCCGGCTAACTATGTTAGCTGTCACAACATAGCACTAAACACTAAATAACAAATATATATCAAATACTGCAATGCTTCTGCTGACCCTCAACAATGGAGATCGAAGAATGAGATCCCTCGGTGTTCGCCTCTTGAGTCTCCTTTGTGGGTGAGATCTGACTAGACAGTTTGCCAGCCGGTTTCTATGTCGCTCTAGTCTGTCATGGTAGCGACTTGAGTGCTGGTTGATCTCGTCGAAGACCGTGGCAAGTTTCAGGTCTCGGTGAAGCGTGCTATTACGTACAAACCAGTCGCAACCGGTGATTGTTCTCGCAACCCTATTTTGGTCGACCTGGATTCTGCGAATTTGGCTATCGCAGGCCAGTCCCCAGATTTGGCACCCGAGGTTTGGTGCTTTGGCACTTGGCTGATAACAATTTTTAGCATTGCACAGGCGGCGGGATGAATTTAATCTATATACAATTTTAGGGTTCACGGAACTAGATTAGCTGAATTGCAGACATCTGTCAGATTTGTAATAGATATAGAATACTGTATACTTATGCGAAACAATGTTGTTGTTGTTGACTTTGTTCATTTTTCTTTTACCCATATCGTAAATGAATTAACAAAGAGCTTATGGTTTATTTATCGGTTAGAATTTCTTTTAAGAAGCCCACCGACAGCACCTTTTGTTTATAATGGATATAAAAAACACACATAAACTTTATAATATCAATTGGATGATATTCGTTAATTTTAAGCGATTTGGTGCTAAGTAGCGATAAGCACAATGTCTATATAAGACTTCGGACAGCTGATTAATTTACCAATATTAAACATTAAGCTTCAAGGTATGTCGTCGTCGTGTTTGGGATTTATCGTTTTGGGTCTACTTTCGCTTGTGGCCTTGATCAGTGGTGCCTCCATTAGCACCCACATTGCGGGTGGATCGGAGGCGGATATTGCCAACTATCCGTATCAGGTGTCGGTGCGTCTGGATACCTATATATTACTGCACATTTGCGGGGGTGGTATTTATGCTACTCAAGTTATCCTAACAGCTGCTCATTGCATCAAGGGACGATTTGCATCATATATAAGAATTGTTGCCGGACAGAATTCTATTGCGGATTTGGATGAGCAGGGTGTTAAGGTGTCGAAGTTGATCTATCACAGCGGCTACAATAAAAATACACATGTGCATGATTTGGGCATGATTATAACCAAAGAATCCTTGGTGTACTCTACTCTGGTGCAGCCCATAGCCCTGGGCCTGGATACACCTGTAGCTGGAACTCTTGCCACTGTCAGCGGTTGGGGCAAACGAACTGAAGGAGATAAAGCTTTACCCGCCATGCTGCGTGCCGTGGAAGTAGAGATTATGGATAATAATATCTGTGGAGCCCAGTACTTGACCAAGGATGACACCATAACCGATGAAATGTTGTGTGCCGGCGTTGAGGACGGCGGAAAAGATGCTTGCCAAGGTGATTCCGGTGGTCCATTGACTGTCGATGGTGTTTTGGTGGGCATTGTCTCCTGGGGCGAGGGCTGTGCTCGAGAAGGCTTCCCAGGAGTGTATACCAGTATTAAGCATCACACCGCCTGGATAGAGGAGCAGGCGGCACCGTACCTATAGGGAGTCTTTAACAAAAGAAACCGCAAAGCAAACAAAATTATGAATAAAAGTTAAGGAACAAATATGCAATAACTTAATACTCGTATCTCTTATTCAAATGAACTGAAAATTTACAAAAGCATTTAAGTTTTTATTAATCACTAGTGTATCCGGACCACGCGTTGCAGTGGTGCTTTTTGCATCTACATACTTCATCACTACTTAGTATGAAACAAAATCGCTCGCTTCGAAAATTAGCCATTATTTGTCGTAAAAGTAAATGACAAAAAAATGTTATTGTGGGGTATCCATAAGAAAAAGACATATTCCATCGCGGAGTTTTCTGTAGACCTTTTTTAGTTTTGATAAATCTCGTAGGGTTTAGCCTGCGTTTGCAATGTAAGCGGAAAAATTTAATTATTTACGACATCACATTAGAAACCTCAAAAAAAGCAGTACTTCTAAACTATTTAATGGATGTTATTATACATATAAACCTTCCTCTTCAATCAGTCTATCTATTAAAAAAAGAACCGCATCAAAATCCGTTGCGTGGTTTTAAGGATTTAAGCATACATAGGGAATCCCCATTAGGGATATATGGACAGAGAAAGCGACTTTGTTTTATACTATTTAGTGATAGCATCAAGTATAAAGATCTTTATACTTGGTGGTGATAGTGAATTAATATTCAAATTACTACACCGTTTTGTACCAGGTTGGCAGCACCTTTACTACTATTTGGTATTATTTTTTTGTCTGTGTTAGTATATTTGTGTCTAGACAAGCAGGTTTAATATTTATGTACTGTTGTTATGCTGTCACATTGTCTGTGAAAAAACTCGTGAAGGAAGTAAGAAAAAAAAGTGAGACTCAAAAATAAAATACAGTTTACTTATTGCTGCAGAGTAAACAAGAATTAACATACAAATATGTCAATATTCGGTGCGCTAATGGGCGATTTCGATGATGATCTCGGATTCATGAAGTAAGTGTTCAAAGTGTACTGCTGTTGGTAAAGTTGAAGTAGTTTTTGTTTTTGGGGCGTGGAAAATTTCGCATGAAAATTGTGAAAAGTTGTGGCCCTACAAAAAGATAGCGACCTTTTAGTTAAGCTGGTGGAAACTACTGCGGTTTTCAAGTAAAACGTTGATTAGGTGCTCCGCTGGGCAAAGCGCAAAGTGAGTTTGTGTTTGTAAATTTTACACAATACACACATCGCAGTTTTTCGTGTTGTGTAAATGTGTGAGTGCGCATCATGCCACCGTCAAAGCAGCAGGAAGAAAAGAAGGCAAAGACGACGGCTCGTAATTAATCGATAATTTCAACTACACGTTACGGCTGTCAAAATAATAAATAATTAAGCATTAGTTTTTTTTGTGAATGCAACCGCAACTTATGTGTTTCCAATATTTAATTATAAGTCGGGCTTTATTTTGAATGTGCATATTAATTGTATTCTCGCAATAGGAATCTTGAATATTTCGTGTTTACATTTGATATTTATTGATGCATTTTAATATTTACGAAGTGCTTTTTTCGACCCAACAGAGTTGCCATATGCATATAAAAAAAACTAGACAGCTGGTTTCACATAATCTGCAAGACAATTTCTAGAAACTCGAAATTTCCAGAAATTTAATCTCAAGTTGACAAGAAATTATCGATTCAAAGAGCAGGCTTCGTTTTGCGTTTATTGTTTTCAGTTTTATAAGTGCAAAATTCAGTTGGCTTTTTAATTTTTATACAAACTTGACACAATTTATTAAAGCTATGAAGCGCCAACGATTTTCTCGTCGCAAACACTCAAAAAATATTTCCGAAATGGATGCAAAGTTTGTTTAACCTTTTTGTAATTCATATCAAAATAACTGATATTCTATCTATATATTTGCAGTAATCACATGAGCCACCACATGAACGCTATGAATATGCAAATGCGTTCGATGAACCGCTTGATGAACACTTTTATGCCGGATCCCTTTAACATGCTGGCTCCATCGCCATTTGATCCGGGCTTTCAGCAGAACGCGCTGATGGATCGCAGCCAACAGGCAATGGCGCCTATGGGCGGTGGATTGTTTGGCTTTCCAGCCATGCCAAACTTTAATCGATTGCTTAATGCCGGTACGTAAAAATGTTATTTGTTTTTTTAAGAATATATGTAATATAACTTTAGTTCCATTTGGTTATGTAGACATTGGCGCTAACAATGGCGCTTCATTTTGCCAAAGCACCGTGATGACCATGTCCTCGGGTCCTGACGGACGCCCACAGATCTACCAGGCTAGTTCCAGCACCAAAACTGGACCGGGTGGCGTTCTTGAGACACGCAAAACTGTACAGGATTCGCGCACAGGCATGAAAAAAATGGCCATTGGTCATCACATTGGTGAACGTGCTCACATCATTGAGAAGGAGCAGGATTTGCGCTCCGGTCAACTAGAAGAGCGTCAGGAGTTTATCAATCTGGATGAAGAGGAGGCCGAACAATTCGATCGCGAGTTTACAACACGCGCCTCACGCGGCATTATGCGCCCTAATAGCGGCGGTCACAGCGGCATGCAGGCTATTTGTGCTCCTCGTCCAGCTATTTCGACGCTCACCATTGAGCCACTCGACGACGATGACGATGATGACGATTGTGTGATCCAGGAGCCGACACGCTCCGGCCGTCAATTGCCCACTTTGCCAGCGCCGTCATCTGCACCACATACCAGGTGAGTTTGTGTGCCTGTCCATCGATAACAGTTGTTTCGTGTCGCCTTTTCCGTGAGTTGCATACGATGCTGATCCTTACCTAACATTTGTTTCCCACTTGAGCTTTGGCCTATTAACATTTAACACATGGATATGCTTTGTGTTTCGCATGAATGTTGTAAATTCTAAAAATTTATGTTTTGATATGTATATATTTATATATTACACATTGTAAACCTTGAAAGCAACACAAGGCATATCCCTAAAAACACAATTGAATCACCCCTATACATATCAGAATTAGGCTGATGCCTTTCTTTTGTACTCCATTTTTTTTGTCATAATGCCTTCTAAATTAAAATGTTTGTATTTACTTGCAGATACAATAATTACTAAATCAAGCAAAGTATATACAGTATATATATTTTACTATCTATATATGAATCTCTATATATACTACACATATATATCAGAGTCCGAGAAAAGCTAAAATCAATTGTTATATGCATATTGAATTTAAATTTCTGCTTTTACATTCCTACTACGTTAATAAACACTAAATGATAAATCAAAATAGAGAACAATTTTTGAGGTAGGCGGCAAGCAAATTGTTTATTATACTCTCTCGCTCTCTTTCTCTGTTTCTGTTTCAATTATGTATTCTTGATTGTTTCTATTATTTTTATGTAATTTATTGAATTAAAACATTTCATCCATTAACATATGTATATGAAAATCCCAAGTCGCGATACGTTAAAGGATTGTGCTACGCTTAAAAAAATAAAACAAATATCTACTACCAACTTCTATTACTACTTAAAACGTAACACAAATTAAGTGCCCCAAAAATGCATAAGCCTCAAAATGTGTTTTGTTGTAATCTCTTATTAATTTTCTTCGAATCAATTCTATACGACGACAACAAAAACAGCGACACTGCAGCAGCAGCAACAACAACATCGCCACTTAACGACGCTCCAACAACAACATCAGAAACATCTTCGTCTCCCGTCTACGATTTAACAAACAACAACAACAATCAATACGGCAATACTTCAGCATCACGTCGCGTCTATTTGCGCAACAATCATCGTTTGGCCACGCCCCGTCGCCCACTACGTACGCCCTCGTCGTCGCCGTTGGCAACTGTTCCCGGCACTAGTCACAGCATTGTCGCATCGCCAAGGTTTGTTCGCATATGCAAAACAAGACTACAACATCAACAACTAAAATAGCAACAACAATAACAATACCTCACACAGATTAGCGCTCAGAAAGTCAAGCCTACTTACTTTTCATATACAGTATATATGTTACATTTTAAACTATAAAAATCGTCAAAAAACCCATTGCTCGGTTAGCAAATCCTACGTCACGTTATGCGTTACGGTGTTTGCCTTTTTTTCCGTACAAAAAAAAAAATTCACAAATTTTCTGCGTTGCGTAACGTTATTTTTGGCTTTAACCTGCTATTACTTAACAAACGTCACGATGTTAAAATAGTTGTTACACGATAAACATATTAATGTATATAAATATATACATATATATGTGTAATTATTTTCGTTATTGATATAAATTAATTAACAACTTCTCGCTCTATTTTTCTCTCCTCTCTCTACAATAATATATATATATTCTAATGCAGAGATTGGCGTTTATATAATTCACGTTCCTATCGCAAGTAGAAACTGATTTGCATATACATATGATGATATACTATATCCAAAAATTTCATTCATACCTACAAAATATATATATACAAATTAAAACGATTAGCGATTATATATAGACGCGCTACGTTAACGACGTAATCCTATCCACCTACTAACCAACCAGTCACGGCGTTCTTAACGACGAGCCCAAGTTCTGCGCCATCAAAACATCGCTGTGACCGCTACGCATCATCCGTTACACACATCTGCAGCGTTACACGTGACGTTACGTTACGTGCCACATGTTACGTGTAAGACCGCTCGTTAAAACAAACACACCCACAACAAAAATCAACCAGCTATGTACTTAAAATCTACTAATACCAAACACACGAGCACACACATTTTCAACATAGTAGTACTATCTCAAATAAGGCGACGTATACGTAATCAGCATGTTGTGTCACCATTTTCTTATTTGCGAATACGTAAGCCCCCGTTTATCCATAAAAAGTAAAGCCGCGTTTGTTGGTGGTCACTTTTGAATTTTTGGTTGAATTTTTTGGACAAATTCCGTTACGTTATTCGTTTAAATTTCGCATTAAAACCATCGTTACGATACATTACACTACGCTACGCCTAATTGGTCAACGTTATACATTATCTACGTACTACGTGACGCACAACTACTCCGACGCTTATCAAAATTATAACGCTGTTGTTGCTGCTGCTGCTACTGCGTCTATGCTGTTGTCTTACGTGGGACTGCTACGACACACATTTACTACTGCGTACCTTCTCAAACACGTAACGGTGCCCGACCGCCCGCCCGCCTTCCTATCATCAAGCTTAAGTTACTTTCTCAGTAAAAACCTCTCTCTCTCCTCCCTCATCTTGAATACAACACACTTGCTCGCCACGCATTGCTCTCACCATTATTTACAAATTTACGTTCCAATTGGCATTGTGTACGAATGATTATAATTATATGCTCTATTTTTTTTTATCTCTTTTACGTTGTCATATTATTTGTTTACATATTATACGCCTACGTATTTTAATTGCTACTATTTATGCATTTTAAATTAATTTACTCTTCTCTGTTTGTGAACACAGCGTACATCCACATCCCTATGCTGCTAATCAAGTACCCGCACGTCGCCTGCCGCGTCTGAAGCACCATCATCGTCAGTCTTCGAGCTCCAACTCCAACTCAAACTCAAATGCATTTGAGGATGCGAATGAGCCAAGCGTCAAGTCGGTCAAGCGAAACAAGCCTCAATAATCGGATAATGGAAAATATATACACACACACACATACCAACTAATCAACACATGCATACAGACAGTTTAATTTTAGCAAACTCTAATCGCAAAACCCAAACTATGAATACATTTATCGGTAAACGATCACGCTCTATATAAAATAATACACACACACACAATCGAAATCAATGCAGATACGCGTTCCTCTAGTGATCGCTTCTTCTTCTCCTTGACCTTATACGGACGAGTCTTGGCCACACATTTATTGCAAATGATAAATATTAATTGTTTAAAAATTCTGTGGTTCGCGAATCTGCCAAAAGCAAATTGATATCAAAATACAGTTTGGCTTTTGTTTGCGTGCCAAACAAACATATGTGTATACACACACACACACACACACACACACACACACACACACACACACACACACACACACACACACGCATCAAAAAACACTGTTTATTAAAATTTTTAGTTGTATTAAAGATGAAAGAAAATATGAAAGCACTAAGCTTAAGTTTCGATATTCATCAAGAATTAAGTTGGTTTTTTAATAGTATTCGTAAGCTTTACATTTTACAGCGAAAAATGAAATTAATAAAGTTTGTAGGGGGGGGGGTGGGTGGCGAGAGAGCCGTGCGCCTAACTGAACTATAAAATCCAAAATACGCATATGTAATTAATTAAGGCATAAGTGTAAATGTTAATGTGAATTTAATTAAACGAAAATACATTAAACACACAAGTAGTAAATTTCACAGCATAAACAATATTCTAACTAGTCAAATTCCCCACGCCAGTTAAAACCTCCTCCCCTTGCCATTTAGTCGATCATCCCCATTTGCGTCTCTTCGGATTCTCGCCAATTCCGCTGCACCATTTCAACAACCTGCTTCCAGTAAAGCGTGCGACGAAAGTAGTTTGCCAAACAAATGAATATAAATCCCCAAGCAAGGAACAAATATATATCGGTTTTTGTCGACGGCACTGACGACAATGGTCCATATGTTACAAGTGTTTGAAAATGTTTATGCATGGTCCTCGGATCGACAGAGCGAACGTTGGTGTGACGCATGATAAAACCGCGTACCTTGGTCTTGTCTTTGGGATCGTACTTGATGAGCGGTCGTCCTTGATGAAATATCATAAGCGTTGGCAGCGATACAACACCGAACTCAGCGTTGAAACGCGTAAACTCTAACGCATCGATATATGCAATGGGCAGCGTGGGAAACATAAAGGGCAAGAAATTCACAATCTTTGCGACTCGTGCGCATTCCACGCTGAACTGCGTACAGAAATGGATAACAACACAACTGCCGGGCTCGTGTCGTTTTGTTGCATTTCCGATCGGTTTGAGTAGGTTTACAATCTCCTTGGCGCTCTTCATGACGAGCAACTTGGGCATCACATAGGTGGCATTGGGATCCTGCACCGGATCTGGCTGTAGGCATTTAAGCATTATCGGTGGCTTGCGCTGTTGCGGTAACTCGGCCAGATGCATAATGTGTTCATCGTCTGGCACACAGGTGTGTCGCTCACGCATCAGCGCATACGACTCGAAGGTGTACTCGCACTGGCCACGGGACATGGATCCTGTGCCGTTCATGTTTATATTTAGTCCAAAGAACTGTAGGAAGCTCTGCAGACCAGAGAGTTCTCCATGTATTGGTGCAGCGCATATAACTGTCATTACGTTGAAATATATGTCAGTTCACAGCCGCATTGAAAAGTTTGTTGATTAACTTACCTAATAAACAAATTGTCAACAAACTTACATTTGTATACATTTTCGTATTTGACATATTTGTATTTTAATACTTGTTTAAGCTGCAGAAATTAATAAACTGTATTTTATTTACATTTGTTTTTCTTAGGGACAATGTGGCTTCATGCTAGAAGCACTGAAATAACCTAACAGCTGATGTGACGAAAGAAATACCATTATTATAAAATACTAGATTTCTTTGCTATCGCACATTAACTGACTGCTACAGAACGTGTGCAATTTAAACCTTACAGTTATTTCATGAACTTCATAAATTGAGTGTAATATTTTTAATGTCGCAAAGTCTCTCCACTCACTGCACTTACGTAATTATGCAAGGCCATAAGCACACACACACACAAACAAACACACATACACACACACATAAACACAACTGTCAACGCTGCAATGCACAGGAAAAACACCATTTTGAGAGATCGCCTACTCTACACCCGGACCAAATAAAGAGTGTGTTGATAACTAAATACTTAGTAAGTAGAAAGTTTTACCAGTTATAGAAGTGTTTAAGCTATTGTTATAAACTAATAAAACTAATTTTATGTGTAAAATATAGCTGGTTATATATTGTGTAAAATTTATGGGTTAAGTGCGGGTATAGCAAAGCCGGGTTTTGTGTTGCTTTATTGTTGCTGCTGGCAAGACGGCTCTGTACTGAGTATTTTATTTTCTTTTTGGCATTTTTAAAAACCGGCAACATCAATTTATCATGCTGAAGTGGTGTCCATATAAGCGGAAGTTGTACAACAAGCAACAACAAACAGCAACAAGGGCCAACCTTTTTGGTTAGGGGTTTGTGGGCGTAAGGGTTGGGAGGAGTGAGTGTCACAACTATTTGCAACATTGTGCACACATTTCATTCACTGAGTACATGTTGAGCATATTTACAACAAGTTACAGCCGACGACGGAGCCAACTGTTCCATTTAATAATGGCAGTTTATGCACACTTTTATGAGATTTTATTTGTGGCGTTTAGTTTCTTGACTTCCCTTTTATGATGTCTGAAAAATGCGTTGATAATTATCTTCTTATTGAGGCAGCAACTTAAAATGAATTTCAATTGAGCATTTTTTCATTTGCCTGCTGCCTTCAATGCTTTGAAGTTAATGTACAACCTCAATCACAGTTGGTGGGCGGCCAAAACGGAAGTATTCTCTTTGTGTGTGTGTGTCTGTGCCTTTCCAATTGGAAAAACGGGGGGTTTCCCGGAGGCCAAGTCCAAGTCGCATGTCGTCGAACTTCTTTGCCGGCACAACCAGCCAGCTAGCCAGCCAGCCAGCACTCGATATGTGATGACAGCGACAACAACAACAACAACAACAATAACTTGAAGTTTGGCTGCGCTTTTTGTCCAACAACTGATAAAGATAAGACCAAGTAGAAGTTGAGTGGTTGCTCTCTTTCTGCAAAAGAAGAAAAGTCTTGAGGCGAAAACTTTTGCCAGCCTTTGCGTTTGCTCTCAACTCTTGGTTGGCCAGCATTTTGTGACAATTTATTTTCTATGCTTTGGCGTTTTGCTTTCAACAAATCGAAAAACTATTAAATTGGGCTGTGAGCCAAAAAGACACCACAAATAATAATAAAAAAAAGTGATTGCACAGCATAGCAGAAGTTTGAATACCCTTACTAGAATGTGATTTGACTAAATTAAACTTTATAATTAACTTGATATAGCAGAGTAAATTAAAAAACAAAATATTTTTGTTTTGTTTGCAAAAAGAGTAATGCACTGCAAAGGGTATTTAGGGATGGATGCTATTTAGAGAAAATTTTCCACTGAATGTTGACTGTCAAGTCACGCGATTTAGCCATGGTTTGGCACATTTGATATCAGCAGCAACTTTTCACCTTTTGCACGCCATTGACAGGCCTTCGAGGACGACGAGGACATCTGCTTAATTGGATGGGAAGTGGCAGTTGCAGTAGCAGACAAGGCAACCGGGCCAGTTGGCTAGATAAGATCACCAAACAGACAGAGAAAGAGAGAACTTTAGACTGGGTATAACCTCAATGGCGACAGCACCTTGAATGTGTGCAACAGCTTTTGTGCTATCTATGCAAACAGACATTAACACCCGACTATCTTTAGATCTTAGATAAAAAAGGCAGGTGGCGCTTTAAAAATGCGATGCCTAGCATTGCCTGTTGGCACTAAACTAATTAAAACTTTTCGGTTTGCTATGGACCATAAGGCCAGAGAGAAAATGAGAGAAAGAGGGAGAAAGTGGCAGCTCTTGAGTACCCAAAAGCAATAGCATAAATTACGCATTGAAATCACGTAAATGTTTGGCAAATTTAATCAGCCTGACATCTCACACACAGTGCGACAGTGCTACTAAACAAAAATTAAATTTACCAACACATAACCAAATAATAAAATAAAGGCACACAAAATCAGTACTAAAAAAAATATAGCATGACCAAGAGCAACCAATAAAAAAAAGGAAATAAATTGGTAGTGTCAACGGTACAAAAAAAAAATTTGCTTACAGCTACGTGACTTCAATTTTCTTATTCAACCTCAACACACACAGCGACCCAAAGGTATGTGAGTATTAGTGTGAGGAGTGTATTTTTTTTTTTGTTGAGGTTTTTGACTTTTGCCTGCCTTTGCACAACTTTTAATCCTTTGCACTTTTGACTATGTCAAGCTCGATGTGGACCCCAATGGACACACACACAAACAAACAAACAAACAAGCAAAAAAAACGGAAATCGAAGGTAGCAAAACCGATAAAAACATGAAAGATACCAGATCCGAAAAGATGAAGTCAATGTTTATATGCTCTAACCAAATGTACGGGTGTTAATTAAAGGGTTTGTGTTTTAGCTTTCTACTTAGAGGAGGTGAACATTTTTTCATTTAAATCCTACGAAAATGAGGAATTCTAAAGTATAAATAAAATTGCTATTTTCATCAAATTTGTATATAGCTAATGTACCCCTTTAGAGTGTGGCAAGCAAACAACACCTAAAGCTTTGCCACAAACCTCCTCGCTTTCGAATAGTTTGTCGCCACAATGACATTTCAGTTTATCTCAGAGAGAAAAAAACCAAATAAAATTAATTGTTTTTGAGGTTTTTCCATTTGCCTCGTGTTGTGCCGAACGATTTTGATTTTTTAGCTCTGTCAGTAGTTGACCACATTTGACAAACACCTAAGGATCAGGATTAGGGGTTGCAAATTGTGAATTGCCTTTTCAAAAACAAAAGCTTGGCTTTAACATTAAGTGCTATCTCAGATTTTCTCTATTAAAGCTGCTCATGTTGGGAGCTTTAAACACAACATTTTTTTATCAAATTTTGTATTTTGGGATAAAAAGTCGCAATTATAATTGGCTGCGAATAAGTGTCAATTTGATATAGCACTTGACTTATACCTCCTCCCTCTATCCACTTCGAACTTTATTCTTTGTTGCCATCGAGCCGATTTCTATGCTGCTCGCATTATCAATTATGCGTTCGCATTGTGTCCCGTGTTCGTGTCCGAGTCCTGTAAACTTGGCAATTTATTTGCACCGGAAACTCAACATAAATCAAACTAATTTCTCCAGGGATTTTTGAACAAGTTTCAACGTGTCGCTTGACTGCCGGTTTCTGTCTGTCTGTCTATGTGTGTGTGTGTTTGTGTGTGTGCGTACCAATTGTTGTTGTTGTGAGGCACGTGTTTGGGGCATAGCAAATTGAATTTGTCGCGCCATGTTGCATAATTTGTGGCCCATTGTACGTCTAATTGGCCAAAATGTAAGCGGACCAACAAGGAGATACAGCTCAGCTCAGCTTTGAATGCCAACAAAATTACCATTTTTGCTATAGGTATACTTCTTAGCAGCCTCCATTATCACAATCATTCTTGAATCATATTTGCTTGCTTCAAATAATTATCCTATTTACTATTATACTTTTCATACTAGAAGTGCATTCTACTGTTCTTATTATAGCTCATATAGAATCGAGATATATTTTTATTTTTTTTTTTTATACTAGATGCAGGAATTTGCACCTAAGGCGAACTACGACATGGTACATTGTTTGTAAATGTATATGTGTGTGTGTGTGTGCATGTGAAATTGCTTGTTCTACAGCTTTTTGTAATTTTCCAAAACAATTTCCTCATCAGCAGCAGCGGCGGCTGCAAAAAACATGAGGGCAAAATAAGTGCAACCACATCGTCAACATCGTCATCTTGTCGCCTGTTTTGGTTTCAATGCTCGCGGCGCTCCTTGTGCGCTAACCACGATTTTTTCACATCCCTACCCCACCCCCCTGAAAACTCTACCCCTGCTAGCACCTGGTAGCCTTGCACGTAGTTGTATCTTCTGCTGCTGCGAGTAAAACCACCTGCCATTTGTTGGCAAATTGAAAATGTTGTGCGGCAACAAGGAAAAGATGTTGGAAAAGTTGGAACAGCGTTTAAGTTGTTTTTGTGTCATTGTTGCTATTTTGGCCTAACGATGTTCAGCTCATAAATGCAAGGAAATGTTAGTGTGGCATCTTGAACCAAGCAAATACGCCACGCTAATTTGCCTTTTACCAAAATATTTGCATAATTATAAAAATCAATAATTTGGCTGAAACTGTGTCATCAAAATTGGTAATGCTAAATAGTTTTTTAATGTGATTAAGTTTAAGGGAAAATGTGTTAAAATATGGTATAAATACTTTGATACTTTTAAGATAACCTTTTAGTCCACCTTAAGTTATAGGAATCATTATTTAAATTGAAACGCATTCAATCTGGCTTTGGCTTGTTATTTAAATATATGAAATATACAAACTGTCTAAAACATTTTTAGTTTAAATCTCCTTTCAAACCAAACTTGAAGAAGCTTCTTTTAAAAGTTGAAAAGTTTGTTATCATGACAAATATTCAATAACAAGCTTTATTTATTGTTAAGCTCTTCTTTTTTAGCTTCCTTATTGTTATGTTAGCTTTCGGCCCATATCCCGCATGCGTTGTGAATATTTATACAAATATTTGTAACACAGATTTTACAAATATTTGCAATTCCACAAAATTGCTGTTGTTTGAAGTTGCACACTCTTAAGTGCTGCAACACAGACCACAAAAGTCAGATAAGACAGACAGACAATGACACTTGAACATGGCCCAAGGGTGCATGCTTAATTAAATATTTTGATTACTTTTGCATTAATTAAATGGACTGTCAGTCAGACGGTTCAGTTAGTCCACTTTTCGCATAGAACTTACACATGCATAATAAATGCCAAAATGAAATTGCGCGTGAAACAATGCATTTCCGGGGTTTTGTTCAGAAAACCATTCGCATTCCACATACCCCTAAAGCTATTCGTCCCCTGTCCCCTGTACACTGCCCCCTTTTGAACAATCACATGGCATTGAAGTTGCTTGTGCCACAACACATTTAACTTGTTTTTTTTTTTCGCGCCCACACTTCGATGGCAATTCACACGCCCAACAATTGCAGTTGGAGGGAAGGATTGTGGGTTGTTGGATGGGTAGATTTCTTTGCCGAGCGTTGGAAACTGTTGAAATTGTTGGCTGCTTTATGTTGTCATTCCATTAATTATCGTTCGTTATTTCAACTTTTAGCATAGAGCGCCGTTTTTTTCTATCTTTATTTTATTTCATTTGTTTCATTTGATTTTTTTTTTGTTGCCATTGTGCGCCGTCTGCACTTAACAAATACTTCATAACATTTGACAAGCTTTTTTCATTCCCACTAGTTTTTGTTTGTTTTATTTCCTCTTTTTACTACTTCTTTTTTTGCCTTTATTTTTGTGTGGTGGCCAACGCCTTTTGTTTGCACATTAAATGGCGTCGGTGGTGTTGGCCATCTGTATTGTTGTATTAGTATGTGTGTGTGTGTGTGTGTTGATGTTGGTGTGTGTTTTGGTCTGGGTAATGAATTACTAGCCACATGCTTTTTGTGCCGCCAACTGCCGCCCGCTGTCTCTGCAACAATGACATTGCAATTTTTAGCCAACGGCAACAATGTCAGGGGCAGCAATAGAGTGAGAATCGGGGGCAGAAAAATGCAGACACGTCTAGAGAGGGCTTAACCAGGGCTGCGGCATAGGCTGTGAAAAATTATGCGGCTTTAATTGCTCGTAAATGGTTTTACAGCCTGCAAGCAATTTGAAAGCATTGCAATGTCTATTCAAGAAAACTAATAGTGATCGATAGGATTATCAGTTTCCGATAGGAATCATCGATTAATTAAACTTATTGCATGCAATAGAAGAAAAATATCATAAAGAACTTTAAACAATAATGCTTTGGTTAACTATTTGCAATCTGAGAAGCATCCTTACAAATATCATAGCTGACTAATCAATTATCATATTAAACCCTCCTATTGAAATATAGTATATCAGGAAATGTGGGAAAACCATTTAAGTAGGCAACGAATTTTATTCATTGATAGGTTTTTATAGTAAGTTGTTAAGAATCGATTGAATGTTTTCATGCTTGTTTAGCAGCCATTATTAGTCTATTGTTACAAGCTAGATTCATGTTGGCACGCCTTCCAATTGGTTGGGAAGGGTGTATAATAAATCATGCTGCTGTTCCTATTGAGGCAAGCAACACACGAAAACACACAAAGATATAGCAATAGCTCTACTTTGATTCATTGCAGCAGGCAGTAGGGCTTATAAGGTAGAGGGAGTAAAATGAGAGAAAAGTGAGAAGAATAATACCAAATGATAAATAATAAGCAACAAAAGCTGACAGCAACAATCACAGATGCCTCTTTTGTCGGATGTCTACATTTTGTAACAACAAAACACAAATACAAATTAGCTATAATCTCGATTGGTGGGTCGTGGGGCAAAAAAGGTTACGTATGTGTGGTCTCTGTTAGTTTGACCTGTGAGCTAACCTTTTCATTTATCAATGAAACGTCCAACACATTAATTTCATTTCGTCCATTTCAAATTGAGGACATTCAGTTAAGGTATCTATCTCACAAAGGTCTTTCCGATGTATCTCCACCATACCACCATACCCATTGGGTTTCTGCTCTCTGTTCACATTTATCTTGCATTGTGCTGGAGTAGCATTTTTTTTATGCCGCAGCAAAATTGAATTTGCTTTATTGATAGCACACAATGAACAACAACGGCAAACAGAGGATAATAATAACATCATATACAGAACTTAAAAATGTATATTAAATAAATATTTGCCTGCATTTTGATATTCTTGGTAAGAACCTAGACCAATAATTTGGTTCGAAAAATTTTATAAAATTCTTAAAGTTTGTAAATAATATATTGCGGACTCCTTTAAACATTTTTGTTGCCATTATTAATGAGAAAATGCTTTATTAAACATTTTTCTCAACTGCTTTAATTAATATTATTTTTTAAAGTAAGATTTCTTAAAGATTCGCAAACCTAAACACAATAAAAACTTGTTTATAAGTTGGCTTGCAGTTTATTTATTATGTTCACATATTCTTCACCTTTTATGAAGAAGTGCACAAGAAATGCCATAAAAAATGTTGACACTCAACCAAAAACTTAAAAAAAAGCAACATTTTTATTGCCTTTGTCGTATCGTGGTCAGCGGCAGCCTTCATCACAGAACCTGCAAAAATTTATGGTCAACTTCGGAATTTTCATTTAATGGCCAGCCAGACTTGTTTAAGCTATGTATGTATATAATTGAGAATTGGGATTGTAATTGTGTGTGTGTGTGTGTGTGGGTGAATATTCGCTAATTGTTTGCACAACTTGAGCAATTTTAGCTTAATTTGTTTGCATTGCTGCAAAAAGACTGAAACGAGACTAAAGCATAATTTTGCACATTTCGTTGCAATATTAAACAGTTAAAGGATTTCAGTTGGCAACAACGATTGAAACTGTTGAAAGAGGACCTCCTGCTGCTCCTGATGCAGATGCTGCCAACGGCCAGTCACGTCGTTGTGCGTCCTGCGTTCTGTGTCCGTGTCCTGTTTCGGCTCCGGCTCCCGTTCCTCACGATTTTAGCTGCCTGTCAGCGTTTTGTCTGACCTCCCGGTTCTAAACGTAGCCGCAGACATTTGAAGCACTGCTGCTGACTGTGGCTCCTGTTGGCGGTGGTGTTGGTGCTGCTGCTGCTCCTAGACGCTGTTTCAAATTGTTGGGCCAACACACAAAGTTTATTTAATTTTTGTACGCTGCGCACTTCGCTCAGTCTCGCTCTCTACGTGCCCCTTTTTTGACTTTGTTGATTAAAACAAATTGTGCGCTGCTTCAAATGCGGCAGACGCCCAGCAAAGCAAAGCAAAGCATCACACAGATAGCGGAGGTTCCAGCCAGAAGTAAAGGATGCTCCAGACAATATCTTGGCTAGCGGGTGGTTTCTAGACGTTTTGGTCTGGGTGTCAAGATTAAATTGGTTTTATTAGGCAACTGGTAGTTGGATTGAGGTGTGAATGAATGTTGCTTGTTCTTGATTCTAATAGTTTTCTAATATCATTTATCAATTTGCAATGCATTTGCGGTGTGGGATTTATGAGAATTGTTGACTTTAGACTTTTATAAATGAGGAACGAAGCTTGGGGCTATTTAATATAGTCAATAACATCTAAGGAAGGTACAAATCTTTATAAAAAGTTAACTTTAATATCACAATTATGACATCAAAGGTTTTTATTAACTTGCTTGTTTTATCTACATAGCCACAATTGGAATGCCAGCACTTTTGTGATAAGGTAAAGCTTTCAACTTTAAGCTAATTAGTTTCTCGAGTGCACAATACACAATTCATTGAGTTGATTTTGTCCTCATCATCATCGTCGACAACATTGTTGTCTTGTTCTTCTTCTATTTACGCCATGAGCATCAAATTTGTTGGCAATTGTCATAACTCTAATGCAATTAACCCTTTGCCAGGAGTGACCCCAAGTGCTCCACAATCCTATCAGGCGCCCAGCATCAGCGCCAAATGGAAAGTGAGATAGCGTTGCGAAAAAAGGGAATATAAAAGGAGTGAAAATAGACGAGAGCATACAAGAAGGGTCGCAAAAAAAAAAAATACAACGAGTAAATACAGCCATAGAGTAAACCTAAATATTTAATTAGGATTATAACGAAGCAAGCTTATCGCAACACACTTGCAAAAGGACGAAAGGACGATGTGGAGCACAACGGAAAGAGGTGCAGGGCAAAGTGAAGCAGAAAGAAAGAGTAGAATGGGGCATCAAAGTGATGAAGGAGCCAGCAAACGACGAATGTCAAAGACTACGCGTCCTGACATCGCATTCGGGCCTGCGGGCAAATATATCCTGCTGTCCTAACCAGGACTCTACTCAGTCTGCCTCTTTCTGTGTGTGTGAGTGTGTGAGTTTGTGTGCGTGTTGCGTTTTCGCCTATGCCGTTTTACTTTTCGTTGACTTAATTTAATTAATTTCTCTGCCCCCCAAAGGATACGTTTGCGTGCCACTTGCCTCCATCACATGCAACGTGTACCTTATTTGTTGTGTGCTGCGTAAACGCCATGCTGCAGCCAACCAAATTTCGCCTTCATATATGTACATATATATAATAGTACCTTTATCGATGTGCAATTTAAAGCATCGTCTGCTGCCGTTGCCTTACCCGTTGCTGTGTGTATTATCCTGTAAATAATGTAAATCCAATTTTTTCGCTGTTGTATTGCCTGCCGCCCGTTTACCCTAAGCTCAACACAGCTCGGCTAGCAATGACATTTTGTCATAACGTTTGAGACATAATAAAAAAAACCAAGTTGTTCGGGAAAAGTCTATACAAAAAGATATTCTAGCAAAAATGCAATAGAAAACTTTTTCCAAATTCTTTTTCTCTTTAAGGGTATTAAAAGTGCAGTGTTTGTATGTTTCTTGTAATTTTCATCCATTCAATGTTATAACGTCGCCCCAACAACCACGTCTAGGCCTCTGCGTAGCGCATTTCCTTTTGATATCTCTTTTGCAGTAATATTATTTGGGTTTTCTTTAGTTTTTTTATTTTTTAATCTTTCTGTTGCGTTTTCTTCCGTATTTTTTGTAAACGAAACACGTAATAATCAAATAATGAAACTGCCTGCCACAAAGCATGAAAGACAAGTTAGATTTGCTATCTTTGGGTTTGTCTTGCTTATATTAATTAATCGGTATCTATGGCTGCAGAATTATATAAAAATCGTTTCTAAAAAAGAAACTTAAGAAAAATAGATACGGACCATGGAGTTAGATATTTTGATGTGGATCAAATGACATACTCTGAATGAAAAGAAAACTCATTTGCTGCTAAGTTTTGCTTGGGCACTGGAAAAGCTTGAATATTTTCACACTGTTTCCGTTAACGACATAATTTATGCAGAAGCCAGATGACAAGTTTTCATCAATATTAATGCCTGCTGGCAAATGTGATTAAAGTTGAGGTAGAAATTTTATGGGTGCACAATTGCTGCTTACAGTACAACTTGGACATGGACTTGAGCTTTGCGAAGGTGTGTGTACAAAGTAGAAGCACAGAGCGGCAATCAAATTAAACTTGAAGTGATTTTCAATTGGAAATTCTTGTGACGGCCCTGGCCGACCGCAGTACACTTAAGTGTATTCAAATTATACTGACTCAAACCAGCAACAAAACCAAGCAGTCAGGCAACAGTCAGACAACAACGGAACAACAAGAGCTACAAGAACGAACAAAACCAAACCAAATCAAACCAACAACACAGCCATTCAGTCTGTTGTTTCTCTCTCTGTCTCTCTCGCACTGTAAATTGAAACGGAGACAATACCAAAACCAACAATGGATGTGGAGAGAAAGTGGAGGAATTGGGACTTCTGCTGCACCCACTTTCAATTCTAGTCGGCCTTCGGCTTTGGTTGTGTGGCTCAAGTGGCAGCCGTTTTAGTGGACATTTCGCATGTAATGCGTTTGTTCTTGTTGTTGTACTTATCTGATTGCTCGTGTGTGTGTGTCTGTGTGTGTGTATCTGCATTCTGTAAATTGCGCGCTGTCAACGCAACTACAACTCCTTCTTCCTAGTATTTCCGCCCTTCAACTCACACTTATATTGCGTTATTTTGTGGTCCTTTGGCAACGTTTAGGGCTTGTGCGCGTTTGCGCGGTTTTTGAGCTGCCGGTGATTAGATTGTCTGATACTTTAATAGGATTGTAACAGCAAACGCACACATACATACACACAGACACACATACACATTGCTTCACTGTTGTGGCTGTGTAAGTGTTTTGCTCATTTCAAAACGCTCTTTTTAACCGAAAAACAACTGGTTTAGCAGCTCAAACAAGTGTAGCACGTGGTACCCATCGCCTTCAAGCGGCTTTGCGAATTTGGCTGTAAATGTTAACTTTACAGCTATAACAAATATAATTTATTAATGTTTTTAGTGCTGAACTTTGTTTTTTTACTAGTTGATGAGGATTGAGTACTTTTCATGTCTGTTAATCTCAAACTATATAAACGTTTAGGTTTTATGCTATGAAAATAAATTGCTTAAAACTTAAATTTGTAGAAAACTTTCAATAAAGTATTCAACTTACTTTTAGTTAAAAATATAAAAAAGATAGCTAAATAACTCAAACAACTGGTATAACTAAAGACCCTTTAATAACAATTTTTTTTTTTTTTTTTTTTTTTTTTTTTTTTTTTTTTTTTTTTTTTGGTCCGGTGAGTGCATTCTGCATATTCTATATTATATTGATCACCCTGTTAATAAATCACCCTGTTACTATAATTAGATTGGATACAGTTATAGAAATAATTTTAATTGCTGCAATGTATAAAAAGTGTTATTTTAACTTTTCAATACACTTTCAAAAAAAAGGTATATTGCTTAATTTAAACTTTTAAAATATTGTCATGATCGAAATCACCAAAAATTTTTGTTTTTGTTTTGAATTTCTCTAACATTTTCATAAATGGTCAAATTACATATATATGTAGCTGAGACTGGTCAATAAACGATACACAATTGCCAAACTCACGTTGAAGGGTGCTGCATATGCATATGTTAGATGTACACAAACAGTCAAATTTCAGTTTAGCAATTGTTGGTCATCCATACTCTCTCCTTTTATTTAATTCTATGACACTAGACACAAATTATGCCATCGCAATTTAGCCTTTTCTTACCAATTGCATTATCTTGTTTTTAAAGGGTCTTTGGTATAACTTAAATTATTCACTTTAACAATTCAAAAATCTTAACATTTCAATTACAATTCTTAGCAATTCTAATTATTCACAATTGGACAACATTCGAACTTTGTCTATGATATTCTAAACTTACAAGCTTCAAATGTGGTACAAATAGTCAGTTTTAATTATCAAAAGAGATTAATAGAGAGAGAGAGAGAGAGGGAATAAATAACTGGTGGATAGTTGTCAGCTATAAAGTACTTATTATTCAGATGGAGAGAAAACAAACTAATTTTCTGTCCGCTGCAAACAAGTAAATAAACACTTAGAGGCTTATATCCAGTACAAACATACTTACATGGAATGTATAGTAGATGTACAATATGATGAGAGCTTAAGTTGTGCTTGAACCAAGGAAATCAGTATTAAAATCGTATTATTTGCGCCTCACTTGACAATGGGAGCAAATGGAAGCAGCAAAATGGAGAATAGCAGACGCAAAAAGTTGAAAGCTTCACAAAATGAATAAAAAATTCAACATAAAAAGAGAAGAAGAAGAATTTCACGGAACGCACTGACAGGCAGGCAAAATGTTGAGCAAGTTTATAAAACCGAAGCTGCAAAGTCCCTGCAACCAAACTTACAGTGTGTATCCCGTTTTTGGGTGGCTGCTTAGACAGTTTTTGCCTTTGGGGGACATTAACCTCAAAATGCATTTGCAGTTTTCCCTGCTGCCGTTGCTGCTGCTGCTGTTGCTGCTGTGTTGTGGGTGTGTTATGGCTTAAACATGGCCTCCTGCAGCCAAATGGTTGCCAGCAAAACTCTGGGCCAATAGCTAAGAGAGCTCTGCCAGCAATTGGCAGGACAGGACTCAGGCAGTAGCAACAACCAACAACCTGCCCCAACTGGCAGCAAAGTGCCAGTAAAAATGAAAAGTTGCACGTTTGCTGGTGCAGCAATTGTGGTTTCTAATTGTTTGGGGTATTTTACACTAACAATTGACCGCATCGATGCGCAGTAATTTGAACTTTATAGCAGCAGCAACAGAAAACAACAAAACTAAAAACTGTTCTATCGATAAGTTGGGAAAATTTTGCAAGTTAACATTGGGAATAAGTATAAATAATGAGCTAAATTTGGATTAGTCAAGCTTTGACTTTAAGCTTATCAATATTTGGTGATGGGGAATTGTATTGCTTACGTTTTATTGGGTTGACCTATGTAGCACATAGCACTAAAGGTCCAGGTCTAAATTGTGGCCAATCATCGACAGGTGGAATCTCAAGTGGATCATAACAATTATTTGGTGGATAAACTCTTGCTAAACTCAGATCCAAGCAGCACGCAATGATTGCAATAAGTAGATAGAGCAAAATGTTGTTCATCTTTGAAATGAAACTGTTAAAACTGAGACTCTACATTCACTTTTATATGATTTTGTAGGTGGCAAGTGATTCGCAAAATATACTTAATAATTTCTTGGCTTATCTCGGGGATTTTTAATTATAAGGCAGCAACAGATTGAAGTCAAATGTCAATTGAAATGCTTTAGAAGCAAACTAATTTAATTTATAATTTTTAGAATTTTGTATAGCTCAAGTTGCATTGCATTTTTATCGCTTACCCTCTAATCTAACCACATTCATCAGCATAAGCCGCTAGAAAAACAAATAAAAATTGTAATCATGTAACTGGCAGACACTGCAGAAAGCTTTGAAGCTCATTTATAAAGCTTCTTTCTTTTGGACATGCAAATTGTAACAATGAGCTATATTAAAGTGGTTTTTAATCAATTTCTATTTTATTTTCCCTCTCATTTTTATTATTTTTTTTTGAGCTACAAGCATGATAATAAATTACAGAGCACCGCAAATGAAAGGCAACAGATAGCTCCGGTGTACACTAAAAATTAATCAAGATTTTCCACCTTGAATCAACACTTTTCGGTCTTATTTCTCTAAGACCGAAAATCTTGAATCAAGTATGAAACGTTCTTAACTGTTAAGATCGCGCATTCTTAAATTTAGATCGTTTGAGAATGAAAAGTACTTATTTCGAGATTTTTAATTCTTGAATTAAGAAGCAAAATTCTTAGAATTTGAGATCTGGCAAACTGTAAATACGATTGAAGTGAACTTAAAAACAAGATGTTAGATCTTGAATTTTAAAATTATTAATTCTTGATTTAAGAACTGACAAATTCACATTTAAAAAAAAAACAACGGCAAGTATACGTTTTTTAATGCAGTTAGCCGTGTCTAAGTTGCGTAAGGTTGTAATTTTTAAACAGAAATTCGACTTCGTGATTCTTGATCCAAGTATGACAATACTTGATTATATAATTTCCTGTAATTCTAAGATTTAGATATATAGTGCAGAATAGCATTCATACAGCTGCCAATCATTCTCATTGCTTATGCTAGAAATGTATGAAATTAGAAACAACCATTACAAATTAATCTGTTTTTGCTTACCGTGACGGGGATTTGAACCTTAGATCTGTTGTCAACTGCGTCGAGTGCTTTAGCTGTTGAGCCACTTCCTATTACATTTGATTGCAGTTAATGTTTACGTTAAGAACTTGATTTATATTAGTTTATTCGGCATTTTATAATAATTAATGACTTTAAAAAAATAAGAACAAAAAAACTATTTCATATTATTTTAAGAAAAAAAATAATTCGAAAATGCTGCAGATTGAACACGCGACTCGTACTTGATTCAAGAATTTTCGAACTTGATTCCAGTCGTTCTGAGGATCAACTTGATAAAAGTTCACTCAGTACTTGATGTAAGTATTTCGAACTTAGATTGCCGGTCTTAAGTATTTTGGACTTATAATAATTGAAGCCCCTTCCGACAAAATTTGGTTTAAAAAAAAAGAATCAAGATTTTTATTCTTGTAATAAGAACGTTTACTACTTATTAAATTGCCAAGTTCGTTTCAGTTTTATTATAAGAATTTTTAATGTTGAATCAAGAATTATATTCTTATATTAAGAACTTCATACTTAAATAAAATAGGAAATTCTTTAGCTTTTTAAATTTTTTAAAAAATTAATTCTTAATTCAATACGTTTAATTAAGTTCGTTTTAGGCTTAATTTAAATTCCTATACTGATCGTACTTAAATATTTCAAGTACAAAAAATGTAACGTGTGTGAGTGTGTGTATGTGTGTTGGTAACATGGTAAATGGGATGTAGAAGCATGTGCTTAGAGACAGCTGAGAGTTTATTAAAAAGAGTAGAAAGAACGCGAATGAAAGAAAATAAAAATGGCAAGTAAAAATGAAAAATGCTTTTCCGGCAACGAGCTACGAATTCCAAATATAAGGCTGTTTGTTGGGTTGCAAATATGCAAACATAAAACATACTTACATATATGTATGTATACTACAAGCGGTCGCACTTAATGCAGATTTATGATTTTAATAAAAGCACTCACACACACACACCTACGCACATATACTTAAGCCCTAAAGTGTTAAATGGCATTAACAAATTCTTTGCTCTGTTCGTTATCATAAAACAAGTAGAAACGTTGCAGTCGGACGCAACCGACTGCGGTATACTCGATACCGGTTTAAAAAGGGATTACAAGAGGCCTGCTTGCAAAGAGGGGATTGGCCGATCTTTTGAGGATGTCACCAGCTATATTGCCACCGAAATAGGAGACTCTAGCTAGGAACTAACTAACTGTGAAAGATACACGCTTTCCGTTTTGAAAAGATGCGGTATGGCGTGGGGTATAGTTTGGAGGCGTGTCATTAAAATTTTTGCTGCACATTCCAACTGCTATCTAATTAACAAATTTGGTGATGCTAGTTTAAAAAATAAACGCATTCCAGTTTTTAAAAGGCGGGGGGCTGGGCGGTATTGGTTTTGATGTAGTTTTTTGGGGAATGCCAGTAGCGATCTTCTTACCAAGTTAGGTAACTAACTGTAAGGGTGTGGGAAATCTAAGGATTTATCGCTTTTGAGCTATCGAATTTATCGAATTGCCATCACCCCAGTAGGCGGGAAACCCTAATATTGACAATTTATTTGTACTGGCCTTAGGTAAAGATATTTGCAAAGTTTCAAGGCTCGCGCTTGAAGGGTGTCGAACAAAGCTGCGTTCATCCGGACGGACAAGCGGACAGATGGTATCGAATATAAAAAACCTAGCAAAGTAGAAATCCTTTTGTTTTCGTACCTCGTTTGAAATAATGGTACTGAAAAATGCCTAAATGAATAATTTTAGTAAATGCTTTGACAGAAAGCCGACTTTCAAAGCTTTAAAAGTGAGAAGCTCAACTTGATATTTATTGATGAAGCATTCCTCTGTTTTAAAATTCAACAACTTTTAACAATTTTACTAAACAAAAATTCGATTATAGTTTTCAATTAAAATCGTATCTATGCTTTTATTATCAACATTTGCAACTGTAGCTTAATTTATTAATGCAAAGCGTCAAAGTGGAAACGAAATAAAAGCTGGTTGCATTTAAGCAGGTCAAGTGTCGCAAATTGAAATGGGAAAGGAAAAGGCAATCCAAAATACAATAACAAGTAAAAGAAAAATTGGAAGGCAATGCCAGAAGCGGAAATGTGACACGTTTAACTTAAGCGCGTTCGCTCTCACTCTTTCTCACATTTTCTTACCCTCTCTCACTCTACAGGAAATACTGGCAATGTTCCGGTTGCCACAAAAATTAATTTCATTAATGTACGTCTAGCTGAAAATGAATTGAAAGCGGACACTGCAATTACGCAAGAGTGAAATATACAAAGCGAAAGAGAGACGGGGAGAGAGACAGAGAAGAAGAGGATAGAGAGATTGTGCTTTTGGTTTAATCAACACAAATGGAAATACAAACATATATACATAAAATCAAATACAGCATTCGACAATCAGTTTTTATAGCAACTGGCCTTGAGCGCTGATAGGCGTGTCAGAAATTCATCACGTTCAGTTCGACGCTGCTCCAATGCCTCGAGCGGCACAAGCTGTTCACATTGTCTTGCAATCTCCGCCAGCGTTTCACCCTCGTATGTCTGCGGCGTAGGTCCATAGGTGGCACTAACAGCAGCGATCTCGCCACCAAATCGCTGAAAATAGTCCGAAATGCCACCTGGAGCATTCAAATGGGCCGTCTCCATAGCACCCATTAGAGCATAGCGCAAACCCAAGCCATCACTTAGCACACAATCGGCATCGGCAACGTCAATGATGCCATTCGAGACAAGGCGCCAAACCTCATTCAAAATGGCATACTGTATGCGATTTGTTACAAAACCTTGTATTTCACGTTTCAGCACCACAGGACGTTGACCCAAAGTGATCATAAGCGTCTTTGTGCGCTGCACTGTCTCATCAGTGGTCCAAGGTGCAGGCACCAGCTCGACAAGTGGTATATAATAAGGTGGATTCAGCGGATGGGCCACCAGCATCTGCATGAAAGATGTGTGGAGAGAAGTAAGAGATGTGAAGTTGAGTTCTTTTTTTATGTTCGAATACCGTGAAATCGAACTACTTTTATCTATACATCATCATCTCACCTGACTACGCATCTTCAAAGCCTTGCTGTACAAGGATGGCATAAAAGTGCTCGTTGAGCTGGCCACAATTGTTTGCGGTTCGAGCAACACATCAAGCTGGGCATATAGCGAACACTTCAACTCCAATTGTTCCGGTACGCACTCCTGTATGTGTTGAGCATCCTTTACCAACTGCTGCAGCTGTGTACAACCACTGATGAGCTCAAATTGCATTTGAGCCGTTAAGTTGCCACGCAATGTGCCCCTTGCCTCCAATTGCAGCAACTCCTTCTTTAACTCTGCAAGAGCTGTAGTTACTTGCGTCTCCAGTATGTCGTAGAGCTGCACTTGATAGCCGGCGGCGGCAAACAGCAATGCCCAGGCACGTCCAATAAGGCCGCTGCCAACGATGCCGATCTTCTGGACACTCATTTTGTACTACTGTTGTACAGTATATGTCGCCAAATGTGACAACGAGTTGAGCACCAAGATTTATCGCTCTGTATGTGTGCGTGTGTGTGTTTCTGTGTTCGAGTACATGTCGCATACACATAATTAAAATGCCATTAATGATAATGACTTGTTGATTTTAATGCCCTTCATTCGGTTTTTTGTTTGGGTCTGTTCATGTGGGTTTCGCTTAAAGCTCTGTAATGCAAAGTGCAATCGGGAAGTTCTGAGTTGTGTTAAGGAAACTTTTATACGACTTGAGTTACTTAATGTTACAGATTTGAATTTTTTGTTTTATTGAATAAAAAACCTTTTGAATTTTAAATAGAAACTTGCTTACTTTAATTTTTAGGTTAGATTATTTTTATTTTTATGCTCAACAAGATTTATGCTAATTGTTTTGGTTTGTTTTTTCTTTTCCAAAACAGTAAATAACAAAAATTAACAGCTTATCAGTTTCTGGGTTCATTTTTTGTTTGTCATCACAAAATTATTTAAATTAATTTCTTTTTAACTTGACAGCTAATTGATACGCCATAACAGACAGTAATTGACCGACTTTAGTTTCAATATTTAATATAGCTCGCTTAAAATGTAGATAATTAATTTTGAGCTGCAGTCACGAACTTATACTACATTTTAATTTTCAATAGGCGCACGCTTTATCAAATGGAGCATAAAGCTCGTGTTTCGGATTGTTATTGGTATGTTTTGGAATGAGATTTCAGTGTTATTTGTTGTTGCTGATGTTGTTGGTGCTGTTGTTGTAACAATAACAGAAAAGTCTGCATGTAATACTTTTATGCATATTTCGCGCATTTTTTTCTGACATTGTAAGTGGCTGCGGCTGGCAGCTATAAATTATTGAATAAGCACTCCCGCCAGCAGCAACAACCACAATAAGAGACAGAGAAAGCAAACAAAGACAGCGACAAAGACAGAGACAGAGAAAGAGACAGAGACATATACAATATGTTTGGCCACAGAGTTTGGTTCATGGCTTTGTCCCGTCGTTTTCATATGTAAACCACATTAATCATACGCCCCGTTTGCGTTTTCATTTACGCCACTGACACATGAAAAACGAACAGTTACTACAACAACAACAACAGCAATAACTGGCATAACTGTGACGCTGTTAGGTGCTTCCAGACCAGGTTTAATCAGCCATGAAATATGCCAACTACACAATGACTGAATACAAAATACAAAATAAAAATTATTAACATAAAAAAAAGAAGGAAATAAGTGAATATTTTATTCAATATCAAGCATTGCCTTCGCATTGAATTTCACTTCAGTTCATTGCATTTAAATATGTTAATAAAATAGCGAAATCAATACGAAAATCGTTTACAATTTGCTTATTTCCAATTGCAAACAAAAAGATATAGCAAAATAGAAAGAACCCGAGAGGAAGCTCATTGAATCTCCCCCCATCCGTACGCTCTGAACAATTTGCGGGTATTAACTTACCAAAGCTCTTTCAACACAATGCAACACAACACAATTCAACGCTATTCGATTCGATACGATTCGTTTTCGTATGCAAATCAAAGCGCAACTTGAGAGCTTAACTACTCAGTATTTTGAGCATGCAAATGAATTGTGAAAGAATTGTGTTATGAAAAGATTAAGAGTGTTTACCGAAGGGGGACTAACTTAAAAGAATATATAAGAACAGTTAATGGTTGATAATAATTGGGCAATAAGCTGAAAAATATGATTATATTTGACGACTTTTAGCTGTAATATAGATATATATATATATTTATGTTTTGGTTATTATTGATGTTTTGAATTCTGGTTCCTCAGACATCATAATGTATCGGTCTAATGATTTCTTAATTTTTTAATGATTGTAGTTGAAAAGAATTTTTGTAGGTTTCTTCAGACCGATTTCATTATTAATTCTTAAATGTCACAAACGAAGTATTTTCTCAATCTTTCAAAGAAAGAAAGAAAAGTACAAATTCTTAAAAAAACTAAATGATTCTTTTGTAGTTTTCATTCAAGTCTTTGCCTTTTACTGTAGTACATACTCAGCTACTGCTGCTCGTTAGCCATGGCCAATGTCAAAGCTACAACAATACGCTAACAATAACATGCAGCAGTCAAAAAACAGTTGTCCCAAAAAAAAGAGAAGCGGGGAGAAATATGTTCAAACTTTCGCACGCACACAAAATAAAATCAAACATAAAAACGCACACAAACAGGACATGGTGTATGCCACAGGACATATGGCGGCTGATATTTTTGGCCATGTTCTCAGTGCTGTTATTTGGTTTTTTTTTGTCGATTTATTTGTGGAATTTGTGGAAGCGATTTTATTTGTTTTTGTTTGTTTTTTGGCGTGGATTCTGATCTGAATCTGGTTGAGTGGCAACTTTTGGCCCTCTTCTGCCCCGATTTTTACCTGTTTGTTTAATAAACTTTTCAGGGGTTTTGCTTTTGCATTCAAGCTGCAACTAAAGTACTTAAGCAATTTTTATCGCCAGACTTTGTCAGTTCAAATTGTTTGCTGTTTGCTTCAAACTTGTCGCAAGTCAATTTTTATGCTCAGCACAGAAAACTTTGTTCCTTGCTTATTCTGCAAATTGCAGTTTACTTACTGCTTACAGTAACAGTAGAAACAGCAGAAACAGAAGCCCAACATCATAAATGCCACAGCATATTGCTTGAGTTTTAGCTTTAGCAATGGGGCCGTGGCATGCTAACCCTGCCTGGGTTATTGTCCTTACTTTGAGTAACAACTAAGCGCCTTGGTCGCTTTTTGGTCCTGTGCAAGTTTGCTTTGACACTTTGACATTGACAATGATGTATGTGCCTTCTACTACTAGAAATGCAAGCTTGTGTGTGCGAGTTTAATGTGTGTGTATATGATGTGTTAGGGGCGTGGCTAGGCTTTGTCATTAAATATCGATTAGTTAGGTACACAAGCACAAAGTTAATAGCTTTTCGCAAAGCAGTTACAGGATTTTAAAGCCAGTTAAACTTTGCAGTAATTTAAACTTACCAATTTTATTTTATTATTGCCAAACTTAATAAGTTATAGCGCCTTAATTGCTGTCCACAATTTGTCAAATTTCAACCTTTGATTCATTAACTATTTATAAATCAATTTACGATTGCCAGTTGACCATCTAATTTATTTGTGCATTTATTCTTGCAAGTATATTCTTTATAGTGAACGTTTTTTTGATTTTTGCACATTTTCACATGTTTTTTTATTAGTTTAAAATATGACCAAAAATACAAACGAATTGCTCCATATGTCGTGCTTTTGCTTTATTGCTGTCAGGCGAACCATAAAAACAACAACAACAACAGCTACCAAATATAAACGATTTGATATATGTTTTATGGTTTTGCATCTGGCTTTTTGCAACTAACAAGGCAGGTAAATAAATTGCCATTGATTGAATAAACATAAATATATATTTTTTGTTGGCTTTTGTTTTATTTCGTTTGGAGATTTGTATCTCGAATTGTCAATTGTAAATAATTATCGACAAAATGCTTGCTGTCGTTGTTCTTGTTTCGTGCGAAACTAATTAAATGTGCACATTTCACAAATTTTGAACTAACTACATGTAAAATCCATTGCAATTGTGTGTGTGTGTTTGTGTGTGTGCGTATTTGTGGTTTATTTCATTGGAATCCTCCTCTTCTACGCCACATAAATGTCAACTTAATGATGCATTCGATGCATTATCAAACAATGACATTATTTGAATAGCTCAACAATTGACAAAAGCATTTCTCTCTCTCTCTTTCTCTCTCTCTTTCTTTATCTCTTTCTCTTTGAACAATGGAAAATGCGCAATGGAAAAAGTGGTTTAACCTTAACAAATAAAATGTGAATAGTTATTTCTTTTTAAAATAGCTAAAGGATGTGTTGGACAGCTGTCAAAGCTCGATATATGCTTTTGCTTATTTTTACTATTATTCAAAGCAGATAACATTTGATTGTTAGTTTCTTACGGATAAACTCAAATACATAGAACTAAACCCCTTTTTTAATAGCTTTTTGTTAGCTTCACTTGTAACGTAGGTTGAAACTCTCAGAAAAGTTATTTAAGTATTGTGTCACCAATAGAAAGCTTTATTATTAACGGGAATTTTTTTCAATATTTATTAAACATAACCGAAAAAACAATCTTATGCGATGCAAATCTTGCAAACATAGCAATCCCAGTAATTGTGCAGGATCTTTAAGAACAGCTCGCCTTTGACAAGATTTCTTATGAATTTTCAATTCAACAATGGTTTGAGCCCTTATCATATAGTAGATATATTTATGTCTGTATGTTCATACCAAATAAAGTATGCATTGCTTTGTCTGCCCAATATGTGGTGTGTGTGTACATAATGTATAATTTAATTATGCGCGTTTGCCATGTGATACGCAAGCATAATTTTGTTGATTTTCTATGGCAACTGTTGGCCGTGCGAACATACGCCGCCCCTCTCTCTCTCTCTCTTTCGTTCTTACTTTGTGTGTGTGTTTGCACATGCACCTATTTTAATTGTTTTATTTAACATTTAAAACCAATTTATATTTATGAAAATTACCAGGCACACACACTTTGCCACATCGTATACGCAACATTTCCATTGCGTCATTTAAATGTGCGAAACACGCCGCGAAATGTGCCCCGTGTCAATTTTGGTTTGCCCGTTTGCTCGTTTTACTTGTTACCTGTTATGCAGGTAATTAAAATGAATGTGCGACGTTGTCTCTTTTTTTTTTAAATGTTGCCAGCCAACAATGTTGTGTATGCGTAATGCGTAAAGCGTAAAGTGCAATGTAATATATATATGAATAATAAATATACTGTTACCACCAGTCGAAGAAGCAGAAGACTATGAGGCAAGTTAGGGTGAACACTGTTAATTAATTAGCATGCTGCTGTAGTGTGGCGACGCAAAATTTAAGCCGCTTCAAGTGTTTGGCAACAAATCGCATTAGCCTGCGACTGCGGCAAGCAGCGGCAGCAAATCGAATTGACCCTCCCCTTAACTTTGACTGCAAACTCTAGTTCTGGGTGTTGCAAGTGCACTCAGTTGCTGCCACAGGCTGTAGCTCATTTGCCATTGCGGTTTATGTTGTGCCACTCTTGCCCCTTTTGCAACAAGAACGTATCCAAAGTAGAAATTGTTTGCATACGCCGCTTACTACGTTGCCAACGAGGCGTATGATTAATTTCCAACAGCAGTCTATTCATAATAGTCCAAGTGAAGGCAATAATAAAAATAAGCTCGCTAGTGAGTAATTAATTGGTTGACAAATATTTGCACTGCCAATGAGTTTAAGGCATGAAGTTTTTCGAGAGCTGTTCAAATAGTAAGACACATAAAACAAAACAATTACTTGGCGAGAACTTGTTGTGGGGGGATTATTAGTCATAATACCCTGTAATGGGGAACCTAAATTATTTATCTGACACATTTTTGTTTTACTGTTTAGCTAATTTAATTTAAATGGAAACAATTTTTGAGGATCTGTTTTACTTTAATATACAATTTATAAACTTTTTATGATATTAGAAATATGAAAGAATCATCTACAGAAGAAAACTTCTTGAAGAAATACCATTTTAGAAAACTTAAACTGAACTTTAAGTTGAGATCGCTGTTGATGCATTCTTTACATTGTAGAGTATGCCAATGTCGATAATGTGGGACTTGTTCAAATCTTGTGCTTATGATTTTATAGGGCTTGATGAACAACAAGTTTAATAGCAAAACTTGATGCTGCCTGCCCGCCCTGCCAACGTTTGCCTCCCCGCTTGCCTTCGTGTTGCCCTTGCTGCCCTGTTGAATGCATTATCGGCATACGCTGCTGTTTTATATAACTTTGACGGGAAAACTTTGTCGCTTGACAAAATGTGCGCGTTTTGCGGGTGTTTGGGGTAAGTAGAATTTAGTTCATGCCCCTTCCCACCTCTTTTCTGACGCTACTCGTATTTATATGCAAAAATCTTAAGTGAAGTATCGATTTTGCCGCTAGCTAGAAAATTATTAACAAACGAATGAACTTTTAAAGCAACAAATACAAAATCCGAGCGCACACAAGGACAAAATGTATTTGCATGTGTTTGGGGCTTGGTGTTTTGTTTATCTATTCAGTTGGCCTTTTGTGTTGTCTGTTCGGCTGCTTCGAGAACATCAAAAGGAAAAGAGCTTCACTGGTTACGAAGTTGCGATAGAGTTCAATAGCAAAATAATAGGTTTCTCATGCTGTGTCTGTCAAATGCAAGAGGCGTTGATAATGTCCCTCGAATATGCCTTGGATTAAGTGCTTTAATACCATTTAATGAAGTACTTGTTTAGTTATTAATGACAAGTAAATAAATTACTTGCTGAGTGGTTTGTAAAGGACCAAAAAGCATTGCAAAAAAGTTAGGTTTATAGGAATTTTATAAGATTCGCGTGTGATTAGTTTTAAGTAAGTTGATAGCGGTAACTTTTCAGTTAATACTTTATCAGAGCTTTTTATAGGGAGAGTTATCTGTTAAATCTTTCAAAGCACATTAAAGCTTTTGGTATAATGAAGGTGTTTTTAGAGCGCTTTATTTGCAACCTCTAATGTTTTACTTACCGGAAAGTCAATAAAGTTATATATTTCCTAATTGACAGCACTAATATAGTACTTCAGAGAGTCGATAAGCCCATACAAACAATCGAAAGTATCTTACAATCTGCTATAACTCACGCAGCTTTTATCTACTTACAATTGAGCTTTCTCTTGAGCAGAGAGCCAAAGAGAGAGAGAGAGAGAGAAGAGAGAGTGGGAAAATGAGCAACGAATTTATGTGACGACTTCATTGGAAATGTATTAGCCTTTTAGTATTTTAGCATTTTAGCATTTTACCCTTTTGCATTTGCCATGGCGCTTTGCGCATTAATCTTTTGGCGCTAAAGTTTCACTTTGGCTGCGGGCCCAATAACAAAAAGAAAAAAAATAGAAAGAAAGCTGCGAAAGTAATTTAAACTTTTGCTTTTACTTTTTGTCTAAGCTGCTGCTGCTTCTTACATTTCCTTAGCTCTGCTCTGCTCTGCTTTTCTGTCTTTTTCTATTTTTCTTGTGTATTTTCGTTCCACTCAATAAACGCCAGACAAATTTTGCTTAACACTTTTGCCTATTGGCCATCGACGCCATTGAATTGTAAGTAAGAATAAAAATAAATGCATAAGAATTTTCCCCCTTTTTTTTTAGTGTTCTTCGGGAAGAAATTGTTACACTTTGCATAAGCCTCTTAGACGGCTCTTACTTTGATTCGGTTTTTAACGTGTGCAGTCGCCAATTTGCCAGTTTCAAGTTTATGGCCCAAAGACGTAAATTCCTTTTTACTTAATGTATAAGTCAGCATCAACTGGTGTTACGGTGGGTGTAAAAGTGATGTAGAGTCCTGGGTATTACCTGCTCGCGCTTCTCTCCGCTTATGGGTGTGTAACATGTAACTTCATTGGGTTTCCTTCTGTCCTGACATGTGTGTTGTACGTGTTACAAATGCACAAAATAAATTTTGTGATACGTTTGTATTTGCGCTTCACTTGCGATTGGAGGGTGATTGAACTTTGCCAAGTAGTTTGTTAGACATTAAATTGGAATAGATTTTTGAGTACAGGTGTTAGGAAAATTTTGTAGGAAAAAATGATAAAATGATTTACAAAGTATTTTTACAAATGTTTTTTTTACATTTAAGATTAATAATTATTCATAATTATATTAAAAAAAGACTTGTATTATGAACAAGAACATGCAAACAGATAAACACAAGTTTTGAATACAATTTTGTTTAAGATTCGATTATTTCACATTTTTATAAATGTGGTTAGTTTTATTGCCAGGTTTGGAAAATCATTTTATCGTTCTTATTTCTTAGATACTAGGTTAAAAAATGAAAAGTGTATCTAATTTGCGACGAGTTGCAGTTTCAATGTTGCATTTTGTGACCTTTTCACTTTTATGGTCAGACAAATTTTTGGCTAGCATTGGTTTACTATCTGTGTGCGTCTTTTTCTCTCTCTTCTCTCTCTGTCTCTTTCTAGGTGTATGATTGTGGATTTTAATCAAATGGCATTCAATAATTAAAGAGGCGAAGCCAGCTGGCGTTAGAAAGATAGATAGATAGATGCAGCAAGCCATAGGTACATAAATCGTAACTGCCATAACTTCCTGCTGCAAATATTGAAAGTCCATTAACAGTAAAACATGGTTGGGCTTTCTGTTTTCTCATTCTGTTCTGGCTGCTCCTTTGTTCGGTCTTTATGTGGTGTTAGAAGTCCCGTTACAATTGCAGTTGCTACGTTTTTCTGCGCTTAGGTGGCAGGTTTTTAGGGTTGCAGGTGCATAGTCCACGCTTTTGGTATGTGTGTGTTTGTGTGTCCTGTCTGCATCTGATAAATGCGTTCCAAAACAACTTTAATTAAAACATTTGCGCAGTGCCCCACGACCCCGTCTATCGACTTCGCTGCTGGCACGCCCTCAACTCCCAGTTAGACGTCAATATGACATCGAATAGGTTAACAAATATCCAAACGGAAAAAGCACCATACCAAACATACATACAAATAGAATGATATGACAGTCACACCCTCTACACACACACACACACACACTCGCACACTCGCACACATTCTCATTTGTTGCTGCTGACATTTGACGTTTTATTTGTTTTTTTGTTTGCCTTGACATGTTGCTTAAATTGCATTTGTATGTTGTTTATGTTGTTATATTTGTTGTTTGTGTTTGCCTTGGACATTATTAACGCCTTTCGTTCCAGTCGCTGCCTAACCAATCAATGGAATTAAAGCCAAAAAAGAACAAAGAAAAAGAGTTGGGAACAAATGCGACATTGAGGAGCGCATTTAATTAAACAGCTTTGCTGGAGTAGACAGTGAATTGTAATAAGTTAGAAGCATATATCTCAAAAAACTTAATAAGAAAAGAGTTAACTAAGAGAAACATTTATTATTTCAATATTTCACTTGTTCTCAACTACTAAGTTAAATCTATTCATTTTGTTCATTGGTATTTTGGCATAGTTGAAGGACAATCTAAAAGAATCGAATGTTTATAACAACAACACTCAGAACAGCTAAAACCCCTTTTTAAGGTAGAAGGAGAAACCAGCTTGGGTGAAAGTAATTTAGTTTGCCATTTTATACTTTATTTTCCTTCGACCAACTGGTTGTCAGACTAAAAATCCATTTTCATTAAGTTGCTTGTCTCAAAGTGCAATAAAAGGTAGGAGTAAAAGGAGGGGTAGAGAGGATAACTGTTATGCCACAGCTGAATGTAAAGTGCGATTCGTGTGTCTGATGCGGCAGTTGGTTTACTTTTGAGCTTCAGTTAGAGTTGGGCAAAAAATGGCCAAAAAGTGGCAGATTGATGTGTGTTCTTGATTTTGAAGTGTGTCTAGAAAGTCGTATGTGGTAACCAGGGCAATCAGGGCCCAGGGCTAACAACCAGTCAAGCAAACATGCCGTAAGCTCAGCGCATTGGACTGAGAAAGACAGAGAAAAAAAGAGAGGGATGAAAAAGCTAATCAGGTAGTGAAAATGGGCCATGAATCGGGCGAATAGCACTTTGTAAGCGGCTTGGCTGCCAGATTAACAGATTATGATCTGACATGAAGAGAAAATGTAGTTGTAGAACTTCATTAGCCAAGGCACACACACACACACACACATGCACTCACATCTGTGTGTTATGTGTGTGTGTGGAGAGTGAATTTCGTTGCCCTCGACGCGCACCAGTGCGCAATTAAAGCAATAAAAGCGACAGACGAGTGCACATTGAATCGCCGAATCCATACAGTACAGGACTACCCCCAGTCAATGTTAAAAGTCCACCCAATTTGGAATACAATCTCCCCTGCCACCCACACTATACGCTGCAGGATAATGGCTTACTTAAAAAAGTTGTCAAGTGGATGGCACATAAAAAAAAAAACCAAAGAGAATAAAATAATTGAAAAGCGCACTTTGGCTTTGGTTTCGTTTTTGGCCTTTTTTTTTTAAGAAAAATCATTTTCACAAGTGGGTTTTAAGACTCAGCACAGGCAATTGTAACGAATGTGGATCAATATCAGCCATATACAATACATAAAGCAATCATTTTATGTTTATTGATACGAGCGACTCGAAGAGAGATGAAAATAAACAGAGCTTTTGAAAAAACAATAAAAGCAATTGAAATGATTGACTTGAATTAAAGCCATCAATTAAAGGGAAATATATTAAAACACAATTATTATCACAATTAATAAGTACTAAATAAATATCAACGATTTTCTGCAGCTTTGACAAATAACTTATTTTTATAGTGCAAATAAATTTCGATTAAATTCGAGTTCATTTTAATGGCGCTTTTTATTGTGATTGTGTTTGGTTCGTGTCCCAGCTTATGTGTGTGTGTTTGAGTGCACGTGTTTATTTAATAGACAGCTCATTAAATGGACAGAAGAGGCATTAGAAATTAATTTTTCGGCCATGCGGCTTAACACAACCATTTAGTAGTTAAAATTGAAATTGAAATTGCAATTGAGAGAGCTAAAAACAACAAAAACAAATGAATGCTGTACAGTGTACACCGAATGTGAAATCATGCATCAGTATTTCAACCGCTTCAAATCTCAGTACACACTCTATTAAATGCTAAATAAAATATATATGTATATATAGAGTGTGCTGCAGATTGCGGTTACATTGTAAATTAAATATAAAATGTCCTGCGGACTGTCGCTCTTTTTGCATGCGGCTGCTCCTGGACAATCACAGCAACAATAGCCCCTACAGCAACAACAATAACAACAAAAACTGCAAACGTTGCCCCGTCGACATTGCAATCGAAAGTTTTGCACATTTTTGAAATGTTTTTTGTAACTGAATGCAGACTGAAAGAGAGGGAGAGAGAGAGCGCCAAGGGGCGTTAGAGTTGCGGTTGGTGGAGGACTGCAAAAATGCAAAACAAAAGAAAAGCTTGACAACAAGTTTCAAACTCACACACACACATACAGACATACGCACTTTGGGTCGGCTTAGTTGTGCCATCAACAATTTCAAGTGCACTTTTGCTTTTGCTTGTTGTTTGCGAACCGAAAAATTGTCGCACAGGCGACAAAATAACACATTTGTTTGCATTAAATTCAAGAGACTGAAGTATTTTGGTGCATAACTTAGGAAAAAGTGGATTTAAAAAGCAAAGGTGTATTTAAACATTTCATATTTGTATATTCTATTTATTAATGCATAATAATCAAATTCTTCTTGACAAACTTTTGTTGTTATAAGCATTGAGAAATATTGAGAAATTCTTCCTTTAAATCATATCATTGCGGACGCTTTTGTCTGCTGTACCAAAACTTTTATGTATGTATATATTACGCTTATATGTAATTTATGCTGTGTGCGCTTGATGAAAATAATTGTAGCATACTTTGCAGCAACAATTTAAAAGGCCACGGTCACGTATACAACACCCAACAACAACAAATCGCCAACAGAAGGGAACGAGGGGCTGCGTTGTTGGTACAAAATGCGGACGTTAACGTCATTGCAGCTGCTCTTGAGACGAAACCAGTCGACTGAACATTATTGTATATGAAATATAATTTGCTTTATATGTATGTATGTATATGATATGCAAAATGCATCCACTTGTCACAAATTGGGCGGCAACAGGAACAATAGCAACAAAAGAAACAATGAGAGCAATAACAATGTCAACAGTTGCATTTGTTGAATATCATTTGGCCAGGGCCTTGGCCAAGAGCTGCTTTGGCTGGTCTGACATATTGCCAATAAATTTGCCAGTCAGATTTTGGTTAACTTGGGATTTGCTTTTGTGAGTGTTGCGTGCGTTGAATAAACGAAAGCGAATAACTTGTCGATGCAACGAGAGTTGTGGCAAGTGGCAAGTTCTTGCCACACACATTAATATGCAGACACTGTTCGACTTGCCGTAAATCACCTGAGCATCAAAACCGCAGCAGCAGCAGCAGTGGATAAAGCAAAAGAAGTAGATGTAAGCCAAGCAGAATTAAGAAGCAGCTGAGGAAGGAACAAGGCACAGCAAAAGCACCAACAACAACAGCAGCAACTTAAGTAGAACTTAAAGCAGCTGAGTAAGCAACAAGAGCAGCTGTCTTAAGAGTAATGGCAACATCAGCAACATAAACAACAGCAACATTATCAGCTGTAGCATTAACAGCATGTGAAGCAACATTAACATTAGCAAGAAACAATGCCAGAAATCGAACTAACAACATAAAGTTCAATATTAATAGTCGCAATGGCGGCAGAAAATCAGAAATACCTACTTCAGCAACAACAGTCAACAACCAAAGGAGTATCTGTAGAAGCAGCACGAGCAACAACAGCAACACCAACACCATTCAACAACAAGAACTACCACAAACAGCAGCTGTTAATTTGGTGTGTCTGTCTGGGAGAAAAGTTTATTTTTTGCGGCAAGTGGCGACGGCGGCGGCTTTGTAAAGTTTCAAGCAAAAATGAAGATTTATATGTCTGGCAAGCGGAAGTCATAGACGGCAGCCTTCTATGCATAGTGATAGTCTCGCCTCTCAGTCAGCCTGTCGTGTGTTCGTCTGTTCGTCTGCCTAGGTTTGACTGTACTGTACTATGTTCTATGATCACGTGTCTGGTTGCAATTTCCGTACCGGATATTTGCTTCGCCTTATGCGAGAGAGGTGGCAGAAAATGAGTAGATGAGGCAAACTAAGTGCCAACTTGGCACTAATTTGTTGCACAAACTATCCAACAATGCCAATGTGCAACACACGAAATTACACTGAACAAATAAATTAACAGGTCATACAAATTGGCTAGATGGCGAAAGGCTATGCATTAATTCAATGGTGATCTTTTTTAGAGTTAAATAAATTATTAATTTAACTAATTAATTTGCAAAAAATACATTATTGTTGTGTTCTTTGTTATATAAATCAAATAGCTTAAATATTTTATTAACTGTATATTACTTTTTTTTTTACTTTAGTATAGGATTTATTCAAGAATAGCATATTAGCTTTTTGTCCAGTGTACCAACTGAACTCCTGTCTCATTATTGAAAGCGATTTTAATGGCATTCGAAGTGTAGCTCGAACTTTTGCGAAAATCCGAACTCTTAAGTTGCAAGCTGCAAGCTGCAAGCTGCATTTTTGATGTACTATATTACACACAGAATTCATTCCATAACCCCATAACTTTGACTCAGTTCCATGACACTCTGTCTGTCTGTCTGTCTGGCAGCTTATGTTTGTGTTAATGAACAGTTTGCCCAGTTGCTGCTGTTGCTGCTGTCTAGCGTTTGTCTAGAGTCCTGTGCGTCCATTATCTAGTAAATTATTGTGTGTCTTTTTCTCTGTCTCTCTCTGTGTCCGTCTCGCTGTCTGTCTCTCTGTCTTTTTGCCCTATGCCCGGCTGTCAATTTGCGGCCAGCACAGACAGAGTCAGACAAATCGGATAGCCAAATGGACAATGGACGTCAGTTTGTGACTTCTGACATTCATTTGCCAGTTTGGCCCCATTTTAATTACATTTCGCATGTACCCTCATGTTCTTTTCTATGCAAATTGAAGCAACCTATTTTTTTAATTTTTAAAGCTGTTACAAAGTCTCAAAAAATGGCAACTGTGCACATAAAAGTTCTCTGCTTATCTCAGTTTTACTTTGAGTTGAGCTATAGTCAGCGTAGCTCACAAAATTTACCATCTAAAAAATTTCCACATCAGTTAACTAACGAGCCTCACACACACGCACATGTGCGAATGGCTCTGCCATTTACACACACACTAACACAATCTCATAAACTGGCATATGAATACTTAGGAGTCTGGGTAATAAAGTCAGCTTACGTATAAAATGCACATCTGATATCTGGTTGAATACTAAAAACGCATTTCTCTTAATTATTTAGTGTTTTCGCTCAAGTGTATTGAATTCGTTTAAGGAGGAAAGCGTTGAAAAATATAAAACTGCACAAAATTTATAAGATTTTTTAGCAAAAAACTTTTGACACAAAAGAAAAAAAAACACAATTTATAGTCATTCTTTAGTCAACTTCAGGTTACTGAAGACTTGAATAAGCATACGAAATCAATTTCGATATAATTAAGAGCTTAAACATTAAATGCATAATATTATAACAAATGATTGTTAATTTAAATCAACATATTTTGTACAAATTGCAAAAGCCACAAGCATAAGTTCTACAATACGAAGCACATAAATCACCTTTAAGCTCACACACACATTAACAATTGCATTGTCTGGGCACAAATATTCTAATGAAATTATATTGACGGTTTGCCATTTGGATGGCAACTGTACGAGTATTGTTGGGTTTTTGGGACCCGGCTAATGAACAGTTATGTAAGTGCTTAACAACTGTGCCTAATAACAAAAGCAATAGCAAATTTTGCGTTGTTAACAAAATTGTTGTAACATCAAATTTAACTTTGAAACAAATAAAATTAGGTTAACTGCAAAATTTGGCTCATGTAAATTGTGCAAAATTGAACAAGATGCATATGTACATATGTATGTATGTACAGTGTGTGTGTTTCGAGTAAACAACTATATATGGAGTGCTACACAATATACAAATGATGTTGTGATTGTGTCGGAGAGAGAGTGAGACAGAGAAAGAGAGGCTCTTTTGCCGCTGGCATCAATTTCACTGGCATTTTGCACTGCGCGTTTACATTCAGGCAAAAACAACAACAACAATGGCCACAAGCGTAACAAGGATATGTACATTGCATTTTGGCATGTGCCATGGGTAAATCATATGCAAATGCATGCGTATGACATTTCGGTTCGAATTTTATTGTCCGCCCAGTTGCTAAATTATTTAGAGCCTGATTCCTGATTCCTGCTATGACGAGTCATGCATTTTGAGTTTACCCCAAAATTTATTGTTGATATGTTCAAATGTGTGTGTTATACACCGGTTTTAGTTGCTCTGGCGCTTGCCGCCTTTCAATTTGATATAAAACCTTTTTGGGCTTGTGTGGCTCATATACCATTTTATGCAAAGTGCTTGGGCTTATATGTACAAGTATGTGTGTGTGTGTGTTGGGTTGATTGTGCGTGGGTGTATTTTACGCCTTTTTGCCACCGCACATCAAAATAAACACACATAAGCAAATGTGCGTCCTACCAGGGTTGTCAAACTTCGTCTTCCCTCTCCTCAGGAACAAATGAGGCAAATGTCTTTATTGCTTCTTCTTCTTCTTCGTTTATGTGGCACGCAGGCGAGCGTGAAAATAGAAATTCATTCACTTCTTTTCTGCGTATCATCAAATGTCGCAAAAGCTTTTATTAGATTGTGACCTCAAAGAAACAAATACAGTATTTGTTTCAGTCTTATTGTGCTCGTAATTATAGGTAAATATATGTGATATATATGTTGCGCTAAAAAGTATGCTACGCAATGTGTCAAAATATTGTCACATATCATTTTTAAAGCTTGAAACTTCTCTGTAGCAGGTCATTTTCAAATTAGAAATAATCTCTTTATTTTTGAGCACAAATCCCTCAAAAGGGTTTGTGTAATTGACACCCACTCACGTATTCAAAAACACTCTACTTTATACACATATACAAAGGGTCAACGAAACGACATTTATGTCCCAGGTGAGTTGCTGCTGCAGTTTGTTGCAGCATCAGGTACAATGGCACAGCAACAACAACAAATAAAATTCCTGGGTGTGTCTGCATATTTAAGACTTTGATAATTTGAAACGTTGTCTGGCAAACATGAGAAATATGTATGAGACAAGTGAAATTGACGCACAAATTCCCCAACTTACCAAATATCGTTTGGTTATGCCACAAATCCCCCTCATCTACGTTATTATGTGGGCACTCGGTCCATAGCAATTTTTTAAGCTTCAGCTTTCACAATCTAATCATCATCAACATCATCGATACATGAATGTCCAGCGCAACATATTGACCAACGTTTTGAGTTTACTTTACTCAATTCTCAATCGTGCTTTCATTTGTCTGCTGTCTGCTTTCTGCTTTCTCCTTTTTGTTCAGTTTTGATCAATTTATGCACATTATTTGTTCTGCTTGCATGTTCGCGTTGATTTTTGCACAATCCTTCTGCAATTTTCTGATATGTCATTTGCATGCAAATCTAACTGGAATGTCCACTTTACCCAACTACAGCTTGTACAACTTTAGGATTTTTTTTTTTATTCTTCATGATAAAGTTATTGACATGATGCGAATTTTGGCTAGCACAAGCAAGATATCAAATGTACGCGAAATGAGCATTTTGTAAATTTATGAACGAAACTAAAACTTTTACAGCAATTTATATAAAACTCCATACATATATATATATGTACTTATGTAAACTGCATCAGTTTAAAATGTATGCTGCGCTTTGTAAGCGTTTAGAGCAAAGGGTATGTTAGGAAGATGAAAAAACTAGCAATTTGTTAAAGTTTTGTCAAAAACTTAAATTTATTTGTAGAAAAACTTAATTTTCAATTTAAGTGTTTTTGTTTTGCTCTTTTCTTAAATATTTTGTTGGCTCATGCAAAACTTTTTGTTCAGTTTTAAATTCATTTCAAAGTTTGGGACAGTTTATAAATGGAATTTCAACCGACAAATAAAATGTTTTATTAAATTAAATTATAAATAACTAACAAATTTTAAGTACTTTCGTATGACATTACTATTATTACTTTCATTATCATTAGATTCTAAACGAAAGGGAATATAATTATTTGCATAATTCCTAAGCTCTCATCCAGTTTTGTTTCAGGATACAGGAAGCTCGAGCGATTTCTTATTTCTTCGGCTTTATGTTGTCATCGTGTTGCTTGAAATGTTGTTCAGTTTCGTTCACTTGTCTTTTGGTTTTGGTTTTTCGGTTTTGTTGCTGTGCACTTTGTGGCTTGTACATGTCCCTTAACTGCATTTGACTTTGGGCTTTGTTGAGCATCGTTTACAGCAGCACAGTTTGCCTGAGAACTGGACAAGTGTTGCTCAACGCTTAACAACAAAAGAAAAACCACGTTGGCATGGCTGCCTGCATGAGAAAGTTGGTGCCCCATGCAGCTGCAGCATGTACCAATAATTTTACATTTATAACGAAATTTTTTATATTTTGCTTTTGTTGTGATAATCATGTGTGTGCGTCTGAGTTGTGTGAGTCGTGTAGCTTACGCATGCTGGCAAAAAATTTGCATATTTGATTATTTTATATGGTATTTGAAAACCAATTTATATTCATGAATTTGTAAATTAGCAAACGTGCAGCGGCGCTCATCAAAAATTAAAGCATAAAATTTAATTTTTGTTAGCATTTTGTTGTTTTTTGAAAGCTAAATGGGAATTGCTGTGGTGCAAGCGCTTGTCAAATTCTGGATAATATCAAATTATAAGTTTTCTTCATCAATTTTATATCAGTATATAATTTCATACTATACTTACTTTGGCTATTCAAAGAAGTTTTACAATTCCTGTCAAGCTGGAAACATTTGAACTTATGTAACTTGTTCTTTAGCCAAGGGCTGCTTACTCATTATTATGCTACGATTGTTGCGGGAAAGTAAGTGCAATTTGTTTGCCACTCGATAATTGCTGCTAATTTTGCGTGGGTTGCAAGTGAGCATAGTTTGCCACGCGTGCTGTCAATTGTGCAACACACAGCTGCGGGACAAGTAAAACAAATAATTAAGTTTCTAGTTATAAGCAATGCCAGCCCTGGCAAAGTTCAGTTAAGTTCTTCTCAATCAGACTTGGGAGATGACTTCTCTTTTGGTAGCTGCAGCTGCAAATGAAACTGAAATTGAGATTGTGGCAACTTTGTGGATGCTTTTCTCCCTCCAGGCGTGCGTGTGTGTGCGTGCGACTTGGCTTTGAATGTGTGTATTAGTGTGTGTGCTATGGAAGTCAATGAAATAAGTGCCAGCAGGCACAAAGTCAAACCGGAAGTGCTTAAGTGTGGGGTTTCCTCGTCTTTTTGACATTTACATCCCAACTCTCCGCTAAGAGCTGCTGCAGGCATAACAAGTTGTGTGGAAACTTATTGATTTCCTTTCCTGATAAAATGCTATTGACGGAATTTCAAATAATTAGTTGCTCCACACAAAAGTCTTGCTAAGAATCGTATTAAACTGGCCCTTTAATTTATGTAACTCTTACAAACATCTTAACAAATCTTCAACTATTGTACAAATTCATAACATTTTAACATTAACATTTTTCCGTTATGTGCGCCAGTAATTGATCTTTGTTTTTTATGATAATATCCACCCATTTCTCCCACTTAGCTTTCCATTTGGACATTGCCATTGCCTTCTGTTCATCTGGAAGGCCGCTGTACTTAATAGAGTTTTTGGAGACACGTTTCAGAAATTTCAAGTCCGCATTCATTGGCTGGGCAAAAATAATAATGAACTCTCTCTGAATGACTATTAACATTTATCGAAACGCTTATTCACTCACCGCGATACCAAGAAATACCATGTAAAAGTCATGGGAAAGTGGAGATGTGCGCCAAAATGAGGAATGGCCCGAGGAGATGACAATTGGTATATCGTTGGCAATCAATGTGGCAGCTGGATGATTGCGATAATCGGCTCCCTCCTGTAGCATCTGATGGCTTACGGGGCACACCTCAATGGCAATGTCCAGCATTTTAACCAAATCCATAACCAATGGATGTTTGGTTAACGCATAGCCATGTCCAATCCTTTTAGTACCAAGCAGCACGGCATCAATCAAATTCTCATCGACATGGGTGCCATGCCAGTTGGTTTGACCTGCATGCAAATACAAATTGATATGCTCGGGCAGTTTATGCAGTTCGGTGGCAAATTTGCTTAACGGATCAGCCAAATCCTCATGCCCAATCATATCGAAACCAATAACCAAATCAGGGAACTCTTTCTGATGAGAAAAGTTTGACAAGTTAGAAGAAAAAACATTCGTTACATAATATTTTTGTTCATTCTCTTGACTCACATTTAGTTCAGCGCACATTTGAACAAACTTGGCCACCTGAAAGACTGTAGCATGCCTTAATGGTGAAAAGATAATTTTTGCATCGATAAAGTCAGGATAGTTGGCCTTAAAGCGCTTTATTTGCTCCTGATAGATCTTGACGGTTTCTCGTACTGGCAGCTTTTTTCCATCGAGGCCATAGCAACGTTGCAGTCTCGCACGCACCTCCACGTACTGCGCTCCATCGTTGTAAAACTCCTTAAGGGCATTGTAGAAAAACTTACTCCATACGGGTGGATATCGGAGCAGTCCGTTAAGGAGTTCAAAGATCTCCTTTAGATGATCCCAGGGTGCGATACTAGTTGTAGTCTCTATGTGAGGATACATGCTGAACGCATTGCTTAGATGTTTTCGTAGTTTCTCTTCGCCCAAATTATCGCGCAATTGTTCCATTAATTGCCATTCGCAACCTTTAAGCATCATTTCAGTTGGTTTATCTTTGGAGAAGCGAAACTGTCGAAACTTATAGCCATTGTCAGTGGTACAGACCCACAGATCCTTGGTGTAAGTCAACTCAATGAGGAAATCGGTATGGCACATTGAACTGGCATAAGTCTTTAGAGCACCTCCTTTGGGCATCTTGCTGAGCAGAAAGAATAGCGGCGATTGTTTGATCTTATCCAGTTGCTTGAATATGTGATAGCCTGGCGCAAATTGACTGGGATCTTGTATGCCCGTGTTGTACTCCTCCATCTTCAGGCTCATAATAACATTATTCACCTCGATCTCTTTACTTGTCATCTGAATGTCATTGCCTAGGGTGCCAAAGCGTTCCAGCTTGCAGACAATCTCTCGCAGCTTCCTATAATCCGCTGGAGTGCTCTTCCGCAGATTACTTTGGCCAATCAGTTCAGTCAATGCATGGCCAGTCAAATAATGCCTTGCTTGGGCATAGATTCCGATGCCCTTAAACATTTGGGCCGAATACTTTTGATGCCTGAAAACGAATTTTATTTCAATGATTTGCGATCGGTTTGAGAGCGATGCTCAAAACGTTAATTGAACATTTAAGTGACAGATAGAAATATTTCACTTCTATATTCAAATCTGAAGCTCAACCGAAACCCAAAACCACTTAAATATATAAACGATACGATGAATAGACAACACTTTGGCTACATTTGTCACGTTCTTGAACTTTGTTTGCTTCCAAGGCACACAGCTCTCTTGTCAAGGTGATCCCTACACACACACACACACACATACAAATTGAAGCTCGGATTTATTTGCTGCTTACAAGATTTTGCTTAAGTGTTTTTTAGCAGCATTACGTTACTTACTGCTTCTCTGTTCAACACCCTGTTGCAAGTAGAGGATGAACTATATTCAGAACGACAAGAATCCTCATCACAATTGCCCAGGGCCATTAAACTTTTCAAGTGTTAACGAGTTTTGTTGCACACACATGTGTCGATTGCAAACGTAGTGTACTTTACTTTAAAACTTGCACGACATCCAAACAGCAAGAAAAGTAACAACAACAACAAAGAGAAACGACAAGTGGCAAACAGTTATGCTGCTTCGTTTTCTTTGCCAGGTCATAGAATTCGATTTTGTACAGAAACAATTTGCATCTTAATTGCATAGTAGACAAAAAAACATAGTTTACAGGCAGCAATGTAAGGACAGCTAACTATTCAACCTTTTTGGAGAAAAACTAGCTGGGAGAATAGAAAAAGAAAGTTTGTTTCTTAACTTAAGGGCAATCACGTACTTTGTACAAACTTGTAAATGAGTTTGTTTTAATACTTGCTTACACATCATTTGATCAATTGCATCAGGGTTATGATTTATCGATGATAATCGATAAAAATTAATAGGCATACAGTTTAGGACACATACGAATTGGTTTCATAGATGCATTACATTATACAAACAGTTTTAAGTTCTTCTAAGATTTCTTACTATTCTGCAAATGCTTCACATCACTAGCTGGTTTCCTTCTCTGCTGACTTGTCTGGTGCTCTGTGTGCGACGCTTGCTCGCTGACACATAGCAGCATTCGCACATATCATTTTATTCAGCTCGCTTTTTCTTGTTTTTGCCTGCCTTTTTTGGTCTGTTACAAATTATGCTCATATAAATTTTTATAATATATTTCTGGCGCTGCCATTTTATTTTATGTTTCTTTTTGCTACAACTGCGTCTCATACACACTCACACTCTCTAGCAAACTTTACACAACACACACAAACACACGCATACACACCCGCATACTCAAACACATTTACCAACTGCCTTACATTTTGGTGCTCACAAAAGTAGGCAACAAAAAATGGGAAGCGCGGCCGCGCGGGAGGCAAAAACGAAACGAGTTTTGTGTCTGCAGCAAAAATGAAGAGCAATTCACACTTGAAAAGTTTCAACATGCGTTTTTAAGTCGCACACAAAGACACAGGACCCAACTATTCTTATACATACATATATGTTTTACACATACATATGTAGGTATATAAAATTTTTTCTTTTTAATTTAGGTAATGCTTTTAGCTTTAACCCTTTAGGTAAGAGAATGTTTGTTGGAAAGTATGAAAGAATAGATTACTTTATCTTTAAACATAAAACTTCTTTTAAAAGAAAAGGTCTCCTTTCTTTTATTCTCACTTCATGCTCCGTTCCCTTATGCTTTAACATAATAGTTTTTAAAATATATTTGTTTGACGTAACATGTGCGTATTGTTTTTGGTTCATCATTGCACATTTTAGCGTGTTAATGTGTGTGAATATGAAGCTGATGACTGGACTGCCACTAAACAAAAAAGCTGCAAAACCCTTAGAGTTAGGAGACCCATGCATAATGTTAGGTCGGAGACGATGCCCCATAAAAAAGGGTTCGCACTTATACGAATTTGTATGTGTGTGTGTGACTTTTTGTATGTTTATGTTTATGTGAGTTTATTGTGGCACTTTTTGGATGCCTTTTGCCAGTTTATATTTCGGTAGCTAATTTAATATGCATAAATGCTAGCACATGTTTCATAAATGGCATTTTAAAGCCGCACAAAATGGGTTTATTATGTAGGCGACACCAACGCTCCTCTTTTTTTGCCCTTTCACCGCTTTACCGCATTTCGAATACCATATGAATTTCTATTAATGCTTTTTACTGCTGACTTTGCCCTGGGGCTCAACATATATCCGGCTGCTTGTGTGTGTTGGTGTGTGTGTGTTTGTTGTGCTGTCTGTTGTACTAAAACTGCTGTACACATAATTTCCGCACATGCTGACTACAAAATATTTGCATGCTGCAGCAAAAGGAAGCTGAAAAAACTGTTGCATACTTTTGTGTGCGCACCGAAAAATCCCACCCACAATGAACTCACAATTTAATGTCATAATTAAAGAGAACACAACGCCATGGCAATTGTCAAACAGTTGCAGATAAGCCAAATTTCTGTTAGCAGGCTCCTAACCTTCCCCCCCGCATTCTCGCTCCAGCCAGTTGAGCGACAGTTAGACGCGCCACAACCCAACAGCTGTGGTAACTCTTCTAAGAGCACGATGTGTGCACTACTACCATTAACAAAAACCACACGGATTTCTCTCTTTCCCTCTGCCCAAGCTGGCTTTGTGTTGTCAGCTTAACTGGAAACAATGGCAGCTCTCTCAATAGCCGTCAACTTGTTAAGCTTGCGGCTGGCATTTTTATCTGCCTGTTGTCTTTGTCTTTGTCACCATTGTCATTGTCATTGGCACAATGGACCAAAAATTTTAGTACTGCCACACACATTCTCACACTGACACTGTGTTTGATAGCAAATTTTTGCGTTTTGTCAAATTGATTTGTCTACATCAAGCACGTAGAGTGCGAATTGCCTTCCCGCCTGCCCACTCTCTCTCATTCCCCCATTCTCTCTCTCTTTCAGTAACCAATTTACATTTTTCACGCGTTTTGACGAGCTTTGAATTGCGCGGCACGTTTGTTGCGTATATTTGAATTACCAGTATGTCAATAGAATTGCTCGCCCCATCTCAAATAAATGTCAATAAACATCATTGCTGTCAATGTTGACAGCTAAATACTTTAAAGTACAAAATCCAGCTCAAGTGTTGGAGATATATTTCAAGATATAGAGCGACAGAGAATTGTCCTGAGTAGCGCTTGGCATTTTTTAAACGACTTTATTCGATAAAATTTAATAACAAAATTATTAAGCATATATTATTTATAATATTATTTCACAATTCCATTTTAAAAACTACTAATTCCCCACACTGTAAGTGCACATTAAGTGTTCCGCATCAATCTCATAAACATAACTGAACTAAACATGGCTAAAATCACTTCCATAGCCCATTAAACCACTTTCCCCCCTGCAAAACAATTTACAGCACTGTTCATGTGAAATGACTGCATTTGTTGAACGATTCACAACATGTTTACAGGCACTTTGGTTGGGGCTGTATTTTCAAACAATATAGCGCTATTGCAAGTGGCCATATAGCAGCAATAAAAGAAATTATAAAATAATATTAACAATCTAGAAACAACTATGGAAAAGAGCAGAGAGAATGCTGGCAGGCATTTAGTGCCGGACCAAGCAACAGACTCAACAAAGTGTATAAAGTGTACCCAGCTACAAAACCAATAAAAAAAAAAAACACAGAAAGAAAAGAGTGAAAAATGTTTATTAGAGGGAGAAAACAAAGTGGCATTTTACATTTATGGTTTTGTGGGTGCTGTAGACCCACTGTTGTTTGACCTGCACGGGCGAGGTAGCAGCGCTAGTCGAGCTTAAAGGCTAAACAGCAAAGCAGCAAAAACTCCAAACTGCAAACTGCAAATAGCAACAAATGGCTAACTGCCCGGCCAGGTAATAAAAGCAAAGACCATGGACTGCATTTAAAGTGCAGCTGTGTGCAATTAAGACTCCCAACTAATTGCCATGGCCAAATGAGTTGACTCTCTCTCTCTCTCTCTCTCTGTCTATTTCTTCACAACATCTTTACTTTTTTCTCTTTCGGTTGCTGGCCTAAAGTTGTGCCAGTATACAAATTTTGGTTGCACTCGCATTAAAAGTACAAATTAGTATTATGCTAATTTTATGTTGTTAAAAACTAGCCACATTTAAAGAATTAAAACTTACATACTTCTAGTGTTGGAAAACATTTTAGGAAATAGTTTTTACAAGCCTTCTTTATGTCTTAAGCCCAAAATGTTGTATGAAGCCCATCAACATTAAGATTACAAAAAGAACTTGTAGTTTAGTCGGTGAGTTGGTTTTATGACCACCCTTTTTGCCGATCTCTCATCTCTAAACCCTCTTTCTAGCCTACTCAATCCCACTCATTTGTTCTCAGTCGGCCTCATTTTGTGGCACGCATGCGAGAGACAGAAAGACAAGCCGCACATAGAAATAGAGAGGGAGGACACAAACAGTCAGGCAAACATGCATAGAAAAGTTTTATAATAAAATTATTTGTTTGGGCTCCACAAATAGACAAGTTTTTTCAGCCGTACATTTCATTTTTGCAAAATGTCACTCTGGGGCATACTCTTTTATAACTCCGCAACCCTCGCTAACAACTGAACAACCGAAACAACAACAACAACAAAAACAAGTACATTTATTTGTGGAAAGTTTGCTGAAAGTGAGCTTCTGAATGCGCAGGATAATAGCAAGCAAAGGCAGCCAGCCAGCAGCTGCATGTCAATGCCAAGTCACTAGCAATTAAACATGGCCAGAAGCAAAATAGGGGAAAATGTTTCGTGTGCATTTTCACAGCATAAGCATTTGCATATAAAAATAAAAATAAAAATTTTAGAAAAAACAAAAACAAATACGCAAATGCAAAATAAAAATACAAATAAAAATGCATTGCATTTGTGTTGGCGCTTTTCATTAGCAATGCCCCTACAGGCTAAACCCGCTTACCCACCAATTCGCTGCTGTTCCTGCTGCGGCTGCTGCTGTCTGGGCATCCAAAGTGACTTTCAATGTAAACGTCAGCGCTTTGTGCTGTTGACATTTGTGCGCCCAGACGACAACGACAACGACAAAGACGCAGACGAGTAGGACAACAAGGACGAGGAAAATTTACGATAAACATCTCAGCGGCATGCAAATCCCTTTTAGGAATGCCACCAGGCGCTCAAGAGCACTTCAGCATTTCTAGCGCTGAGAGATCTGAGCCGGCACAAACACAAAGGCAAAAGTAGCTGACAAACGGCATCCTATTTGAAATTTGAGTGGCAATGCGGCATTAACCAACACTGTCAAGCATTAACATTAACTTCATATTGCACTTTACTCAACTCCAACTTCAGCTGACAGCCAAGAGTATGATGTATTTGTGGACAAAACAAAAATTAATCAACAAGAAAATTCAATAAAATTTTGTTGTTTTTTGTTTTGATTATAATTTTAAATGTATTGAAAAGAATTTAAAGAGATTAGACATTCAAGACTTTATTCTGAAAAACAATTTTTGATGTCATTGAATTAATAATAGAAATATTTATTCTAGAAGTTGAAAGTTAGAAGAAATTAGCTTTGAAGGCGCCGTTTCCTATATGTCGCAAAGACATCGATTTTAATCGAACAGTTTGGAGGTTTTTTGTGGCCGTGACATTTTACTAATAGGCAGCTCACAATCTTGGGGTTCACGATCCTTGTGGGGTTTATTTCGAAACGCTTTCAGATCGCGAAGTTCGCGTTTTAATAAATCTAACGAATTTGTGGCTTGCGCCGCGGTATTGTTTTTAGCTAACACCAGGTTCTATGATAGATTTATCGCTTAACTTTTGAGTTATTTTCATCTTAACTCTGCACAAAAGTTGTTAAAGCAAACAACGAAATTATGACAATTTTATTATAATTTTATTTTCTACCTAAATTGTTTAGCAATATTTAATAAAGTTCTTGTTTAAATATTTGTAAGAACTTTTACAACTTGACTGCATCGTCACAATGATTTGAATTTTAAAAGGTTTATTTATCGTTTTTTATCGTGCCACATTTTGCAACTGAAGAGTTGTTTGTTGCACTGTTGCAATCGGCGAAGGAAGGATAAGGTGTTTTTAGCCGCTGGAGTCTTGCCTGTGGCTTGTGCTTGATCTTGCAGGTTCCCTTCCTTGAAGGCTTAAAGGACCAATACTTGATGCCGCATTTATTCGGAGTAGTTGGCGCCGGTTTCAATAGTCTACACATAACGGGCACAAGGTTACGGCATTTATGCAATGTTCTTGCGGCCCAACGGGGCAAAGAGGTCTGGCGACTTTGAATTTCAGCTGATTTAATCACCTGCACAGTGTCCAAAGAGTCGATATGATAGGTACTATCCCGGCTCTTGCTGGGCCTAAACATTTGAGCATGTAGTCGCGGCTTATAGCCCAAAATGGGACGCACTCGAAGCTCATCGTCCAATTTGCATGGCCGCAGTGGCTTAAAATATGCTGGCACAATTTTCTCTTCGATGTGGTATTTTAATTTCCTGGGCTTAATGGGCAACTTGCCATTTTTTAAGGTGCACATGCAACGACGGGTATGGGACAAACCAATCGAACGTTGCATGCAAGTTTTAAGGCTCATAATCAGTTTTAAAAAAAGATAAAAAAATTTGGTACAAATTTAAAATTTATGCTATCCGAAACTAAAATATATTTCAATTTCATGCATCTTTACAGGTTTTTGACAAGTTTAACAAAGCTTTTTTATTGGTTTTTAAAAATCTTACAACATTTTTTTTTATATATTAAATAAAATAAATAAATACGAAATTTATTCTATGCAAAAAATTTTTATTCCTTTTTAGTGCTTAACAAACAAGGGGAACCTTAATAATAAAACTATGTCCATTTGAGTCTTGTTGTATGAAAGTTCAAACAAAAGTTGATTCAAATTTTATGCGGCAAGTCCGTTGCAAAAAGCACCAAAAAGTTAAGCAACTCTCTCTTCACAAAAAGTTTCCCCCTCAAACAATAAGCAAAATGCATTAATTAATTCCTGGGAATTTTTCTCTCTTTTTTTAACCTTGTTCTCCCTCTCTCTTTCTTTAAGCCCACTCTGACCCCAACGTTAGCTTTTTGATCGTTTTTTTTTTTCTATTTTGCTGACCAACAACAACTTTATGTGAGATTGTTTTTTATTTTTTTTTTTTTTTGCAGGCTGCCCAAATTGGGCTCTGGGCAACTGCCTTGAAATCGAAACGGCCAAAAGATTGCGCCGCCAAATTGTTAACAGCAATTGACCCATTTTTCATTGTGGCGGGGGGGGGGAGGCCTGCCTCTCAGTTGCACTCATGCATATCTCGCGGCGGCAGCTGTATAAAAGCGAAAACTGGTTCAAGCATCGCGTACAACATGGCGTATACTTATTGGATTTTATTTTTTTGATCACTTGTTCGCATTTTGTTTGCCTTGTTTGTGCAGAAGGCCAAAAAAAAAAAATAAAGTCATGAGCTTGTTTTGCTGCTGTCAGAACACTTTTATGTTAAGTTTTATTTGTTAATTTGATTGTTGTGTCGAGCCTTGAAACAGGTTCGCAACTGCCATTTAAGTAAGAAATAACTCACATAATTTGCCATATACAACTGGGTATAAGCGGTCTCAAAAATTCATTAAATAATAAAATCAAAACTCAGCTCGAAAAAACCATTCATGCCTCTTACAAAAGCTAACGAGCTAAAATAAGTGTGAACATACTTTGTTTGATATCAAAAGTGAATGTTAAATTTGTATCTCTTTAATAATCAATAGCCTTGTCAACTCATTTGTGAATAGGACGCAACTGAATAAATAATCTAAGTGCATAATACGCTGTTTACCTAAAGGAATGAATGCATCTCTTTAGTATCCATTAGGGTGCACTCTCCCACGCTAGCATTTAAATAAAAAAAATGCAGCAAGTTAAGTAACGACAACTTGGTTGACTCAAAATTTCGGATGAAGCACCAAAGCACAAAAGTAAAATGTACATAATGCACTTGCCACTTTCAACGAGCAGACGCTACACGTACAGCAAGTTCAGTATGGATCCGAGCTAAACTGAAGAAAGAAGAGAAGTCGACGTGTGCGGGACATTGGAATGATTTCATTTACTTGCAATCAATGAAATTGCACTGATGCAATTTTGTTTGGGAAGCCAAAATAAACAACAATTGGGAATGGGCTAAAAAGTAACAGTTGCAGTAAAAGCAACTTGCAACAGACGATGCAAGTATGCAGTAATGCGGGTGCTGATATAACGTGGGGGTTTGAGGGTCATGCCTGTCTGTCACAACAGCTGCAGTCAGCAGGGTGGAGGAACAGTTGAACGTCTGGCGACAGCCGTAAGGCAAACGCGGTCTGCAACAGTAGCAGACAGGAATTTTCTCATATCGCACAGGCGAAAATATTTTTGGCTAGCAGCACGTAGACGCGCGAGAAGGATGCGGAACCATTCACCTTCTGGCTGCCTCACGGCAATCCTCCATGTCAGGAAACGCTGGGAAAAGTTCACATTGTGCTGCCATTGACATTAGGACTTGGATTGGATTCGAGAAAGAGAGAACGATAGAGAGAGACAGATTTGAGAAATATGTCAACTAGCCTCCCTAATCTTCCACACTTCAAACTTGACTTGACGAAAAATGAGTAGAAAACGTAACCAGGGTAGGTAAGTTTGTGAGGTTCCTACAGCAGCTAACCTAGCCACATAACTAACCACTACACACAAACACACACATTCACACACACAGTCAAACACCGCAACTGAATGCAACGCCAAAGGAAAGAGAAGAGAGTTTGCAAATAGAACTGGAAGAGGAACGGGAACGAGAACAAGACAGGAATGTGGCATCAACAACATCATCGATTAGTAAGCAGGAGGAAGTGGAAAAGGAAGAAAAAGAGGAAAATGCAGATGCAGATGAGGAGGAGGTGAGAGATGTGCCGCTTATTTTACTTGCCGCAGAGAAGCGGCGTGAAACAAAAGATGCTGAATCAAACACTGATCCCAAACGTAAAAAAACAAATGTTGAATCAGAAATATCAGGGGATAATGAAACACAACCATTACCAAATCAACGAACATCCATAGCTGGACAAAATGTTGTATTCTTTCACAAAGAAACAACAGATATATATAAAACAACCAGCTCGGATCAATACGATAAGGATGAACCAGTCACCACCAAGACGCAGAAGATATATAAAAAGCGTACGTTTAGTAGATACCTAAGGAGAGTATACATGTTATTTGATTTTTAAACGCCTTTTTAGGACCGCCAATAATAAGTTCCTTGGCTAACGACTCGGATGAATCATTGGAAATACAAAGAAATGCTCCTAAAAGTCGACTGGCCAGTTACGAAATGGGTGACAACATTATGGAATCTGATTTTCCACTATCGGATGCAACGATTCGATTAACAACTAGAGAAAGCCACAGCCTGACGGTCACAAGCAGCACTTCCTTTTTCGTTAGAGAATACGGATCTGTTGACGATGGCAATCTTCATCCACACTTCGGACTAGGCTCAGGCCTGGGCTTCGTAAGTGAGTGAGCGAAGTGTATGATGTCAATGAAGACTGATTTTTTTTTCGTCTCCATTCACATCAATTCTAGATCTACATGGCTATACCACCAGATGGTGGCTACGGTTGGGTGGTGCTCGTACTCAGCTTCATTGCGCAGCTCATTGTGGACGGCATTGTATTCACTGTAGGCATATTGCTGCCCTACATCAGCAAGGAGTTCAATGTGAACAGTGGCCAAGTTGTTCTCGTGGGCAGTATACAAATCGGTTGTTACTTTATGGGTGGTGCATTTTCCAGTGCTTTGATCAACAGCTATGGCTTTCGTCCAGTGGCTTTGCTTGGTGTGATAATCTCAGCTTTAAGCTTACTGGCGGCAAGTTTTAGCCCCAATTTGGCCACGATGATAGTGTTCTATAGTGTTCTTGGTAGGTAAACTGCAAGGAACAATGTCGTTCTATAATTATGTTTTATGTACGAAGACTACAAAGATTACAGTGGTTTTAGGTGGACCTGGTTTGAGCATGATCTGGGTAAGTTCACAGCTCATCATTGGATATTACTTTGAGCGTTATCGTCCCATTGCCAGTGGATTTTCTTGCTCTGGTGCTGGTGCTGGCATTTGTATCTTTTCCATTACAAATACCATTCTGGTACAGAGCATTGGTTGGAGGAATACCGTACGTGTTCAGTTGGTCCTTGTATGCTTGCTCTTCTTTGTGGCTATGGCGTACTTGGAGGTTACACCAACTCCAGTTGGTTTAATGCATACGGATCATGGTTCCAGCTCCAGTTCGAATGAGTATTATGGCTATTTTCATGTGCACAACTTTCTTGGCGATGATGTCTCCTCCAAGAGGTCTCGTCATGTCCTCAATACCTATGAGCCTCCGATGCAGAGACGAAGTAAATGGAAACGCTGTGTGCATTTCTGTTGTCCCTGTTGTGGAAGAACTAGAGCGAAAAATGAGGCAACACCCTCAGAGCGTTCCGAGCGCAACTATGTGGTCCGACCGGACCCCATACAGCGAGAGGATCTCTTTTACACAGGACCCGTTGTCTATGAGGAACCTCACAACATTGAACAGTTCGATGGCAAGGAACTGGAGCTAGTTGGCACTCAAACGCATGTCTGTTAAAATTCTACAGCTTTAACATCCAGTTGTTTTAATTTCAACACTAATCCTCTAGCTACAAAGAGCTGCATATGGTTTACATAACATCAAGGACTACGACAAAACAAATGAGGCTCCGGATGTCGGGTCACGTGCTTCCAACCCTGATCCACCCACTTCAAACCGCCCCACGACGCCCACCAGCCAGCAATCAACAAATCGACGTAAGAAGCCAAGGAAAGGAAAGAAACGCCATTGGCTGCATAACAAGATAATAAGAGCATTTAATCGTCTTTTCGACGTGCATCTGCTAAAGATCTTTGAGTTTCGTATTTTGCTGGCCTCTGCCTTACTCTATCCGATGGGTTTCAATATACCCTTCGTGTACTCCAAGATGCGCACTACAATACCAACGGAATATGCTCAAATGATTGCTCCAGCGATTGGTGCATCCAATTTTTTAATACGCAATGTGTGCGGGTTTGTTGCCTACAAGCTGAAAGATTGGACAAACTATATTTGTGGTGGTGGCATTATGTTTGGCGGTTTCATGGTCTTCGTTAGCGCATTCTATGGCCATGATTTGATATGGTTTCAGTTTATGTACGGCTTGCTCTATGGCATTGCACCAGGTGAGCACCAGTTGTAGAATTTTGGTAAACTTCTGGCTATATAAAAGTATCTGCAAAGCTTGTTGCTTGAATTGTAAGTTCGATATTATATTCATTTCAATTCAATACCATAAATTCAATACGAAAATTAGTTCCAACAAATCAAACAGAAACTTCCAAACTCTCCATTTCTACTCAACTTACCTCTCTCCCTCAGCTGTCTTTGCCACACTGCGTGCATTGATTTATGTACGCTATTTAGGGCTCTCGAAGTTGACGAATGCGTTTGGCATAACCGCCTTGGCCATGGGCTTGGGAGTATTTATTGGCACCACATTGGGCGGTGTAATGGTTGATCAAACGGGTGGTTATGTAGTGCCCTTTGCTTTTGCCGGCGTTTGCATAATGTTGTCTGGGGCATTGAAGCTGATATTGCCAACGTTGATAAAATGTCGCGAGAATCGCAAGAAATATTAAAAAACTTTGTACAGCTTACGATGCATTGGTTTTATTGGTTGTTCTTGTTGTTTTTTGTCATTTGTTGTATTTTACAAAATGTCTCATGCATTTGTAGTTGATTTCTGCTGTTGGTGTTGTTTTTTAAATATTATTATTACATCATAAGTTTATGTGTTTGTGTGTGTTTATTTTTTTATGTCTAATTTCATTTATTTTACACTTAATTGGACGCCACAAACAGAAGCTGTGGAAAATCGCTGCATGTGACTCTCAAACTGTTTAACTCTAAACTCAAATTGGAAAGTGGCTTACCGTGCCAAAAAAAAAAGCAGTAGCTCTATCAAGCACTAACTACTCCAACAGAAATCGCTTTATTTGTCCTTAAAATTTTTATGTTTGGATCCTTGTTAAAACTGTGTACTCTTCATATTCATATAAATTTATCAAACCTAAACCAAATTGAATAATCTGCTTGAATTTCCAAAGTATGAAATAAATTGATTTATAATTGATTTTCTTCTGACTGAATTATAGGCATTCAAGCACATTGATTTAATTGTGATTCTCAAACTGTTTTGTGGTTTTCTGTGTACGCAAATTGAACTTGTTGTAGGTACTAGAACTTTTTCGAACTCAATTTAGATCGAATTCTGTTGTTGATGGTTGCTGTTGTTCTTGTTGTTGTTGTGTTGTTGTGTCGTTTACCTTTATTGCATTCTGTTATAGTTTAATTAACTTAGTTTTACATTTAATATTAGCTTAATTGTGTTGCACAAACACACACAAACATAGACATATAAATATATTGTGCTTGTGTGTGTTTGCTTTACTTCATGGTTTTTGTTTTCTTTTGTTTTTTACCTTGTTTAGTTACGCAAATGTTCACGCTTTGTTTTTTTTTTTTAACTTTGTTTCAGTTAATATACTTTGAATATGCGAGGCTGGTTCAATAAAATATGTTAAAAGTTATAATTTATTACTTTTTCATTGAGTAATAATTTTTTATATATTTTTCAATTTATTTTGTTTGAGTTTTATTGAACCACTCTCACTATTAGATTATCATCTTAAATTTGTACGTCTACTATTAAGTTGTTTCTTGTTTTATATGGTTTTTATATTTTTATGGATTTGCTTCTATACTCATATTTATATAATTTCTATAATAATATATGACACATATTTTTAAAGTTCTGCTTGATTTTTTGTACAAAAAAATGTAGCTTTAGCAAACAGAATTGAAGAACTTAACTGTCGCCAAATGTGTGTGTTTATGTGTGTGTGTGTTTTCATTAAATCCATTTTGTTATAAATATTGTCAGTAGTCTTCGGTTTCATATGCAATTTTCTTCATTTTAATATTATATTGAAAATTTGACTGTCTGCATTTGCGTGCAAGTTTCTTTGGTTTAGTTCTTTTCTTAAATCATTTTTCAATTTCGTATCGTAATCTAAAATTAAATTAAAATCGCTTAGCAGTTGTTGTTGTTGTTGTTGTTGGGGGATCAATATCGGCATGGTCTTTCCGCTTGTGTGTTGTTTGGTTTTTCTTGCTCTTCCTCCTTCTCCTTATGACACTTAAATTAAAATTATATATAGTATATGGCCTGGGCTGTTGCTGTTGCATCGCGCGTTGTTCATGTATCGGAATCAGACCTGCAGCGTGTCATTATTTGAGAAATTAAATGCATATTTGATACATAGCAGGGTAGTGTAGAGAGTGCGGGGGGGTGGAATGGGTCGGCAGCACTTACCAATTAAAATAGGTCTGCGGCTCGTGACAGTTGCGCTCGGTGCCGCACCATTTGGATTGCTGGAGCGCCGGACAGGGTCGTCCACCCCGCTTGCCATGCTTGATGACTTTGCGATACCGATGCATCTCACCAATACCACAACTCTTGCTGCAGGCCGTCCACTCGGACCAGTGACTGACGCGGCAGTCGCGGCGCCGCTTCGATACAAATGAATTGCGACGTCGCGTTGAGGAGAAGGATGCTGTGCCGGATGTGGCCTCTACCGAGTGATTACTGTTGTTGTTGCTAATATTATTGGTTGCAGCATCGTTGCGTCTATAGCTGCTGGCAATGCTCTGCATCAACGCATGCTTATCATTTTTGGGCACAACATTGACTACACCACCAGCCGCCGACTGTTGACTGTTATTGTAGCTGCAAAATGAGAATATGAAAAAATGTGATTAAATTTAATTAAACAGGTCTAAATAATTAGATTATTTCCAAAAACTTCAGCTTATATCCTTGCATTTTCGCGCTCAAATTATAAAAGAATTTCATTGAAAGTTACGTTCAGAGCTTGCTTATTGAATCAATTGATTTGCGCTATGATATTGTTAAGCAGCTACGAACATAATATGTTGCCTTACAAGCACGATTTTTGGCACAGAGATTACACATACGCCATGTTGTGTTGCAAGGTGTTTTGACGCTGAGCGCGTTTCTTATTTCAGCACGTCAACTGTAGACAATTTCAATTTAAATTTTTGCCTTTTTGCTGTTTTCACTGTGTGGATTATCACGTGTGTGTGTTGTCTGCTTTACCAAAAAGTGGCAGAGGCGGAAAACCAGACCAGGCCAAAGAGAAAAAGCAGCAACATTTGCTACGCCGCCGTTGATTTCCTTCCTTCCTTCCTTCCTTCCTGGCTGACTTCCGTGTTTTGTTTCCTGCACTTTTCGTTTATTTGCATACACATGCCGTGCAAAATCGCGCAAATAATAATGAAAAAAAAAAGCGAAGAAAAAGGAAATCAACAGGGAAATGCGGACAGGAACTAGGCGGAGGATAAAGCACCACCGTGAAAAATGCCAAGTAAATTGGCGAATATATTGAAAACGTGAGACTAAAGACTCAAAAGAGAGACGAGTCTTTTAAAGGCCTCAAATTGCGTCGCAAGTGTGAAAAAGCAAGGTAAAAGCGTGGATATGCATGGAAAAGCAATTCAAAAGCCAACAACACACACATACGCCCGAGGCTATACAGCTGCTTTCGGTAGAAAAAAAGTAATGAACAAAATTTCCCAAATTGAAATTTCAAACATTTCTTTCCAACAAACTCACATGTATGCGTGTGTGCTGCTGCGTGTGCGTGTTGAATAGCAGCTATTAGCAACAATTTGTGCTTATGGCAATTACCGTTAGACGACGCTTCAAACTGTAGCAAGTAAATATTGTTTTATGCACAATTTGTTTACAGAACAGAACATTTCATATTTTAATGTTGTTAGCTAAACTTTGTTTTAATGTTTGGAATTTTTTTGGTACAATACTAAAAACTCAACTCGCATTTGTACTTGAAAAGTATTTAAGATCATCGAACTAAATATCCTTTTAAAAAAAGCACTTTATTTTAAAAATTTCTTTCTTTGACCAATTTGATTTAACATTTTGTAATTCATTGTCATTTAGTTATACCTTTGATGTTTTTCAGCGAATAGTTTAACCTATCACTCAATTTGTTTTTATTTTTGCACCTTTTTGACAGAAATTCCATAGAATTAATAAACAAAGTAGTTTGCGATTTAAAAAAGCTTTATTTTAAGGGGAATTCTTTTGTTGTGGCTTTGATAAATATTGAAAATGCTGATAATCAAATTCCCAATTAACTTTTCAGACATTTGCGCTCTCACAAAACTTAACAATTTATTCACAGTCACATGTTTTAGATATGGAATATATAAAAATTAGTTATTCTTAAGGATAAGTAGATAAATAAACACAAAACAAGACACAATTTGGACCTAGCAAATGACACAACAACAAACTTCTGTACCAGGTTGTGCATAAACTGTAGCAGTGGCAACTTGCGGGCGTGGCGGTCCAAAAGTTTCAACAATAACTGGCGGCGGTGCAGCACCACCGACATAAACCGGCGGTCCGCCAATAATTACTGGCGGTGGTACAAAGCCAATGCCAACACCAATCGGCGGTGGGCGTGCGCCAATATTAACATCCACATTGACATTGGTTCGTGGTCCGGGACGAAAGCCGGGTGCGGGACCAGGTCGAAAGCCGGGTGGCGGTCGTTGCGGTCCGGGACCATAACCGCGTCCTGGCGGCGGCATCTTTCCTTCTTGACTCTTCGAGTGTTGTTCAGCAAACGTTGGCTGACCGTTGACTGAATGCCATCAAAGTGTTTTCTTCACTCATCGAGTGCGGCTCACTTAGCTAATTAATTATCAATTAGGTGCCGTCGTCAGCTTGGGGTGATTTTGTTTCGTCTTGCCATCGATTAGATAAGGGTGCGATAAAGGTGGCTTAAATTCACATGGTGATAAGAGGCAAGCTGTTTTGTCATCGATAAGCGATGAGTGGGCGCTGGAAGTGCAAGAAATATTTTCCCACACACATAAAACTTTCACATAACATTTCTAAATTAAACCGAAGTTGAATACCGAGTGAAGTAGTTGACAACTACAGCGAGAAACGTCGGGTTGATAAATTTCGTTTCGCACATTCCATTCTTGACTTGAGCACGAATCAAGTGCAAATAGTTTTGATACTAGAAAAATTAGTCTTGCATCCAAGTATTATTAATAATTATCACACTTCTTATCGAGATAAACATTTTTAGTGAACATTCATTTAAATTAACACCCTAAGTTCTTTAAAAATTGCTAGATAGATAGTTCTATATCTGAAGATATTGCTGGTGGTTTTTAGTAAGGACAGGGAATTATTCAGTAAAAAGGTATGATATGCAGTCAGTTTTTCAGAACGGCTAAAATACGTATTCAAATTTACAATTTTTAAGCTTAAAGCTTTCAATTTATTTCCTACTTTTTCAAGTTGATAGCTTTTAGGAAAGGATGCAACAGCAACGTTTCGATGCCTCTGGCTGTTGTGGTGGTGCTGCAGCCAAATCTGTGCTCAGTCTGTAGGTATTTCGGCGCGTATCAGTGGTTTCCTCGGATACCGTGCCGACAAGCACCAATGGTGGTTCGAGTGGTGGCTCAATGATGAGTTCCGTTTCGCTTACAGTTAAAGTTTCAGTTGGTGATGTTGTTTGTGTTGGCTGCGGATTGAACTGTTTGGGTAATGGCACTGATTGCTGTGGTGGCAACTGCAAATCTGTTTGCAAAACAATCTGCTCAATTATTTCTGGTGGGGGCAGTGGGGGTGGGGTAGGTGGTGCAGACTGTTCCAATTGAGTGTCTACGATGGACGTTGATTGGGTTGTAGTTTCAACATCTGCAACAGTTGCTGTAGCTAGGGATTGTGGTGTTCTCTGACTGCTGGGTGATGGTGGTGGCAATGGCGCTGTTGGCACGGGTGGTGCATCCAAATCTGTTAGCCAAACAGGCACCTCATCGCTGGACATGAGATATGGTGGCGTCGAGGTGGGCAACGGTGGTGGTAAGGGTATTCCTGGTGCTGTCTGTTTATGCGAACGACGTTGATGATGTTTATGATGATGTTGAGGATTTTCTTCTGTTTCTATCTCGAGAATATCCAAGCCATCGCTTACATCCGTGATAGTTAATGTTGTTGAAGGCTCCGAATGATGATGATGATCTTTGTGATGATGATGATGATGATGATGATGTTCGCGTTTCGCTGACGTTGGTGTCGTCTCAACTACTATTGCAATATTTTCGTTAATTGTTGCATTATTTATCGTTTCGCTTGTGCTTATCTCCTCAATTGTTGTTCCCATAATTACTATTAATTATTTTTCGGGCTCCGTTGCGTATTCGTTGTGCTGTCTAACTAACATTTTTTAGTTCCAAACCAGTCAATTTATAGTTTGAAAATGTTTATGTCATAGCATATGTATTTTCATGCCACAAATCCTTACAAATAAATACCTAGTCGCACTGATAAGATAGCTGCCAAAAACTGTTAAGTTTTATTAACTAATTTGGCAACTTTTTGACTTGGCATTCGACTTTTGTTGTTGCTGCTGTAGCTCTGCAACTTTGTCTTCTTGTGGCTTTGGCTCTAGAAATTACATTAATTTTTATTATAACAAATTCCATTAATATCCATGTCGAATATGATAATTAGCTTACGGCTTTTCTGCTGTTTTTGTGCTTTATTTCGCTTTCGTTGTTCCCTATTTGCACTGGCTCCAATAATGACAAGTGTTGTTGGCGGCACAGACATGTTGTTTGTTTTGTTCAGTGCGCAGTTAACTTAGCTACTGTTGGCCATTTCAGTGCTTTGTTTTACTTTTATAAGTCATACAGCCTACCAACCAAAACCCCCTCTATACTGATAAGACACAATAGATAGTAATATATCATAATCAATTTCTTCACCTATAACTTTGCCTTTTGACTTTTAAGGTATTGCAACTGATATCTATATGGCATCAAAGGTTTATAAAGTTATGGGATGCACACTTGATATGAATATTGTTTGAATATTTGTTGATAACCTGATTCCATGAAATGGCTAAAAAAAAGGTAACAAAGGTTTTGTGCAAATGTATGTATCGGACAGAAGAAAGCATCTCCGATCCCATAAAGTATTTATAGTATTCTTGACTCAGTAACAACTGTCCCTTCGATTTAACCATGTTCGTCTGTCTGTCGCTATATATACAGATTTGGAACATTAGCTCTTCTAACCCATAAGCAGTACAAGTTTGTTCCAAATAAGCGATAACTCTTCCAGTTCCGATACTCACATGCAATTGATAGCAACAAAAGTTTGAAATTGAATATTTTAAAACTTGATCCAAAGACAAAACAGTGATCAAATTTGATTGAAATCGATTGAGATATCGAAGATGCAAGTTAAGTCAAGCATTTATTAGCGCAGTTTCGCACTTTTCCATATGTACTTACATACAAACAATGATTGTAGGCGTAATGCCTAGGGTTCATTGTACCTCCTAATCGAGCTTTCTCGATAAGAGAAGTTCTTCTTTGTTTTCTTTTTTGTACCCTTAAACCGTGGATCTCAGAGACTACAAGAGCTAGAGACTTCAGATTTTGTATATAAGTTCTCCTATACCATGAGCAGAACAAGTTTGCTTCAAATTATCGATAACTATTCTGGTTTCCGATATACACATGGAATCGATATCAAAAATTTATGGAATTTGGAAAATGTAAAAAAGGATAGGGAATTGAAGTTAAGTCAGTAAAGTCTTATATAAATTTAATTTATTTATTGCAACTGGGTTCAGGGTATCTTCTAGTCGGGCTCTCCCGACTAGAGCCTTCTTACTTGTTTTTTTTTGTGATTCATTGCATCTTGCATGAACACTTTTAGTTTGTATCCAGCTCAAAAGATATCATGCTCAATTTCTTACTAAAATGTTTTCCTGTACTTTTATTTATATAAATGCTTTGCCTTTCGTTGATTGCCAATTAAAATAGCTATGATGCAATGAGTTTTATTTAGTTTTGTTCAATTAAAAGCATATTTGTTGCAATTTGTTTTATGTAATCCGATTAAAAGCGATTTCACATTTATTATAACGTGGATAAAATTAGGCCAAAGGTTAAAGGTTTGGTTCGAACAGTTATGCTTTAATTTTGCAAGTCTGCACAATGTCAATTTGAATAATATAATAATTTTGAATGTTTTTAGAGTGTTAAGTTCTCTTTACATTAGAAATTTTATTTGTCCAAGAAACAATTAAATTCCTGCCAGAGTTTACGATTAGATTCATTTATAGAATCATTAATTCATCAAGTTTTTTTAGTTTCTTAGGTTGTCAACATTTTATCTTTGTTTCAATTTCTGCACTTCCATAAGTTGCTTCATTGTTGTTTAAATTGGTTTTGGTTGCTTTCTTCGGAGATTTAAACATATTTTCAAACCACTTTTTATGTTTATTTGGATTTTCTGTCTCTTCAATTTCTTTGCATTTTTCCTTTGATTTTTTTGAGTTTGCTTTTAGTTGTTGCTTCATTTGTTGCTCTGCAAATTTGAAGAGATTTATTATTTACCGCAGACTTTCTATTCGAAAAAAAGCTTTAAGCTTACTTTGCTCTTTCTGGAGCTTTCTCTCTTTTTTTCGTAGCTGATATTCGCGTTCATATTGTTGCATTTGCAGCTGCGAAATTGGCTGAAAACTTTGAAATTGCTGCTGCTGTTGCCGCTGCATGTTGCACGCAGTGTTGAGTGCCACATATGTAGTTATTGCTGGCAGTGCAAACATGTTGTTGACGTCCCAAAATCTATCTTCGAGTGTTTGTTTTTTTTTTTTTGGCGGTGGGTTTGGCGTGTGCTTTGGTTCTATAGCAAAAGCATTTTAAGATATGGCAATATCATTGATAAGATTGCTAGTAATTACACTGTCCGAGCAGTTTTTCAAAATCTCAACATTTGCTGTTGGCACAGTTTTGCAGTCAGCTTGCCAATTGTGCTGTTTTTCAAGGCTTATATCTACGCCCACACAGCTGCCCTGCCAATGGTTCTTATACTCTAATACTCTGTAAAGAGTATATTGGTTTTGTGCCATTCCCTTCATGGTGTCTGCCCGTCTGTCTGTTCGTCTAAGCGTTTTAAATAAAAAAAATAAAAACCTCAAATATCTTTTACAGTTTTTAAGCTAGAGTAACCAAATTTGATGGCAATTCAGCTGGCGAAACAGCTTAGATGTTCATCGAACTATCTTTTAACCTGGGTGAATCCTTTACTACACAGATATCAGGGTATACCGCAGTCGATTCCGCCCGCCTACAACGTTTTCACTTGTTTTTTTTTATTTATTTCTATTCTATCTGCTCTTCCTTTAGTTTTGGCACTCGAACACGTACACGCTTTAAAGCCTGCCCAGTAACTGGGTTTTAACTTGGAGTTTTGGTCTTGTCATTAAATATGCAGGTTACCAGTGCCAATGGTGCCAAAAATCCACTTGAGCAGCAACAACAGCAACAAAAGCAGCAGCAGCAACGGTCCCAATGGTCCCAACGAACACAGAAAAGTGGGCGTGACACTGGATTAGTTGTAGTTTTTGTGTTTGTATCCTGCACGTCGACAGGACGCTGAACCGACTTTTACTCGAGTTAGCCAAGTTGGATTTAAGTTTCCTTAGGTTTTCTTTTTATGCACGCGATTTTTTTTTATTTTGTTTTATTTGTACCTTTAAGAAGGGTATTTCAGTTTTGTTAAGAGATTTGTGCAGCGTTTGTTTGTTTTTTAGGTTCTTGGAAATCATAAGATTTCCTATCAAAAAACTCTCAACAATGGAATTCTTGTGTTCTGTAGGTATATTTTTAGTTCAATATTTTATAGATTTCTTTTGTTAGAAGGGCATTTGAACTCCTCGCTGTCCAGGCTTTAATGATTGCTTGTTTGAGGCAAGCTCTTTAAAGTTTCAGCATTAGCCCAGTTACGTGCCACGCTCTTTGTCAGTGTCTCAGGCGCTTTGTCACCACCAACCCCATCCCCCTTTATGCTTGAGTAGGATGTAATGTGGTTTGAAGTGTGTTGGTAAGCGCATCTTTTGTTTGTTGCTGCTGCCTTTCACACAGCTGCTTTAAATGTGCTGCAAGTAGCAGTGCTACGTCGAGGTAAAAAAACACACCTACCACGCACATGTTAAGTGTGTGTGGAAGGCAAAATTGATGTCTAGAAGAAATATGCAGATAGATTTCTAGTCGTTAAACTGCATGTTGCCTTCATATTGCGCATACGTTACGTGGAACACAAACAGCTTGAAGTTTTCTATATGTATGCTCTAAGCAACTATGTTTGGCAAAATAATTTGTTCAGCTTTGTCAAATATCTTACAAATTACAGCAAGTCTTAGTATGAGTATCAGGGGGAAGTAAGCTACACTTTTGCGTCGTATTGGTTTCTTATGTTTATTTTGTGACTTGTCATTATCATTATCATTATTGTTCACTTGTCATTTGCCTGCTGTTCCATTTGGCTTTATTCAAGTTGAGCTTCAATTTATATATTTCTGGTTCGTTTATATTTGGTTTGATATTGATTATTATTTAACCCAGTTAACTGCATTTTTTGTCCTCATTACCATAAACACTATTGATTGGCTTAAGAGAAGGATAGTTTTTTTCGCCAAGCAATGAGCAAAGGAAAAAAAACTCCTTTTCAAGTTCTTTAAAACTTCATTCAATAAAAATCAAAATAGTTTTTTTTTCTACTTTCTGCTTAACTCACTTGGGATTCATTTTGGCCAACAGCTGGGTGCGTATGCGTTGCTTTTCGTCATTAAACTGTTGCAGCTGCATCTGTTGCGGTGATTGTTGCTCCTGTCGTTCGCGCTCCCTCTGGCGCTCCCGCTCAATGCTCGCGGATAGCTCGTTGTTCATCTCGACGTGATTGTGCTCGGCATCCAGATGGGTTTGCGTTTGCACCGTTTCATATTTGCGATCATCCTCGGCAATGTTGAATACTTCGCTCAGCTCGTACTCCTTCAACTGCAAACAAATGGCAAAATGGTTCATATGTATATGTAAATTTCCAGCTGGGCAAAAGCAAATGTTAAACATAACACACACACACATATAAACTCACATATGTGTGAGTGTGTGTGTGTGCAGCATATTAATTTACGCGGATTATGTGCCCGGCATGAGCAAAAGCAGCTAAAACACAAAATAGCTGCAGGCATACGAGTGTATGTCAATGCACAGAAAGAAAATATGGTAAACATAGCAGAAATCAATAAATATTCAAATCAAAAGATACATTATAATATTTCAACCGATTTTACCTTAGACGAAAGTTGTTAAATAAAGTTTAGCAACGACTCAAAACACAAATTTCTTACAGTGCATGTGAACAGGTGCGCCTAACGCGCTGCTAATTTCAATTTGTGGCAAATATTGACACACACACACAACAAAAGAGTGGGACGACTATACGCCAGGTGTGTAAAGGAGGAGTCAAGAGTGTAGCTTGGGTCTTTTAGGGGGTGTAGCTACCCATATTGAGGGTTCATTCTCAACTAGGAGAGCGTGGAGAAAAAGTTCTTTTTGTTTTGTTCGGGCACGCTGTCGCGCATTTTAATTTATTTGTTTGGGAGCTGGCTGTCATTTTCTATAAAGCGAGCGCCACGCCACGCCACGCGCATTGTTATTTGCCACTCATTGTTGTTGGTGCTGCAGCAGCAGCTTATCAGGGGCTACCTTTTGTAAATGCGTTGACAGCGACTGCGACAACGTTTGCCGTGTTGCTTTTGTGGAATTTAGGTACTAGCACACACACACACACACACACACACACACACACTTGCATAATCCGCATGACTGTGAAATTCCTTGTGGATTACGAAAACAGACCCAGATCTAAATCCACAGGCAAAAGCTTCTCTCTCTCTCTCCCCCTAACATTACATTCCAATCCGAGATTTAATGCGCCAAATGACACTGAAGGCATTTCAGGCATTTTGCTTTAACTAATTTGAGAAATTTAAGAATTTAATGCTAAACCAAGTCAACACATAATTACAACAAACAGTCAACGTTAGAGCGAAGGATGTGAGGGGGCAAGAGCAAGTTGGCCTGGTCCACATGTCTTGGCCATAAAATGAAGCAGACGAGCATATTCTGGTAAGTAAATAACTTTCCATTTCGCTGGCCATAAACAGAACTAGCAGAATTATAAGCAACATTAAAACGAAAAACTGTTTGCAAACAAAGAAGAAGCTTTAATACACTTTCATATTTACTTAGCACTTAAGCAAAATAGTTTAGAAAGGCATATTTATGAAATAACAGTAAATGTTTTCATTAAGTTTTCATACTTAAGCTTGTTGTATAAAGAACGAAAGAGGAATGTCTACTTAGAGCTAACCCATTTTCTGACAGCTAAATAAAACCCAAAGCTATCACAACACCGTGACAAACTCTCACTTATATTCCTCATGCCCCACCAAAGAGTATTTAAAGGAGCAGACAGTCTGCCTGTCATATGAAATAAAACTAGAATTAGTAGTGTCAGAAAGGCGTTACAATAACAACGACAACGACGACGACGACGACAACAATAACAACAACTAAAGGCAACAAAAACCGTCACCACCATCAACAACAAGATGGCGATAGCTGGCCAACAAATAAAGAATAATGACCACACGTACAGAGTTTGTGCCACGCCCATACCTAAAGCTCAGGCTTCTATAGTCCACTCACTCCACCTTCCCTACTCCCCGCTGGGTTAAGTAAACTATGCAAACGTAGTCGTAGCAGATGTTAGCAGCAAATGCAGAAACAACAGCAGCATTGGGCGTAAATTTTATGTGCGTCTCTTGGCCGCACATAAAAGCAATTTTGATGAGCGGCAACGGGGCAACTCACCCACTCTGGTTAGTGTGTGGTATATGGGTAACAGTGCTTCTTCATGCATTGTTTGCCGCACTTTCTTTAACGTCGTACAACGTCCAGCAATATAATTACAATGCCTGAATTGCTTTGCGTTCTCTCGCTCTCTCCTTGTTTCAGGATGTAGGGGCGTATTTAGTGCCGACCGTCGACTCTTCTTCTACTTCCATTACTAGGCTTATTGGTGATTTTGTTCTTTTCTAGGCAAGACCGAAGCAAATTTTGCATTAGCATTGTGCTGCAAATGGTTCACGTTCACGTTTTACGATTTGTGGCATCTAATGGATTGCCGCTTATTAAGATCCCCTTCTAACTGCATTGCCACAAAACAATTCGCTTCTAATGGTGGGTGGGGGCAAAACAAAGATTGTATAGCTTCGGTAAGCTAATGGCGATTTAGAAATAATTCATTGAATACAAATGTATGAGGTCCTTTAATTGGCAAGCACTTTAGGGGGTTGAAAAAGAACTTATCTAATCGCATCAGCAGGCAACTTGGCAATTTTTATGCTAAACGAAGTGGATTGAAGAGCTATCAGAATAGTCGATATAGACTAGAAAGAATTAGGTTGTAGCCATAGCGGCCTGATTGTTTTTCAACAAATACTTTAAGAACTTTTAATTTATGCTACGCTGCTTGGAACTTTCTATATAGTTATTTCATTAATATTTTTTTATAGTTACTTGCAAAGGACAACAGCTGCCAAGTAGTACATAATAGTTTCTGACCTTGTTTTCCCACACACATCTGTTTGTTTCCACTGGCTAATGAGGTTAACAAAAAAATGCATGAGAACTCCTTTCGTGTTTTTCTACACTCAGTTCAGCAGCATGCATTTCATTTTAATGTAATCAACATTATTTTTCACACATGTTTTTTTTTCTCGCGATTTTTTGCTGCCAGCTTCGTGGCTGCGGCAGCTGATTTATAAATCGCATTAACACGCAGCCACAGTAATATGCTGTGGTCCCACGAAACACACACACAAACACACCCAATAGACACACCCGACGCACACACACAGACACACAATGCCATAACACATGTTTGACGCCATTGTAATGCTAATGGCTCATTAGCACTTTGATTTTTTTTCGGAATGAGTTTGAAGTTCGGGTAGAGTTGGATGGCATTCCCTAACAAATACATGTATAGTAATTAGGGTTGTAAAAGGGGTCGCGTGGGGGTAGCAGGTTCAACATTTTGACTGCTAATTTGCAGTTAATTAACTTGTTTAAGCATTCATGTTCTTTTCAAGAGCATCATGCCGTAACGCTCTCCCTCATTTTTTATCGCTCTCTTACCTTGATAAACTGAAATGTGGCAATGGGCGGCAAACGCTTGCTCTTTGGATAATAGAAACTGCCGGCCGGATGTGCCGGATATCTGGAGGTGATGCGATAGATGACACCCTGCGGTGCTGTTGGCCAATTGGGTGCGGTAAATGTGAAGCCATTATCCGTGCCAGCATCCAATGGATCCAATTCAACAGTCACCGTATCAATCCAAGAGCCACCAACACATAGCTGCAGAAAAAAAGGATTTCAATGTTCAATGCATTTGAATTGTGTGTGCTTAAAGACGCGTCTTACCTCAAATGAATCGACGCCTATGAACCAATCGGGCGATGGCACAATGCGCGTCATTAGCGATACCAAACTGTGATTGCTGTCGACAAACACTTTTGCCTCACTTCTGCCCTCACCCAATTGTATTGCTGGCAGGCTAAATTCATCAAATACGCTGCGTTCCGTCATGATAGGTGGAGACAATGATGATGATGCTGTGTTGGAGTTGAACTTTTGAGATTGCTGCATTTGCTGTTGCTGCTGTTCACCAGCATTGCTGTCCAGCAGCTCTGTTTTGCCCGTTTCGGAAAACTGTTTGACTCCCGCCGTTGCTGGCTGTCCAATATGATAAAGCGCATAGTTGGCATTGTGTGTGCGACCTACAAACGAGACAGATTTTCACAGAGGGGGGAATTTGAGTAAGTCATTTACATTCAATGAGCTATAGCATTAAAAGAAAGAGGTAAAAGTAGAAAATAGAAACAATTGCTGCAAATTGTGCAAAAATTTGCATTTGTTGGCAAGTAAGGTAAAGCAGACTTTTAAACATTCGCAACATTCTGCTGCTGTCAGCTGTTTTCATTTGCTGACGGCTTAAATGTCACATTAAGTATACGCAATGTGGCGCTGATTGCGCTTTTAATTGCATTAGATGTGAGCTGTGTGTGTGTGTGTGTGTGTGTGTGTACTTTAGAAGTGTGTCATTAACAAAATGCAAGCTCAGGTGTTGCAAGTAGAGAAAAGATATGTCTGTTAAAATGAAATTTTCACCTGAAGATATTTATTTTAGGAATGTGTTTATTTTAGGAACACGATTTGATGATAGCAACTTTTATTGAAATTCTTTTCCAAATAATATATTTCTTATGATTTTTTATAATGGTTTAACGCTAAGATCAAATCTTTGTGCCAAAATCATTAAATATTCAACAGTTACTTTTGTGCTTTCTTTAATTAAAGCCTGCAACAACACTCAATTTTCTTTATGGTATGATTATGCAAAAGCACGTCAATATTTTTTAATCTCGATTGCATTGATGGTAAAATAGCAATCCACGACCATAAAGTAAATAAAGAAAATGAAAAAAGTTTCAGCCAAGTCAAAGCCACAGCCACAGCCAACGCCAAAGCCACAGCCAAAGCAGAGCGCCATTTGCAATTATTGGCAAGCGAACCAAAAGTATGCAACAAACTTGTCAATTACACAAAGTGCAAGGCAAATAGAGCAAAAGAAAAAATTGAAAATATATATACATAAATAATAATATTGCATTTGACACACTTTCAAAACAGGTTGGTCACAGTGCCATCCACCTATACCCTACCCCAATGCAAAACCAGCTTGACTTGCTGGCGGCATTGCATAAAAGCGCAAAAGTTGAAAAGGCAAAAATATGCTTTGTAGTCGAGTCGTGTCTTTTATTAGTTCGTTCGGCGAGCGCGTTGTCAAAGCACAGCATTGAAAAAAAAAACTTGTAAATTAAAAAAAGTGAGAAAGAGCAAAGAGCAAAAAGAGGGTGAGGGAGTGAGATAGAGCGAGTTGGAAAGCAAAACTAATAAATACGCTGACTCACTGTGGGAGCCATTGGAATAATGCAAAAAAAACTGAAACAAGACAAGGCGCAGCAACACAGGGAAAAAAAGTGGCACAAGTAGCATGTTGCAATGTTAATTGAAGACAAATAAAAGCCTAGGAGGGCAGCAAAAAAAAAAGAGAAAGAGAGAGAGAGGGAATAGTGCTGCCAAAGATGAGATGAAAACAGAAAGAAAACCGCAGCCAAGACCAGAAGCAGCGTCAGGCGGATACAACTTCAAAGGCGCTGCAGCGAATGTGATGGGAAAAGTGGGCGTGGCTAGAGGGCGGCAGCGTGTGACAATTTCATTTCAGTCAAATAAGAAGAAGGCAACACGAAACAAAAATTACACAGCCTAAGGGCGAATTGGAGCGCAACATTTTAAATTACTTGTGGCAATGGGCATTGCAAATGACTTTTTGTTTTAAAAGGCAAAGAAAATGAAGAACAAAAAAAAATCAAGCCATAGACTCGAAATAAAAGAAAGATACAAAAAAGTGATGGAAATGCCGGGGAACAAAAATATATGCACATTTGAGTAAAATTGGAGCAAAGTTATACAAATGATATGCTGCTAATAAAAAATGCTCAAGAATCAAGTGCAAAAAGAATTTCTTACGAAAATAATTGTAAAAGAAAATTAGTTTTAGAATTGTAAGGGAAAAGCACATGCATTGAAATAAGATTAAGATGTTTTGAAAGGCCTTATTGTCTTCCTTTCATACTTTTTAAAGGGGTTAAAAAATAAGTAAGCTTTTGGTATCCACTAAAAGTTGCAATAAACACGCTCTAAATATTATAAGCTCTAAGTAAGCTTTCCTTTTGATGTTAAGAACGAAGAAGCGAGTATGAACAAATTTTCATCTGGCCAACCACACAAAGTCTTAAAGCCAAGAAATGCAATTAATATCATCGATGCTCTGTCAAAAAACAATGGGAAATTTCTTAATTTCTTATTAGGCAAAATTCTAAACTATGTATTTATTTTTATCATGTTGACACATTTAACTTTTCATTCTAAATATAGCTGACAAATAAATTAAGGTCATTTTGTCATGACAGATCGGTCGTTTATATTAACGCTGGGAAATGGGCTTTATGGTTTTGAAGCTTATGGCCACTTTCGCTTTCAGGGCCAATATATGGCCAGCCGCTCAATCAATTACGGAATGGTCATTGTGTTGCCCACAAAATAAGCATAATAAATAAGCAATTAAATGCTTAAATTCTGCAAATTGTTTGCCAATGCGGTGGAGAATGCAAGGAAGGCAATATGTTGGTAAACAGTGGTCAAATGGTCATCGTTTATGTGACCGCAGTGAAAGAGACAGAGAATAAGCGAGATAGACAGAGAGAGCTAGATCTTTGGCAGCTGGGAGAGAGATAAATTTGAGCTGTTAAAGCAAACAATGAAACGGGAGCGAAATGGAGAGATAAAATAGAGAGAGAGAGCATAAGGACGTGAGTGTAATTAATGCTTAATTATGCACATTAAAAGCCAGAACCTGACACGGCTACTACTCTGCTCCTCCTCTGCTGCTGCTGCTGCTGCTTGCCACGTTATAAATGCGCGCCACGTATGCCCAATAAATTACACTTTGTTCACCTTCCCTCGCTCACAACAAACAGCATAGCGCATACGCCGCATTGTACAGGATGGCCAGGGAAAGGTAAGGTGTAACCACGCTACGGCACAGAAAATCGAATAACAGCCGCCGATTGCCATATCATAATTGAAAATCGGCAACGGTATCGAATTAATCCAAAATTGCTAAATTGCCAAAAGGGCGAAAAAATAACGAAAATTACAAAAAAACTAAAAAGAAATGGGAACGTAAATAACTTCGTAGTGGTAAAATGCAAGTGCAATGTGCCGTTTGATCGATAAAGTAGTTTTTTTTTTTGGTTTTATTTATGCAAGTTGGGAAAAAATAAATAAATTTTGTATTTAATCGGTTTAATAACGAAACTCCATACTTTTTTTTCAAGTTAAATTCTTGATAAACAAAGGAATAAAGCTGCTTATTGCATTGAGTGTCTAGCTGTGAAAATTCTAAATAAATGTTTACATTTAAAAGTGATTTTCAATAGTGCTACCCTAAAATCATGACTCAGCCGAGACGGCAGCGAAAATGACAATTTGATTGGCACACAAATTTGTTTGGGGCGCGACTTTTTAGCACGCCTGAACGTCAGGTATTAATAAACGTGGCGACTATATACGTATGTGTGTAAGTATGTTTTTATGTGACACACATTTGTTCAGTTCGCTTGAAAGCATAAAAAAAAAACGCTGATGCACACAGCTGACACACATTGGCCAACGCCATCAACATCATGACGATGATCATCATCATCATCATCATCGTTTTTATACATTTTCATTTTAAGCTGTGCAAAAATGAATTACGTTCACAGTTTTTTTTTCGATTGTTTTTATTGTTGGTGCGCGTCTGTCACCCTCGATTTCCAACAATTTCCGCAAAAATTGCTATGAAATATTTTTACTCAGTTCAGAATTATTATATATACTATGTTTCTCTTCTTTTCAATCTTTTACTTGTGTGCTTGGCACGAATTTTAATTATAGGTAATAAATATATATTTAATGGCGTGGCATTACGGCATTGCAGCACAAAGCTCAACCAAAAGCGTCAAACGTGAATGGCATTAACGTGTGTAAAATAAATCCAAACCAGTTGTTGCTTTAATGCATTGCTGTCAGCCGGCGTTACTAAGAGATTCTATCCAAAATGCATGCAAAATATGCTTAAATTTTATATGCAAACTATATATTCTTGTGTACAATTTACTATGGGAAATGTGTTCAAATGATTTTTCCACTTGAAAAACAGCTGCTGGCCATGAAATGCGATATTTATTTTTCAGCAAACAACTAAGAAAAAAATATGTTATTTTTAGATAAATGAGAAACTCAGGTGTAGAAAAGTGACTACGAATGTGCCATACAAGTATGCTTTCGGCCCGTGTTTAATTTCAAGGTATATTTTAATAAAGAGAAATAGAATAAGAAATATTTGCAAATATTTTTGTTTGCTCGTTAAAAATGCAATATAAAACTAGAAAATTTAATTGCTAAAAACACAAAAACATAGAAAATTCATAGAAAAATACAATAAGTTTATTGCATTTACAATATGATGTTTAATACATTTTATAATAAATAATAAATATTTCTATCAAAAATATAATTAAATAATATTCATTTTGAGACGAAAAATCAATAAAATGTTTAATAAACTTAGGTAATTCGTTACAAAAACGTTACAAAAAAACACAATGCAAAAGTGAGTAGTAAATTAAATTCATTGCTAATTAAAAATTCAATTAACCAGTTCCACTTGATGTTTGAACTGCTTTGGCGCGCATGCCGCAATTTCACTTAATTATGTATGTCAAATTTAATTGTCTTGTCAGTTCTCATACACAAACACGCACATACAATGGAGAAATCTGAGCGGCACGCTAATAATATATATTAAAACAGCAGAGTGTGTGTGCACACCTGGCGTATAAGTGATATATGTGCCCACTTATATGCATATATTTTTATGGCAGCTAGCACAAACAACAGTTTGTTAGACATATGCACACAGATCCACAGTATAAATATCATTTTTCGGCGCTGTACAAATATTAGCATTTTGCTAATTTTATTGGGCAACGATGCGTATGCGCAATATATGCCAACTACATTATGCAACACGAAAGCGCACAGGCAACCAATTTAGGCAGCAAATTAAATTTGAAAGCACAAAGTAAATGCTGCACTAAGCACACAAAGTGAGAGAGGCAGGCATCAGAGAGAAAAACACAATCAGAAATCCTTGCAGCTGGCATTTGATATGCAAAGCTCGTGCACTGCATTTGCAAAACTGCGACATTGCCACATATTCACATATTATGTATACAGTACGAGAATTCAGTTGTTCTCGCACACACACATTCCCAATCTCTCACTTACTCGCTATCTTGCCCCTCTGATAGATGTCAAGAACTCGGAGCATTGTGTGCTCTGCTAAGAGTCGAGCTTAAAAGAGACCTGTGTGTGTGTGTGTGTGTGGATTTGAGCATTACGCATACGCCACATATGCAAAATATCTAAATAAAACTAAAGCTTAACGTTAAATGCACAACTTTCTGATACTCTGTAAATTTAAATAATAGAAAAAATTAGTTTATTTGCTCAGCAGGCATACAAATATCATTCTAGAATGATATAACCGAAACATAAGACATGTGTTTAAGGTCATTTAGAACCAACAGCAGGGTATTCAAATATATGTTAAAAGTTTCAAGCAAATATTATGTAGGCAGTGGGTGGCACAAATACACACACACACACTCAGCCTACTGCTAATAGTAATTTCAAGTCATATTTGCAGCGACATTTTTGCAGTGACATGCAACTGCAGACAGCAGCAACATTGGGGCACTGATAAACTGTCAAATTGATGACATTCCTAACGTTATGTAATTCAGTTTTATATCTCTTTCGTTCTCGTAACTGTGGTTGCAGCAGTTAAAAACTAGAGCCAGACCTTAATTTCTCTTAGTTGTGTTTTGTATAGTTTTCGTTTTTGCCATTTTTCACCTTTTGATAACTGCCAGGCAAGTTAAGCGTTTGGTTAGCCGCTATACGAGCCTAGTTAGCAAACGAAATTTAGTTTAGCCATTCCTTTAATGACCCACAGCAAACCAAAGTTGAGGCTTAAAAAACCTTTACAAGCCAACTGCAGTTTGGGTCTCCCATATATTTTATAATTAATGTGTGTTAGGGCCAACAACATAGACATTGCATAAGAGCACATGTCAGGCTTTGAAGCCTCGGGATACTCAAAGCTGAGACGTTGAGTCAAATGAGATAGATGCTCTACCCATCCCACAAAAGCCATTAACTTGAGGCAATTATGTAGGCAAACAAAGCAGCTAGCATTCAAGTTGTCACTTCAGACATTGTCTATTGACGTCTGTCCTAGTGTCAATGCGTGTGTGTGTGTGTGTGTGCCTGTCTAAAAGCAGGCTCAAAGGGATTACAAACGATTTTGACCAGCAACATAACAAGGCAACAAGCAGCAGCAACAATAACAATGATACAAAAAAAAACTTTTGCTTTAGATTTGCAGTTTATAAAATCACGTGACAAATGAGGGTTGGCTAAGCCTCCTTGTGTCCATACATCCATCCATTTATCTAACTTTCCAACTATCCATCTAACTGTCTAGCTAACCACGTTGCTTTGTCCTCGTGCCGTGCTGCCATTTGTCTTATGGCCCACATGTGATTTGGGCTTATTGTAGGCGCATACACATATGCCAATTATTTGAGATACAGAGGCCTCTTGTGGTCCCAGCAGCTCTCTGAACCTGTAAGTAATAATGGCCCAAAACTCATAATGACGAGTGCTTCCCTCTCAAGGTGGTTTTCCTGCGTATGTGTGTGTATTTAATGATGCTTATTGTAAGTCATGTTAATGAATTAAACAAAGATGGAGCTCAAAGATGTAAGCTTCTTATGTTAGTTTGGATTGCAATTGCAAGAACTTTGAAGTTTTGAATATTTAAGCTTGGCTTAAAAACGGAAAATCGTATAAGTTCATACAACATAGAAATCAATCCGAAGCACTTTTCAAATTTTAAACTAAAATATTGTTATATAGCCGAACTCCCATTTATCGAACGAATTCATTTTCCGTTTAATCATAGATCCATTCTGTATAACTTTCTATATAACGAAGTTATGTTTCGTCCCCTGAAAATTCGATATAAGGAAGTTCGAGTGCTTTATATTAAAACAATAAATATATACTTTATATTTATATGGAAAAATACTTTCCTGTTAATAAGTTTCAATTTCAAGTTCGCTGAATACTTTTTCGTTTTTTTTATCAGTTTTGAGAACAATCAAAGCCCAATTGAAGGCATCAACAACATAAACAAGCCCATTATCTCATCCCATTATTGCACAATTTACAGCTTTTCTGCTGTAAACTTCTGTAACATAGCCACAACAAGGGCAAATGACAATTTCTATCGCCTTTCTTTTTGTATGCTATGTTTGTTTGATGGATGAAAATGGCATTGGAAGAAATGCATTAGTCTTGAATTTATGCAGTTTCTTCATTTGCTTTTATTCGAAGTTTTTTTTGTTTGTGTGCTGCCTATTGCATGTGCATGTGTTGTGTGTATGTGCTTGTGTTGTGTGTGTTTTAGTATTTTGGCTTACTCTATATCTCTGGTAACATTCATTATAATGGCTTATTGTAGCATGAAAAGTGTGTCAGTCGTGTTAGCTGCAAAGGCAAAAACAACATGCTTAACAGCAGGACACATGAAGGAGCGAAGTGGGTATGGCAACTGTGTGGGTGGTTGGGTGGTTGGAGTTAGCAATGACAGTTGACTGCAGCTCAGGCACAGTTACAAGGCACGTCACGGCATTGTCCTTTGTTTGCATTGCACTAAGCAAACACAAAAAGGCCAGACAGCAAGACAGACACATAGAATGCACACATATCCATATGTATGTGTGTATGTGTGTGTGAACAGGACTTATGCAAGGACATGCTTCAACAACACACAAATTGATGAGCATCGCGTGCGCTGCGCCTTTTTGTTCTTTGTTGGGGATTTTTCCACTTTTATTTTTTTTGCGGCAACATTTTTTGATTGATTCGTTGTGGCAAGTCTGCGACGTCTCCTACAGCTTGTGAGCCAGCACAAGCCCCTGCTGCCACGCCCACAGCACTCGCTCAATCTTACCACTCAACACAGTGACACAGTTATTGCACCATCTCTGTGTGTCGTAAATTGGCAAAAGTAAAGGTCATAAAAAAATACTACGTACGGCCTGTTGTACGTGCCGTAACCGTCAACACATTTGTTGCATTAAAATAATTGAACAAAATTGTAAAACAAATAAAAACGTACGCTTTGTATAGAGAGCACATATGTATGTGCATATAACAAATGTTACGCGTCGATTGACGTATTGGCTTGTGGAGAAGAGGGGGGAAAGTGGGGCTCTTAGAATGTACAGCACTTGAGTGCTTTGCAATGGGCACTCCCTGTGGCAAGCAAGTAGAAAGGAGAGGTAGGGAAAATGATTTTCGTACTGTTCATGTCAGCTGCTGCTGCTTGAGAGTCGACAAGAAAATGTTAGCAAATTGCAGACAGCAATCCGAATAGTGAGCACAATTCCACAGCATCAAGCATGTGGGTATGTGTGCAAGACATTCATAATATAATAAATGTGTATATGTGTGTGTGTGTGAAAGTGACTTTTGAGTGATGCTTAATGCCTTGCAGGAAAGGCAACTGACATTAAAGCACACACACTTTACAACTGACTGCACTAAAAGTCGGGCTATTTCATTGGAAATCCCAATAAAATTTATGGCGAGCACTTTTGATTTCGAAAAGTATTTCAATGTTTGTAAGGAGAATCTGTCAGAAACTTAACAATGTATTTGCTTAAACTGAAAATAAATAGAAACGAAAATTTTATTCAAAAATCGTGTTTATTAGCAAATAAACCTTATTGTATTTTAAAGTGAGTTTGTAATTGTAAGTCAACTTAAATTGTTTGACCTTAAAAATGTAAAACGAGTTAAAAGTTTGTGTAAACTAAACAATAATGAATCATAAAATGTGCTATATAAATTTCGACGTGATTTATTTTTACTTATTTATTTATAAATAAAATTGATTATAATTTGTACTGCCGCATCAATATAGAGGCAGTGAACCGTCAAGTTGAACGAACAATTGCCACAAGCTTCATAAATTTATATATATATATATATATATATAAATATATATATTAAGGAAGCACAAGAGCACCACAACATATTCTCAATCAATGCAAACCTTTGAACCTTCTGTCGTTCTCGTCCATTGATATGTGAACAATGCAAAGGCAATCAAGGCAATCTGCATCGATGCATTTCAAATTAATAACAGTTTTCTTGTTGCTCGCAGCTGCTGTTGCTTAAACTGTTTTCGATTTTGATTGTGATAATGTAATGAGCTAGCATATACCCCTTATTTATGTCATATTAATCTATGACTTTTCTATTTCTTGGTTGTAGTATAAACATCCACTTACGAGGTGCATAAGTCATTATTTGCCTGCTCTAAAACACTCTTTTAGTTACAAAATCCAGGGTATATACTATTAAGCAATTAGTAAGTCAAGCATCCTTCTGAATGGCATTTAGTATGCAATTTGTGAACGAGGTGCAGTCATCTCGTGGGCGTGTGTCTCGCCCTAATTAGCATTTATTTAATAAATAAATTGGTTGGCAATGCTACACTCGCCATTTGTATATGAAACTCGGCTTAAAATGCAATTGCAATTAAAACGCAAAGTTCAACAAAAGCTCGTGCATTATGCACAACCACACACACAATCATCACACAAACACACACACTCAGCAACAAATATTCCAAAAATCTGAATCTGTGTGCATTGCGCTCTCGCGCATAAATAAACAACGCAAATTTGCAAATATAATACACATACAATGTACAAAATGGCTGCAACAGCAGCGCTGCAACTTTCAGCAACTTTTCCGTACACCATCTTTTCCCTATCCACACACAACATAACAAGTTTACACAACAAAATGGCGGAACACACACAACATATAACACACATGCACATAAGTGCAGTGCAAAGACCAACTACAACCAAAAAAAAAGCAATTATATATACATATACATATATGTTTATGTATGTATGTATGTATGTATATAAAAACAAAGTTTTGTTAAACGCAATGTTTATTGAGCGTCCCCAAAGTTTTGGGCAGCATCTTTAGGTAACCAGCTAGAGATGGAAACGTGAGTTTTGCCAGGTAGGTTTTAGATATTAAAATGGTGTGAAAAATATGTTCCTTATTCAAAGAGTAAACATCAAAATGTAACACAGCATCGCTTGGTCGGTTTTTTCTAACATTATAAACAAATCAAAACTTATTGAAGTTGGCGCCATATTCCATCTTATTTTAAGGTAATCATCATAATCTCTTAAGTTTTATAAATATAAAACATGAATACTTTTATGTTAACATCATTAACTGTTTGTAGTTACAAGAACAACAATCTTGTGTGTGTGTTTGTTTGCACATTGTCAGCGCTAGATGGCGTGGTGGTGGTGTTGGTGGCAAGGGAAATGCCATTGCACTGTTTATTTGTTTGTTTGCGTGTTGTTTGTTTATTAGTGGAATTTTTAATCAAAGTTTCAGAAGTTGACGTACCTGAGCACAGCAAAGAAATAAAAACAAAAACAATGATAAAGATAAAGAGAATGAGAGTGAAAAAGAAACAGAGAGGAAGTCAAAGTTTTTTGTAATCAGACGACCGCGTGGCGCTTTTTTGGCTTTTTCTCCACAGTTTTGTGTGTGTTCTGTGTGTGTGTAATTCCTTTGGCAGTTTTGTTGGCTAAACTCTTGAAACTTTGCTGCCATGTAAACTGTCAGCAATACACATACACATATACGCATTCCACACACGCACTTCAGCGCTTATCTTACAAGGGTCTAAAAATAAGTTTTGTTTACATGTTGCACCCTCGAGACGCACACACACACACACAAAAAAGCAAGGAAGCACACACGATTCCACACTAACTAGAATTTTTATGTTTACCTGCAAGTTTTAAGTGTAATATATACATATTTTTTTACAATTATACTCCTTGTCCATAAATATTTATTTATTCTTAAATTTTTACAAGATTTTACAACTTTTTGTTGCGTTTAACTCATTTGTGGAGTTGATTTTAATTAAAACGCCGCTTGGCCGAAAGCCAAATTGCATTAAAATTGCACTTCATTTGCATATTCTGGCAGGCAGTATCAATATGCGATATCCATATATCCATATGTGAAATATTACGCATACGTCGTGTGTGGCCAATTGAAAATGAAAATTCAATTCCATAGCAAAATTTCAAGAGCGTGTAACTGTGCAATGTGTGTGTGTGTGTGTGCTATGAGTGTGTGTCGACTTGCAATATATTTTTTAAAGTATTTACATTTTTAGCATAGTAATGCAGTCACTGCTACAACAACAACTCAAACAACATCAAACAAACAACAGCAACAAAACCAACAATTTTGTAAGCACGTAGTTGTTGTTATTTGGCATGGCATGTTGTTGCCCAGCAGACCGTAAAGAAATTGCATTGCAAACAGAATGTTAGACATGCCCGATGACGCTTTGAATTTTCCAACTGCAGGTGCATAAAATCGCAACGAACTTCTACATTAAAATCGATGCTTCAAATGAGTTGTTTCTAACATTTATTTTTTTTATCAGCAGCTGTTTAAGTGAATGCCTTGATTATAAAGAAAAAGTTGCATTCACTTCTTTAAGCAATCGTCCATTGAAATATGGCAACTATTTGGCAATTTTGCTTGCGTAAGGATCGTAAGGCCACGAGAACTCTGTGCTAAAAGTTTTGACCCCAGCAGCAGCACAAGAACAACAACACCACACCGCAAAAAAGTTGCACCAAAACTATATATAAACAAGCATAGAAAAAAAATAGAAGCAATTGGCAGGCAAAACAAAACAGCTGCAAAAGTTTGCACGACTATAAAAATTACCTGTAGCTAATTTGAAACTTTAACTTACTCAAACCTTCATCGCAAGTTTCTTTTCGCCAACTTCACAACGATTGTTAAACAAAGAATCTAAGTTCTTTCTTATGTCTGCAACATATTTCTTTAGTAGCTAATCATACCCTACTTAAAGCACTACAGGGTACAGTAAAGTATTTGAGGCAGCCGCAAGTTGCGCAAACGAACAAGAGCGTAGCAAAAATTCATTTTCAATAACACAAAAAATAAAAAAAATCGAAATTGGACAAAAAATATTTCACAAACATAGGCAGCGGCGGTAAGCAAATAAAAAACCACAAGCAACAAAAAGAAACACGAAATATGTTTATATATATAAAAATATGCTTTGAAAGATATTACATATTTAACTGGCAACATTTTAATAAGACTAAAGCGAAAAAAAAATCGATTCCCTAGGGTAAATTGGAATGCCACCATAAGTAAATAAGGACATGAAACAAAATTATAAAATAATGAATAAGCAGAACAATTTTTCGTTGGCATTTAAAACCTTTTAGTAGCATTACTCGGAGATGTCTTTAAATATTTATCCCGCTTAAACATCATGACAGAAAACAAATCAATAAAATATCAACTGATTTATGCGATTAAAAACGAGAATTTTGACTTGAATCTACTAGAATTTCGGATAAACAAGTTATTTAGTGTAGTGCAGGAGGCTTCAAATGGCTAAAACGTAATGCATTGGGTTGACTACTAAGTGTCGTATTTTTTGGGATAGTCAATTGACGTTTTTTCATGTCGCATTATCGCTTTAAAAACTCGTCTAAGTTATAAGGAATACAAGGAAAAAGTTTTGTTTTTTCGATTGTGACATTGTGAGCAGTTCATTCTTATCAATGCAAAAAAGAAAGAAATTTTCACTTATTTTTAATCAACCTTTTAACTTATCCCTGTGCAACACATCGATTCCTTTTCTATTTTTTTTTATTTTTTCAGTTTCTATCTTTATGTCCATTATAAAAACAGAAAAGGTACAGTACATGATAAAGCACAAACTACCCAAGGCAAACCCGGAATCAATTTAAACAATAAGAGCAAACTTCATCAGATGGCTTATCTTGACCTTTGCTTGCAACAACAATCGCCTACAAGTGGGTCAAATCACACAGACGATCCCCACCCACCCACACACACACACACACACAGCCACACACAAAGCACCTTTTGCTTGATGTTTCATTTGTATCAGTTTCTTGTTCTTGTTCTTAATTTTTTTTTTTTTTTTTTGCCAGCGCAAATATTTTTATAAGGAGCACACACATTCAAGCACAAATTCAGCGAGCGCCAAACACAAAGATTGGAAAATGTTCACATTCAGCAGAAAATAGAAATAAGAAAAGCCCGCAAAATACCCAAGGCAAATATGTTGCGGCAATTAATTTTAATTAATTTTACACATTTTGTTTTTTTCTTGTTTGCAAAAACCGTGCTGAGAGCTTAATAGATTTTTGAGGAATTTATTGGCGGCTTTGCTGTTTATTTTAAATGGGGCAGCAACCACAAAAGGCGCTTCCCAAAATATGTAATTGGGAAACGCAAGCACACGAAAAGGATCGGGCACTCAGTGGCCTTTGTTCCACACAAAGGCAAGAGCAAACCTTTTGCTAACCGCAGAGAACAAAGAAGAAAAAAAAAGAGAAAAGGGTATCAATGTCGTTACGTCGACTAATGTGCCCCCGGGGGGAAGCAGAAAGAGTTCTGTTGGGCGGCTTTAAAAGTGCCTCACTTAGGCGTCGTTTAGCGATAAAAGCGACATTTGGCATGCCAAACAGTTTGTTTCGCAGACTCTACACAAAACTTTAAACTGTAAACTGGCGCACCACAAAAACAGAAGATACTACACACACTTTATGTACTTCTTGATATACCCCGTAATGTGGAGAGTTGTGGTATGCAGGGTTAACACGCTGTTGATAGTAGAAAGAGTTTAAGTGAAACCATTTTTTGTTTGACTTGTAAACTTTAACTCTAATATTGGTAGACATATGCTGAAGAATAATTTGTACATAAACCAAACTACAGGGTATTTTCCCGGGTTCACTCTCATTAAGCATGTTGTTGTTGTCAAAACATATTCAGCAGTTTCGGTAGATGGTTTTTGGGAGCAATTGCAGCCAGTAGCCGGCAAGCTGAGAGTGAAATATCGTTAACCTAATTTTGGCTCCTATGGCTCCATTTTAGTTGTTGTTTTTATGGCCAAGGATTCGCACAATGCTTAGCCATAAATTTTGTTTATCTTTATGACTTGTTTTGCGTGCCGTTGTTCTTGTAGTACTTGTTTTTGGTTTTGTTCATTTCGCCGCTTTGCTAAATATCATATTATTTTTTTGTCATTGCCGCCCTTTTTGTTTAGTTGTTTTCGTTGTTGGGTCTGCTCGCGTTAAATAAAGCTGCAAGAATTAGCTTAAAAACAATTTTTTTTCGTGCTTTTTGTGGCACTTAGAATTTATGGTTTTGTTTAAAATTTTTATTGGCTGCCATTTTGTATGGATGCAAAGAAGCCAAAGTCATGTTAGGATCAAGATTTTACGCTAGGCAACGAGGTATTTGGCTTTGTGTATGTGTGTGCGGGTGTGAATTTGTTTATGTGTGCGCTTATCACACCCGTGGGTCTAGTTACGCAAACGCTAGACGCTTAAGACATTACATAAACGTGTTGAAAATAATACGGAACAAAGGATATGTGATAGTAAAAAGTGTTGGAAGTTTGCTCGCTTTGAGCTTTTGAGCTTTTATGTTAAATAGATGTATTTATTGCTTAAACGCCAATGAGATACGCTTATAGTGGCACTTAAACTTTGAAGTTGAACTTAACATGGTCGTTGAAGGAAATTCAAATCAAACCACTAACCGAAAAAAAAGTTTAAGCTGAGCTTTCAACCATAAGCTTAAACTAACTTAGCTGACTAGTTATCGAGTTATCTTAATTAGATTATCTCATCTGATGCATGTAAAGCTCATTTCTCTTGTATTTAGGTTAATTGCTTAGGCAGCTATGTGAAAACTAGCCTAAGGGCTATAATAAGCTTAACTCAATGCATGAAACAGACACAAAATGAGAAAAACATATGCGATAGAAATGTGTTATCGTATGTGCTTGAGTGTGTTTGTCCATCATCAGACTGCAGTTGGACTTAATAATATTTGCACATTTTTGCTGCAGCTGCTTGAAATGCAATTATGCATTGAACAAAAATTGAATTAAATTATGCCATATTAAATGACCCACAAAATGTTGTGGCTCAAATGCGATTAAAATGATACATATAAAGTGTGTGTGTGTGTGTGTGTTTGTGTGTTTGAACACACCACCCCACACTTCAAAAAGCTCCCATGAGAAAGCAGCTGCATTAGAAATGAATGGAAAATTGTTTAGAAATGCATAGAAGCGCAATTTGTTATGAAAATTATAATTAAATATTTGATTGAAATCACAGCAAATGCGGCGTATGCGCAATGTGTGTGCTTTAATTCGGGACGTTGCCCTGCCAACCATAAATATTAAAGGTTAATTATGGTCAAATTGGCCAGTGCATGTTTAATTAAATACAGGTACTGAAGAAATAGGTGGAGCCAAGTCAATCTGCTCAGGGCAAAGTTGCATTAAAATTTAATATCTAGCAGCCGTAAAGCACAGCTAATTGACAGCTACGTGAAAGCCGATGTAAGCCGATGTTGCCCCGAAAATGTAATCAAATTTATGCACAACAATTGAAACTGCGGCAATAAAGCAGCCTTAATACGAAATCATAAACAAAGCAATAACAAAACGCACAGACTGCGAAAGCAATATGCAAATGAACGAAAAGCGACTGTCAAATAGCCAAACAGCTGGCGGCTCAAAAAACGCCCAGCGACCAGAGACGACCATTAAAAAAAGAACAAAATAAAAATTATAAAAAAAAACCAGTTAGATATAAAGGTGACGAATGTTAAATACTCTTGGCAAACCAAATATTGTGGCTACATATCATTACAACTTTAGATAGATAAGCTAAAATACTTTAATAAAATTATTTTATATCATCAGATTTTTAATTGATTTTTCGTGGAAGTTTCATTAAAAATCTACCTGAAAATATGTAGCACAGTACAAATAAATCTTGGTATAGTGAAAAGTCCTGATTCTTATGTTCACAAAATGTAGACACATTCTTCAACGATTAACACCAACAGATGCCGGAATAAATATACCCTCAGCGAAGTTTATAAGCAGCATGAAAATGGTCATGAATACTTTCGGACGTCTTTTGAAGAAATTTTCAATTAAAGACGCGCAACGCCAAGAAAGGAGAAAAGAAGTCAAAGCGAATGTTGTCTAAAGCGAAATTAGGAATTAATTAAGACAACAACAACAATAAGAGTCTGAGCTTGCGTATAATTTCAAGCGGAAACCAGCCGAACAAACAAAACTACGGCCAAAGAGCCCCGGGGTTAGGCCAATACAAAACAGCAAATATGGGTAGGGCGCTAGGCGGTAGGGTTGGGGGTTGGAGTTAGGGATAGCTAGACCGAAAATTTATTTGTGCGTTGATTGCGCGCAAATGATGATCATTTAATTAAGCACGCAACAGCGCACAGAATGTGGGCCGCCATCCGCCATTCGCCATTCGCGATTTGGCATCTTGGCCGGAAGTGGCCACCTTCAAAATTGAGCGGGTCTTTTGGACGCCCAATCTATTTGTGTTTTGCATTTTAGAGTCGCCATAACAGCGACCGCATTTTATGAGCCCGTTTATGAAATTTGGTTTTCCTTTTCTGCTTTACATATATATTTTTTTTTTATATATATTTGGCCCAAGTTTCGACTTTGATTGGTTTACTTAATGGGCTCTAGTCAGCTTTGGAGATTTTAAATTAATTTGTAGCTTTTTTTTTACATTGTAATTTATTTTTAATTAAAAGCCATTTGTGTTTCAAATAATATAGACAAAATTAGCGAGTTGACGAAAAAAAAGATGAGAAGTTAACAGGAACATGTTGTTTTTTTAAGCAATATTTCGAGTTCAATGAATGACGTTAGCAATAAGAACAGTATTTGTATAAAGTAAAATCTGAGGTTTAACTTAGCTGGATTGCGATTATTTTTTTCATCGTTTCTAATTTTAAAATTCTTTACTTGTATTATTATTATCAAGCTATTCGATTAAATCTTGTTGGTTTTTTACTTTTTTTTTTTAAGCTGTATCCAAAAAAATTCCTAAATTATTAATTCCTTTATTTTTTTAGAACAAACTTTTTTCCAACCATAAATTTCCCAAATGCTCTTAAGCCTAATCACCAAATCTAAAAATAAAATAAAAAATAAAAAATTGTTTTTGCGTGCCTGCTGCAAAAAACTTTGGTCATTTGATTCAGGCACCGAAACACTTCAATAAATTTACATATCCCACATCGCAACTCTGTCACACTCTCGCCCCCGCTCTCTTTCTGTCTCTTTTCCTTTTAATCCCTCCCAGCCAATTGTGCAATGGATACTTATAACTGGCATTGTCCTTCCATTTGCAGCTATCAACTAAAGCGCGCTCCTGGGATTTTGCCAATACCGCATTTTGCAGTCATATATAACAGAGCCCCAAGCCCACTTACCCCCGCTATTCCATACATAGTTGCCCCACTGAGTTTGCTAGACTTTGGCAACACTGCGGCAATTTGTGAGCTTACCCACATACATATGTACATGTGCAGACATTATTACCAAATGAAAATTGAAATTATGTCTATACTCGACACATACACACAAACATTACCAGCTCAGCCAGTTCCGTTTGCCCCTGCCGCAGCTTTTGGCTGTTGTTGTGTGCGTCTGTTGGCTCGACGCGCACTGCAAACTGTTATTTTGGCGGCACACCCCCATACACATACACACATGAATACACACACAATCATATCCATAATCAATGATAATCCATTGGCGTTTTATAACCGCATTAACAGTTAGACACGTTCGATACAATTCGTTACGTTTCGATAGATTTCATGCTCATTTCAGATAGCGCGCAGTATGTGCTATAGGGGTGTGTACAACTTGTATGTATATAACAAATATAATTGTTTGCAATTTTTGTTACATGCGTTTTAGGAAGTTTTCAGAAAAGGGGCCACAAAATTCACGCGCAAATTGAATCGCAACAAACTTTAGTATTTTACTTCGATTTAAGCAAGCTCCCCAAACCTACAACCTCTCTCTCTCTTTTATCTCCGATAAAGCCGCAAAGCTTCATTATTTTTGGCTGGCTGGCAGGGAAATGCGTGCGGTAGGATCATCAAGCGTAAAACTATGACTGTGAATTCTGATTGTTATTGTTGGTTGGTCTGGTTTGGAGACCGAATCAACAGCAGACGTAACCACAAAATCAATCAAAAACTGTGCATAAAACAGAACGAGAAAGAGAGAGAGAATGAGAGAAGGGGAAAGGGAAGGAAAGATTATGGCAAATGAATTGAAACGCAGCTGCAACCGCAGCCCACAAGACAAACGACAGTTTAAAAACTCTCAGGCCTGACAATGATGAAGAGGCTTTTCTGACTCTGGTTCTGGACCTGTTAAAATAATTGTTTCACATTTTGGATCTAGACACAATAAAATCACATAAAAGCTGCAACAAAACGCCAGCTCATCAAATATACATTTTGCATTTGAAAGTTTCAAATTTGTGGTGCAATCTGGCTATAAATAAAAGTAATAAAATTATCGATATCAAACTGCAAAAGAAAAGCTTAAGTACATACATTTTTGATATATATATACATATATCGAGATGTTTTTAATGTTTCTCTTAAAAGTTTTAGTAGAAACTCTTCATATATATATATATATTTTCTTACCACAAATAAGTGTTTACTTATCCAACATAAAACTCTTTTCAATTTTTATGCCCTATATCGTCAATGAAATATTCGATTAAAAAGTTTATAATTAAACCGTAGCTTTTAAATACATTTTTCAGTTAGAAAACATTTCAGAAGTCAAGTAACTCTTAGCCCTTGATATTTTATGAGAAAAATCAAACTAAAAACCATTTCAAGGCTACAATTCAGAATATTCGACAGGCAGCTGCTTTTCTAGTTCAACCCGCAACCCAAAAAAAAACATAATAATTCTGCTGTTGGTAGTTTGGCAGCCAGAAATTTGATTAATAACATAGGCAAAACTGCATTAGCGCATAAATCCATGTCAAGTCGGAGAGCAAATTCAATTAGCTGACATAATTCTATTTATGCGCTGACAGCTGGCAAACGGCAAACGCAACACAATTTTCGCCTAAAGGGGTTTTAAACTTGACAACATTGTATGCGTTTTGGTGTGATGTGTGTGTTGTGTGGGTGTGTATGTGTGTGTGTTTGTGTGTGTGTTATGGATGTTATTGCCTGGTGCTAGAAACCCAAGTCCATGACAACAACTTTGGCCAGCATTGAGCGTGGGCAAAGTCATAAATTTCGCAATGGCAGCGTTTGCCGGCACGTGGAAATTAAGTGATGAATACCATAGGGCGCATAAACTTGCCAAAACATACACTCACACTCACACACACACACACACACACACTCACACGCACACACACCACTAACTGGTACATATAGCCATACAACATTTAGGTCGCTGCGCGTGGCTATATAAATTGTAAAATTGTTGAAGCGCAGCGTTGCCGTCTACCATCCCCTCTGCCTCCTTCTTTGCCTTATCCTCCTCTGCCACTTTCGCATTTACATGAACGCAAAAATATTGAAAAATATGCCGAACGCTGTAAATTTTGCGATGTATTTTGCGCAGCACATACACTCAAAGAAAAACATATCAAATAAACAAACATGACTTTTAAAGCTGGCGAAAATATTATTTAGCTCACCTTAAATTACAGCTTAACATAAACTCATGATTTTTTTTCTGATTGACAAAGCTTTTTCATTTACTTATTTATTTTTCTTCGAGTGTAATATTCCTCACACACACAGACACACATGTATGGATCTGGGGTGTATCAGTTGGCTGCTTCGCTGCGTGTTCAACGTGCCGTATGCCTTTGGGGCACTATTAACCCAACTCGCAAAACTCTGCAACTGTCCAAAACTCCCTGACAGCAAATCCCCGCATCCGCCCCAGCTTACAGCCCCGCTACCTCTCAACAGTTTTGCAAATGATGCGCTAATCCAATTATTATCAATTCAGTGACAGGACAAGGGCTGTTAGATGTTTGCCGGGTTGCCTGGTTGCTTTGTCCAGTTCCCGCTGCCCTAAATGGCATTCATTGCTTAAAATAAACAAGCCGCCGCCAAGTTGATTGAATTCAATTTCATTGATTTGCTTACCTGCAAAGAGATGGGAAAAGAAAGAGGATGCAAAAAGAGAGAGTTAAGTAAACAAATAGAAAGCGCTTTTTAAAAATAATTGATAAGTATTATATATTTGTATAATATGGGAATTTGCGAGCGCTTTGAAACTTTGGCACTTAGCTACCAATTTTCCTTGTTTTGAGTTTTGAGCCGAGCCCCGCAACCCTTTCTGGCAAAATACAAACATCCGACAGTATGCCATTAGGTAGATCATTAAAAATGCATAAGCCTTGAGAGAAAACGCGTCTTCAATAGCATCCATAAAATGATTGTAGGATGTGTATATGTAAATTCTTAAGTGTTTTGAATTGCGTGTGCACTTAAATTTTCTATATAAATGGAGACGAAACATCGCTACTTGATTGATTTGGCACAGTTATGGCAATGAAGAGTTTGATACTGTGCCTGGTTAATGTTTAGCAATGGTCCGATTTTAGTTTCAACATTTCTAAATCAAAATTACACACAATGACTTTTACCCGCCAGGCATGAACCTAAAGTAACAGATTAAAAGACTTAATTATAGCTAAACAGCCGTTGCTTATGAAAATCGATATAATTTTGTCAAAGTTATCACAGTTTCTATCATTTCCATTCTTACCTTCCTCAAGGCGTTAGCGAAGGGCACGTATCAAAGTCAACTTACTCTTCGGACGACTTAAATTTTAAACCAATAATAATATTTGCTACACCACCGCAGGCTAAAAGCAACAAAAGCTCAACCTAACGCCGCTATCATCCCTCCTATCAAACGGTAAAATGCCAAGGCAAACAAACAAATACACTCTCACAAACAAGCACACACAAACAGTGAAACGACACACACACAAACAATATGACTGCAAAATTATCTAAAGAAGAGAAACAGCGTCAAAAGATTGCACAAAAAGGGCGCCAAATGGTCGACTCTCAAGGGACGGGGTTGGAGCATAATGGGGTTAGGTGTTGATACTGTTAAGGCAAAGAGTGTGTTTGGCTGCCTGATTGTGGAATCGATAAAGTAAATCGCTGAAGCGATAACACAATAAATTCTACGTTTCACGCTCAACTACACGTTGGTGGCGGCATCAGCAGCGAATGCCTTCGTTTTTTATACATCCTGCATATGGCCAAAGGGTGTTGGTTGCCCGATATTTATACCCTGCATAGCATTCAGTGGCAATCACTTCAGTTCACACACTGAAGCTCCCCAAACACACACACATAAGTACGTACACAAGCAAACATTCCCTTTGTGATATAAGGGCACATCAATTTTTATGATCTCAAATTGCAAACGTATTGTAAAAAGCATCGAATCCACCTTACTCCCCATATTAAAAAATAAAACGAAAACCAAACTGAGCAATGCAAGAATCAATTTGCTTTTGTTTGTTTGTTTACTGTGTGCCGCACATAACTCAATGGAGCTCAAACAAACAACAACAATAATAATAATAACAACAATCAGTACAGAACCCTTTTCGAGTCTTTTCGTGTAACCCTCTTGAGAAAGTTGCGCACTCGAAAGTTGGCCACACAAAAACCCAAATGGCATATGGCATATTTAGCTTGTATGGGCATTTGTGTAGCTAAACTTTTTTTCTTCGAGCATCATAGAGATACGAAAGTTGGCAGTTAGGAATGTTTATATGGGGATAAACTGGCTGGGCTGTAAAACTGTGACTGTAAAAGTGACAGCTGTGAAAGTGACTGACTGCAAAAAAAAAACAACAACGAATATTATATTATTTATAATATTATCAATAAGTAAAGTTTTTAGTTCAACTAATAATGATTTAATAAATTAAAGTTTTATTACAAAATTTAGATGCTTTTTTCTTTGCATTTCATTAAAGTTCCACACACTCATGCAAGCATATATATACAATAAGTATAATGTGTACACATAAGTATTTGCTGATTTTGCAGTTAACTTTGGGTAGCACTTTTAACCTTTGCGCATTGCGTGCATGAAAATTGTATGAGTGGCATTAAAATTTGATGCTGATTCAGTACAGATACTCAGGATTAACGCTCTTTTTGGGTTCTGGCCTTTCAAATGTCACCCAATTGTCGGCTACAAATCAAATATGAGGCCATCAAGGACAGCAAATGCGTCACACACACTAGGATAAAGTACAGTTGTCAGCGGGTGAGAGAAACGGAGATATGAAGTCGGATAGTACAGTTGTCGGGCAGAATTTATGTTTTCGTCGTTGTTGTTGTTGTAGCAGTTTTAAGAACCATTGCCTGCAAGAGATAGTTCTTAAGCTGAACTGGACAATGATATATTTTCTTGGTTTATTCTAGTTTGGGTTTTAGGTCAAAGAGCTTTTTTGTGCCCTAAAATCTATAGCAAAACCTCTTTAGGGACTTTAAACTAAGCTAAGTATAAAATTTTGAATACTTTGTGAATTTTCAATGGTATCATTTTCATAAATGGCTTTCAATGTATTTTTATATTCAATATTCTTTTAACAAGTTGACTTAGCGAATCCTATCAACGCGCAATCGGTAACACTATGTGCTTGTACATTACATAACAACTTAAAGGAGAGTATTTTAAATTCGGCCTCAAATATATGGTCTTACTTTTTCTCATGTTTTACTGTCTACGCCTTTGGCAGTGTCATTTAATTGCTGGCCCCGACTGACCGACATAAAAAGCGCCAACATATTTCAACTGTCAAGTGAGAGCAGCAAATGAGGGATGGGGCGGGGGAGAAGGGAACCCAGAAACTGGACAAGGCGCAGGCTGGCTAGCTGGGCAAGTGAAGTGAAAGTGTTTTTGGGGTCCTGCACATAAGTTTGGATTTAAAAAGACCCAAATGCAACAACAGCAACAAAAACAATACACGACAGCAACAAGAAACGGAGTTTATTACACTTTAACTTAGGGGCAGTGGGGATTCATTTTGGGAAGTGTATATTTACGTGCCTGCAAAATTGACCTTCCCGGTATACTAGGCCATTGCGGGAGGAGGGTTGGCGGTAAAATTGCCGCATAGACGGCGTCGCTAATTGTAAGTTAATGTGGCATTTTTATGAGCGCTTTTTGGAACGCGTTAATTAAGTGAAATGTGCTCAAAAATTATGCAGCTGCTGCCAGCTTAACTTAAAGCCATTTCCGCATAGCCTAGTTAAGGCGGAAACTAATACTAAGCAACAAAAAATAAATAAATAGAAAAAACTATTCATGAAACTTGTGACATAAAAAAAAGAAGGAAAATAGAAAACAAAAGTGCGAGTGAGAAAACTTTCTGACCTTAACAATAATTTACACTTACGCAGCGGCAAAGTTAGTGGCTTGCCACGCCCTTTTATCAACCGCCCCATCCAGTTCCGCCCCTTCGGGTTCAAGTCGTTGCGGTCGGTTAACGCGACAATAAAAAACACTTTAAAAATGTGCCCATTGTTGTTGGGTAAAGGAAACTTTTAATAAAAGCAGCAGTTACACTTGAAGAAAAATTAAAATAGTATTTTTGAAGAAGTTCTAAAACTTAAATATATTTAACTAGAAAAAAATATTTGTTAAAGTAACGGAATGAAATGGTTCAGTTTTTTAAGGAAGAAGAAAGAATTTGGCTATTTGGCATTATTTTTAAGAGATTGGTGGATTTTTGTAAAGAATAATTTTCGATATAGGGTATATTGATTTTTTTACAAGTGCATGGGCTGCTGTTGTTTGGGCTGTGCGGTGCCATAAAGTGAAAGTGCCCGAAACTTGGGCGTGGAAATTGCAATTTCTTCTGCTTCTTCAGCTGCCTGGCTTACTGCGTAGAACTGATGCTGATACTGCTGCGGCGGGCGGGAAGATGTGGCGCACTGAGGCATAAATAACAGCAACATTATTCACACCAACAACAACTCCAGCGGCTGCTGCTACTTGCTCTAGCTTCTATTGTTGTTGTGGCACACCTCCCAAAAAAAAAAAACACGCCCCATTTTGTATGCTATGGTTTTTGTTTGGCTGCTAAGCAAACTCTAAACTGTCTCAAAACCAAACTTGAGCACAAGTTTCTTTGCCCCAAAATAACAACAACACAGCAGCTTAGACAACTTGACTTTTTGGGGGCGCTTTGCGCTTGCTTGTGTTAAGTTTATTTGCTTTATTTACGCTTAGCCAAGTTTTACTTTTCAACTCAACCCACCACAAAGTATATTTTTGAACGCTTTAGAGCATTTTCTCGCACATTCAAGTCGTACTTTTAGTCAGTTATTTTTTATGATTTTTTATTGGCCAAACTTTGGGCGTTTATAAAAAGCGTCTTAAATTGTTGTCGCGCTAATAGACGTCAATATCTTAATAATGTTAACAACTATTTGGAAGCACAGATATTTTAACCTTAAAAAAATTATGGACTTGGTATTCTGCAACAAACATGCTAGAAGCGATTTAGACAATTCGATTTTCTATATTGATATATTTTTTTTTCTTAGAAAACATACCCTTATTTCAACTGTACCTCGCCATATTGTAACATTTTCAAAACAAACCCCAAATTTGTGATTGGTTTAGAAATTGCCAGCACATTTTTTTATTTAATTATCTGCCAAGGGTTTGTTCGCCACTTTTCCACGAAGAAGTCGCCGTAAAAATATTTTTAATATTGTTGGTAATATTTGATTTCAAAAATTTTTATTTAATTTCTTGTATTTTCTTTGAAGTTTGCCGCAGCTTTTACGTTGTTGTTGTTGTTCTTGTTTGTGGTTGGTTTGTTGTTTGTTTGCTGTGCGCATTATAAACACTTCAGTGGCAGCCTTATTTCCCTGCCACCAAACAGCTGGCCACATTTTGCTGCTGGTTTTTATGGGATTTTTCTTTTACCTTGCGGCTCATTTGAAATGCATTGCAATTACTTTAGACTACTCCAGAACCAGCCTGACCCACTTGAGAGAGGTGGTCACTTGTAACGGCTAATTTGGCGTTTGAGTTGCTATCATATCATCTTATCTCATCTCGTCTATCTCTCAATCTATCTATCCATCAATGTGATTGCAATGACTTTATCTTATTATACGCCTGATTGACCATCAAAATTGAGCGGCTTCCTTGGCAATAAAAATGAAAAGTTGTATAATTTTCACACAGCACACTTTGATGTTGCTTGAAGAAACTTCAACATTTCTCTATCATCAATTTTTTTTTCATTCCAACCATTAACTGGCGCAAAAATATTGCCACTCCCTTGAGTCAAATGCGTTAAAATTGCTCACTATCAAAAACTTTTATCATTTTTGCCTCTTACACTTCATTTTCTTCTATTGCTATTTCTTCTACTTCATTCTCATGCTTTTGCTTGCAGCTTGTTACGGCTTTTTTGTCTTGCCACATAAAATTGCTTAATTAAATGAATTTATGTTTTATTGCTTCATTGCAAGCACTCAAATTTGATGCGAGGCGCCGTTCTTGCCTCAAGCAAAAAACAGCACCAATAACAAATGTATTTCAGACGTGACACGTAACTGTTTCTGTGTGGGAGTTTCTTTCCAATTCTTGTATATATAGAAATATCATATTTAATACTTGAAGACTTTGGGGACCGGCTGGTCTCGGGTTGTTTTCTTCTTTGCTGTTGCTCGTTTGCGTTCTTAATTATTGCGTTAAATTGTCGCATTCATTTTCGATAAAGATAAGGAGAGAAAGACACGCGTGCCACAACATAACCAAATTTTATATACATTCATAATTGTGTTAAAACCAAAACTGCCAAAGACAAGCACACAAAAAATGTCAGTAAAATAATGGTTTGATAATATGAAAAGATAAGCAAAAATGTGAGGGAAAATGTGCTTTATAAAATAATTGAACAGCATTTGTTTAACATTATAGACCATGACTTGCTAAAGTTTGAGACGCAAGCTGTATTAAAACAGAGAAAATTGTTTTGAAGCCTCAAAATCATAAAAGAACCCTACAGCCCAAAGATTTGTATGGCTTGTTTCCAAACTTGCTGCGCAAGTTTTAATACCTACTAAGCCAATGCCCTATGTTAAGGTTAATAGCAAGTGGCAACTGTGTTGTGCTTAAATTTTCAGACATTTCTCAAAAAGAGCAAGCCGTAGCGGGCTAACGAAAACGCTAGACAAAATCGACATTCAGAGAAATAATCACATCCACACACCTAAACACACTCTCACCCACGCAATCAGCGCTATATTTATACAGACACAGACAAAGTTTTGTGCGTTTGCCACACACGCATGTTGTCTGCGCCCTGTCTGCGTCTTAATGTAGAGGCATGGGCATGGGGTTGCAGGGTTTGCAGTAAGGATAAAAGAATTACGCCCACATAACGCACCCACCTGGCAAAGATTTATGTAGTCCCGAAAGGTGTGTGTGCGCGTCTTAAAGTTGCCAGCCAAAACAAGCAATAAGCATAAATTTATAGCTACACACAAACAGAGAGGGCTGGAGGCAGGCTTGGTTTTTGAAAGGGTTCTTTTGCTGTTTTGGGGTCCCGCATTCGTTGTGGTCAGCATAATTAGGCTGCCATTAGCCGCAACTGGAACTTTCTGTGAATCCAGGCATTTTTCGGACGCATAACTCAAAAACCAACTCAAAGATTTTTGCCCACAAATTTCTGTGTGCCTTTTCTATTTTTTGCAATCATTTTTCTGTGGCTTGCAACTTTTTGGAGCCATCATAAATAACCTGGCCAAAGGGTTTTGCTCCGCATTTGTCTGTGGCCGAAATGCAAATGCATTATTAATGAGCAACATGAGTATGACACCTAATTAGGGTCTCTTTTCAAATCAAACTGATTTCGATTTGCATATTTATGTTGCCTACTTTTGTGCGCCAGGCAAAATGTAGTCAAGGCTGTAAGAGAGGTTTAATAAAAAAAACCTTTACAAATACACTTACGCAAACAAATGACAATTGAGCATAAATAGCCACAACAATCACAATGTCAAGTGTTTAAATATTGCATTTAAATCAGAAACAGAAAAAGTCTGCAACCTTTTAAGCACCAGCTGCCAGTTCTGCTCTCGTTCTTTATGTGCCAACAATATCCTGCCATAAATATCGCAATTAAAATGTCACAATTTTTATGCCCAATAATAAAATCAGCCCGGTTGAAATTGATTAACGGGGCTTTATGCGCTATAATACCAAAATATTTCAAAGGCAGATATATGTTTTTTTTTTTTGAGTACTTTTTATAGGAAAAATAATAAGCTAGAGCTTTGTTTTCTTTTACCTATCCAGATACTAATTTTTGTAGTGTTTTTCGTATGTATTATTTAGTGTATTTTTTTTTTTAAAAGAGTATCTCCTAGTCAATCAGTATCAATTCACTTTCCACTCGCATACGCCGTAATTTTTATTTTACTTTTATTTAAAGTTTGTCTGCATTGAAAATGTTGTTAAAAAAATTATGACATACAGTAAACAAACAACATTTTATACGGCAGCTATTTTGGCATATTAATTGAGCGCACATAAAAAACAAATTTTTAAAACAAAATGTCTTTAAGCTATTTTTGGGAAAAGTCATGAATAATTTACCCTTTTATCATATTCTTGCTTTAATATGCAAGTGCGAAAAATATTCACTTTAAAAGTAAAACAAAAATTTAACAATTTAACTCAAAAATATTTTAGGGCACGTTTTTTATTGAAAATAAAATATGCAAAACGAACCAAACAGAATGCACTTTTGATGCATAATTAAAATGAAAACATGTAGATAATGTTATCACATTACAAACATTTTGTTTTGTTTTTCTTATTTCTGTTTTTACAAACAAAAAAGAAAAAACAAAATAAATTGCGCAATTTATTTGTAATTAGCACAGCTAATTTATGTCAATTTGCATAAGGGTTGAGAATTGTGCGGTTGCTTGTTTTTTTATTTTGTTGGGTGGGGTTAAGCCTTTAGGCATGCGTTGCTGAATCAGCAAATAATTATAATTAATATAAGAAATAACCAAATTTAAAAGGTTTAAATGACATAATAAATGAAAAATTTAATTTGGTTTTTAACGTGACGATATTTTGCATTTAATACACAAAGCCGGGTGAATGTTGTTGCGTGTGTCTGCAACACGTGCGCATAAATTAAATTATACGTTGATGCGCCTGGTAACACTGAACAACAACAACAACAGCAGCAGTGTTTTTGAGTCAGCAAACTGACAGTATATCAAATTCCGTTCATTAATTTCCATTTGGCAATGCCGCCACGCCTGTCTTTCCCACATCCCCCTACTTTATAATAAACTGGCCCACTGACAATCCATCAGGGTTTCTCTTCTCTTTTGGGTGGAAAGGTTGTTTGGCAACCCTCCACCCTTGGGATCCAATGTCCTTCTTGGCAGTGTGTAATTCAAAACCTGTGCCGTTGTTCTGCTTGCTGTTGCTGTTTTCTGTTTTGTGTGCGCTTTTTTTTGTATTTCTTGCTCTTCTTCTTTTTCTTGTTCGGTTGCCTAATCATGTATGAATGAATAATGACACGAATTTAACAAAGCACAAAATGTGTAGACATGAAAGACATGCAGACCCAAACCAGAACAAGAAAAAGAAGAAGAACTAGAAAATATTTTTTCATGCAAGTAAATGCTTAAAATAGCATAGAAGAAGCATACGAAAAATACAACATGAATAAAAAGACAACAAATTTGTTTAGTTTTCGTTGAAGAATTAATACTCTGACATACTGAAGCAAAAAATTAAAGAACAAATTATAAAAAGCTAATGTTTCTATTGCAATTATGATTTAAATATAGTTATAAATGATTTGTTAAAAGTTTTACGTTAACAGCTATAATAATAGTTTCATAATTATGCTTTCTAGATGTTAAGGTTGACCCGGGACACGAATTTAATACACTTAATAATTCATATCTTTATTTTTAATGCTTTCCGTTGCTTTATAAAAAGCCAAAACACCCTATTTATAGTGTACAAGAATACAAAAATGTGATACAACAAATTTGTTTGTCTTGGTTGTCTTTGCCCGCTGTGATTTACCACGACGACAAGTAAAAAATGGCTAAAAGCGGCTCAGCTTACAGCAGCTAAACAGGAGCTGTAAGCAGGGGGGGGGCTGGTTAGGGGGATATACATGATATTAGGGGGCATAGCAAACATCCCCCGCCAAGTCACATCAAAGTCTCAACGCAACTTTCAAGCGGTTGCTTTTAATTACAACACTTTGGAGCAACTTTAAGTAGCTAAAAGTAGCGAGAATAACTTACAACAAATTCCCCTACCCCGCAGTAGCTAACAAACAAAAAAACAAAAACAAAAAAAAGAAGCATAAAATTTACATTTATTATTAATGTACTTATGTTGCAGCGAACTGAGAAGCGTCGAACCGACAGACAGAACAGCCTCAACCATTTTTCCCCCTAACTCACTGAAAGTTGTATGCTATGATTTTTCGTTTTGTGTGCGTTCATTTGGGACCAGGACAATACGCACGCAGCGAACGTACACACACACACACACACAGCCAGACACTGACAGGTTGTATGTGCTGGTGCGTCGGCAAGTGCGAGTATTATGAATTTGTAATAAAGCTTGTAATGCCGCAACTCACACAGCAAGCAAAATATATCTCTTGAGATGCATAACAACAATCTACAGATAGTCTATGTAATCAGCACCATGTTATAAATTCATCTATGTTTTTGTGTAAGTAAATTTTATATATTACATTTTGTTTCTTTTATTGTCGATGGTTTTTTATGCAAGTATATTAAGAGCTTATTTTGTAAGCTTGTATTTTTGAAATGGAAAACATGAAAAAAACAACTAAAGCAAATTTTATTAGTGTATCGTATTTAAATTGAACATTATATAGAAGTAAATAGTTTTGACTGAGAAATACTAAGTTTTTAAAGTTATTTTCTAAAAGTCTTGGGCACGAAAACACTCTTAAAAACGTCCTGGTTAATTACTATACACTGCACAAACTATATTCTAAGCGCTAAGTGAAATTGAAAATATTTTTTTATATTTTATTTATTTTAAGCAAAGTAAAGTTTTTTTTATGTGATAACAAAAGAGCATTACATCCGTTATCATGCCAAAATACACATAAATAATTTTCTATTTTAGTTTCCACAGTTTTTGATCGGAGCCAAACAAGCGCCTTATGATTTCATCTCTGTGTCTGTGTAAAAAATGGCAAACATTTAAAGCTTGCTACGAAAGGAATATAGTTTCTGTTTATTACACAAAATCCATATACCCTTTTACCTTGAAAATCCAGTGTAAAAAAAAAACAGAGCAATGACATTAAAGAGTGCAAAAAAAGGCAGTCAAGCAGTCAGGAGAGAACTAAAACTTTACATAATGTATGCATATACGTATGTATGTATGTATGTCTTTGGGGGTGCATAAAATATAACACACTCAACTAGAATTAGGCGGGGACATGTTATATTTATGTAGCATACACACATTTGTGCAAAAAGCTTTTTATAATTCATTTGCCAAAAGCAAGAAAAATACACACATTTGGTTTTTTTTTTTGTTTTTGCCAGCATTTCATTTACAATAAGGTGGGTGGAGTTGGGTATAGGAGAGGATTTAAGAGTGGCTAAAATAACAAACAATAAAATGAGGCGTGAAAATGCCAGGGGCTCAGCATTTAACACCAACAAACTACCAAACATGCCATACAATAAGAGAGGCACGCACAAACCCAGTGGCCAAGTCAAACAAGGATAATTGCCTGACCACGCAGGGCAATTAACGTTGCCAGGGGTAGCAGCAATGAAAGTGCGAAAGGCAGGTTTGGGGGGTGCAGTGTTGGTCGTGAATGCATGACAATTGCGACGCCAGGAACAATGTATATAGATTGCGGGCACTTAACATTTGAGTTTACTTAACAACAGTTCCTTCCTGCTTTTGTTGATTCTGTGGCGGTGGGCTATTAATTTACAACAACGTCTACCCCTAATATAACATCCCCATGAAAAACCCTAACACACAACTTGCTGCATTCTATTGATACGAAATCAAAGTTGCATGGACTGAGGCTAGGAGGGAAAAAGATCTGTGCGATTTAAAATGCAATTGCATTGGGCAACATTTCATTTTCAGTCTCAAGGATAAACAAGGATACAAGGCAAGGCAATGCCAAAACTCTTGAGATTTGAGAAAAATAACTTGGCAACAAAAATTGCAAAAATCTAAGAAAAACGTTCCGCACAGCAAAAGCTAAACAAAAAGTGTTGCTCAAAAACGTATCCAAAGCACAAAAAATAACAACAAATAAAACCAATATTACAACTAGAAAAGAGCGTTGGAGTGTGTGTGGGTGAAAAGCTACACTGTATGCAGGTGAGGTTAAGGTTACTACACACATATTAAGTATACGAAATGGTGCTTATACAGCCAGCGGAAAAATAACTTAGGCATAAAATAATTTGCAGAACTTTTGATACAAAGTTTCTATTGCAAAACTGATAACAATATAAAACGTAGATTAGTAGTAGAAAGTGAATATGAAATCTACTTAAATTCTACAATTATTATCTGTCTGATAATTGAAAAAATATGTCATTTGCAATGTGTTTCAAGATAAGAATCGGGCCGCCGCTAGTTGGTTATAGTCGTCGTAGTTAAGTTACAAGCAAAAACTATATTTCGCTTTCAATTTGTGATAAAAACAGCAGCCAGCAGCTTGGACAAAACAGTTGGCGACAACACAGTCAGCAGGGACAAGGGCTAAGGCTAGGGCAGCAAAGCAACCCAAATGAAATTTAACAACTTATTGCGGGAATGAGAGAGCCTGTGAAGGGTGAGCTGGATGCTGGAGAGGTACGGGGGGTTTGGGAAAACAACGGCGTCTTGGGTACTTTGATTTGGCACAAAAGGCACACAAGAAATGTATTTTCTGTCGCTGCTTGCTTGCGTTTTTTATTGTATTTTTTGCAACATTCATAATAAATTTTTGCCGCCCACATTGCAAGCTCAAGAGTCCAGCGACAGGCAGAAAATAACAAAAAAAAGTGCAGACAGAGTAAGAGAGATTGCAACTAGAATGAAAGCAAAACGCAGTGAGGATAGTTTTTAGTCCTAGCTAGAAGCTCACCTAGCTCAATGCACGCTAGTTGAAATGTAACGGATGCTGAGAAGAGCAAAATTTATATATAAACAGGATATGACAGGCAGGAAGCGCTGCCTTTGCCTTCGTCTCTTCTTCCCTTTGTCCCAAGTGCAGCATTGAGCTACTCTATACCGAATTTCGTTCTCTCTCCAAACACTTCGCCTTGCGTGCATTTTAATGCACAGTTTTCATTTTGAGTTGGCCGTTGGCTTAACTAAACGCTGCCTCAGGGCCAAATAAAAGAGAGCTAAGAGATTGAGTTCGATCCGAAGTCAAGTTGAGTTTGAAATATATCTAAATATTTGATGACAGTAAATAGTTGCACACAACTGAAACACTTTTCTTGCAACACACTTTTATACACTCCACTTTACGCATACAAATACGAACATATATAAACACTTATTTATTGACAAATAATATGCACTTGAAAAGCAAATACGAGATATATGCATGTGAAAACATTTGACGCTACTTGAAGTTTGTGTTTAATCTTGAACTATAAACAAAAATCCGATATATTACTTGCAGCATCTTGTTGACTGGAGAAGTATAAAGTTTGTGCATTAAATTTATTTTAGATTTTACAAGTTGAATGTTCTTTAAATAGTTTCTTACGTAACCAAACGCATTAAAGTGTTAAGTTAATAAAAGTGGAAATATATATTTTATAGCCATTGAAAAATCGAAAACCAAAGCACTTAAATTTTAAATTAGACACTAAAATTTATTGCCTGAATTGTTTGTGAACGCATTTGTGAACTCAATATTTTAACTTTAAAGAGATACGCATTATATCAGTAGTTATTGCCTGTGGACTGTAAATCTGGAAAGCTCGGACAAGAGTTGCTTATAAATCACGCATTCGCAATGTGTTTCCAGTGGTGAATACTATAAATTACGATGTCGTCACAATAAACAACCTACTGAAGTGCAGCGTCAGAGACAGAAAACTCGAGCGAGAAAATACTGAGCCACAAACAGAATGAAATCAAATAAAAATTGCCCACAAAATGCATTCATAAAAATCTACTCAGGAAAATTAAGACTTCATTTCATTAGAAATCCACTTAAAAGTAAATGAATTTCTTGAAAACAACTTAAGTTTAAAGAACCACTATACATATTATTCTATATTTGTTGTTTACTGTGCTGTGCTAAGATTATTATCTAATTTAAAAGCTGGGCATAACAAACAAAATAATAAATAAGCAGACGTCGAGCGAAGAAGCAACAGCAGCAAAAATCAAAACATCAAAAAGTTAACAGAGAGAGAAGAGCCGCAACAAAAACAGATGAATAAAGAGAGAGGGGGGAGAGAGGAAGAAGAATATAACAACAACATGATGAAAGTTGAGGTGGCAATAACTTTATCCAATTTCTTATTGTCGTTTTATTGATACTCTTGACAAAGCTTATTATAAGTTTGACGCAAAATTTTTACAGCTTTGAACGAAATTTTTGTTAATTTTAAATCTAAGTAAAATAAGGTACATATCGAATTTCTGGAGGAAACGCGAAATATACAACAAAAAGTAAACGATATAATACTATATTTTACTTTCTAATAAACCAGAAAATCTGTTTGACTTAACATACAAAAAATATTATTCTGTCAAAAGTAAAAATATCTAAGTTTTTTTTTATAATACAATAGAATAAAATAACAAAACTTAGAATAAAATAAAACTGTTTGCTTTAACAAGTTTCAAAACCTTAAAACTTAACCAGAGTAGTAAAGCTTCGTCACACCTACATAAGAAGACGTGTGTATTACCGCTATTCGCTTATTTCTGTTTTTTTGGTTTTTGTTTTTTTTTATGGTTTGCGCTGAGACGAGCATATAGCGCATAAGCACGTACAAATCGCATTTCTTAGACGATGGCCTTATCCTTTTTTATGGCCGTCTCTGTGTGTGTGTGTGTGTTGTGCCTGTAAGTATGCTATGGCAAAAGGCAATGCTTGTTTGGCTGTCAGATTTACTTGTCTACTCTCGCTTCATCTCACTCTCTCTTGTCCCTCCTTCTCTCTGCTGTAAATTGACAGCTAAATCTGCAAAAACATGATAAGACAAGCGACATACCAATGCGGCCAAGGACTACTTTTACACTCCTTTGCCACATCCTTGTGCCCACAAATACATATGTATGTATATAGATATCTGGTATCTGATGTGTTTATATCTCTATATCTCATCTACTTAAGCTTCTGACTCTATATCTATTTATCCCAAAACAACAATAACAACAACAAATAACATATTAGAAATAAGTCGCAATCTATCCAAAATGCTTGCTCCGAAATTGCTTTTCGATTTATTTTTATATGTCTGCCAAGTTCCTAGCATTGTGACAAATTTGTCTTTACGTTTTTCTTCCGTCTGTTGTTATTGTTTGTTTGTTTTTGTTGCTGAGCTAGTCGAAATTTATAAGATTTTATCAACGCAGCCAGCCAAAAAACATGTGCGCCTTGGTAAAGTTTAAGTTTGAGGTAACAGCTTGTTTTGATAAAACTATTTAAGTTTGTTGGTAATAAAAAAAATTATAGTGTGAGAAACTAATTTAAACAAGCTATGGGCAATTATATAATATGCAGCTTTTGAATTACTAAGTATATAAAAAAAAAGGTTTGTATAAAAGAAAAACTGATTAGAATCAGAATTATGTTAATTTTATGTCGAAATGTCGTTATTTACTTTGAATTTTTCTGTATTTACAAACACTGAACTTCGTGAAGCAGTTTAGAATAATTTTATTTATGCCAATAATTTTGTTTTTCATTGTAGCCATTAAATTTATGTTTTATATAACAATCAAAAACTTGTACTTTATGCCATAATTTACAGAAACTCAACTTCAAAGTTTCCACTAAACTATACAGAAAAAAAAAGCCACACAAACTATAATTCCCGCCCTTAAAAATCGCCACCTTTAACATTTTTACTCACCTAAGGTCTTGGTCCATTGTGCTGTGGGTCGCCAATCGGGATAATGTTTGGGAAATAGTTCTCTGGTCCAATAGGTGTGCAATACGACCTTATAGACGGCCAAACGGTCCAATGTGCAGCCGGTTAACGGTGCTGGCTGTGTAGCAGCCACTGGAGCAGCTGGAGGCGTATTAAACGTAGGCGTGGCAGAATCTATTTTCGATGCCGTGTAATAGAAATTGCGATAATTTGCATTAACGTTTGGATTTTGATTGACATTTGAGGAAGTATCAAAGTTGATATAGTTTTGACTGTCGGCAGATTCCATTTGTTGTTGTTGTTGTTGTTGTTGCTGCTGTTGTTGGTTGGCAACGGTATAGGCATATATAGCTGGATTTGATATGAATGAGGCGCCATAATTGGTATCGGCTGCGACTAAAGTTACCGTTAGCAGCGCGCAGAGCGTCGCTGCCAACAGCAACTGTTGTTGGTATTTAAGTTTCGCTTTCATTTTGCTCTCGTTTTTCTTAGTTTGTCAACTGCAGCCGGCCGGGGCTATTTATAGATTTCGACTTTGATTATTTCTTTACGTTTACACTTTTACATTAGCCGCTGCTTAAAAATAAATGCACGCAAGCATACACATACTCGTAAACACACGCGTACATACTCGCACATGCACACACACACACTCACTCACTCGCATGTGAAATACGCGCGCGTGTTTTTCTATATATTTTGGGGTTCCTTTGTTGCCTTTGATATTCACGCGCAAAAGAGCAATAAGGTGATTGATGGCGAAGCCTTCTGAAGCCGACTAAACTCAACCGTCTGCGTGCAAAGTTCGTTGCGTACTGAATCGTTGGAGCGCATGTTGCGGCAGGCATAGTCCAAAAACGAAACATACTCGCACACACAAGCAGCATAACATTTTTATGCAGCGAGAGTGAGAGCAAGTGCGACCAAATTGAGAGCGCCCAATGCCATAGTACTTTTTCGCTCTGTGTTTTTGGGAAATTTTGTATGATTGCGAGAGCGTACAAAACAAAAAAGCAGCCTGTTGAGCTTTAACTGAAGTAATACGTGCGTGTATGTGTGTGTGTGTTATAGCTGCTGCTGTTGACCTCAAGGCCTAAGGCGCATTATTGCACATTTCCTTTGCGACATTTGAATGGCAGAGTTAATGAAGCAGCACTTGTCATTTGCAATTAACGGTAACAGGCTGCCTTGCAATGCTAACTGTGCCTACAACGGCAGCTGCTTACAATGGGAACAATTTCCGATTAAAATCAATTGAAGCACTTTAATTGCTACAATTCAATTAAAGAGCGCGCTAATGGGCAACTAAACAATAACAACAGCAGCAACATTTTGAGCGTGGGCGCTCTCACTCACACACACAAACACACTTAGAAATACTCTTCATAGTTGTGCGTTGAAATTACTTTTCAATTCTTTGCGCATTGTTTGTGGCAGCTTCAGTAAAACTTGTCAAAGTACTAAAAGTTTTGTGTGACCAGGCGCGAAAAAAAACAGTCTCGCTCAGACATTAACTAAATTCGAAGCCAATAACTAATTAGCACTGAGAAAAAGTATGTTAAGTTAAAAAATAAATTTTTCAAGTTTAAGTTAACTTGTAAATTGCATCCAGTAGCTACACTGAGAGAAATTAATAAATATTTTATGTAATTTTAAAATTTAGTAAAATTGTAAGTAAAATCTGCTTCAAGATAATTTAACATGGTTGAATTGGCTCTGAATGCTTAATACACTGAGAAAAATTAAAGTGCTAAGTGTGTATCAAAAGAACTTAAGTTAAATCCTAACTTAATACAGACACAAACGTTAGGAATTTGAAACTTTTGTATCACCAAAAATATAATAAAAACCATATTTAATCACTTATCAATTAATTTCTCTTCATGTAATGACACTTCCTCCTTTCAGCCTCAAGCATAATTGCTATTGACACACACACAAACACACTAACACTCTCAAGCATACACAAATAAACACACGTACAACACACACACTCACATAAGCACACAAACACACATTCCGAGTATACAATTATCCTAGCCGAAAATGGTTGTTGCTCGATCGAGGAGGAGGAGGAGGAGGAAGAGGTGGAGAGAAAGGCGAGCGCCAACAACAATTATGTGTTGCACTTAAACGTTTTGTACGTGATGTAGATAATGCCCATCCTTCCCCCAAACCTTTCTACCTCACCCACATCACGCACTCCATCATCCCAGCCCCTCTGTGTGTAATCCTTTGCACGCTCGCGTGCTTTTGTATGTAAATTATGCGTGCGTGAAATTTATTGCAGTTAATAATAATTGTCCATTTACTTTGAATGACGACCACGCTAAATACACAACAACAACAATGATAATGATAACCACCACCCACTCTAAGCTGACCCTGTGGTCAATTATAAACGACAATTTGCTATTGGTCTTAAGACAGGTTGGCAGTGGGTGGTATTTACTGTAGCTTGTGCCCTTTGGGGCTTTTGTTATGCTTTAAATGCTGTCCATTTAGCTTAGAGGGCCTGTTTCGTCCTGTTTTTTATGACTACAATTAAATTTATGCTTATGATGTGCTAATGTTTCAAAATTTGTTTGTTTTGTGCTTTATTTTATGTGTAATGACCTAGCAATCGGACAATAAAGATACTCAAATGAGCTTATGCTTGGGGTCTGATAACATAATTCATACAAAAATTCTACTTTAATAACAAATATTCCTTTTAGATAAAATCACACATTGAAACGTAAGCAATCACATTGCGTACCACTGTATATTCAAGTAATAGGAAATATAAAGGGAAATTTCTCTCAAAGCTAACGCCTCTGCAAAAGCAACTGCACAGGCGCTGCGCTCAGCAGCTCTTTCGCTCTCTTATGCTGCTCTCCCATACCTGAGACACACACCCGCACACTAGAGTGTATGCGGTGCATTGCGTTTCATTGAGCAAAAATGAAATGTGGGCAACAACAAAAAAAAGACAAATAACAACATACATTGTATGGACGTGAGCATTACACGCAAATGTACCCAAAACAAGATGAGTTGAGACCAAAAACAACAACACAGAAAAGCACAATCAGCAATGAGCTTTGATTTCCGCCTTTCATCTATTGACTTGTATGCAGAGCGTTAACGACACACACGCACACACATAAACCAACATGCACTTTGCTAAAAAAAATTCCTAATAAAGTTAGCATTTGCCAAACAGAGACGCAGACGTGCAGACAAACAACAACAGAGCATGGTGGGCGACCTCTCTCATCCCGTCTCACACACACAGTCAAAGGTTTACCTGTAATGTTGCTGCTGCTGCTGTTATTGAAAGTTGAAAAAAAGCATCAAAATGAGGCGACTAGATAGAAGATAGAAAGAAGAAGCAGACTTCATATACATATATGCATTTTCCCACCTGGGCCACTGCTCACATTTGCATATGTATATTTGTGTGTGCTATGAAAAACCTATGCTTGTGCTTTTAGAATATATTTTTATTGCTAACGCGCGCTTTTTTTTTGTTTTTTATTTCGATTTGCGTTTGTTTTTTGTGTGGCAGTGCAAATAAATAAATCCACTCAAAAATAAATGCAACCACAGCAGCAGCAAAAACAACCGTAGAATTGCTTTTGTTGTCATTTTTGCTCTTCTTCTTTTTTTCTTTGATGTTGCTGTCTTGTTTCGTTTTCATGGACTGCACTCTGTAATATTTTACAGTTATTTATGCTAGCTAACCAAAAGCTTCACAGCTCAAAAAGCAATAACAACAAACGGAAACTACTAAGTTCTCATCAAAGTGCCGCACATGTGGTGTACTTTGTCTCTCTCTCTCTCTCTCTCTGTGTATGTGTGTGTGTTTGTGGTATTTGGTATATTATTATATTTGTTTTCAGTTTCCTTTCTTGTGCTGCGATTTTTGCACATTCGATTTTGGTGTGATATATTTTTTGTTCTTTGTGCAAATTGATTTGTTTTGACAGAATTATTTAGTTTTTTAGCTACATATTTAGGTTATTGGGCAGCAAAAACATTTTCTCATAAGATAAGCTCTATTAAGTTGGCTCAAAGGTTGTCAAAATAGGATTTTGTTATGTTTGGTTCTGAGAAGGTAACAAGGATAGGGATTAAATGTTAAGTCTGTAATTCTTCAAAAATACCATTGCTTGTATTCTATTTTAATGAAAACATTGCTTACATATTATGATATACATATAAATATTAATACATAAAAACACATTAAATTGTACAAATCTTGTGAAACCGAAAGCCGACCCGAAAGCCTTGCAGCTAGCGCTCTTAAAATTAAGTAGTAGGTCAAGACTTCATTGTTGGGCTTCTCTTATATAATAATTATTACTTAATTATTTCACAACTTACATTTGTTGTTTTATTAAATTGTACAAATCTTAACCACAAGTAAATAATAATAAAATCACATTTGATAAAATAAACACATTTAATTTGAACAATAAACATTCCATTAGTTTAAGTAATGTTGTTCAAAAATCATTATAATAATACATTTTGATAGCACAATTATCTAATGAACTTTACAAAGCAAGTAAAAACAAAGGCACAATGCCCGCGGACACATAATAGCTGGCTTTTAATTGGTAAAAGTATGTAAAATAACAAATTAATTTATAAATATTTTTGTTTTACACAGCACGAAAATAATTAAAAAATAAATGTATGTTTGCATAAAAAAACAACACTGTTTTGTCTGTTAATCATTATAATTGATGTGTCAATTAATTGCCGCCTCAATTTAATATTGTCGATTGATTATAATGTGCTTTGTTTATTTGCGGCACCCAGACACACATTATTTGCGGCTTTGAATAGTTATAAAACAGTTAACATCAAAGCACTTACATTTATGAGCATTTAAATGTTTCATAACGCTAAATTTAAGATGCACAAAAAGGCGCGTTTAAAAATTCAACTAAATGCGAGTGAGTGACATATAAAATGGCTGGCTGGCTTGCATTTTAATGAAATAGCAACTGATTTTACAGTGCGCTGCCCCAAAAACCAGTCAACTGTGTGCTCTATGTGTGTCTCTGTTTGTGTATGTGTGTGTGGCAACAGGTCTGAGTTACATTTTCATAGCATACTTTTGAGCTGCGCCAAAATGCGTTATGCATGAGCACTTCATGCAACTGAAAAACACTGCAGACCAGCGCCTGACACAGTTAGGCATCAAATTATGACAGAAATCACATGCACCGCCCCACTTACCCCTCCCCTCTACACCCACGTCAATTCTCGACCCTAAGGTCCGCATAAAGATGCAGCAACTACATTTAATGACTTTTTGCATCTCTTTCTACCTACACCCACCAACCAACTCTCCCACTCTCTCCTTCTCTCTTATGTTTTGTGTTCTCACTCACTTTAAGAGCGACGTCGAAATTTATGCAATTAATGTTCCGCAATGCATTTCCCATGCACTTTGACACTCGCAACATTTTCCTCATTTTCGCTTTGAAGTTTTCGCTCAGTTTTTGTGTTGGCTGCTGCCAAATAAAAGTGGCCAAATTAGCTTTGGCCCAGAAATAGTCGTCAAGCCATGAGCCAAAGTGACACCGACAGCGTTTTTCGGTTGGGCTTTGCATTTGGGTTTCTACGAGGCTACGTGATCCCCGTTTTAATTAAGCGTGTGCCAACTGATGCACTGTCTGCCACACAGTAAAGTTTTTGGTGAATCCAGCCCCCTTTACAACCACCCTTTACTATTTAGTGCACTGTAAAAATGAGTGGTAAGCTCAATAATATGATTGAAATCTTAGTATTGTAGTTTTGCGTGGTAAAGCAAAAGATACTTTAATTAGATGTATATATCGAAATCTAAAAGAGATATCGATAATTTGACAGCAACTTGATTTATCAATAGCTAGGAGAGCTTATATGCCAAATCTGAAGTATCAAACCCTTATAGTGACAAATGAGTGGGCTTTATCAAATGGTTTCTTATGCCGATCAAGGAAATATATACTTTACAGATGCTTATTTCTGGCACAACTGCCACATTTTGGCTTTAAAGCTTTAGTCCTTGTCAAAAATACTTAAATCACATTGTGAATTCAAAAGCTTATCTCATTTTGTTGACTGTGACTCGTTTTATCCTTTAGAAGCATTGCTAGGCGAATGTGCAGCGCTTGTAGGCTTCACTGTTGCAACTGCACGCGTCACAAAGGCTTTTCTCTTTCCCTTCCTCCTTCCCTCGCCGCACTCTCTATATTATACAAAACACACTCTGCCATTTGTTCGCCTTCCAAACGCATTTGTGGCTTTGTTCATTGCTCGGACAACTTGTTGTTGTTGGTGTTATTGTCGTGTTTGGACCGAAATGAACATGGCCAACAAAATTTTGTCATGTGCGGTTAGCCAGAAATGTTACAGTTGTTGTTCTTCTTGTCATTCAGAACACAAAACCATACAGTACCTGCACATAGTACATATGTAGCTACATTTATTGCCATAATTAATTTAAAAGGCATAAAATTGTTTAAATAAAAACAACAAAAAATACATTAAAATCAACAAAAATTCAAATATTTTCATGTTAATAATATCCTTTAACTAGACATTTATATAGCAATAAAATACTAAACAATTCCGGCATAGAGGCTCCATTTGTGAATTGTGCTTAAAAAGCCATTAACAAGATATACAAATTTCCCGATAATTTTCCGTTATAATTTTCCATTAAAATAATGACACAGCAAATCGCTTTTGTCGATTGTTAAATTTTGCAGGCGACGCGTTCTAATTATTATCGCATTATAGAACACAAATGCAATTTTCTCCCATTTCCGAAACGATTTCAAATTCCAGCTCATAAATCTAATTGAAATTATGCAATTTGCGGTAGACCAAAGTACAACAACAACAGCAAAAAATAACAAATCCGATGATTATAAATAATTTTTAATTGATTTCCGATGATTTTGACGGCAGTTAATGAAATCAAAAGAGACTGACTGATGGAAGGGGGAGAGGAACAACAAACAGACAGCGAGTACATAAATATTATGATATGAAATCAAATTAATTTAAAATAGATCAAGGCACAAGCGACGGATGTTACGTCATCAGCAGCATGCCAACAACAACAACAACAACAAATTATGATGATAAATATAATATTTATTTGGTAAAAGCATAAAAATTAAATTCACAAGCAAATGTATACATTTTTATACATATTTGCTTGTTTCTTTAGCTCTAAAAAACGAAGCGAAACGATACGAAACGGAACGGAACACACACAACGCCACCCAGCCCATAAAGATCAACAAAGTAAAATATTTCTGACAGCCAACAACAGAAACAAACAGCATAAAACACAAACAGCAAGACAGATAGGGATGATTATTCCACTGATAGATACCCTATATTAGGCTAAGAATGGGGTTTTGTATATTGGAACGCAGAAGATATGAGGATTATAATAAAACGTTGATATTTAAAACACAAATATAAGTAGAAGAAACATAATACGTCAAACCATTTAAATTATCTTAGTAAAGTACTATTTCGTATATTCTTCACATTTATAATTTTTTATCTACTTTTTCAGTTGTTGCTTATTATATCAATTTACATTCATTATTGACCTAAGAATACTTTTTTTTACTGACATATGAGGTAAAGTATACCCACCCACAAAAACGAGTTATTTCAGGGCATAGGAACGACAAGCATATTTAGAAATTTTATGGCCAAACACACATATTTCACGAGCTGTTTATATACACAATGTATATATATATTTGCTTATTTAAAATAACATTAATTAGCCTTTATCCCTTCAAAAACTGACAAATTTTGACGTTGCACTGGATTAAGTCACAATTTAGCTGGTCGGACAAGTTGCAAACGAATATTTAATGAACTTCGCGGGCCACAAGCATAATAATTTTCATCCATGCTTACTACTATATATATATAAACTACACCACAAGGTATTGTTGAAAATGTGGAGCACACATGCCACAGCCAATTTGAACTTGTGCGCAAAACATTAATACAATTTTAATTGAATACCACAGAGTTGCATAAAAATTATTTTTTAAATCATACTCATTATGTATAAGCGCCGGTAAATATTGTAAGTTAAATTAAATTAAATGCATTTAATTTGTATGCAAATCATATTTTAACGTCACTTTTTTCTGTTTTCATTATATTAAATGCTTGCACTGGCACTGACAAATTATCCAATAATGTTTATAGTTGTTTTATACGGTGTAGAACGGAACGGAATTAAATATAATAAGAGTTGTAAGATATCCAAATAATAGAAAATAATTCACTTATACTTTTATTCTTTTTGTTTTTGATCTAAATAATAGATTTATATTTTTATATTTGTTTTAGCACCCCAATTAAATTATTACTCATTCAAATTTGTAGCTACTTAAAAAGTGGCTGTCAGATTTTCAAGAAACAAAAGCAAAGTGTCAGCAAAAAATATGTATGGCTTGTATATATATTTTAAAAGCGGTTGAGTCACATAAGCGAAAAGTCAATAAGCACACTATTTGGGGTAGGGAGAGGAGAATGGTCGGAAAGTGTAGTGAAGGAATAGTGGGACGTTAGGAAAAGAAAAAAACAATTTGCACGCAATTCAATTGAAAGCATATTTCTTTTATGGTCGCAGTTGACATGTTGGCAGTGAAACTGGCTTTGAAACTAGAACGATAAATGGGGGTGGCATATCAAAATGGCAAAGGAGTGCTAGATGAAAGTTAGACAGAGGGAAAGCAAGATATAGGGATAGAGAGAGCGCAACACACCAAGCTGATTGCACATTATACCATAATTTTCAATATATAGTTTTGTTTGTTCTTTTTTTTGTGGCTAAATCATTTGGTGCGTGCTGGGAACTTTGGAATGAGGGCTCCTAAAGACTGGGGTCCTAAACACAATGTGGCACCGTCTGTGCCTGATGCCCCAAACGTGACTGCGAGCGCACATGAGGCGCTTAACGCTGCCACAACTGCTGTTGTTGCCACTGCTGCACAAATATCATTTTCCGGTGCAAAAAGTCAACAACAATAAACAAAATGACAGCCGCCAAATGGGGCAGCGAAAAAATTTCGCCATTTGCTGTGCCACTTGTCAACGGCAGTTGCGAACAAACCTCTTATTATTAGCCAGGGCCAGAAAAGTTTAGACGGAATATCAATATAGCTGTAGCTATAGCTACATTGGCGCAGCTTAAACTGTTAATCTTATGGCGAACTTTTTTTTTAGCAAAACTCCTGGGCAATTAGATTGCCATATTATGGCAATTAAAATGCTTGAAAATTGCCGCTGACAGCCAACTGTGGCACAAGCCAACGGTATAAACACTATAAATGTACATGCGCCAGGTAGTTGCCCCATGTTGCAGTCTCTAGAAGGCGCAACGCTCCATTTAGTCGCCCCACATAATTCCAAGAAATTTTCGCTTACATCCATTGCAGGAATTCATACTCAACCCAATGGGAGAAAAACAAACTATACGACTTTTCCAGCAGTCGCGCACTAAAAATAAAATTCATAAATTTGTACACAAAGTGGGGAGTGTTAGAACGGTTAAGATGTCGGGGAAATACCTTGTAAGCATGTTTTTACGGATAAGGTGAACTGGTACTCAAATACCCTATCAAATAAATGTTCCTTACTTGTTCCTTACCCATTTTCAATCCTCAATCTAAATTCACTCGAAATATACTTTAATCAATGCGAAAATCTGTTCCTCTTTTTCAACACAATCTAGAACACCATCATTTTAGCTACAGGGTATTCGAAACATATTTTCCAGCCCGTCCCAAAAACTACAAAAAATGTGTTATTAAATCTAGTTGCAGTTGATTTTTGCTTTTCTATTTCTGCTTCTTTATCTCTTCGCTGTTGGCTTGGTAAATAAATTAATTTGTTGCACAAATTTCAAATATTTTGGTCTCAATTTCGCGAATCATGGAATGGGCGTGGAAGGGGATTATGAAAGTGCAAAAAACCCTTACTCAAATATTTAATATTAAATTCGTCTAATGAATTTGCCGAGTGAATTTATAGCATAAAATATATTGCTTTATGATGGTACAGTAAAGACTTCTTATGAAGTTAAATGAGCTATAATATTAAAATTATAATTATTACTTTAATAATATTTGTATGAGAACTAATCTCTTTTTTTCACTCATTTATACTTTTATAAGTTCCTTAAGACCTTTTCATATCATCTTTAATTGGGAGTTCTTTGAGCCTGCAGCTCTTTAATTACTTTAGTGTCGTTCTGTAGCCAACTTGAAGAGTATTCACTGTGTCACAAACACTCGTTTTCAAGCATTTTCCAAGAGCGCACACCAGAGTTGCACACCCCAACGAATTCTTTTGCCCCTTCTTCTCCTTCTCCTTCTCCACTCATTCAGCCACCCACTTACGAAAATAAAAACGACAACTCATTTAGCTCCATAGAATCATGCCTTAGTTGACGTGAATCACTCACTCACAGGCACTCGAAAGATGTTCGCGACGACGAGTCTTCGTCAGAGGAGAGAAGAAGGCGGGGCAAAAACTATTTTCGGATCTAAGTCGGAGGCCTATTAGCTCTGACCGAGATGATACCAAGTAGCGCATCAGCTGAACAACGTTGAAAACGAAAAAGAGATTTAGCTCTCAAGATGTCACTACAAAGCGACTAGCAAGAAAAAGCGGCGGTGCTGGAATGGCATGAAGGTGAAGAAGAAGAATAGCAAAATAACACATTCGCCGTCATAAAATGCGTGGCAAGAAAAAAGGAAAACTTAAAAAGGGAAAACTGAAAATGAAACTGCAAGCTTTTGAATTGCTTATTAGACACGCTAGACTTTTTTTTTCTTCCTGTTGGTGCAGACACACACAAAGTAGTTCTGCGTAAGAGATGAGACCGTGACACGGAAGCATCGATTCTGTTCATTCGTTTCGTTAGGAATATACAATTACTTACCCTGGTGTGAGGACATTAAATGTATTTTGACTAAATATTTATTGTTGTCATGTTAAAAATATAAGAAACACTTTCACATATCTAAAACTTGTCGCCAACAAGACATAGTAAAAACTTGCTTTATAAATTTCAGCGCCAGCAGAAAAAAGAAAAAAATTGACTGACCAAAACACAAAGAGACAATCTGAGGAAGAGAAAATGGGAGGGAACTGTAATTTAGTTTGTTTCATGTCGTGCTTTGAATGGCCCCAACTCTTTGACAGACTTAATGAGGCTGAGGAGAGAAATGTGTGTATGAAGTGAGTGTGTGTGTGTGTGTGTGCGCTGTTAGCTTACCATTAAAGTGCCAACCCAGGCAATGTCAAGGCGCAAGTCGCAATCGGTACCAAATCTAGGACAATGTGTTCCATTATCAAGGAAAGCATATGATGAGCAATGAACCCGATAATGACACAGAACTTAAAACATTAAGAGAAAATTCACATTTATCAAATAATTGTTGTAAGTTCAAAGTTTTCAAATAGTTCATGGGATATTAAATACCGATTTGTGTTATAAACTGTTTTTCTTATGCACTTAGCAAAAAGAAAGCTAGAAATAATAATAGTTGAAGCCTTTTTAATAGCTTTTAAATACAGTTTGAAAACAATTTTCAACCCCTTAACAAATCGCTGTAACTGCCTGTAAATTAAGTTCTCGATGTCAACGTGCAACGTTTGTGATTGCGTGTGCCTTCACATGCCGCACATGACTCATGAGGCAACATATTTGAGTGGCATTGTTTGTTTAATTGCTTCCTAGAGTTTCCTTTCTTTGTTGACAAATGTGCATTTAATTTATGCAGCTGGTTTGGTTGGTTGCTCTGTTGCTTGAGCTAACGCGCTTGCCACGCCCACAAGGCGCTGCGCTGCGCCTTGAAATTCAATATTTTGACAGCTTTGTGAAACTTGATGTTGAAATTTTTGCTTTATTACAAAATTTTCTTGTCCCGTATTGCTGCAAACTTTTTTTTCGGTTGGTCAGAGAGTGAAGCGGATTGGAGTCAGGAAGGGTAGAGGGGGTTGGCAATTTTCACACAGATTGGGTCAAATTGTCAACGGCACACTGTTGCCATGTTTCTGTTAAGCCATGCCACCCGGCGCTGATGTTGTTGTTGGTGCTGGTGGCAAACACCCAGCTGGCAACTTGTCGCCACTTTATTAACTGTCAATCTGTTCTTGTTTTTTCTTCTACTTTCTTGGGCTCGAACCATATTTTGTGCCCATTTTTATAGGTTAGAGGAGTGGTATGTATGACTTTGTTACAAGGTTGGTAACCCTGATCGTAAAGAACAAACAAAACAGAAAAATTCGATGTTTATAATATATTTTTGTTATATTGTAGGTCAATAATGAAGTAAAAAATAAATAATCCCAAAGTTTAATTTTTAAAAATGTATTAATCAATAATAATATTCTTTCCTAACAAATAGTGTGTTAAACAGACTTTTTAGGGTTCTGTCTTGTAATAATTGGATGACTTAAGAGAAAAAATTATATATATATATCTCTCATCTATGTTTCATTCTATCTATCTTCTATGTTTCTTATTTGATTTCCATAAATATATAGCTAATTATCTATATCTTTATTCTTAAATTTGTTGAACCTTTCGCAAGCGCATTCAATTTGCGACTATTCCTCATTTTGCTTTAAACATTTTTTCATGATTTATTTTGTCAGTGTTTGGTAGCGACTTAAGCTGTTGTGCCTGGTGCTGGTTTAATTCTATATGACAAGGCACGCACCGCACCTAGCCTGTATCCTGAAAAGGCAACTTAAATTCTTTTGACGCATTTAGGTAGCTTGTTGTAGCTTGTGTATCCTGTTGCGCTTGACAAAACATGTCATTCAATATAATTTTATGATGTCGTGTTTTTAATGAAAACTGAAAAAAATTCCTCAGCAATTGATCAAGCAAACAGGACAAATGTTGTCAGGTTGTACTTTTATTTATTAAATAAAATGCATAGCTCTCTGTTTGTTAGTTTGTTAAATTTTATATGGTTTTTTTGTTTTTGTAAGTGGGAGATTTGGGGTCGCAATGCTATTGTGCTATTAACCCAGTTGGTCGAGAGTTGTTTACTGCGACATCAAAGCGACAATCCTGATGATTCTCAGAGATACGTTGAGTGCGAATACAAGTGGATGGATGCACGCTGAGAATGCTGGGAGGGGGAGAAATGGGGAGGAGGGGGCATTGGCCCTGTGCAAACAATGGACGTGCATATTGAAGTGGCATGACACAATTGCGGACAGAAACAAATAAAAGATGACAGGATATACTAAAAAATACAAAACAAAACTAAATGAATCCATACACACACATACACACAAGGGAGAGGTAGAGAGAGGGATTTAAAGGGTGTGCAACAAAAAATAAGAAACAATGCAAACGTCAAATGAAAAGTGTGCAATTTTTATTTAAGTTTATTTTCCAACGACAGCACAAAAACAAATTGCATGCAAATACATTTTATTTGTGGCTGTGAGAACGTTTTTGTTTTGTCAGCAACTCGGCAAAACCTTGACATGGCACACGGCGTTGCATGAACTACATAACAAGTATTGGGCAGCACATAAAGAAAACTAACTGAGTTGGCAACCCTTTTAATACATATTTTTCTTGATTTATTTTTCTACATTTATCTCATAAAGAGATTTTCATTTGTCAAAATTGAATTTAACTTTAATTTCAATCTGCAAATTGAATCAAAAATTTAAGAAATTATTTTATTAAAATATATAATATTTTTTTGTTCTGTATTTATATATCATATCCACCGTCCCCGCTAATAAACCTGAGTAGCCTATGTGTGAGACTCCTTGAGAGGGTCAGCCGGCTTAACCTAACCTAACCTATCATTCTTATGCAGCTTTTATTGAATAAATTCAATTCATTTTCATTTATATACATTTTCTTTTTTGGCAAGCAAGACAAGTGCCAGAGGTTTGCTTCTCCGATTGCCACAGATTATAGTCAGAAAATCCGTATGCCAGCCACACAGCACGCCTAACAATTGTGGCCCATTTGGAACATGAGACTGTCAACGCATAATTGGCTCAATTCATTGTGAAAAATGATTGCAGGTTAAGGCTGATGACGGTTTAGGGGAACGTACTAACTTGGTAAATAAATAAATGTGTCAAAGGACGGCGGTATAGTCAATAAATAACAAATTTTGATTTTGATGTGCCATTTGTTGTGGTTGAAAGGCTGTTTCCGCTTTATGTTTGTGTGTGCGAGCCAATTAAAAATCTTATAAGCAGCCACATAGAAGTTATGACAAGGACGCCAGTTGCAATTGCCAAATGTTGGGCTTAATTAGCTTTGGCATAGAGCAAACCAAATGAACCAAAAAACCCAAACAGAAACCAAAGCCGCCAACATTTGTAATTTAAAACTGTCAACGACAGCCAACGAGACTAGAATGGGGCGTTGCAAGGACTAACCCACTCAGTCAACCACCACCACCACCACCCCCGCAACGCAACGCACACTCGCATTTCACTGTGTGCGACACATGTCCAGGACCGGCTAAGGACTATAATTTATTAGCAACAGTCACCGCATTGACTCACTTGCTCAGCACCAGCCACGCCCCCTACTGCTGCTGCTGCTGCTGCTGCTGTAGCTGGGGGAAGCATCCGGGGCGCAAAACCACGCACAGCCCCATGATAAATGGCATTTATATTGGGTTACAACAATGTTGTTGCCACAACGTTTTGTGCAACTAAACTAACTCTCCTAAAACACACAAACACACACACTACTTTGCATGCCATAATTATCAGTATAGCATTTGCTCAAACCGCCATTTCACTCGTAAGCCGACAGTTGTAATTATTTGCCATAATACGACATTATTTATGCACATTTAATGCTAATTTTCTTAAATATATCTCAACGAACAATAAAAAAAAAAAACCGAAGAGTTGACAGCTTGTAACTAGAATTAAGTGGGAGAGTTAATAAAATTTATTCATTTCATTTTGTTCAGCACTCGCTTTGAATAAATTAGAGTTTAGTAAGAGAAAGTCTTGTTTGTTATAACTATGATTAATTTTAAGATTTACTTCAAACTGTTCTGTGTGAATCTTTAAACTTGCAACTACTTTAAGAACATGTTTGTTTCCAAAGTTTCCCAACAAAAAACCCCATTTAAAACTATCTCTCATTTTTACTTGTTTAGCCACACATTTAATCCTTCATATCGATAAACTTAAGCTGTAGTGGAATGCAAGTACGGCCAGCTGATAGGCAATGAAAGGCTTCTAAGCCGAATGATTGAATTGCATCTAAAAGTTACGCACAAGTGCCACACCGACTCTCCATTCCATTTCAACAATACGACGTCCAATGCAGCTGCGATGTTCAAAACCAAATGGCAAATAGGCAAGCGGATGACTTGACTTACTGGCCATGAGACAGGACTCCGGAGCCTGTGGCTTTTCACGGAGCCAACGCTCAGGTATGAACATGTCGGGCTATGCGAAGTGCTGACCATTGCGCCACAGATTTAAATGCACCATTGCAACCTCAGTGCCCTGTGGCACGTTGAAACGACTCAACACCAGCTCCTGTTTCGTTGTTTGCGCATTTGCTGATGTCAAGGGATAATAGCGCACTGTCTCCTTGATGCTAGCATGCAAATAGGGTAACTTCTTCATGGACTTGACGGTCAGAGCTGGCAAAATGCCAAGAATTTTAAGGCGCAATTTTTCCTGCTTTTGGGATGTTGTGTTAAGGCTAGCAGTATGGTGGCAAAGGTACTGAAAGTAGTTTGAAAGTAAATAAGAAATGGAACAGATATATTTATAGCCCAAATCAAATACCCGTTCTTTATGGAAATCTTACATAAAATATAAACAAGAGATCAAAGATTTAAATCCCGGCACGGTTAGTATAGACAGAAATATTTTTAATGGTATTTTTCTAATTTCTTTCATTTCATGATGAACCATGAGAATTATTGACAGCATTTGATTTAGCTCTACACAAGCTTCTATATAAAATTTTTAGGGAATTAAAAACTTGAGTATTGTCTTTTTTGGATCAAGCACACAAATTGTTGGATCATGAATCAAAATACTCATTTAAATACTTTTAAGTTTTTAAGTACGAAATATTTTATTATAAATTAATGTCAGTGTAAAAGCAGTTTTTAAGCCTCTCCCTTTTTACTCACCGTATCGACGCCAGCAAAGATGCAGTTTTTTCAGTACCCTTTTCCCCGCATCTGTTTTGTTTGTGGCCTCTCGTTCGATTCGTTCAGCAGCCACTTGAACGTACTTATCCGTAATATCAAGTGCCTCATCTAAAACGTCAAGTGCCTTACGCAACAGGGCTTTATCTCCAGATCAACAGCCAACTCAAAGAATCTTTGCAACTATACAAAGAATCGTCGACCCGCTTCATTTGTATTGTCTATAAGACCTAATTGACGAACTAGAGCGGCTCTACTCACAGATTCCGGAGTTCAGGCAATAATTTCATCCTTAAAATAAGCATGAACTTCGAGCGTTGAGCTTTATGCTTGGAGATAAAGTTTTCTGAGCTTATAAGTTAAAAATTTATAAATAAATCATTAAATTTACCGCTCTATAAACTGTTCGCTAATGCCATCCAGCCGTAAGCATCTTGCTCCAAGCCTCATTCTGGGCGGTGGCCAAGACCGATTCCTCTCCTAAGTAATTCAAACGATGCACATTGCGATGATTGTTTAGAAGCTGAAAACATTTCAAAACAGAAATACAGTCTCAAATGCATAGGGATTTTGTGTGGTTTCAATCGGTAGCATGATATTATCACCTTTAGCATGATATTATCACCACCAATTTCGAGCTGCATGCTTTTGGTAACGTCATTTAGATATGCAACTTTATATTTGCCACCTGGCAAGTAACCCAAAATAATTTTCAGTGGACTAACACTGGGCATTTCATTAAGAGGTTAAGAAATTAAAAATCGTTTCTATTCGTATGACCAGTGCTGTGTTTACATACGAACCTGCTGCGTGCAGTTACAGCGCTGCATCGTTTTGTTGCTGTTTTCAAACAATTTACAACAGCATAGCTGTTAAATATTTTTAGCTGCATCATTGTGACTGTTCTTCGGTTTTCGCCGCTTTTCGTTCACTTTCGTTGTTTTAATATTCACTCGCGTTCGTTTGTTGTTGTCTGGTTTGTTTGTTTGAGCAATTCGCCGCGACAGGTGTTCGCCGTACATTGTATGCGCTTCGGCACTGACCCCGCAAATATGTATAACATCAAGCATTCGCTTTGCCTGACGCAGTTAACGGCGTATTAATTGAAATATACAGCGAGGTTTTTTTTGTTGTTGTTTCGTTATTGCTCCCAGCTTTTTGCCGGCTGGTATTTTTGTTTGTGCGAGAGATCAAAAAAGAGTAAGACAGACATAATAGACTCTGATATTTATGGGTGTATGTTTCTACGAGTTCTCCTTTTTTATTTGTCAATTATAAATGAAAACGTATGAATAATTATTTTTTTTTTTTAATTTTAATATTTTATTAAATGGAAAAATTTTTTAAGTTTTTTTTTTTTTTTTTTTTTTTTTTTTTTTTTTTATTTTTATTTTTTTTTTTTTTTTTTTTTTAATTTTTTTAAAATTATTTTTTTTTTTTTTTTAATATTTTTTTTTTTTTTTTTTTTTTTTTTTTTTTTTTTTTTTTTTTTTTTTTTTTTTTTTTTTTTTTTTTTTTTTTATTTAATTTTATTTTTTTTTTTTTTTTTTTTTATAATTTTTTTTTATTTTAATAAAAAAAAAAAAAAAAAAAAAGGAAAGAAAGGAAAATGGTAAAAATTTTAATAAAATTTTTTTTTTTTTTTGTTTTTTTTTTTTATTTTTTTTTTTTTTTTTTTTTTTTTTTTTAAAATTAAAATTTTTTTTTTTTGGGGGGTTTTTTATTATGGGGGGGGGATTGTTAGGGGGGTTGCGTTAACCGAGGTCGTACTGTATTTCATTTCACAGAATCGATAGCTACATTTATAAATATGTTTACTGTTATACTCACGCACATACTTGCATACAAATACAACTAACTTATTTTCCTTGGATTTGTGTGCTGTAAGTAAAAAGTTGCGCAACATTCTGCTTTAAATCAGTTTGTTGCTTTCGTTTTTTGTCAGTTTAGTGATTTATATTGTGTGCCAAATGACATTTTAATAGACTCGCGATCAAATTAAATTCACATTTAAGGGGCGCTGACAGACAATAAAACGAGCGAAAAATGTCGCCACGTGCGATATGTCAACTTCACGTAACATATGAATAAATTATTCAACAATTCATCTGACAAGCTGCAGAAGAAAAAACGTGAAAATATAAGAAAATTGAAGAAAATGGAAAACGAACTACAAACCCAAGTTGCCAAAAACTTTGCGCATTAGCCAAAAATGACGGGCCTGAACTTTGTCGTTGTTTGGCGTTTGGCAAATGTAATTTATCAGGGTGGAAATAAGTAAATCAGAAACAATTTAAAGCACGTTCGAGCAATAGGGAGGGGGTGTGTGCGGTGGAAGGTAAGGGAGTTTTGAAGGAGGTCTCATCATTAGCAGCAGTAGAGTAGAGTGGAAGCCAGAATCAGGCAGCAGCTTTAACTTAATTAGCTCGTCTAAGCCAACTAGAAATGAGGCTGGCATTGTCTGCAAAAGTCACGCAGTGTTCACAGCCATTTACCAAATTCACATTAGATCCCTGCCATCCACAAACTTGGCAAAAAGTTCAACAATCACACACACACACACACACACATACTCCGAGAGCTAATGAAATTTTCAAAATTTTCCAACACGCAGCAGACGAACCTCAAAAGCAATTAATCACCTGCATTAAAGCGCGTTAGGTGCCGTCATCTAAAAACTTGATTCTGTGTGTGTGTGTGTGGGTGTGTATGCGGTGTATGTGTGTGCGGTGTGTTTGTGTGTGTGTGAATTTGTAATGATGTTTGCTCAAGGACTTGCCACCCACAAAGACAAAACTTTAAAATCCACACACAGAAAAATGGAATTTTTATCAAACCAAATTATGCAGAAATGTCAAAAATAAAAAAATGCCTGATTAAAAATATATATTTCCATACAAATAATATTAAAATTTAAATTTTTGCAGATAAAAATTGTTTTTATATTATTTTAAATTAATTTTATTAATGGAATACTGACAATATCAATAAAGATATAAAATCTTGTATGTAAAATGTTAGAAATGCATGTAAAATGTTAAAATCATTTAAAATTTTTTTGTTTAAAACCAATATTTTGTGTTTCTAATAAAATGGAATTGATTTAACTTTTTGAAATTCTGTCTCGTTGATTTTTCTTAGTGTACCATTGCGCACCATTCTCAGAAAAGTTGAGTGCTTTGTGTTATTGTTTGTTCAGCAGCCAATTGTGTTTGCTTTTTGGTAGTTAATCCTATTAATTAGCCAACTGTGTGAGTGCCAACAAAATACTTACGTATAATGGCCGGGCATTGTAGGTGGCAGAAACTCAGGCCAAAATGGCAAACAGTCCAACAAGGACTCCTCTAAAGAAATCAACACAGCATCTCAAACTCGGTTTAAGCTCAGCATTAAATTGATTAAATGGCGTTGTTGTTAATTATGAAAAAGAAAATTCGAAGCATTTGAAATTTGTTTTGCTCAAAAATAATTCCTTGGTATTTCAAAGGAATATCTATATTGTAGGTAATTAGGTCAATCAAAATTTGATAAATTTTAAGCATTTGTTTTCTTTGCAATAACTTAAAGTAACTTTACAGTTGAACACATTAAATCAATGATATCTTTTGAACCTGTAAGATTCAATATCAGTTGAGGTCCCACAACCAATTACTATAACATTTAAGTAAGCCTCTCAAGCACAACAAAATCAGGCGTATCAACATCAATGTCAGCTGTTCCAAGGCGTCGGCTTAAAGGCAAAGCAAGAAGCATCAGAATAAAATCAACAACATAATTGCGTTTAATGTTTATTAACTTGGCCATCAAAAGCACGCACGCACTCAGGCAGCAGGCAGCAGGCAACAGCAGGATGTGGCGTAAACAGGCCGAGGTGGCAAAGTACAGGAGGCTGAATGCCTTGCATGTTAAAACAAAATCCAATTAGCATTTTCTTTCCCCCTTTCTTGCTGTGGCTGCTTTTTGTTACCTCTGTTGCTCCTGCTCCATTTCATCGTTTTCCATTTTGTTTGATAAACGCGCAAGCATTTCAAATTAAATTACACGCAACTAATTTGTTTTTGTGATTTTCCACGCCAAGCAAACAGCATGTGTGTGAATGTGAATTGTGTGTGTGTGTGTGTGTGTAAACAACAATGCTGCTGTTAAGTCAACAACAAACCACAAACAGCCAAAGTCGCTGAGCAAACGTTAAAAATTTTCATTTGTGCATTTTGCCTTCAAGAAAAAACAAACACAAAGTTAGGAAAAATGAGAAAATATGAAATGGTTTTTGTTGTTGGTTTCATTTTATTTTTTCCATTTTAACCCCTTCTTTTTGCTTTACAACAATCGTGTGGCAAGAAAATGCAGCAAAACAATGCAGCGTGCCACGAATTGTTGCATGACTACTCAGCAAGTCATGAAACTTTGCCACAATAATGGCAAATATTCTGAAGGATTTTAAAAAAGTTAAGAAAATAAAATTTATGAAAACTCCTTGAGTAACTGAAGCCAGCTTTCACATTCCAAACGATTCAAGGCTTTGCAACTAAATCTATTTTAATATATAATAAGGGAGGTGTCCCAATGGTGGACACTGTCCCTAAGTCGTTTTGATGCCAGCGCGCTCTAATTACTGTGATTGATAGATCTCAGTGAAGGATTGCTTTATAAGTGCTTTTTAGGTGTTTATAACCAGTTGTGGTCAATCCAGAGACAAAACTAAAAATAACGTTTTTTCGATCTAAACTTTGTAATTTTTCAACGCGTTTGTAATTTTATTATTTCCAGTTTCAGCAAAGGGAAAAATATTGTTTCTTATTTGTTTTTTCATGCTCTTTCTTTGTAATAAAATACATTTATGCTGGGACTTTAATGTAATACATAAAAATAAATACATCCAGCTTTCGTTCAGTTAGAATTTTGAATATTTTTACCATAGCTTTTCAGCTCTTTTGCCGCAACAAATTAATAAGCCAGCTAGTTGCCTATCACAACCCTTGCTTGCCGCACCCCGTTTCTGCTTTACTCATTTAGTGCTATTGGCCTTTGTTCTAAGTTTTAGCCTGGGGTCAGCTTAATTATAACTTTATGAGCTGAAAAGTTAGTTACATGCCCCGTAGGTGTAGTGGAATGCGCTACAAAAAATATGCAACACTTTCTATCTATACACAAACACACATGTGCATACATTACACTCTTTGTATGTGTGTGTGTGTGTGTGTGAGCTGACTCTTTGTTGCGGTCAGACAGCCACAAAGAAAATAAAGGGGTTGAACAAGAGGAGTGCATCTGCTTCATAACGATGCATTATATGTTGCCACATACTGCATACGTATATACATATATGGCGAAGGCGTGGCTCTGTTTGTGTGTGGCAGCGTTCAAACGACAACATAAATCCAGGCGCTGTGCTGCTGTCTTCCTGGTTATTGTTTATTATTAACTAACACACACGCGCAACGCAACAAACAGCGTGTGGACAGCATATGCGGGCGCATATAAAGCATACGCCATGTGCGCCCAAGCAAGGCATATACATATCTACATATATTTATATATTAAAGCAACATCAGCAATTATTTGAGCTGCATAGCTTGACTTCAAATGGATCAACTTTAAACTTAATTACAATAATTTATTAAAGTTTTAATTACAATAAATTGCTTAGTTCTTGATTTAATAGATAAAATGAAAACGATTTACTCATTTTTGAAAGAATTATTTCATTTATGGCTAGATAAACATGAGCAAACTTTTGAATATAAATTTTTCACAGACCAAAAACGAAAATTTTTTCGTTTATTGACCGAGTTTGAAATTGTCACGTTTGGCACGTTTAAAGCGCCAAGGCAGTGAAAAATTTAATTTGACACAAAATAAATTCGAAACACAGCAGAAAGTGAAAATGTTGATGCTGCTACTTTGGCTTGCTTGCTTTGCTCGTTTTGTTGTTTGCACACATGTCGTATGCGAAATTTTAATTTAATTGATTTTCAAAGCAATTTTATTTTGGCGCTGTTGCCTAACAAACTTTTGCTTAAGCTTTTAATGCACAACAAGTACACGAATACTTAGCGAGTTTACATGGAAAGGGTATAAGGTATTTTTAAAGTCATTTGTAACATTAACAAAGCTATGAAAGCTTTAAAATTATTATTTGTTTGATTTCAAAAGATTTTTTTCATCAACTTTTATTTGTTGCAACAACTTGTTCTTCGAGTACAAGTTTGGAAAAGACTTATTATATCGGCTTTACAGTTATTATTATTACTGCTTATTTGTATACTCTAAGCCTATGAGTGGGTTGGGAAGGGTAAATGTATGTGGCAAGCAGAAGGAAGCATCTTTGACCATATAAGTGTATACATATACACATATATATATTATTGATCAGCATCAACAGTCGAGTCGATTATGGAAGCTGGAGTTAAACTGCTCTTTACCATCCGCGAAACAAGTTTGATGTTGATAACTCTTTTCGTTTGCGGTATGCACAATAAAATCTGGCAATGGAAACTCTTATATAAGAAGAATTTCATTGATATTGATATCGAATATTGAAGTTTAGTCAAGCATTAATGCATTCATTTTCTGAACACGCATTCACACATACATGCAAAAAATGACTGCACGTGTAAATTACAGCGTTCAGGGTGTGACCTAGTCGAGCTTCATTGACTAGATCCTTTTTACTTGTTCTTTGTGTGTTCGCTCTGAGCTTAACTTTGACTGCGATTTGCAGAAGAGGTTTTTTTTTTTAAATCCACATTCACGTTTGGGACTTTATTTTTGCGCGATTTCCTCATTTGCCTTTTGCCTTTTAGCAAATAAATGAGCAGCGTTGAGAGGTTCAGAGTTGTGCTGATTAATGCAACTTGAGCGCCAGTTCGAGTATGAGTACGAGTGTAAATGTGTGAGTGCTGAGTGCTGAGTTTAATGTAAAGCACGATTAATCAAACCTCAATTGAGTTTTACCCTCGCGGCGCCAGCTTTGAAATTAATTTGCAGCTGCTTTTCACTGTAAAGCAAAAGTTTATTGCTAGCCAAAGAGATACAAAGCGGAAGAGAGTTATAGAGAAACTCCATAAATATATAGAAAAAACTTAATCACAATCTTGATTTTTTGGCATTTAATAAACTTAAAACAGATTGCCAACTTGCTTTCCCCCTTGGGATAAATTTAATAAACTAAAACCATTTACAGTTCACTGAACTGACAGTAAATAAATTTAACCTAATTCGTACATGTCAATAACAACAGGAACCAAGACAAGACAAGCTGTTGTTGCTGCTGTTGCTGCTGCTGCTGCTGCTCTGCTGGTGTTGCCACTGCTGGTGTTGTCCTGCCATGACCAGCTCCCGCTTTTTGTCCTTTGCTTCATTTTGCAAGACAAGCTGACTGAGTAGCACTAAGACTAACAAACACTTTAACACACATATAGCTATAATGCTGGACAAACGTGCAGGAAATTTTTTACACTGTGCACAAAGTTTTAAACAAAAACTCGAACTATGTTGTAAGACATTCACGTTGTTGTTTTTTAAATGCTGTAAATATTGTCTTTCATTCTTTATTCTTAAAACATTACTAACTATGCTTGGAAAGCACATTAAAGCTTTCTGCTAAGTACAAATGAAAAGCTTTGGAACTTTGAGTTCTATTAAGGTAAAAGCTCATCTGTTGTGTTATTTGTTTCTAAAGCTTTATTGTAAAGTAATTTAATAAAATCAATCAAAGGTTTATGTACAACATATTTATATTATATATAATATTTAATCGTTTTCTAATATTTATGATTGCTTTTAGCACGTGGGAAATAAACTTTCTTAAAAACACATTTTTTTTCCACCGTTCTTTAATATTGTCTGTTATTAAGTGCAAAGTGTAAAGCAAAAGCTAAAGATGCCGTCCATTTCTTAGTGTTGATATTTTGGTGTCTGCGTACGTGTGTGTGTGTTGGTTTTTGCTTGTGTCTTGAGTGTGTGCGTAATAGTATTTGGCATTTTGCGTTTTGTGCTGTGTGTGTGTGGCACCACATGCTTCTGATGGGTTGCAGTTAATCCACTTAATGACCTCGATGATTTTATTGATGAGCACCAAACGCCAACTCCAATACCAACGATAAAGGCCAACATATGCCGCCAACTGATGATGAAGATGCTTGCTGTCGGGCGCCCATATCGTTTCGATTTGCTCTTCGCTCATGCTCTGCCATTTTGGGATATTTTTTGTAGTTGTTGTAATACTCTTTAAGCGAGTCTGTCTGCTACTACATCACGGAATATAAACGGATTTTATCGACGTTTGAATCATTGCAGGCAAATAACTATCGAAGTGAAATGAACATATCGTTTAGAAATAACTATCGATTGTATATTCAGAGTCGGGTTTCAAGATACTAATCGACAATCAATATGGTTTGTAATTTACTATCGTTATCGTTCTATCGAAATGAAGCTTTAAATTTAATTTATTTTTAGGAACATTCATAGAGAGAAAATATTTATAAACTCAATACACCAAAACGAATGTATTGTAAAGGGCACTAAATCGACGCCTTGCCGCATTTCGTTTTGATTCGTTTTATTTTTTCTATTTTTCTATGTCCGGGTTTTGTCAACGCCGCGTGTGCGTTGAAGCGTGGCACAGCCACTAAACGGTGTTGCCATCAACAGCATCATCATTAGCACCATCATCAACATCATCATCAACATCAGCATCAGCATCAACATCATCATCATCATCCACAACGCTGCCATGTTTGTTTCCTGTTGATTTTTCGGCACGGCCACGGAAACCTACTAAATTAGTGACAGCGACGACTTTGGCTTCTAGCTTCTATTTATTCGCTTTGCCCAACAGGATTCATTCGTTTGATAAAATGGCAGCGTGTGGCTCGCTGAGTGAGTGTGAATCCTTCTGAATGTATGTGGATGTGTGTGTTTGTCCTGTTTGTGCTGTTTGTGTTATTTATGCGCGCGCATTAAAATACAATTTTTATGCTTGGCATTTGCCAGACTTATCCTTTGACTCCCACCACTTCGACTCTTCGAATGGCACATCTTTATTGAGTGTAAATGCGCGTGGCGAAAGCATATTTATTTACGTTGAGCTGCTTATTTATTTGGCAAATGGTTTTGCATTTGTCAACAACAACAACAACCACAATAAACCCAAACTACACCAGCAGCAAACGGCGACAACTTTCATTTCAATTTAAAGCATTCAGACTCCCCATGGGTCAGGACTTGGGAGCATCCTTCTGACTAAGTCGCAACAAAATGAAATTTTTTTTTTCAAATTTGCTTTAAATGAGAATGACACTTAAACAAAGAGCATTAAGAGTAAGCGATATTTTTGGGAAATATGTATAATTTTTCAGACATTTTGAAGATTAATTAAAAAAATTTAAGAAAAAATTTTGCGTAGTAGATTCAAATTTATTGTCCTTAAAAGATTTCTGTAATTTAATACTTACACTTTGTAGTAGGGCGACTACCCTCAACCCAGCTGTTAAGCGATCCTATCGAGTTAGCTGTTAAGTAAGGATATCGATCTTAGATGTTAAGAGCAACACTGCATGATAATGTAACGTAACATAACTTTAACATCAAGCTAGCTATGTTAGTTCAGTTGGTATTCTGCAAGATGCGAAGATGCAAGATGCAGCCCTAATGAGGACAGGGCATAAAGCGAACAGACGATAATAACGACTTATAGATATTAACACGGCATTCTACACCTTTGACATCAAAATTAGACTTCTATCAATTTATTATGTAAATACATATTGACACAAAAGCTTAAGTTTTACTCTTCTAGCAAAAGTTCAAAATGTTCAGAGAACATTCGCATTTCAATTGCAATTAAAGTGCGCACAATTAAAGATCATTAAATGCAGAAATGATGTTGAAATAATCTTGCATGTCATTTTTTGCCATCTTTTCTCATGTAAATATGTAAACGGGTTGCTTCTTCAATGTAAATCTGTTTGACTTGTATTGTGGATACACGCAGCAATGATGGCCTTTTCACAAGATGAAACCAGGCGTTGCTTAATGATGCATTAAAGCGTTAAAATTAATATAGGCCGCACACACACACACACACACACACACATTGACACAGATGCAAGCAGTTGCTGCTACGTGTGACACTTGGCGCTTTAATTAAATTTTCGATAATTGCTTGCAGCAAGTGTGGCAAGCAGCAGTAAAAGGGTTGGTTGGGGTAATGGTTAACTGGCGACAAGTGGCGACACAGTAAAATACATGAAAATATTTGTTGTTGGTACGCGTGTGGCGCACTTAAGTGGCATTTTTAATTGATTAAAAAATGGCAGACAGGTTGACGGGAAATGGCAGGGGTGGTGAAGAGAGTGGTAGGTAGAAAATACATTGGTAGATTGCAAAAATTGGTAACTGGACATTGCTCATTATTGCCTGATGTTGGCCGCGTTTAATTAACAGACCGCGTTGACAGTTTTCAATACACTGAAAGCAAAAATAAGAAGAGTATATAAATAATTTTCGTATATTTTTTAAAAATTATTTAAACGTGAATTTGCTGAAAATTCTTGAAGCCTTTAACTTTCACGTTACATCTTTTTACAAAAAAAAGTCTCTATATTTTGCTGTCTTTTCATAACAGTGTATAAAGCGGTGCTTCAACGTACGATTGCAATACTTTTAACTTCTGATTATTTTATTTTCTTTTTTTACACGTCGACATTTTTAATTTCCTTGGCGCATCGGAAGTGTGGCGTCAGGCAAACCGGAAGTGAGCGCCGCACGCAGCACGGCGCATAATTAACTTGTAGCCGAACAGGCAGGCAACAACAGCAACTGACAACTGCCTTAGACCACGCCTACATGCCAGCAGTAGTAGAATAGTGTAGCCGCGACTTGTTAAAAAAAAAGTTTAAGTTAGTCAAAAGGCTCAAGTGTAGAAATTTCGACTAGAAGATACTCTGAACTCTCCGTGCATGTGCCCTGGGCTAGTGCGTAATGATTAAACTTCAATCCTCGATATCCATCATTATTGATTACATGTATATATTGGAAATCGGAAGAGTTGTCGAACAAGTCAGTGGCTTACGAAAACTTTTATGCCAAGTTAACTTTAATAGCAACTGTTATCAAAGCTGTCATTCATACAAACAAGGAGTATATAGTTAAATCGAATTGACTTTATGGGGCCGGAGATGCTTCTTTCTGACTGTTACATACTTTTGTGCGTAACCATTATACCCCTTGTACCCATTTTATTGCTTCAAAGTATGAAAAGATTCAGGGATGCAGGAACAAGAGTAGAGAGAGCAAAGAATAAGTTAGTCAATAAGTGATTAATAACTATATAGATACCCTTTGATAGCTTAAGATTTACAAAATGAAAGGTAATAATGATAAAATACAACTTTGAAGATACCCAAAAATAATGCTCTATTTATTATAAATTCCTATTACTGGCCTAAAATCTTTCCTCTTGCATAGACAAACACGTTATACCTGATACCTTTTGTTTGTATACAGGGTATTAAAACAAAGAAAGAAATGAAACTTTTACTCCGTGTGAGAGAGAGAGAGAGAGAGAATTGTGAAATGAGCAGACGCCGGCATCGCTTGAAACTTTTGGCATTGCTGCGAACATAATTATAAAAGTTTCGACAAGCATTTGCCAGGTGAGGCAGGCCAACAAGCGATGGCCACAAATCTGAACATTGCGACTAGAACTTGCCATAGCACTTGGACAAGTGGCCAAAAAATGCCAAGTGGCAAAAAAGTTACAGTTTCATTTGCTGCTGTCTTTCCCTTCCTCATCTTGCTGTTGTTGTGCTAATTATCGTGCCATTGGCATTTATGCTTTAACACTTAATAAGCTCGGTCAAAGCGTGTGGCAACACTCGCTAATTGCTTTTGGCTAGCATACATTTTGGGGCATTAATATGAATACAATTGCGACATATCTGTATGTGTGCGTGTGAGTTTGGCTTATGTATGTGTTTGTCTTATTTCTTGCATGTCATTCAACCAGCCGGAAAATGGCTTATAGCGCTCCAGACTTGGGTTTTGAACAAAGCTTTTGCCTGTTTCTGTCGTTGACAACAACTAACAACAATGGGCCCCAAGAATTGTGCTTTAAGTGTTAACAACGAATCGGTAAATGCCCTTATTTACCCTTTACCCAATAAAACACTTTATTGTATATTTTTTTATTCAACATTCTTTTATTTTTTCGTTTAAATTAAATTTCCTTTTCAAAACTTGACTTCAATAGAACTCTCTAGCTAATATACCCGAGAAATTTAGTGTTGAACATGCAACAAAAGAGTTTGTTGGCGAAAAAAAAGGGAACGCACTTAGACGCCGACTGACGCATATGAGAATAGAGGATGGAGAATTGTGAACCTACTTTGTTCTTCTCCAGTGCCAAATGCTTGTAGTATATACCTGCAGTGGCAGCAGCACTTGTTGTTGTTTTCTTATCTGAAAAATGGGCATTGTACTTGCCACAGAGAGGTCTGGGTATTTTTTTCCTTTAATTTTTTGCAGGCACGCATGAAAATTCTTTTTCCTTTGTTTGGCAGCTGGCAGCGACAACAACAAAAGGTAAAAGGTTGTTGACAGCGGCCGGAAACTATGAAGGATTATGGATCTGTACTTGTGTTCCCTTTCCTGCTATCCCAACTGCTGTTCCTGTTGCTCCTAAGTGCAGGTGTAAGACAGCCAAAGGCCACATAATGTCAATGGAAGTTCTGGTATGCATAGGTTAACCATTCAAATGGGTCACGAAACCAACGAAGCCGACGAAGCCGACAACCGAACAAAGCAATTTATGTATTAAAGCAGAGAAAAACCATACCAGAAAGTGCTGCACTGAGCTCAAGCTAAAAGCAGGTGAGACGTGATTGAAAATTGAATGACAACCAACAAAACGAAAGGCAAGGCAGAGAGACATATCGGAAGGATAACAAGTGATGTTGTGTTGCATCAGGTTTTTCTTGCTTTCATCTCATATGAAAAGCTTGGCTTAAAAATATCAAAGCAAAAGTGCTTCAAATTTGCAAAGTAAACTACGACAGTGTGTGGCAAATGAAAAGATGACAGCAGAGATAACTTCACTCTAATAAAAACACATTTCCTTTGCCAGATTAAGTAAGCAAAAGCAATTGGTAGAAATGCAATAGTATTGTGGTGAAAATATATTGATAGGTTTTAATAATCAAATCAGCTTATTGGAACAACATTTAATGTATTCAGCTTTATATACTAAGCCTTTTTCAAATCCTAACAAACTGCATTTAAAATCTAGCCGCAGGGCTAACTACATTCAAGCCATAATAAGCTCAGAAATACGTAGCTAATCTTGGAAAAGTGGTGTAGCAAGAAAGCTGCTTAGTGAAGACAAACAGGTATTTATTGCTATAGTTGAGCAATTTATAAGCGCCAAGTAACAAGCATTAAATTTTGTGTGCAAAATCTCTGGAGCTGGAAATCCACACACACAAATGTATGTACACATATATATTTATATGGATATGCGAAAGGAATTCAACGAGGGAGACAAACGGCAGCCACTTAAAACTGTCACAAGTTAAAAACCACAAGCTGCAGTCATTCTAGATGGGCGAGCGTGTGTCGGAAAAGGGACTGAAGTGCATGGTAGAAAAAAAAAAAGAAAGACATTATGCGCCAGCATACCGCACAACAATTTCACAGACAATGAATACATTGGCAAAATGAGCCAGGCACACACACAAGCACACACAACACATACTCCGACTCGAACAAGGAATTTAAATAAATGCATGTGCACGAGCTGCCCGCACTCGAAAAAGAAACAGCAAGAATACCATATACAAAAACATAAAAACAAAGATGGAGAAATAAAAAAAAAGGAATCACAACAATTGTTTGAATGGAGCTGCTACAGTTACTCCTGTAGTCGTAAAGGGGTAAGAGGTAGTTTGGGGGGCGTATGTGAAACTGTTGGGAGGGGTTAAAGCAAGCAATGACTTTGCATTTTGCATTACTTTGGCTGGCGACTTTGCTTTGAAAGCAGTTTCGAAATATTATTGTTTTTTCACACGTACACAGTGCATAAAATATTATATTAAATTTTTTTTTTTTTTTTTTTTTTTTTTTTTTTTTTTTTTTTTTTTTTTTTTTTTTTTTTTTTTTTTTTTTTTTTTTTTTTTTTTTTTTTTTCCATTTTTTTTCCCCTTAACTGTAAAAATCTTAAAATTTAAATATATGTGGCAAAATGTGTTAAGGAAAGTAAAAGAAATTATGCCATACAACATGATTTATGTATAGCTTGCAAAAATGGTTAACGAAAGTTTGTTAGGTTTAAATAATTCAAGACTATTAATAATAAAAGCTTTAAAAGCATTTTTCAATTGCACAGCATCAATAACAAAAACATCAAATTGACAAACTTACCTAGAAGTGAAGGCGGTTTTCAAAAGAATATTATAATGTTTTATGCTACTCTTATTTTCTAACCTTGAGTAATCCTCGATCCTTTTACTAAGGGCAATTAAACTTATCGCCAGTTTAGTGATCTCTAAACATTTTTTTAACATTCCATCCATCTAGCACAGGATTTTTTATGTTAAGGTTTTTATAGCTTCACAGAAAATAGCTTTTTAATTTTTATTTTTTCAAGTGCTTATCAGTGCCTGCGGTCCTTTGACTGTGCTCCTTGTTTCTCACATTTCAATGTTGCGTGCAGAGTTATTTCAAGGCGTTGTTGTTGTTGTTATGTAGCTGTTGCTATTTTGTGTGTGTGTGTGTGTGTTTGTGTCTTAAAGGTCTTATTTATGCTCAGCACTTTTCGCTAACCCAGCGACAACTGCGTTTTTGCTTCATCCTCTGTGGTTTGCAACACAGCAGACAGAGATCACAGCCAGTGATGGGAGTGGCAGGGGGTTGTAGGTGTAGGTGAGGGCGTGTGTGTTGCATGGAGTAGTTACTGGCTTGCTGCTTTGCATTATATACAGTGTTTGTGGCTGGGTCGCGTCTCAAAGCCGTCTGCTGTGTTCTTGTGGCTTCACTTTCCAAATGTTGCCTCTACCATATCCTGCGTGTGTGTGTTTCTCTACTAGTATGTGTGTGTGTGTGTTCGTCTTTGTTTGTGTTTGTATTAGTGCGAACTCGGTGCGCAATTTGCATTGACTTGGGTCATAAAGGTAACTTCAGTTTCAGCAGTTAGTTAGCAACTGCGGTCATGTTGCATAATGCACGTTTACAAAGAAGGAGAGAGAGTAAGAGGAAACATTATCTAATTTAAGTCATGCTATTGTATAGTTAGCTCAGTATCATGTGATGAGAGCCTCTTGTACAAGTTTTTAATGATGCGAGCTAAATGCGATTAAATGTCAAAAATGTTTGTGATAAAGGTTTAGTTGTATATTAAAACCTTTAGATTTACATTTGGATTGAAAAATAGGTAAAAAGTTTACGGTGGTTTTGTGCTAGACTATTTAACAGGCAGCCCATAAAGTACCTACATATATGCTCCTTGTAACCATGTTCATCAGTCCATCCACCCGACCGGTCGATCTCAAAGAGAATTAGAACTAGAGACTTTTGGATTTATGTTCGTGCAACTAACGAGTTAGTCAAGTTTGTTTCATATGTGTAGCCAGTTCTTTTAATATATTTAAATGTTTAATTTACTCTTTCGTCGATTTGCTCGCATCACTTTAACAAATTCGAGTGAAGTTGGCTGCGCTATTCTATTATCGCGTCGCTTACATCTACTCGATAGTTAAATCAACATACCGCCACATTTATCAGTAGTGTATCGATCTGTGGTACTACCACCATCATTCTACTACATATGACCGGTAACAAAATAAATTTGAATGAATAACATTTTAAACTTGATCCAAAAACTATAGACAAATCATGATCATCTGTGATTATTTTATGAAAACGGTTAGGTAACATTGGTAACATTAAAAATTTAAAGTTTACTTAATAAAAGCTAATGAATTCTTTTTAAACTAAGAAACATTAACGAAGGTAATCAAAATTTATATAATAAAATAAAAAAATATAATTATATTTTTTTAACTTTTGTATGTTGATTGCTTTGCTTGTAAATATTATTTGGAATTTTAAATTAAATCCCATTTCAGTTGGCTTATTTGTATGCAAGAAATTGAAAAAAAAATGAAATTATTCTAGTCGGGCGACAAAGAGAAGAGGCTGGCTGGCGGGAAAGGGATAAGAAAAATAAGGCGGCTATGGATGTGGTAAAAGTCGTAGAATTATTGCTTGCTTCTGGGCTCTGACTCCGGCTGCTTTTGGCCATACTTCAACTTCAGTCGTGCTTTCTTATGCAAAAATCCATTGTAGTTGTTATTCGTAATACTGTTTTTTGTTGTTGTTTTGCTTGTTATTTTTTCTGCATAATAGAAAATTGTTTATATAGCTTTAGCTGCATGCAATACATATAGATGATAAGGAGCCGACTGCCTGCCTGCCAGCCAGAAAGTCTACTTATGCAAGGATCTCTCTCAGCTCAGCGTTCAGTCCTACAGCAATAATAAACCCTCCTTAGACCAAAAAGCCTTTTTGATGCTGCTTATTATGTCTGAAGAATGTCATAACCTAGCAAAACAGCCATTCGCTTAATGCAATTCAAATCTACACTGAAGAAAAGAATAGAAAGAAAAATAAAATTATCTACAATAATTTATTTGCAAGTAATTTTGAAATTTTTATTTGAGTGCAAAAAATGGGAACCAATATGTATAATTTTAACATTAATTTTATTTTTATTATTTCTTTGTCTCATTTCTTGAAGTGCATCAAAAGCTTATTTATTGCGCATATTTTAAGCTAGTTTTCGTTGTTGAAAACAGGCAGTTGCCACAAAAAAAAAAAAGTTAAGAAAAATTACATTTAGAAGCGTCACATAATCATATTAACTGAAAACTGACTAACTTAATAAGCAACCAAGTTTAAAGTTTGCAACAGGCCTGAGGGGGTGGGCAAAAAGTGTGGGTGGGCAAGGGCTGAACTTCCTGAGCAGTACAACATGGCACGTTATGCAATTTAACAAAATTATTTAAAATTCCGCAACTTTTGCTGTGTAGCACAAAAAGTGGGGCAGCAGCAAAAACTTTGCAACACGGCAACAATAACAACAACGGCAACAGTACTTACTGCTAGAACAACAACAACGTGAACTCGTTGCCCGTGGGTCAGTGTTGCAAAGCGGTGCAATGGCAACTTTTAAATTAACCCTAATACCAGCAACAACAACAAGAACAAAAGCAACCAGCTACAAATTTGTATACATACTGTACTATACATAAACACATATATTTATTTATATATACATACATATGTATTTATTTATACAGTGCCAGGGACTACAAAATATTCTTGCACACATTTTTCAACTTTAACAATTTATTAAATGGGTCAAAAGCTACTAAAACTTCATTTATCATTGCATGAGCTGGCATCACTGGCCCCTTCTACGCCCTCGGTACAATTATTGCTAGCCGTGTTCCTATACCCTGTTAATAACTCGTTAATGGGGTATTAGCAGCTAGAATAGCTAAAGACTCTCTCTTGATAAAAAATTAAGACTGTTATTTATGAAGAAAGAAATAAGTTTCAGGTTGTAACACGATTTATAAAAGTTGATAAGCTTATAGCGTATTTGGTAGTCCCGCACATACCACAATGAGTGGCAAACTGTTTGGTCGGCGCTTGAGCGCGCTAAAATGCCAACAAATCGCAGAGACGAATGAGCTCAGCAACTTGAAGCGTTTCCGGTATGCCGCAGATATTTACCAACCAACCCGCCAACCCTCCCAACCGCCACACCTACTCTACCATGCAGCATTCCAGCTAGTGGCAGCTGCCACCAACGCCTTCCGCCCACCGCGAAGGAATGCACAAAGAAAATACACGGCAACAAGTTTGTCGACCCAAAACAAGCGGCAAGTAAAAGAAGAGAAATTAAAAAAAATATATATACAATTTATTAGCACTATGTTTAGAAAGAGTATCAAAGGAAAGAAGAGCACACAAGAACAACCACAGGACTGATGGGGATAATAGAATTTAAATATGCATGCACGCCCAGTTTTCACTGTTGCTATGTGTCTTCGCTTTTCTTCTTTTTTGTTTTTGGTTAATTTCATAGTTTAGCTCAACTGCCGCTGAGAAGTCAATTAAAAATTTAACGTCAAATGCAAGGTGAATGTCCTTTTCACATTGGCGTTGCCCGTGAAAACCATTGTTATAATTGATTTGCATTTCTTAAATTGAAAACTTTACTTACCATTAAATAATTCAATAGCCATTAACATTTATTTAAAAGCAATTTAAAAAAATAACATAAAAACTCACATATGTATTTTGAATTTGAACTTAACCGCTGCGCGCGCATTAAAGCTTTTTCTTCGTAAAAGCTTTTGCATAAACGATTGCACTTAACGAACACACATTCAAGACTGTGGCGGTCGGTCAATATTGATGAATTGGACGAAAAAAGCGGCAAAATATAAAAAGAAAACAATGTGCGGCTAATGAAAAAACAATTATTTTATAAATTTTTGGATAGATTTTCAATAGAAACTTTAATGCTTCACATTATTATTTCTTTTAAGCTCACACTAAATTGTGGCGGCGTGTCGAGAACAACATGAGAACGCCGCGAACGCAAAGTTGGCTGCGCTTCAATTGAACAGTTTGGCGCTTAACATAAAATCATTTTAATAATTATTTAATTACAATATATAGTTTTTTTTTTACAAATAAAGTATTTCAGCATGCCTAATATCGAGTCTTTATATAAATCTAGTGCATAACTGCAAAAATCACATTTATAAAGTTAGCCGAATTTTGGTGCTATAAAAATGTTGTTTAAGGAACATTCAAAGATTTAAAACTACGAGGTATTTCTAAATATATATGTTAATGTATAAGACTGACTAAAAACTATGGAATCTCAAAGAGTCCCTGTATATAAACTAATTAAATAATTAATTTTTCTCCCACAAAGAATTAAGCTTGATTAGAGTTACGTTGATCCTTAAGCGGCTGCATTGGCATCAACTTAACTGTCTTATAGCCGCGATCCCGTCGAATCCAAAGCCAAGTGTCGCCATTAAAGTAATCCTCAATGTGGTCCAAAGTTCGTCCATTCGTTTCCGGTTGAAATAGACACATGAATAGCGTCAGCAGAAAACTTGAAATGGCAAAGATTAGGAAGACGCCTTTCATTTTGAAATACGATTGCAGCTCTGGATAACCTTTGGCGAAAATAAACAGCGCCACATTCATTGAGGCAAAAACGCCACCAGCAGTGCGTCCACGAATCCTTGCTGGGAATAGTTCTCCAATCATTATGCCCGGCATGATCATCAACGCTGTATTGAAAACTATATAGCCAAGCAGACATCCACCCGCTACGAGAACATCGTAGGGCATCTTAGGCTGCCCAGCACGCATATACATAAATATACTCAATACCAGGCAGAAGATTCCAGATCCGATTCCAGAGAGCAGCATGATGAGGCGACGTCGCACAAAGCTCAAAATGCAGCAGAATATCATGCAGCACAAGACACGCACAGCTGCTGTCCATATTGCCGCCTGACTCGTATCAAAGTCTGCTCCAAACTCGGACACAATATCAATGGCATAGAAGATCACAATAAATGTGCCGGAGAACATCTGCAGCAGCGAGAAGACAATGACAATGAAGAGCGGTTTGATTGCCGCACGCTGGCAGCATAGCTTGAATATGTTCTCATTTGTCTTTGTTGTGGCTTTTTCCTTTTCCAATCGATCCTTCATGTCATTGAGTTCTTTTTGAGCGCTGATCTCGCTGCCTCGCAAAAATGTCAGAGCCTTAAGCGAACGCATCTCTTGTCCGTTTCGCAACAGCCAAACAGGAGTTTCAGGTATAAAAAAGATGGCCATGACAGCAAGTGCAGGTAGAACATTTGCACACCATGCCACAGTGCGCCAATAGAGTACTGTGCCCAGCGAGTAAACCAGAAGAATGCCACTGGAATATGCAACATAAGGAGCGCCGATAAGAAGGCTGCGTACATTAGGTTCAGTTGTTTCAGCAATGTAAACCTGAATGGTAGAAAGAAAGAGTAAGGGTTAACAAAATAATGTTTCTTATATATCATCACATCAACATAATCCCGTTACTATACCATTCTTGGATGATAGAACTCAGAAACCTTGACCTCGCACAAGTTCTCGAAATGCCCACAAGCAAACAGAACAACAAATAGACGAACTCACAGGCAGACAGAGAACAAAACAATAACTTTCCCTTTTAATCTTAAAGCAACGCAAACAATTTGATCAAATTTAATGCACAAAACAGGGTCAGCATTTGGCAACAACTAAAACTACACAATCTTAATCTTAATCATAAACTCGTAAATCTTCTGACAGTTGCCGACAATATATGAATAAATGAATCAAGAGACACGCGCAACCACAAACAACAAACGTATTGTTGTAGGTTCGGTTGTTGTTGTTGTTGTTGGGGGTAGCCAAGCCAAAAAACCACCCACAGCAACAACCAGACAGCAACAACAACAAAAACAAACTTATTATAGACTAAGGTCAAGAATCCGGAACTATGAACAAAAAACAAAGTGGTGCGGAAAGCGTTTTATTCTTCTCTCTTTATTCAAATGACGACAGCGACTTGACTTGCTTTCGTTATCATTTTGGCCGCTTGATAAGTCATGGACATATCCATAAGATAAATAAACATACTAGTACTACGAGTGTACTGTTTATGCAAACGCCGGCTGTGCCAATTTTGTTGCTCACTTGACAATGCATGACAGCTGATTATATAGACACAACAATAGATCCGAGTCGAGAGATCGTTTGGCATTAAGTGTAGGAATGACAGCAGACTAGCTGCCAACAAGTTGACAGCCAGTTTAAAAAGTGACAGCTTGATTTACATACTACTTCTCTCTCAAACTCTCCTTCTTAGTTTCCTAGTTTGGGTTCAAGGCCGTGCTGATTATATAATCTGGGCATTTGGTTAATGGGTCAGTCAGTAGTAGAAAATCTGAATCGCATTTTTTGGATTAATTTGCTGTGGCTGTTCATGTGTGTGAATGAACTTTTGGGCATTGGCATTGGTTAGTTATTTATCTAACTAATATATTGTTATTTACCTGTCCCGGTCCACCGAGTATTCCAGTTGCAAAGCCGCATATAAATCGAGCAAAGATTATTGCCGTTACAGAGTTTGACATTGCCATTATACTCCAGCCCAAGAAAAGTGGTATAACGGATACAAGGAGCGTCTTGCGTCTTCCCAAATAATCGGCTAAAGGACCAGAGATCAGTGAGCCAAACGGTGTGGCCAAGCTATGTACGCTGGCTGAAAAGAAAAACGATTGGTTAAGAGATGTTAAATAACTAAGTTTAGTTAGCAAAACTTAAACATTGCAAAGTATAATGGTCTTTGATTTACTCTACTTTCTTTAAAAAATATAAATTTAAGTTGGCTTCTTTGCATTTTTATGCATAAACCAAGTTAACGAAAAAGTATTATTGCAAGCAAAAGAAATGCTTTCAATTAATATTGCCTTTATTTAAATTATTTTTTAAGTTGTTTGTGTTTTTTTTTTCTGTACCATAGCAATTTTAAAAATTAGAATCAAAAACATTTGCTTGTCCCTTGATTAATTTCTAACTTCATCTGTTTTTCCTACTAATATTTGGAAATTTTATTTCATAAGCTTACCAATCCAAGAGCCCGAGTCAAGAGTAATGGGCACCTCTGTCGAATTGGAGCTTAGTTGTGGCAGCAACACTGCTGAATAGCCAATGGGCATGCCACATCCTGCGGAAAGCAACAGCACAGCGCAGGTGGCCAAACTCTACAAAAAAAAAAGAAAAATAGAAAATTAAATGAAATGAACAAATACTTATTAATAATAAAAAAAAAAAAAATTGAGACAACGCTGCAATTGATATTTAATTGAATGCATTCGTGACTTTATTGTGTAATTGCCATCAATTGAAGTTGAGACACTTTTCTATTAAGAATCGAATTGACTTGCAAAGAAAAGAAAAAGAAAGACAAAACTCGTGGCCAATCGATGCAAGTAACTAAGGACGACATGCAAGTTGGGAACCTTATAAATATATATGTATGTGCATATATATATATTAATTCGAGGTAATGGTGATAAACGATCTGAGCTTCGACTTGGTTTGTCATTTAATTGCAGAATATGTGTGACGTCAGTCTAATATTGTAGGGGCCCTGGCATCGAATTTGATTTGATCATTGCACCACATGGGTGCCACACGGCTGCCACAAATATATACTGTTATACTTTACACATGTTTCTACTTTCTAGTCATGTAAAAAAAGGTTCAATTGCGTTTCTTATCATTTTGTCCTTCACAGCGTGTAAAACTAAAGCTAGCTTAGATAAGATAATTACATGTTTAAAATTGTTTCTTCCTAGACTTGGGTAAAAGTTTAACTGACATCCAAATCTTAGACATTCCTTATTGGTTTATTTGGATTTTAAAGTGATTTAATCACCCTTAAATTAAGTTATTATTTACAACTGACAGATTCAAAAACTATATGCTGTAAACATACGCGCTTGTCGGCACATTGAAATCACAAATCACTCGAAAAACTCTATTTTGTATTGATATAAAATTTGTTTTATGATTCAAATAACTTGATTTTTATCGCTTATTTAACAGACAAGTGTCAATTCAAGTATCATTTTTACCTTACTCAGTACGATACCAAGCAAAGGGTAGATAACGAGAAGCACAAGCAATTTTTCGGTACCTAACAAGTTAAGAGTCACTACGCATATATTTGAGTAACGTTTTCGTGCATTTTATGACTGTACCCCAGCAGCAAAAGACAAACAACAACAACAGGTGCCGCTGCTACATATTTGGTTTCAAGGACAGCACGCCAATGTTGCCATAAAAGAGAGCTGAGCAGAAGAGAATGCTCTTAAAAGAAAAACAAACCTAACAAAGCTTTAGAGCAACTAAGAGAACTTGGTAAAATGATGCTGTTTACTTAAACATATATATTTTATATAAATTACAAGTTTTAGCACTTGAGAGTAATTGCTTACCTGATTAATCATGCCCCTTCGATTAGCTGCATTATAGTCCTGTTCATCAATGGTAGATAATTTTCGACTCTGTGGCATGGACATGCACATCGATTTAGACGACATGGGCAGCTTGCATTGAAACTCCGAACCGGGCACCACGTGATATGACATCTTTTGTGGCACAAATTTGCTGTACTCATCATCCTCATCTCTGCGAATGAAACAAATCAACAGTTAAACACTTGAATAAAAAACCAATTGAAGAAAATATGCGCAAATTGTTTGGCATTGTTTGCAATATGGATCACTTATTTAACATGCTCTGGCATCAGACTTGAATAAAGAGACATGTATATTATATATATATATTTAAGAAAAAATTATGTGTTTGTTTGCAAAAGATCATGCAACAAGTTGCATACAATTTTTGAATAAGAGGGTCAAGGATTCAATGCAAGAAATGAAGCATGCCTGCTGGAAAATTTTAAAGAAACTATTAAGTTTATCAAAAAACTCAAACCAAATGTTATTATATAAAACAAACCTTTTGAAAATGATTTGTTTTGACTAAGAAACTGTTAAGTTTATCAAAAACTAAACCAAATGTTATTATATAAAACAAACCTTTTGAAAATGATTTGTTTTGACTTTGTTGGTCTTTTTATGAACAATTTATTTAGATTCAGTTGAACAGAATTCATGAGATTAATAAGGGTTCGTTTGGGTTCATTAAAGCTGGTTTAAATGCCACTTAACTGCAGTACAAAGTATTCAAGCAGAAAGCAGTTAAGAGCGATTAAACCGGTAACCTACAATTAACAAATACAAGTACGAACATTTTTTACATGCGGTTTCTCGTCAGCTGTTTTTGTTTTGTTCCAACGACTATTGTTAAGATAAACGGTGCACTTTTTGTTGTTGTTGATTGAGTCATTCTAAAGTTCAGAGAGTAAGTGAGAGAAAATGAGAGGGAAAAAGAGAGCATGAAGTAGCAAACCGGCAAACGTTGCGAATACGTCATAAGTCAAACAGCCATGTGACGCTTTTTTTTGGTGATAAGCGAAAACAAAACAATTGCAAACACCAAGCAAAGAGACATTTTTTTGTTTTTTTTTTTGCATTTTTTGTTTTTTGCGCACGTTTTTTTAATGTTATTTGTCAAATAACCTGTCATTTTTTTGTGTTTGCATTTTGTAATTATTTTGCTTGTCGAAAATAATTATTACGATTAATTTTCGATTGGTTTGTTTGCTTGCTTTGGTGAACAATAGAAGCGTAGTGCGAATAAGTTTTGGTTGCCAAGGCAAATGCTGAAATTTGACCTTGATTCACCGGTTGCCTTACAATACGTTTTATTTTTTGTGTGTCTGTTTTAAACTTAAGGTTGATGATAAGGAAGCAATTGCGATTTGAATTATTTAATCGATCCGTTTAGATTTTATATAATTCTTTTAAGCTCTGAATTCTGCTAAGTCATTTTGAATTGCCATTTACAAGCACATATCTGATTATTTCTTGATATCAGCAAAATAAAATATTTAATTTTAAAACCTTGAACTGATAAGCTATACACAAATTTTTAGAAGCTCGAACCAAAATTTAATGTACAATGTACAAATTAATTGATGAAGCCAAACGGTTCAATGTACCAAACCAAAACAAAGCCAATGACAATTGGAAACGGCGCTAGTTAAGCAATCAATACACAAAACGATCAAAAATAGCAGACAATTGATAAACAAATAGCACTCGCATTATGCAATTTCAAAGAATACAACACGACACACATGTTAATCAATAAACGGCGTGCTTTATTTCAAATAGCAACAATAATAATAATGGGTAAAAGGAAAGTTATAAACGCGTTTCGCTTATCAATTTTTCAATGTGTGAATTGAACAAATTTTCAATGTTGACCGCATCAATTAGACAGTTGATAAGAAATAGAATAAAGTACATATATATTAATCACAATTCAGCTGAGAACGCATTTTTATAACCATTTTATTTATGTGTCGCAAATTGTGCCAATTAAGTAAGCAGCAAAGAAAAAGTTAAAGTTACGCCCATCGAGACAAATATATTGATGTGTTTGTATACAAAATATTAAACGCATTGATTTCAGCATCATTAGCGCCTTCTTATTGTTGCCACGACTGCCACACGCTGCGTATGCGTAATTAAATTGCACAACAAACTAAATAAATTTGGGAAATGTAATGGGAAATGGAAATGAAATTTGAACTTCAATAAAGAACTTATCATCGAAAAAGCAGCTAGCTCCAACTTTTGAGCTTATCGCGCTAATAAACACATTTTGTTTAAAGCAAATTTGTTTATTAATTAACGGCTGCACAAATTGATGGAAGCTCTTTTTAATTGGCACAAATTTTCAAAGAATACGTATCAATTTGTTGATTTGAATTTCACAACCTTGCAGAATGATTCAGTGCTCAACCATGTTTCTGAACGCGTTTAACTTAAGCATGTTTATGTTGATCTAATGTTCATTGCAATGTTTTACGAATTTTCATTGTGAAAAATTTGTTAGACTAAATTAAAGATTGACAATTGTTGATAAGTTAGATTACTTAAGAAAAACATATAAGTATTGAATTCTTTCTCCGATGTATTGAATACTCTATAAATGGCTTATCTTAGTTCTGCTTACTTTTAATAACGTGCTCGGAATACTACTTTATTCAAGAGAGATTAGTTTGAAATAATAATTCAAAATGTTGCATAAGAATGTAAAGACATTTTGTCAAGACACTTGAGGATTAGAGAGAGTGTTTGAATAAAATTTCTTATTATTATTTGACATTTTTCTTAGTTTTTCATCTTTTTCTGCTGTTTTATTTTATGTTATATGCGTTTCCAATTATTTGATAACTGTGAAATTAGACATGGCATTTTTGTAAAGTTTTTTTTACAAATAATAGAAAATATTTACTGCTCATAGTTCAATTAGCAAAGCAGATTATCAATCAATACTCCAGAATGTATTTGTTTCGTAAGAATATGGAAAGTTGAAATAAGATTACTTCATCTTCAGAAAGTTAAATCTTATCTACTTCTGTACAAAATAATATCCTACATTTATTACATTTTCCTCTCATTCCACTCAAATTACTTTTGTCTTTTGTTGTACTCAATACACGACTTTAATTTCTTCAGAAATTCTATCTAACAACCAGACAGTTCAATTAAAATTAACACACAATTGTGTATAAAACACAACTGTGTATAAAACAACCTAGAATGCTCTAGCCAAGATAGCTCGACTAGGACATATCTCGAACCCTTGACTTTATGCGTATAATCATTGTATGTATGAAATATTTGTACTTTTGCTCGAACGCATGAAAAGTAAACTTCGAACGTTGATATCTCTGGTGTCCCCCAACCGATTTCAATAAAATTTTGACTGCTTTTCGCTTTTTGTATATTGTTTCCAAAAACTGAGATTTAATTGATATCTATAACACGTGTATACGGGAAACGGAAAGGCTTATCGATAATTGAAAACATACTTTTGTGCCTATGGTGTAAAAGAGTTTATATTGCAAATATGTAAATGTCTCTCGGCTGTTACTGCTGATCAAGAATATATATAATTTAACTGGTCGGGGAAGATGCCTTCTGCCTTTTACAAAATCTTGCACAGAATCATTATGCCGGTTCTTTTTTACCATTTCATGGAATAACAAAAAGACAATCACTGATAAAGTCGACATTAAAATATATAGCAAAACTTGATTGTAAATACAATTCATTGATTAGAAAACGATGCGCGCGATTAAATTCAAAACGAAGCAATGCCAAATTCCTAAAGTTCAAACAAGTAGCATTAAATGTTTGTTTTTATCTCAGTTTTTTGCTTTTGTTTGTTTTGGTGGAGTGTGGAGTAAATTTGGGTCTCTGACGTTGTCCCTATCAAAGTTCATCGCAGAGTTTCCAACCAAAACGGACAACTAAGTTGAAGGCCTGACAACAGGCGGCAGCAGATACATACATAAAATCTTAACAGACTGAAGTCTGTTTTGATTAACATGAAAACTTGTTTTACGCTTAAAGTCGAGACTGAATAAGGTAAACAAAGCAAATATAAAATACAAAGTGTCAACAGCTGTCTTGGGATTTATATATTTTATTTATTTTTTGTTTTTTATAGAGATTTAAATTTGTTAAAGCCATGCGGTTTTGTTATTTTTGAACTTGGAATTTACCTTTCGTTGCTCATTTTATATGTAATTTAGTCAGAACACGCAAGGTAGTGATTTGCAATTTTATATAACAATGTTAGCGATTTTTGCTGAGACAGAATCGAAATTGCACTTGAATTAAGTAGAAACTACTTAAGACAACACCTTCGATTATAATATTTATTTATGGAAGCAGACACACTGCAAACACACAATTTAAACAACTCGCGATTGATAATGAATAAGCACGTTGCGATTGCACGTCGACCCGTATTGCTGCCAAAATGCGAACTAGCTATACGATTTTCGCAAAAGCGGCTTTTTATATGTGCTGCCAAGCCGAGTCGTCGAACGTAAATTGGTCGATCGGTACGCACACATATGCGCTTATTGACGAGGGCTGCTCTTCAAGTTTTTCAGACGCCCATGAAAAAACTTTTGATATCAAAATGACTTTTTCTATTTCTACATCGCACTGAGCATTTAAGAATAGAACGTTAAGCTGATCCTAACTCTATAGAGTTGCTCTGTAAATAATCCATTATATTTGAACCATTTTCGTTAAATCTGTTTTGGTATCCATTTCTAGAAATTTGTCTACTTCACATTACAAAATCTTTTGAGACCTCCTTCGCATGTCGACACGCGCTTTTGCTGTCTACCTTTCTCGCTCTAACGTATTGCGACGCTCTTGTTTTAGATGCTTTGCCGGCAAACAATTGATCAGCTGTTGAAAGCGCCGCCATTGCGAGCTCGAAAGAGATGCGAGCACCAAAGAGAATCCAAACTCTCTTAGCGTAAGTAAGCGCTGCTCTTTAAAAATAGCGTTTCACGAAAGCCTCAAAGTGGTTTGTGTACATGATAAAAGCTCAGATTTGCACCACACTAGTTAAACACGATCACAGTAAAAGCACAGTAAGTAAAGGAATTAAAGCCGCTTTTGAATTTTAGCTAATTAATATTTTATCCCTTTGCCCCCAAAAAGTATCTCCCTTATCAAAATTAATAATTTTCAATTGTTAAATAACAAAAAAAATCCACTGTCATTTTTTTTTTTTTGAAATAATTAAATTATTGAAATCATTAAGAATGAAAAAATTAAAAACGGAATAATTTAAATAAATGGATAGTTATAAAGCCACTTGAATGTTTGAAACAGTGCCTTTAAACGCCCTTCAAGCTTATGAATAAATTTATTTGTATTATTTGAAATTTTTTTTTAATTTTTCATTTCTTTTTTGTTTTTTCGACATCTTAGACAAGATTGCCAAAGAGAGCCCATACTCGTTTTGCTCTTAAAATATTGTTAAAAAAAAAGTTCTGATTTTTAATGCATGCTAGTTAAACACGATCACATTAAAAGCTCAGTTAATATAGAAATTCAACGCTTTTATTGCCAAAGTTGCCTTTTTTGCCAACCAGCCAAAAATTACATAATATGTATCACATATGGCATAAAGACATACATACATGCATACATGTATGATACAGTCATAAGCAATTATCCCTCAATCATCAAGTAAGTTGTTGGTTGCAATTCTCAAGCAGCTGCTATTGCTGCCCCTTGCAATAGAAATTTATAATGCCTTGTTAACGAATTGTCAAGGTTTTCTCAATGCTCGCAGCGAAAGACTTAAAGCTTTACTCTCCAGCGCCATAATAAGAAAAAATGACGACGCTGATGAAGAAGTCGGAAATGTTGCCGAAGCGCTACATAAACTGACAAAAAAAAAGCTTTTCATTCATAACCTTGCCCAACAACAACAACACCTGTAAGGCAGCTCACAGAAACTAAGACGTGAAATTTAGAGAGACGCCGAAGCCTTTAAGCGAAATGTTATTGAAGCCATTGATCCTTATTGTTGTTATAATCATTAGCTAATATTAAGCCCAGCGGCGGGATCGGCCGTTTTATAATCGTCTTATAGTTGTAACATAACGAACACAACTTAAGTTCTTCTTCCTTTTTTCTTGTTCTTTGTCGCCTGCGCCTGGGCACCAGAATGCTAAAATGTACACAGCAATATAAAATATAAAGAGAGAGAGAGAGAGCGAAAGGCCAAAGCAACAGTAGTTTCCCGTTTTAATTCCCGACGCTCGCTCACTAAAACTTAACTGTACCAGAAAGCGCAGCATCCCAAACACGCTCACATTCTCTCCCTAACACTCTCTTTCTCTCTCTCGTGCAAGCAACGCCAGCGTTAACGTTAACAGCGCTTTCAGTGTCTAGGTCGAGGCAGCGGCAGAGACAGCAGCTTTTTATGTCCCAGCCTAGAAGAGGTGTCAATATAGTATGTGTGTGTCTGTGAGTGTGTGTTTGAGTGTGTTTGTGTATGATATGTTGATACGAAGGTCACCCGCACTACTGGCACAATAGTAACGAAAAAGCACTCACACTAACATGCATTTGGTAAAAGTAATAGAAGATGAAGAAGAAATCGGGGCAAAGAGTTGATTTTGAATTTAAATTAATGCGAACGATAAAATAACTTACAAAATAGTAAACAAATTTATTTCTTAATATTTATTAATTATACATTTATGATCTAAAAATTTAATCTCTAAACTCGATTTTTTTTAATAATAATGTTTGGGACCAATAGGCGCATGAAAAGTCCACAAAACTTAGCTTTATCAGCATTTATATCCAAAAACATCCTAGAACTTCACATGATACTGAAAAAAGTGTTCACTGTATGCAAAACATGTTTTGAAAAGCGTATCGACAAATTCGAAGAATTTCGCAGATAGTATGCTTAAGCATTTATTTCTATATAAAGTTGAATGAAGTGAGTTTGCTTTAAAGGCTCGCGATCATTTATGTTTTTTGTACCTAACATTTTTTATCGTATGCATATAAGGATACTAAACCAACTACTAGCTTAGTCAGTTGATTGCACTTCAAAAACTAACCAGTTTTAACACTAATTCTGTCTTTAAAGGCAGCCAACTGCGTTTGTTTTTTAGTGTGCAACGCTTGTTTATTGTTTATCCCAAAAGTTTACACTTAAGCGCTCTCAGTACGCCCACAAGTATGCAACATATCTGATGCACACACACACACACACACACGCATAACTAAGCGAACAGATATTCAAGGACCCAATTAACAATGAGGCACAAAAACAACAAGTGAGAAGCTCTCGCTAGCTCTGCCAAAAAATACAACAACAAAAAATGGCGATGCCAGTAAATCAAATTGTAAATCAAAAGCAGCAGCAAAGCAACGTTGACAGCGCTGCCAACGCACAAGAGAGAGGCAGAGCGAGAGCGTGCCATAAACTTTTTTATAGCAAAAGCGCTCACGCAAAAGCTGCCTGTGTGGGTGGCACAGTCGTGTTGACTGTTTCTCGTTTTCAGTTGCTTTCGAATTGTTTGCCGTAGAGGTTGACTCTTGTTAACTAAAAATCAATTAACAACTAACTGAACATAAACCCACAACAACAAACTAAAAACTACAAAAACAAAAAAACAACTTTAAACAACAACATCAGCGCGTATATAATAATCGTTTAAGCTTTTAACGCTGCAACTGAAAAGTAGTGTAAGTCGCGCTTTTCTTATATTTTTATAACGTTTTTAAATCGCAACACAACTAAGAACAGGGTTATAGCCTTGCTTCGTATCGCATTCATATTTATTCGTGCGTTATTGTGCGTGCTGCTGTCCTTATTGCGTGCGAGTGTCCTTCGCGTTGCCATCAGCTACTAGCCTGAGTACAATTTTAAAACAATTAAAACGACAAACTAAACACGTTGCGTTCAATGATATCAACCAAATTGTTGTCTACACTGTTAGCTGTCAGCAGTAGCACGTTCTCATCCACATCCTTGTTAGCGTTGACATGATTCAATTAACCTTATTTGCCATCTAAATTCAGGGATGCAGGTCATGGTTTGTTCTCGTCCTGTTCTAGTATACACACATGCATGTCTATATATCTATATATATGGTAAGCCACTTGTTGTTTTGCTACCTTACACTATTACCATATCCTTTAATGCGTTGCACACTTGATTTGTAGCATGTCTCGCTAGGCGAGCTTGCCAAACAGCAAATGAAAAGCTTTAACTACATAATGATAATTCAATATTGATTTTATAATAATTTTCTGTTATTTTAGAGGACCTTGTTGTATGAACTATTTCCTCGAATCATGCATTTCATATTTGATGGTCATTTTATTAGTGTATGCTTACTAAAAAGTATGAATAAATCAAGCATTTCAGAGCTCTTTGAAATTATAAGGAATTGTTGACTTTTATGCATTCTGTAGAATTGCATTATGGACATATTGTTCGGTATAATAACAATGTATATGCAAATTTTCGTTACTATTTTTTGTGATTATTTTTGTTAGAATGTTTTTTTTTTATTTACTAGTATTATTTGCAATAGTTCACATTTTTAATGATAACAAGAATTTCAAAAATTATTGAAAATAACTTATAAAATTATAAAAAAAAAATAAACAACAATTTGCTTAAATACATTAAATTCTTATTTTTAGCCTCAAATCATATTTGAGACCTAAACTTTCCCAAATTTTGCCATTGTTGTTCCAACTTTCCGATAGGAAAATTGTCAGCTTAACGTTCAGAACATGCAATTTTCCCATGCACATGTCAAAAAGTTATTCTTTTGTTAACCTCAACATTGTTCACCATTTACCATACAGCATTTATCTATATATATGTATATAGTATGTATATATACAGGAATGTATGTTTTTGCAGTTGCTGCAATTGAGTTTCTGCTATCAACAACAATTTAAAGAGTTCTTTAACCAGTTTGAACCCAAAAAGCTTGTCGAACAAATATTTAAGCAAAGTTTTATTTTTATTTTATTTAGTTTTTGGGGCAAGCTGGCCCACCTCCCACCAACCCGCTGCTGCGTTGCACAACCGAGCGTAGCCGAACGCAAAATTAATTCCAGCTTCCGCCGTCCTGGCACAACTGGGCACAACACACAAACACACACACCGATAAAGACTGGTAAAACTTTTTGCTGTTGCCTTCTTTTGCTATTCTTTGCACAGCCTCATTGTTATTGGAATGTCTCTGCTTGTCTCTCTTCCTCTACTTCGTCCCCCTCGCTCTTGACAACATTTATTTTTTTTTTTGTTCGCCCTTTTGTTATAGTTATTGCTGTTGTTACCTTATCCTTGTCCTTGGCTGCCGTTCGTCAAATCGTCGTTGTCGCCGTCGCTTTTTGCTTTCCTGTCTGTTTGCTTTGTGCCGGGTTCCTTCCTGGAGCTTCCTGCTCAACGTGAACGTGCGTTGTTTCCGTCTCACACGCATCTCCTTTGTGTCTGTGTGTATGTGTATGTGTGTGTGTGTGTTACATGTTTGCTTGAACACTATCTACTTTTTGCCTTCTGGCTGTCTTTAGCAGCGCTTTCTTGTTTAACATAATCAACAATTAACAACTCAACTGCTTAGAAATTAAACACTACAACAACCCCGGTAAGTCCTTAGCCTTAGGCATAACTTAATCTATATACATATAGAAGAAAGACAACAAGAAAAAATAGAATTCTCCATTGTCAAAATACTTTTTTATTTATTTATTATGATTGATTGTTGTAATTTGTGAAATACTTTCACACATGATGTATGCTTAATGCTTCGCAGTCTACCAACTATATCAAGTGCAATAATGTGTAATAAGTAAGAGTTATCGAGTGGTATTTGATAACCTGAATCCAAAATCTTAAGTTTGTAGGTCTTATAGTAGCCGAGATCGGCGCACTCATACAAATCTTATAATCTTATATTTTAAAGGATCGGAGATGCTTTCTTCTGCCTGTTAAATACATCTGCTAAAAACCATTATAACCATTGAAAAGCTAGCGACGAAAAGACTGAATTATTTTCATTGGAATGCAAGCAGATTTCTATGAGACAAAAAATCCTTATTACCTTCAAGCAAATAACATAACTTATTTTATTTCAATTTGTCTAAATCATTTGGTTAACAACTAGGATACTTCGTTTCTGAACTCTGTTTGTTATTCTTGTCTTTAATTCAAACAACCTTTTTGAATATATTTGCCATATATTCATGGCATAACTTCCAATGATAAACTGAATAAATGGCAAAATGCGCAGCTGGTCTAAATAAAATGAAAAATGAATAAATCTTCAAAAATAAAATAAATCAAATTGAAAGCTCACAAAATAATGTTGCCTTTTTTTACATTGCATGTTTTTCTTTGCATCCGTTTTTTATTTTGTTTTTTTTTTTATATTTGTGTTCGTAGTATGCCAAGTGGATGTTTGTGGCGTTTTGTGGAAAATGATTTTTTGTGCAAAAGCGGAAGTTACATTTTGCCCATAGCTTTCATATACTAGCTACATGTAAAACAAACATATATACTAGTCTATTTATATGCTAAAATTTGATTTTGAGTGAATGACGCAAACCACAGCAAATAAATCAATCAAAATATTGTAAAAGTTTAATTCCCTGACCTTCACAACACAACACACACATACAGAGATAAAAGTATTTGACCAAAAGCGAACATTTAGTCCTTGCCGAGTCGGAAAGAGAGAGAGAGAGTTAGAGATACTAAGTTGAATTTTTAGTTATTCTTAAGCTCATAAAGCTACAATACTGAATGTTTATTTCAATGTTGTGCTGTTGCGTGCGGGAATTATAAATATTTACGCCTCACGTGCGAGCTTAGTGGCAAATAGTGATAGTTGTAGTAGTAGCCACTGCCAGCAGGATGCACGTCTCTTAGCTGTGTAAATGCTGTGAACTTTGACCTTAACGTGCTTTGCTCCAGCTATTCGCCAACAACAATCGCAACGATGCTTAGCTAAGCTGTTAAACAGCTTGTTCATGTCCTCGTCCTAGTGCTCGTCTTAGTCCTGTCCTCCGCTGACATCTAGTTTTTCAATGTCTTTTATTGCCACAATTTTTATGACAATGCAATTGCAGCTGTGTATTGTTGTTGTGTGTGTGTGTTTGTATGTCACTGATTGTATTAGTTATTTGCGGCTAACATTCACATTTATGTGCTTTTAAACGCACCTTAAGCTTAAAGTCAATGACAAACAATAATAGTTCATATTAACACAAGCAAAATATGTATTTTTATATAAAACATGTATCTATTAAAATTGTTTCTAAACGAGAAATATGTTAAAATAAAAATATGCTTAAGGATTGCCTTTGAATTTGGATTAGCTGAAACAATGTCTAAAAAAATCAAATTTTAAAGAAAAAATTTTTTCTGGTTTTAATTTCGACACTTAATAAAATTACAAAATTAAGAACTGTTATATCAAATCCGTGCATTTAAAGCAGTATTTGTTCTTTACATTCATTTAAGCTATATTTTGCTTCTTTTAATATATGCAATACTATCTCAACTAATAAACTTTAACACCAAACCGATATCGCTTAGCGCTAAAAATTATTTGAAATTTCAAGTTTTGCTTATGTTTTAAATTACTTCGTAGAATAAGAATAATACTGTTAATTTTTTAACTTTTAATGCTTCCTTGATATTTATAAGCAACTTATCAGAACTGAGCCTTGAACATTTTATTTCTACATTTAAACTTTAACACTTCCGGGTAAAGCCATGTTTAAGTCAATTACAATTGTGGTTCTGTCAGTTCAAAGTACCGTTGAATCATAAATTCAATTATTCAATCATTAAAAAATTATATATTTACAGCATTTTCAAGTTAATTACAACTTCGGTTCACTATAATTGAAAGGCCGTTATTGGTAATGTTAAATAATAATTTCAAGACTTTAAAATAAATAATAACTGCATAGTTTATGCTTATCATCAATCATATTTGAAGCGCTTAAAGACGAAGTTCTTTTTACTGCTTCATGACATTCATTGCCCTGGTTCATTCTTATATATAAACGTATATCGTGCATATACTACATAAATACTAAATACATATGTGTGTGCTTGTGCTTAACGCTGTCACATGACTTGAAATTGTCACTTCTACAAAAAGTGACAGCCTTGTTTTTGTTTTCAATTTTCTTGTTCTGTCTGTGTATTTCTATTAAACTAACCATCTGACAGTGACAATCTAATAACAGCAAAAACAAAAACAAAAAATTACCAACGCTTACTGATTGAAATCATAAAATTTGGCATTTGATTGGTTAAGCTTATAACATAAAGTATGCAAGTCTACTTAGGAATCTAATTTCTTCAAACAAGCGTGTTGTTTGTTTAAGGATATGAATTTATTTGATATTGCGTAAGCTAATCAAAATTTAACTCATTGGTATCACGAGCTCGTTCGACACGCTCCAGGCGTGGATCATGTGGCTGATCATTCGCCTCATCATCGCTGCTTAGTTCATCGGAGCTGTCTTCACGCTTGACTTGTCTGCTCTGAATATAACCCTTGTGCAGCAAATAGGCTTCATAGTCAGCAATTTGAGCATGACGGTTCTCATCGAAATGGTAGAGTTTCTCATGATGTGGCTTCATAAACTTGTAGAATGAAAAGTCCAAAGGATAAGTTACAGCGAAAGCTTTCACTGCACTCAAATATATAGTGCGTCCCCGCATATGATGACTCAGATGCTCATACGCACAATGCGTATTTATTATAAACTGATAAATGGGCATAGCTGGCATTCCTATTGTCCAGAAAGCAATGCAAGTACCATTGTGCAACATTGCCTCATAGCGCATCCTATCCTCAGGCAATATAATCTGCAGCTCCAGTGTGCAACGCGTTTGATAGTATATTACCTCGGGGCGTATAACATTTGCTGGCATCTGACATTGAATATCATGAGCTCTAGCATTAATTGCAGCTGCAGCTGCCTTTTTGTTAAGTTTTTGCTGCACAACTGAAAAAGGATGTGGCAATGGCTCTGGCTCTGGTTCAGGCTCCTCTTCCGGTTGCATGATTTGATTAAGCAGAGCTTGGGGTACATCGCTTTGTGCAGCTGTCAATAGCTGCTTCTCCTCAGTTAGTTCCATTAAAGTACAGTTCATAACACAATTGTATAAGGCTTCAATGCTGTCTACTGGCTCTGGCTTTTGAGACTGTTAAGAAAAGAGAAAAAATCAACTTAAAAACTGTATCAACCGTATTATTCAATCATCATATCTCAGCTGACTTCGGATATTAGCAACTCCTGCTGCTTCTGCTGCTCCTGGCGCAATCGATTCTCTTTGCCAATTTGCGATGCCATTTTGGCAAAGATGCCAAGTTTGCTGGGTAGCGGAGTTATTGTGTCAAGTTTTATAGAAATAGCTTGGCTCGTTGTCATCTCTGGCGTAACTATCGCACCTGAGCTATCCTTTGTCAAGAATTCCATGACTTTGCCCGTAGTCAGTTCACATTTCTTGGCCAATTGTTCTTTCTTAAGCTGCGCACACATTGTCAAGCGACGCACATGCATTTTTAAACTGGGCGCATAACTTGTTACAGCCAAATCCTGCACAAATAGCGTGTGTGTCAAGGCCACAGCAATGCTGGCCTGTAGGAAATTGGGCTTTTGCACAGAATTTAACCACTTGGCACATTGCTGCCCGTCATTCTCATGCCAGTTGCGTTCGCCAGTAAATGGCACCATGCCAAGAATCCGCACATCAATAGCTAAAGGTGGTTTATCCAGCAGTTGCTTGGGGCAAACATACAACTTTCCACTGGTCGTCTTAAACTGTCGCGTATCTACATCCAGCGCCTGCACCTCCACTGCGATATCGGTGCGCGATATATTTAAATGAGAAATAGGTGCTACCCGAAGAATTCGTACACGTTCATAACCGTTGTGATTGCGGTAGACACAGATTTGTTTAGCCACTGGCGGCCAGTGACGTTCGCACGCCTCCGATTGCAGCAGCTGCAGCTGAAGCTCCAGAGTTGCCGGACGTGGAACTGGTTGCCAGCTTCCGCCTGGCGGCAAGTGTTCCAACAGAAGCACACAATAATGCACTGGCGAATATACCCGGATTAGCTGTAACTTAACATCGCCGTTGGCAGGAATGTGGTCGGGAAGTTGTTGATCCCGTGGCAGCAGATGATGACGCTGCTCGCATTGTGAGTCCTTGCAGTCACCCAAACTAAGCAGAAGATCGCACAATTCCGGCTCGTTGCAATTTAGGCTCTCCAGATGATCGCGTATTTTGCGTGCCAATTGGACAACACGTTCATCCACCTGTTGATGCATTTGTAGAAAGTCCACAAGACGCGGCAGCTGATTGTTGTTGCTTTCGTCCAGAAAAACCAATGAAAGTAAGGAATCTACAAAAAATAAAGCAACAAAAAACTTGTTTATTCGTGCTTCGTTATAAGAAAACTTATAACTTACCCTGCTCCTCTTTCAGCTCGAAGTCTTTCTGCTTATCTGACTGCTCACCAAACTTCGTGTTCTTGAATCGATTGCGTAGATTGTCGGCCAAAGCCAGATGCCTGAGCTTAAACTTGCTCCAGGTATCGCTCATGCTATAGTGGAGTAGGGTACTCGCATGTCGGATGTCCAGCTCCGGACAATGATCGGTGCATAGAAGAAGTTCGCCAAGAGTTTTCTGCATCCAGCGGTGCACATTCTCACGCACAGCAAGATCACTTGTCTGATAGTAGGGTAGACAGTGATAACCTTTTTCTTCAAGCATATCCACCAGTTCACGTATATCTGCATCCGTTTGACAGTTGATGACGGTGCGCAAGAGATGTGGTGGTCGTTGCTGCAGCACACACAAAAGCTCCTTCTGCTTAGTATCCTTTTTGAGTAGGGATATGCGCATGCGGGTGCCACCATAAACAGCCGCCTCCAGTATATCACCAAAGAGCAGCAAAGGATAACTATTCAAGTCACGTAGCATGTGTAAATATTGCGTTTTATAGGATTGCGTTGTGATCACCAGCTGCGGCGATTGCTTTCTGACTAGACTGACAAGCTCCTTATGTACTTGCTGCAGCTGATCAAGTGACATTAAATTAACATCATCATATGCCACAAACTTCAAAGAAGGCAATTTAAAATTGTTCTCGCATAGCCATAAGAATTGAGCAGGTGTCGCCAGCAGGCAACCAACGCCGTTGAGCAGACGCTGAAAAAACTCCACAGAGTGTGCGGAAGGCACTGTTAGCACCAATGTTAGCCACTCCTCGTTCTTGGCCTTGCGCAGCATTGAGTTGCATAGGGCACCAATTTGCTGCACTTTCGTTAAATCTGCGGCGATAACCAATGCAATGGGTCCATGCAGGTTCCAACAATCCTTGCCACAACGCTGTTTCTTTAGTTCATTACACACCACCTGACAAAGTGGTGGCACATAGCTTGTAGTCTTTCCGCTTCTTGGCGCACTCACAATAACGGCACCGTATTCGGCACCTTGTGACAAATGTGGCCAGGCATAGCTCTGCACTCTCAGTAATTGTGAAAGCCTCAAACGACGCATAGTGTTCAGTATATGCGGCAAAAATCTAACCTCACACATGTGACGTGCCGGTTGCAAATTCACGTTTGAATGGGCCACAGCATACTCTGAACAATTGGCCGCCACTAGTGGACGCTCTTGCGTAAGTGGAAAACTCTCCTGCTCCTCATAGTGTAAGCTATCTGCATCACTATTGTTATTATTGTCGGATAAACATTTTTCGTTGCTTAACACGATCAAATTATTTGCTTGAAAACTCATTTTTAGTTTTTTACTTTTGTATAACTTCGCGAACTAAATTCGCCAAATTAAGTTGGCTGCGGTTGCGCCAAATTAACTAGTTTACAACTATCGATAACAAGATTTTAGCACAACAACAGGGTGCTTACATACATACATGTATGTAATTGCAATTGCAATACCGCCTATTACAAGGTGCATCATGTTTGATTACAAAACAACAATTTTATTTTACTTTCTAAAAATGAAACCATTGATCGTTCTCGTACTACATTTAATGTTCCGTTATGATCTGTTGGACAATCAGACCGCTTACAATTTGCCTTGTTACACGACAGCCATGACAAGAACAGTTTTGTGTATTGGGCAAGTGTTGCAGGGTAGGTGGACTTTGTAAACGGCATTTTATTTCACTTCTCTCATTTCTCAAACGTCTTTTAATGGAACATGTCTTACAGTAGATAACGCTGTAAATAATAATAGCTGCAGGTGTTGCCAGATAAGTTTACAATTGACAATTGATATTCAAAGTTCAAGAACTTACCTCCGCCCACAATTAGAATGTGAAGCATCAGTGCGAAAAAAGCGACTTTCATTAGCGGATCCACAGGAATCAAAATGCTATTGTTTTCATTAATATCGTTAACAATTGTATAGCCATTTGAGTTTGTTGTTGCATTATCATCCTCCTGCACAGACTGTGTTTCATTTTGCCAGTAATTATCTGATAACAAGTTGACTTGCAAGAGCTTCGGATTGACTAGAAGCAGCAGCAACAACAGCAGCAGCTTTTCCATATTGTATATTTTTTCCTGTTCCCACAACATATTTACCAAGCCTAGTTTCTTTGGCCCTCGCTCAAAAACTAAAGCTTAGAATAGCAACTTCTTTGCGTTAAAGTCTTAGCAGCTACGGGTAATCTTCGATTAAATGAGAAAAACAGCTGTGGCCAAGAAGAGCACATGGGGCCAGGCACTAAACATGTTGATTATTTTCTGCGGCAAGTACCATTAGCTTGGTAGTTGGTAAAGCTGCTATTTAGATCTTTTGCTTGCATTGCGTTTAAGATAATAAATAAATATGATTAACACTGTTTGAATTAACGATGGAAAAATCACTTTCCGAACCGTCGCACAATTCATCGGCAATATAAACTGACAATGATTTTTCTAAGTGCTAACTTGAAGCCAATACAACAACAATAAATCCACTGTCACAAAAAATAACTGTAAATGCTTAAAGTGTGTTGTTGCTGTCCTTGTCTTTCGCATAGGGCTTGCGGTGAGCCGCTGTATACATACATACATACGTATACCAAATTCGTTTTCTATGCTTCGAAGCAATGCTATGGATTTGAGCCAAATTAAACGTCAAATATGTACATATGTATGTACATAAAGAACAACAAATTAATTCGTATATCAAGAATAAGTATTTATTTTGATCATATGATGATGATTTCTTTAAAAATAACAACCTAAATAAGTGAATAGATTATCACGCTTATGAATTATAAACAAATTTAAAAAAAAATTATTTAAAAGTAAAACATTTAACAATCTGTTGAACCCAGACAGTCCTCCAGGCAACGCTCGTTTCTCGCCTGGTAGCAGCGACGACAGAGACAATCAGCGGCTCCAGGTGTATGCAGGAAAGTTACTTCAATCACATGAGCAGTTTCCTCCGGCATTGGTGGCCACACAATGCTCTGCGTGCGTGGAGCATACGCGTCCAGGCACTCAGTTCGCCGTTGAGAGAAACGGCAGCAGCAGCAGCAAATGCATCCTGTAAAAACCGAGCATAGCAATTAAGACATTCATATGTCTTGCAACTGTCCCACACACACACACTCGCTACTTACCCAAGCAACCGAGCAGCATTAAAGATATAGTGCCAAGTATGGTGAGGAAAAGGACTCGATGACTGCAGTAGACAGCATTGAGTGTAGGCATATAGAGGATGAAGTTCTGGCCAGAACTCGACAAGCTTGGCGCACTTGCAATATAATGCATCTCACACTTGCTCGTCTGACAGACTATGATTAATAATGCCCAAGTAATGGAAATGCATGGTGTGCGCTCGACCAAATCCATTTTGTTAATGACTAAAAGACTAGCACTTACAATGCTGCTTTCCGCTTCGAACAAACCTTCTGCTCATTCCATAAAAAAAAAAAAAAACAGTTGTGCGAGGCGAACGAAGCGACATCGCAGACAGTTTCGATGATTTCAATTATATATAGTACATATATACATATATTTAATTAAAGAAAATTTTGAAAAGCGTTAACTTCACGAATATGATTGAATGAGAGTCTTCAGAAAGATACTTAAATGAAGAGGAAAACCTAAAGAGCCTGTGTTGATAAAATTCGATTTAGTCTTTGCACCGTTATAGGGAACGGAATGTTTTAAACTATCCTTACATGGGCCTTAACTAAAGGCAATATAATTTTTAACACAGTGTCAAAAGGTTCATATACAAATCAAATTCATTTTTATATTATTATTTGAGCTGTGACCAATGGAAAAAGAATGAAAATAATAAAAAATAAGTTGCCAATTTTTGACACAATCCTCCTGTTCAAATTTATGAAATGTGGCAGCCTTTTAGGCGCAAAGGAAATGTTCACGTAGTTATTTACTTAAGTTGTCGATAATTTTTGGCATATGGATAATATCATTATAATAGAACGTGTCAACGTAACGGTAACGAGTTCAAGTAAATGCTGTGCTTTAAAGTTAACTGTTGCAATTGTATGTTCGCTAAAATGGGATTACTTCTGGGAGTAACCTGCTCATATTTAATATCCGGCAGGGCACACTATTTTTTTTATTTTTTTGCCTGTCGCTGGCTGTTACTTCAGAACGCTTGCACACTCGTCATACAACAAATAAACAGTTGAAAAATTACATTTAAATTGCAAATTTTTTAAACAACAAACACAAGAAAAAACTCTTACTCTGGCATATCAGGTAAAATGAAAGAAAAGAAAAACAAAAAAGGAAAAAAAAAATTAAAAATTAAAATAGCGCTTGACAAAACTTATGGAGTAAAACAAAAAAAGAACAGTCAGTCACTTAGCAAAGTGTCTCAGGATTTGCCCCTTTTCTCACTCTTACTCTCTCAATTGTTGTTTTTATTTTTATATGTGCTTGGAAATTCAAATGAAATGCATTTTGTCTTCAAGGCAAAGGCAACATTTGCAAGTATTCACTGTCGGTTGCATAAAAAAAAAAAAAATACCAAAAAAAAAAAGAAAAGATGAGCGACAAATTGAGCGGATTAAATGGAAATGCAATTTGAGTTGAATTTTCTTTTACTTCTTTTTTGAATATATGTAAATTCGAATAACATTTGCAAGCATTTCAGTCCTTGAAGTAACTGTAATGCAAGAGAAAACTATATTTATTGGAAATTTCTTAGCTTTGCATCTTAAAAGTTAAATTTTCGCATCCAGTTGCATTTCGTTTTCTCATCTGCTTGTCAACATGCTGTTTAAATGTTGTGCACATATGGCAACGCTTCAAAAATACTTTAAATGCAACATCAAATATATAAAGCAATTTAAAATGTTGTGAACTTTTAACTTCCCGGTAACTTGTTAGTTCACGTTAGCATTCCCATTTTCATTTAACTTGTTAACTTGTTCAGTTAAATTTATTTTCATATTTCCAATCAACAAAACTGGCACATTTCAAATGCATAAAAATCAAGTGAAACGCCACTTTACGCGCATTTTGATTGAGATTTAGCGCTGAACTTGCAATAACCAACAACCAAGACAAGGACCTCACCCAGTTGGCAAGGACGACATCGCCTGGCGCCTTGCCTCAGTCACATGAATATTTGATTTCGCGAGAGAAATAAGAAGGCAACAAAAATGTCAGCTAGCTCTTGAGAATGTCGATTATTAAAAACGCTAATAGATATTTTCTAAATGTTGTTGCGCGAAAACAAAACCAACGGGCATAAAAAAAAAACTTTGATGAAAATTTAAAATCATTTTCTAATGCTGCTGTATAGTTTAAGCATCAGGTAAAATTTTTCCTCAAATGGTTTTGGACATAAAAACATGAAATTTTGTTTCTGTTAAAAGTTTTTCTTTTCTTGCCATAACAAAAACATATTTATAATTATAACAAATAAATTATGTTGATTTGAATTACTTGATAACCTAACCTAACCCAACCTACTTGATTTTATTTTATTAGTACTATTTTTATATTTTAACTTAAGCATGTTCTATCAGCTCTTTATTTTTATTATGTAAGCATATCGGACAAATATAGTAACCTTATTATCAACACCAATTTCAGCGACAGCATCTATTCATTTGAATATATAGGTTATATAATTCTGCATGCAGGATGCTGTCCTTTCAGACTTATGTAAGAAAAAAAGGTTCCCTAACAGTTGTATCATAAATGACAAACGATGCGAAATAAAAGCAACAAAAGCAAAACAAATATGTTACTCTCTCTCTCTCTCTCTTCCCCTCTCTCCCTCTAAGCACACACACAGACATAGACAAAAAATGCAGCAGTTCGTGAAATTTTTTTATCATGCCACACACCCTCCTGCAACATCCCGCAAAAGCACCATCCCGCATTCCAAACAGGTGATTTTCAATCGAACTCGTTCGCATCAAAATTATTTTGCATGCATTGTCGAATGGTTTTTTGCCAGAGAACATTCAATAATCGATTCGAATGGATGACAACCCAACGGGAATGATATATGCATGTAGTTCGAGCCTTAGGTCAGGTTTCTTTCTCGGTTTTCTGTTGATGTTTATAGCTGCAGAAAAAAAAGACAACAAATAGTGGAAAATAAAACTGTCAGCACTTTGCTTTACGTGCTGATTTTTTAAATTATTTCGTATTTGCTTGTTTTTGTTTTCTGTTTTTTGTGCTGTTGCATCAAATCCCATGCCAAATGTCCCAGAGAATAGCACAGCATAAATGTCGTGGCTGTTGTCCGTATTTGTCGTCTGTATGCAGCAGCCAGCAACCTTTGTAGGATCAAGTTCAAGCGTTTCAAATTCTGTACATTCCTTCTCGTCGACCCATTTCTCAGCAAATTGCTGGCCACTTAAAAAGTTGCCGAGAATTGTGCAACAAAAACAATATAAAAAAAAGAACTCAAACAAAAAAAATGCAAAAAGGCGACAAACGATTACAATCATCATTATGATGCTGTGTATTATGCTTGTGATGAAGTTCTCTTGTGCTTACACCATTTGCAAATAGCAGCACAAAAGACTAGATGAAGAATGAGTTGACAAAAAATTAAGAATAGAAGAATTGAAGCATTTTTGCTTTCGAAACATTGTTTGTTGCTTTCCAAATTAACAAGTTTAACTTTTAGCATAGATATTTAATTGTTTCAAGTAGCAATGTTAGCTTTTAATCCCAATCTGTTTATTTTTTCAATGTAAATTATTGATTTGAGTTATGTCCTTAAACCTAAACTTATTATATGCTTCGGAAGTTTTCTTTTACTAAGTTTCCGTCAAATTTTTAAGAGAATAAATATAAACACTAACTCTATATTTATGCATTTATAGGCATTCTTTCATTTCACTTACAAACCTTTCATGCCTTATAAATTCATATAGCAAAATGTAATTGTGCTCACAGCCACTCAAGGATACGCAAAACAAAAAAAATTTTCAAAAACGGAAAACGCTGCTTAGGGGCCAAACAAGATGCCGGCATTAAAAAAAGTTCCACTTTGGCGACCCTGGGGCTGCTGGCAATGCGTTTCATTCCATGCGCTTGCACATTGCACAGCCCCTCAAGGTCAATGGCTGTGTGTGTGCGTGAGTGTGTATGCCTCTGTGTAAATAGTGCTACAACCAACAACAACAAAAATGTAGAAAAAAATGAGTTCGACAACATTTTCACACTCGAATTGACCAAACAAAACGAAAACTGGTAGCTAAAACATGAAACACAAAGCAAAAAATATAATCAAAAAAAAACCTATCCTTAAAAACCAGTTAAAACAGACCTTACCTCCTGCGGGTACACCCTGGCGTATACGTAGCACTTAATTGTACCTTATTGGGTTTTTAACAAACACTTTAACACAGACATACATATGTGTATATGTTGCACGATAATTATATAGTCTATGTGTATGAGTGGCATGATTCAGCACTTTGAGAAGTTTGAGTAAGTTTTATGTTGGCAACTGTGGCAAACATCTGGCAACTCAGAAAAATGATGGCAAAGGGCTTTTGTAAACTTTTATAAATGCTTGTGCGTTCGAGGGTGAGCGTGTTTGTGTGTGTGTGTGTTTGTGTTGCCAACAATGCAATTCAGTGGGGCTAAAGAAAGTTGAATGTTGTGGCTGTTATGAGTAATTGTTTTGCGGGCTCTGTTTTTTATATATATTATATTTAATTTGGGTAAAATTCCCTTTAGACAACTTAAGCCTGGGAAAATGTTACAAAATACGTTTTGTATATTTTTGAACAAATTTCAGTTTTATAATTATTTTTATGGCTTAAAGTTTCATTTTTAATGCACCCATTTGCATTTAATGTGTGGCTTTAATATTTTAATTAACAACACGTTTTGTTAAGCAGGATTTTTTTAATGTTAGCAAATAAAAACTTTTATTTTATTTAATTAGCTAAATTTTGTACTTGTTGATTTTTTGGAAAGGTAAAGAAAAACTTTAAACTTTTATTTTATTAACTGTAAAGTGGGAACTTGATAATGTCGCAAGATATGTTACAATCATGCAGCAGTTTTATTAATTTATTATATATATTATTATTACATATTTAACAACTATTGGTTTAATCTCTTTAATATATTCTGCCTTAAAAATGTGGCAAGGTGTTTGTAGAACTATCTTGTCTTATTATTGGTACGACATTAAAGCTTCGACTTTGTGAAGTTAAATTTTTATCATTGGTAATGAAAATTCAAAGATAAGTTCAAAAAGAAGTTTGTGTTTTTTTGTGCAAAAGAGAACAAGAAAAATTCTAAGAACTTTTAAATTTTTTCTTAACCAGTTTTTACTAACTTTTTTACAGTTGTTTTTGTATTTGCATCTGAATCAATAAACAACAGTTACAAACTCTTATTTTAACTGCCTGTTAACAATTTAATATCAACACTAATAAAATACTAGATTTTTAAACCTCGTAGCAGACACTTCAACTTTTTTGCAACAAATGCCACACAGCCAAACGATTGCCATTGTTCTGGTTGTTGTTTGTTGTTATGCGCATCTGTTCTGGGATTGAGTGGTTGACGGCGGGGATCGGGTGGCACGCGGTGAGTGTTTTGTATGGCCGCAGGCATTGGAATCATTAAAAACTATTTGCTAAGCAAATGCCACAGCATAAAAGCCGCAGCCATAGCCCCAGCCCCAGAGCGCATCCCCACCACCCATCCGAAAAGCAGCTCCCAAAAGACCGCGAATAACAACGATGGACAGAATAGCAGCAAATGTGGTTAAAAGCCAGAATAAGTAGAAATTTCACAATTAAAACAATAAAATCCTCAATAATAATAGCATAATAACTTAAGCATATTGTAGCAGAATCAACAAAGAAAAATTCACAACCAGTTGCCGGCTAAAACCATAAAACCAAGTCTGGCTAGCCAGCAAGCTCATCAGCCCAGCTAACCTCATCCACATTGTTATCATCCTCAGCTGACATAAAAACGTTCACAACCCACACACTTAAATGCACATTTGGCTGGCTAATTGTTAAACTTGTCAACGTATAACACAAGCAACATTTAAGCCGGATGGCAAAATGGTGCATTAAAACGTGACCAACAACGAAAGAGGAAGGGGAGAGGATTGGTTGGAAGATTATACAACACCCGGCGCATCGTTACACATCTTTCATCTCATCTCATTGCATCTCATCTAACAGTTAACAACACATCATGTTATGGTGCCAACAAAAACACACACACACACGACACGTACTCAAGTGTGTGTTAGTGTGAAAGACGACAGCGTCAAGTGTCATTGACGGCACGTCATTTTCTCAGGCACTCATTAATCTCAGAAGATTTTGCTGCAAATTGGTCAAAGCGTATTATTTGATTGAGCTATAGTTGGGCAGAACCCGATGAAATAAAAGCAAATAAATGGCTCTAGTCTAGTTAGCTCGACTAGGGCATACCCTGCACTCTTAAATCAAGCGTGACTCAATTTCAATGTTTGATATATTTATCAACCGACTTCGACGAAATTTTCATTAATTTGTTTTTAGTTTCTTATCTCTTAAAATCACCGCGATTGATGTGTGATCAAGAATATATATGCTTTAGGGGGTTGGAGATGCTTTCTTCTCTATGTTACAAAAAATTGCTTGAAACCCTTGTTACCCTTTTAGCCATTTCATGGGCTCAGGATATAATGCAAATATTGCTTTGTATTTGAAATTTATTTCACATGATTTGATGCAAAATCTATTTTTGAATGTGGAAAATAATATTTCAAATGCAAATATTGATACGATTTGACTTTTTTTAATTAAAATAAAATTTTTCTTCTTCTTGATATTTAAAAATAAATATAATATATATTGTTATCTCAAAGAGAAATATTAATTAATAAAATCAAAGCAAATAAGTCAGAAATTTGTATACCAATTAAAATTTTCAATGCCAAACTTAATGGAGAAATTCAATAGTTCTGACAAGTACACAAAATTCCAATCCACATTTAAATTTTGTTTAGTTTTTGTTGTTTTTGCATCCTTGCTTACATAAGCTGCAGTACAGGTAACATAAATCGAACATGAAATCTTTGCCATTTTGCTACTCTAGTAAAATAATCTGCACGAAGGTTAAAACTTATTTTTTCATATTTCCTTGAGTCAAATCTTTTGTTAACATACTGACTGAATATGAGCGAAAGATAGAGAGCGAGAGAGAGTAAGGGTGAGGTAAAAATAAAAACCTTCAGCAATATGTAAACATGTCCATATATACGGTGCTTTTTGGTCCAATGCTTCTGCTACCTCCACCTCTAACTGACCGAACACATCAGCATCAATAGAGTTAATTTGAAATACAAATACATACATATACTATTTGGTGTACATATTATTTTTATACCCTTAACCCATAAAATGGGTAAATAAGGGTATAATGGTTTTGTGCAAAAGTATGTAACAGGCAGAAGGAAGCATCTCCGACCCCATAAAGTATATATATTCTTGATCAGCATCAACAGCCGAGACGATATAGCCATGTCCGTCTGTCCGTCCGTCTAACCGTCTGTATGAACGCGTGGATCTCAGAGACTACAAGAGCAAGAGACTTAAGATTTTGTATATAAGTTCTCGTATACCATAAGCAGAACAAGTTTGCTTCAAATTATCGATAACTATTCTGGTTTCCGATATACACATGGAATCGATAACAAAAAAATATCGAATTTGGAAAATGTTAAAATGAGGGTTGAAATAATGGGTAACGATAGAACTTTTCTGAAAATTTCGTCCAAATCGGCTAAGAAACACCGGAGATATCGAATTTAATCGATTGAAGTTAAGTCAGTACAGCAAAGTCTTATATAAATTTAAGTTTATTTATTGCAACTGGGTTTAGGGTATCTTCTAGTCGGGCTCTCCCGACTAGAGCCTTCTTACTCGTTATTCTTTTTGAATGTCAATGTGAAGGTTTTTTTCATATATACTATATATTATTTCTGTTTTTTTTTTCTTTTTTCTTCTCTCTCTCTGTTCGCTGCTCTTTTCAATGCCAGTCGAAGTGCAAAATGAAATGAATCGATGCCAGTTTGATGGCAACATTTTTTCACACCAAGCAGATGCACTTTTGAATAGTTGGGCAAAAACAAAAAAAAAATAGTTTCCCATTTACATGCACTAATTAACTGCGTTAATAAAATTATGCCAATTGAGTTGCGAAACTTAACAACAGAGAAAATGGTATTTAAACACTAATTTAACATTAAATTAAGCTGAACAACACGTGTTTCATCAAACTTCTTTGGACTCGTAACATATTTAACTGAAAATTGTATCTTTGTATCTTGCAGAAAACACAATATGACCTAAAGGGCCTGCTGCAAGTAAACACGCCCCACTCAACAGCAACAATATAACACAAGGCCAACACACAAAAGGGCAACAAAAGCAATGCAATCGTTGGACAGGCCACAAACTGAGAGAGAGCTATCTGCTAGCAAAATTTGAATTTATGAAGCAACTGACATAAATCACAGAAAACAGTGACACTCCTTCCACCCCCTCCCAAAAAAAAAGAAAGAAAGACAGAGATAGCTTAAGAGAATAGCATGCAATTAGCTGCAACAACTGTGACACAACATGGATAAGAAATCAAAGACAAAATCTAAAACAAAATGCCTCAAGCCGAATAAAGAGTCAAGCACTAAACTGGATGTTGATCTATGGGAGGTAAGAACAATTAAACTAATATCTATATTATGTGTTACATTGTTTAAGTTTGAAATATTTCTAAACTTCTTAAGTTAATCGTATAAAATTAAGGCATTTTCGATTAGTTAAAAAAATGTTGACTTTAAATCGTTGTTGCAATTGTTATTTAACTGAAGTTTAACTTCTGTATAAAACTATCAATCCTAATAGCTAAAATTGAAACAAGTTTATAATTAATTTCAACTAGCTGACACTGAAGGGCACAGTTACTTCGGTGTCACACACGATGGCTTTTGCCATTAATGAGGGCAAATGCCATTCAATGTCGTTTTTGCCTTGTTGCCTTGTGCCTGGCAGTTGGCAAGCCAGAACGAAAGCCTCTTGTCATGCGATTATCATGCAAGGTTAACTAACAGGTCCACAACACACAACAATTCTTACCAATCCCTTGCAGCAAAATGAGGATCGTTTTAGCAGCTGTGAATTCAATCCAGAGCGTAGTCTCAAAAAATTGCCGCACAACAGCAAACCAACTTCAACAGCATCAGAAGCAGCAGCACCAATTAGAGCAACAGCTGCTGGCGCAGGAGGAGGCGTTGGTGGGGCTGGTACTGGTGCTGGTGTTGGTGCTGGTGCTGGTGCTGGTGTAGGCGTGGTTTGTCCGGGTAATGCGGCAGCGTTAACACTAACGACTAGTGCTACAGGCAAAAATGTGACAGCAGCAACACCACCACAGTTAAGCACCACACCAACAGCCATCAGCATTGCTGGTTGTGCTTCGGGCACGGCGCTGGTCACACTTGACGCGGATGCGGTCATCATTGAGACAACCGAACCGGAACGCGGCAACTGGACGGGACGCTTTGATTTTCTACTCTCATTACTTGGATACTCGGTGGGATTGGGCAATGTTTGGCGTTTTCCCTATCTCTGCTATAATAATGGTGGCGGTAAGTGTAATTTTGATGTATGTATGTATGTAAGAGAATCATTTTTATTATATTTGTTAATATTATTATCTTTTACTTTTCTTGCAGGCGCCTTTCTAATACCATTCACCATAATGTTAATCATAGCGGGACTACCGCTTATGTTTATGGAGCTCTCATTTGGCCAATATGCTGCATTGGGTCCCGTGGCCATTTATCGTCGCTTTTGCCCACTCTTTCGTGGACTCGGCACTGGCATGATCATCGTTTCGGCCATTGTAATGCTGTATTACAATCTTATCATTGCCTGGACTATATTCTACATGTTTGCCTCGTTTCGCACACAGCTTCCTTGGCAGAACTGCGAGCCCGAATGGAGCACAGAAAGTGAGTACAATATTCAGGACAAGAACAAACATTAAAATCACTTTCATATTTTCTTGGCAAAGCTGTCAAATGTGAAACTTTCGTGGCTATAATAAATCGAATATAGACTAACTAGCTACATGGGGAAATTAATACATATATCTTAAGCTACTTACATAGAGCATGCTTGCTTCATCATATACCTTTGACACAGTTTTTTATTTACCCATCAATCGATATCAATAACTTGAACTTAATAAAAACAATTTATGTTCTTTTTCTTTGCACAGCAAATGTTTAGCTGTCTTTAGCAAATTTACTGGCAAGGTTTTTATTCATTTGCAATTTTATGCACAAGTAAACAATAAAATGGCGCAAAAGATGATAATAATAAACAGACATCCACAAGAATTACAACAGCGAGGTAGACAAGGAAGACAACGCCATTAAGTAGGCAATTGTTTTTGTGCTCTGTGGCTCGTTAGGTTTTCGTTTGGTAGAGGTATTGTATCTGCTGTTGCTGCTATGTGTGTGTGTGTGTGAGAGAGAGAGAGAGAGAGAAGCTAAGGAGGAAGCTGTGCCGTAAGCGTGCATTTGATTTCTATAGAATAATACAAGCACAAATACAGACACAATTTAAAATTTTAATCTGCTACGCAAAAGACATAAATCTTTAACAGTCAAGGCTATTATTTGAACAAGGTGGCAAAAGTTAGTGTATAATATGACAGGTTATAAAATAATCTGGGCATAGTCGAACCCTTGAAGTAATGAATATTTTGTTAAGAATGTTCTCTTAAGATGTTGAAGTGAAAGTTAAAAATGATTTGAAATTTTTATCAAAACAAAAAAAAACTACTTTTTTCAAACAAAAATGCTTTTGGCAGCTTTAAATTAAATGTACTAAATGCTGCTTTTTTAAGAAGAAAAAATTCAAACTTGATTCGTTACTTATTACGGAATTTTAATTTAAGTTAAAGAAGTTCGAATTTTTAAGTTTTTTTCGTTCTTGATATTAGTAAACTTTTTACTTTGACCAAGTTCTAATATCAATGATCAAAGTTTTTTTTGTAGCACAAAAAACCATGCCATTTTTTGGAATTTCATACTTGAAACAAGAATTTTCGGACCTCAATTTTCGTTTTTCTGCAGTTTTACTTGATTCATGGTCAACCCATCTCATTTGAAGAATCTTTGTGCTTGATATAAGTATTTTCACAATCAATTGAAGTGTTCTGTCAGAGCATACAACATTCGTGGCTTACACATTTATAACACAATTTAGCAGCTTCCTTTTGCTGGTGATTTTCTTATGCCCGTCGCTGGCTGCGTTCTGCGCTTATTTTATTGCGGCTGCCTCAGTGGCACTTAAACATATACACAAACACACACAGAGAAAGAGAGAGAGAATGAGAGAGAGAGAGAGACTCAAATGGCGCTTAGTGTATACAGACGACAGCTGAACAAGTAATAATCAGAGCAACAACAACGAAAACAACAGCCAACGCTATTGAAAGTTTTCGAATTGGCTTCAGCTGCAGCAGCTGCCACAACCCACAACAAAAGTTGCTCGCGCCACCCCGCAACAAATGCTACGCCTCTTCTGTAGCCAACATTATTTAATGTAAACGCCATTGATGCAAAGCCACTGCCTTCAGAAAAAGCAACACCAAATAAGTTAAGAAAAAAAAAAGAATTGGCTTAAGCGGCATGCCAAAGTTTCGATATACTTATAGACAGGAACAAAGGGTATTAGGGCATATTTATTTGAATTAATGAAAAAAAAGTCTGAGCTATTTGAAAATAAAGCTTGCTTTTTTAATTCTTGAGAGCTTCTAGGTATACCTCTTAATGGAGAGAAAGGACCTGGAACATAGGTTAAAATAATAACCTTGGAGTGTTAAACATTTTAACATATTATGTGGCAGTAAAAGGATTTTAGAAGTACTTTTAAAAAGCGGAAATATAAAATACAGTCAAACTTTCATATAACGAATCTCAAGAGGACAAGAAAAAACTTCGTTATAGAAAAAATTCGTTATATAGAATGGGTTTTTGACTGAACAAAATTGCAGGGTTCTGGTTTCTGACTTCGTTGTATAGAAAATCTCGTTATGCCGAAGTTCGTTATATGGAAGTTCAACTGTATTATATAAAAAGACAGGCAGACATACCACAACTATAATACCCTAATAGCTAGAGCATACAAAAAGCTAAACGCATTGTCTGACAATATCGTTTTCGTGGTGTCGACATTTGAAATCGATATGCGCAATGTATGCGAATTTTATTGCTTGCTTTGCTTCGCCCACAGCGACAATGACTTTCTCTTTCTCTCTCTCTATGTTTCTCTCTTGCTATTTGACTACTTTAATGTCTAGCAAAAATAAATGATAAAAATGACAACAATTATGTCCAATCAGCATTTGACACACGCACGCACGCACACACTTATATAGGCGTAATCTCAGTGGCAGACACAAGCAATTTCTTAAGGATCTCGTTTATTGACGCTTTCACCTCTCTTCGTATCTTGTCTGAGGCGTTGGCCTTGTCCTCGTTCATCATTTTCTTTTTTTTGCACTTCGTCTTGGACGAGCTCGGCTCATCGAATTTAAGATGTTTACTTTAAGTCTCATGATTAAAATGTGTTTAACTTGTTTGTCCATTGATTGAATATCTAGCACGCTGAGAGCCGCCTGCCGCCTGAGTTAGCTTGTGACCCAAACACAAACAACAATAGCAACATCAAAAGCAACAACTTAAATAACAACAAATACGTTTTCTGTCAATATTTTTGCTGGGAAAATTTTCTTCTTAAGAAAAAAAAAACGGCTTGCATTACACAGGCTGTGTTTGGTTTAATTCATGGGTAGAAATAAGACAGTCATGGTTGTGTGAGTAAAACAGATGTTTTATTTAAGAGAACAACAAAGCTAGTTTGAAGCGCAGTGAAGAGAAAATCTATTTTTTCCTGGAAAAACAAAATTTTAATAATACAAAAAGGATTAAGTTAGTGTTAGATAATAAATAAATATATATTTTTGATGTTCGACATTGCAATATTCTTAAAAAGATTTTATAGGATCTGAAATTTTTATTATTTTAATTTAATGGCCAATAAAAATAAAGTAAATTATTCTAAAATTCATTTAAAATTAGAATATTAAACTTAAATATCTTATCAAAAATTATATCGATTTATGTTAGATTTACTTATTACTGGATTTTCTAATCCCAATCTCCAACATCTCGATCGAAAGTTAAGCTTTGCGGCTATAGCTGCTAATTGAAACAATAAGATTTTGCTTGAGCTAATCAAACTGATGTTATGGACACAAACATATGCCTTGCTCTTACACCACCGACAAATTTGTTAGTAAAAACTTTCCAAAATAGGAAAAATAAACATAAAAAAAATATATGTATAAGAAAACTTGCAGGCGGCTGCTACACATCAAACTTAAAGGTCACAAAATTTAATGCCAATTTCCTATGTGCTAGTCGACTTGGGAAGCGGCTTATATAAGAATCTTATCTCTTTTTCTCTCTCTTTCTCTCTGTATCTGTATGTGTGTGTTGTTGTGTATGTTTTTGATCTAATGGAGGATGCCAACATGTACACACCCACACACACACACACATACACAGTTGGCTGGGTAGACACGCTCCAGTTGGCCAAATTAGAAGGCAGACAGTTTTTGCCTTCTGCTGCATTCACATAAACTTTCATATGATTTGTATGTACGTGTGTGTGTGTGTGTGTGTATGTTTGTAATAAAATTAATTGCATAACAAATAAAGGCATACAGGCAAATTAAACGGCGAGTAAACACTTTGATGCTGTATCCCGCTCCCTACACCGGAAAAATTAAGCAAATTTTACTTCAGCTATGTGAAGCATTTGATTTCGCATTTTGATGATGATTGATAAGATGATGAATATGTGCGTTGAATATGCATTCCAAGCCTACACACATACAAGAGTTGAATGTATGTAGTATATTGGGACCTTGGCTAAACTGCTAACGTAACAACGTAACCGCCCATTACAGGACGACCTTTACTTGTAATATTTGTGACCTATGAGGCGTATGAGTAACGCGAGCAATTGAATAAACGATGATTGAGTTGGGTTGTTGTCGGTTGTCGGATGGAGTTTTCAAGCCAGGTTGAAAATTAATCCGATTTTTTAGCCACAATTTAAGCATAATCAGAGAAGCATGAGTTGTCAATATTCAATAGTCTGTTTTAAATTTCAGTGGCAGTGATATGTTAATTAAGATCAAGAGCTAAAATTAACTCACATTTAACAGAAGAAAGTTTAAAAAGTTTTCGGCTTAAAGTCTTCACAGATTTTAATCTTTTCTAATCCTAAAATTTTTTAACTTGAATATAAACTTTCTTGTTTCAAAAGTTTTTATATCAGATGAAGTATTTATGGAAATTTATCAACACTATAGAATTCCTTTGATATAAGCAGCATTTTCGAGCTATTTTATTTAATCAGTGTCACAAATCAACATTAAATCTTTGAAATATGGTTTAAGAATATGTTCAAATATTCATAATTTTAATAAATTTGCAGCTCAATTTTAACATAGGTTACATTTGACGAGGGCAACAATTTTTGCTGCCGGCCGTCATCCATTTCGACCAATTTCGAGGAAACCCAACTTGTATCCACTGTAATCAATTTAAGCTGAAATTCTCAGTGTTTCCAATTGTAAATGTGCGCCTGCTTTTTGTTGTTGTGTGCTGTGTGTTGTTGTTGTTTAACCTTTAGATCTTTATTGGCATGGGTAAATTTGAAAATTAATTGCGTGCCAAATTGGCAGGTGGCAAACGCAGAAAATACGAATTCTAACTCAATTTCCAGTTTTGTGTTGCGTTGAGTGCGAGATGTTTGCAAATCAATTTTTAGCCCCCAAAAAATGAAGCTTCACCAGAAAATAATCAAATTTTAAGCAAGCAATTGGTAAACACAAATGAAAGTTTGTGCAATAAACTAAAATCATTCACAGCCAACAATTTGGTAGCACCTTGAGGTGTATAAAGTGTGGTATACTACAGTCCATTTGTCAGTTAGACCGTTGTGGCCAAAGTGGCATGCACCTTGACTCAGCACTCGGTGCCACATTTCATTTCAAAAGCAAACACTGAATGCGTAGCAGTCAGTTAGTCATTTTGTGGTCAACCGCTTGGCTCGTAAGTCAACTGACAGACCCCCGAAAAAACAAAAAAAACTTTGGCAAACACACACACACACATATGCACATTTTCACACACAAAAACCACTCAACTTATAAACATGAGCCTGAACTTTTTTTTAATACGTGTAGCAGCAGGCAACGAGAACTTCACAAGTCAAATGTCATTAACAGTTGTTGAAGTTGCGTTGTGGTAGCTACTAGATTATGGAAACCCAGAAACAAAAAGTTTTAGTCAGGTGTGCAGAGAATTCCAACTTAAATCGTGCGGACTCTATTCAATTTTCGTAAATGGACAGCAACCTGTGAAAATACGACTTTAAAAAGTACATAAGCGAGCATAAAAGTTTTGTATATTCGTTGCTTATATAATATTAAATATATAATCAGCCGAAATCCGTTACATTTTTAATTAATACCATTATACTAAAAAATAGAAGCAAAAGCCGTGCCTCTAATCAACTGTATCAGCATTTCTATTAACCTTTAACCCTACGGACAAAGTCGAACATCGATTTGCTTTCGGCTTAACTTTATAAAGCACGCTCTTCAATATTTAATCAGTCCTGGGTCAATAAACGGGATTCACGGCTCGCAAAACGCAAAACACAGACATGCCAAAAAGCCCAGAATCATGCGGGCTGTACTGTGACGGCCTTTTCGGCCGTTTAACCCTTTTATATACCCTGGATTTGGCACTTACATATTATAGCAACAAAAGGGTTGTATAGAAGTATTGATTACAATACTATTGTTTTGCAATGTCTTCATTGAGGTAGGCCGATAAGTATGGCGGTGTTGTGATGAAGCTATCGATAAGTTTTAGTTTGTTTAATAATATATTTTTGTTTTTACTATTATGTTGGGATTGAATGCACTGCGACCTTAGAGGTCTATTATGCACTTGGCTTAACTGCTCCATCAGACCTAGGTCATGCATGAAAGCAAGTATTTTTGATGGGTCGATGATTCTTAAATCTTTAATTTGGATGATTTGTTTTTCTAGAAAACTACTCTTATTGTTGTCATTGCTGAGTTAAGATTGAAAAGATGGCGGTTTAATAATGCGGCCTGTTGTAAGATATTTTAAACATCAATATCTATGTAAATTATTTTTATTAATGATGTTATTATTTTATTAATGATCGACTTGCAATAATATATTAACTGTCGAATACGCGCAGCTAAAAGTATTTCTAAGAATTTTCAGAAAAAAAATATTCATACGCTGGAATTCACTTTTCTACAGAGTATTTTCCCGTCAAGTATCGAACGTGTTAAACACAATCGAGTTTGTTTTCTCACAATAACAACAACGCGCATTGTCGAAGGCCATCCCTTTTCATGTTTTCACTGATTAGCAACTTAGTCCTTTTAATTATAAAGCCGCACAAAAGTCACCCGACTCTTCCTCACTGTTGTCCTTACGCAAAAGTCTTTTTTTTTTTGAGCGTGCGCCATTTCCATGTCTCCTTTGCCTTTACTTTTTCCAACAAAAAGTTCATGTATATTTAAAAAGAAAAAGTGCTGCTCCTTTTTACATAATTGAGTGAGTGTCAACTTGAGTTGCCCCAGCCGCTTGTCCTTTTTATTTGTGTGTGTGTGTGTTTAACTTGTTTTGCTCAATTTGCTAACATTTGCTGACACTTCCAGATTGCTTCTCTTACGTAATGGCGGATCAGTGTGAGGCTATCAATGGTACCTACTATCTGCGAAACTGCTACAATGCCAGCTATGCCGAGGAGCACAATATAACTGAAATGGCGCTGCATGCCCTGAAACGTCCACCAGCCGAGGAGTATTTCAAGTGAGTGAGGTCTTGAAAACTATGAATTAAATACAGTCGTACTTCCATGAACCGAACTTTGTATAACGAAGTTTTCTATGTAACAAAATCGTTTCCAGAACCCTGCGAGTTTGGTTTAATCATAAAGCCATTCAATATTACGAGTTTACTTTATAACGAAGTGTTTTCTTGTTCTTCTTTGTCTTGCAAAAAAAAAAAATATTAAAGTCTTTTAAAAGTTTTCCCTTTTGATCTGTTTAATTATGAAATATAAAAATATCTTTTGAGCATATATTTTTGATTAAAAAGCAAATACCTACCGAATATAATTATCTCACTTAAATCCTTTAATTTTTCCACCTAGCAACTATGTGCTTGGCCTGTCATCTGGCATTGAGGAAACTGGCAACATAAAGTTCTCATTGGCCGCCTGTTTGTTTCTTGCCTGGGTGATTGTCTTTCTCTGTCTGTGCAAGGGCGTTCAATCATCGGGCAAGGTTGTCTACTTCACTGCACTGTTTCCCTATTTGGTATTGGTGATACTCTTCTTTCGTGGTGTTACCCTACCAGGCGCCAGTACGGGCATTTTGTTTTATCTAATGCCCGATTGGAAACAGCTGGCAAATGCTCAGGTAATTAATTAAACTTTATTATACTCTATTCCCCATTTAAACGGAAAGTTTATTGGTCTCTTAGGTTTGGGGTGATGCTGCGGTACAAATATTTTTTGCTCTTAGCCCTGCTTGGGGTGGACTCATCACATTGTCTTCATACAATAAGTTCTCCAATAATTGCTATAAGTAAGTATTACTATTATCGATCAATCTCTTTTTTCCTCTTCAATATCAAAGCATCTTTAATTTTTAGGGACTCGCTCATTGTGGCCTTTTGCAACATAGCCACCTCGTTCTTTGCGGGTCTGGTCATTTTCTCGATTATTGGTTTTCTGGCACACGAACTTGATGTGGAGGTGAAAAAGGTTGTGGATCAGGGTGCTGGCTTGGCGTTCATCGTCTATCCGGAAGTGGTTACCCGTTTACCCATTTCGCCAGTTTGGTCGATTCTCTTCTTTGTCATGCTGCTCACATTGGGCTTGGATTCGCAATTTGCATTAATGGAGACCGTAACCACTGCCATTTTGGACAAGTTTCCAAATCTGCGACAGTACAAAACATGGGTTGTACTCTTTGTGGGCATATTTGGCTATGTGGGTGGATTAGGCTTTACCACCAATGTAAGTATAAATAATACTAGTTATGCCATATCGAAATCTGATTAATTTTTGTATTCTATAGAGTGGAATGTACTGGCTGCAGTTAATGGATAAATATGCAGCTAATTGGTCGGTGTTGCTTATAGCCATAACAGAGTGTGTCTTAATTGCCTGGGTCTATGGTTCGCAACGTTTTCTAAACGATATACAAGGCATGATTGGCAAGCGATCCCGCCTATGGAACATTTTCTGGGGCACCATGTGGCGATATATAACGCCAGCAACGCTTCTGGTACGTAACTATATTTCTAAGGAATCCAAAATAGAGATGATTTTGTTTAAACTAATCGATTTTCAAGAGCAGTATTACCTTATTATCTCTATCTATCCTAAGTTAACTTATTTTGTATTCCATGCCTCTAAATTTTCAGTTCATTTTGTTCTTCAATTGGGTGGAATATAAGCCTGCACAATATGGACATTATATTTATCCCTTATGGGCAGATGCAGTGGGCTGGATAGTGGGTCTACTGCCGGTGTTTGTCATCTTTTTAGTGGGTGTGCAACAGATCTGCAAGGCACCCAAGCATCTCAGTTTGAAGGATCGTCTCAAACTGTTGCTAAAACCCACTGCGGAATGGGGACCCGCTGGCAGACCCTGTGTCAATTTGCATGCCGAACGCTATCAAAGTCAAAATTACGATGGTGTTACGAATACGCAAATATTGATAAGTGGAGCACCGTTGGAAGTGACGCCCTACGAGGACAGTGCCAACAATGGGGATGCGAATGGCAATGGCAATGGCAATGACAACAGCAATGGCTATCGAAATGAGGCGATGCAACTCTGAGAGCGGGTTAATCCATCGTCCTCATCGGCGATGGACGTTGACGTTGTTGATGTTCTGCCAATGACAGTGGGCAAGCTGCCAGGTCCCAGCATATTAAAGACATCAGCTAAGTACAGCAGCAACATGAACAGCATTCAACAGCAGCAGGCTCAAGTAAAGGTCAAAACAGAGGTAAATGGCAGCAAGGAGAGTGAAAAAGAGAAAACTGCAAGCAGGCAACAAGCAAAGTCACCAGCAACAACAACAACAACAACAGTAACTTCGACAACAACAGCAACAGTTGCTGCTGCCACCACTAAAGTGTTGTCCACAGGCACCATGAGCAGTGGACGTGAATGCAACACAATGTCCACATTTACTGCGACAGGCGGAGCAATTGTTGTACCAGACGGGACTATACAGATAACGACAGCTGCTACCAGCAATATTGCTGCTGTGCCAACTGGCACTAAGCCAATCCCAGCGCTAACCACTTTTGTGCCAGCCACTAAGCCAATAACAACAGCTGCTGTTGCTGGCAATTTTAGCCCAACGGCTACAACAGTTGTGAATACGTGTGTAGCCGGCCCGACTGCAATCAATGGCAATGTTGCAACTGTAGTCAAACCAAAACCACAAATCGCATCCACTATAAGCGTGTCAACTAAATCAGAAACAAGCGTAACTGTTGCTAATAAAACAGTAAAATCAACAGCAGCAATAGTTGCTAGCGTGCCAGCAGCAGCAACATCACAACAATCAAAACTAAATACAACAATATCACAGCCAAGTCCAAGTGTTGCTGTCAAGCCAGTAACAACTGTTGCTTCTCTAACAGCAATAACTGTTACAGTTGCCAAGAAACCAGAAACAGTTGTGACAACACCAACACAACCACTGCCAACTGCCACCAGCAATATTAAAAAGCCAGCAGCAGTAGCTACAACTGTTGCTACAAAGCCGACAGCAATAGTAACTGCAACAGTTGCCAGCAATGCGCAAAGGACAGCAACTATATCAGCAACAGCCACCTCAACTGCAACGGCTGTCAGCAATATGCATAAGCCAGATACAGCAGCGAAGCCAATGGCTACAGCAACAACCACCAAAAACGTGCAAAAGTCAGCAACAGCAGCTGCAACTAAGCCTACAGCAACAATATCGACTACAGCAGTAGTAGCAACTGTTGCAACTAAGCAAGAAATTGCATCTGCAACAGCTTTTTCAGCAAAGCCCTCAACAGCAATTGTTGTTAATACAGTCACAGCCGCTGTCATTTCAAAAACACCACCAGCAGCTGCAGTTGCCACCAACAGCAGTATTTCAACAGCATCAAATCAAAAAGTTGCAGCTGCAAAGGCAGCAACAATGCCAGTGAAAAACCTGTCAAGCAGCTCTGTACATAAGCCATCAGCAACAGGCACATCAGCAACATCAAAGCCCCTAATAACAGCAGCAGTAACAAAGCCGATAGCGACAACACCAACAAAAAAAGGGACATCATTCTCAGCGTCAACAACATCTAGCAAGCCCCAAACAAGCAAACAAACAACAGCAGCAACATCTGGCAGCAACATGACGCCAAAGATGACCAAAGCCACAACAGCCAGCAGCAAGCTAACAGCAACAAGTCCCACAAAGACAATAGCCAAAAACCCAAATACGACAACAACAACAACAACAGCGACGACCAGCAAGACGGCAGCAACATCAAGCAAAACGAAAGCAGCAACAACTAAGAAATAAAAGTAGTTTCCTTATCGAACACTATTTTTCAAAGTACCTACATAATAAAAAAAAGAACCCGAGCTAAACAAAGAAAAAACTCGATTTTAGGCTAAGCCTATATATACTATACATACGTATATGAATGTTATATGACTAGATGTGTTTATATAGATGAAGTTTTTATAAACATTTATTTGGATTACATTTACGTTCGCAGCGAACAGCAGCAATTTAAAAAAGTTTCAGCATTTTCGAAAATATTTAAAGTTACCCGAGAATTTTGAACATTTGCCGAATAACAATTACAATTATGTATACTGTTTCCTATAAGCTGTTAAAAGAGGTAAAAAAAACTAACTTTTTCGGCATGCCGAAACTCAAATACCCTTGCAGAAATATATTTAAAAATTATATATATATTTTTATTTTTCAAATATAGGAGCTTATTGGAGTTTATTATAAAGAGTATCACTCTAAAAACTAAGTTTGATAGAAAACAAAATGGAGTTTTAGTATTAAAAACTGATGTTTAATTATGCTTAAGTTACTGACTATTTGCTTAGAAAAAAATGCAAGGGTATGCAACCAAACACCTAAAAATGTTTCCTAGCAATACGTTTACTGCAAAGTATTCATCACTCGTGTACCTTCATACAACTTACATGCAAAAAAAAAAAAAAAAAATACAAATGAAAAACAAACTATGTTTCAAATGTTCCTTGTTATTGTTATTTATGTGCTATGTTTTCATGATCAGTATTATGTTGAAAGACTCATTGGACTTACCAAAAAAAAAGTTAACGTAGTTGTTAGTTAAAAATTATTCACAAATGTCTTGTTATGTAATTGAAAATGTGTAAAGTGTCTATTTAGTACATATTAGTGTACCTCATGATTATGATTGGAAACATAACCAAACGGAGAGCAATGTGCAAATGCAATGACATGATGATAAATTGAAGATTTAGGTAAATACATTTATATACATATACAATGTAACCTATATACATGAATGTAACAATATAACATATACAACAAACAGATAATATTTATTTTTATTGCAAATGTTGTTTGAAAATAGAAGATTTTGAAACATTTTTGTCCGTGCTTGCAGTTTTTGAAAGGATGCAAAAGTTGTTATTTTTGACATTGTAAAACTTTTTATTTGTTTTATTTGGTTATATGTTTTATGCATGTCTAGAAAAATATTTAGATAAATATTTATATATGTGTAGAGTTAAAAACAAACACAGCTTAATATAAATGTATGATGTACATCTCTGTTTTTGATATGCCTAAAACAAACCAAAAATTGAGAGACTCATGTACCTAAATGGAAATAGTAATATACCGAGTGGATTGTTCAGAACACATATATAACAGCATTAAAACTACATATATGAAAGCCAAATATTTAGATGTGTTTTATGTGTGTGTATGTGTGCGTGCTGCATTTAGATGAACTAACACTAATCCACTAACTAACTCAATAGCACTAAAAACAAATGTTAACAATAATAATCTTAAAGGGAAAATAATAAATATTATTTATATGTGGCAGTTATTGTGTATTGTTGTTCAAATAAACCTATATTTATATATAAATGTTGAGTATTAGAGAAAATCATATAAGCTGTGTGTTGCCTGAAAAAAAAAAAAAACTAAAAACAATCCGTAAACAGAGTAAAGATTGCATTAAAACAAATATATATATAAATGTATATGTATGTATATTTAAATATTTATATGTGTTTGTACGTGTAGTTAGTTGTTATAAAAAATAAGAAATATATTCTATACTCTATGCCAAATCAAAATTATTTCAATTATTTATGTTCATAAGAGCTTTGATAAATTTTATGTTTAGTTTTTAAAAAGAAAAAAACCGAAAAAGAATTCGATTTTATAAAAGAAATACCCGAAATTTGTGATAAATGATTTGAAAGACATTTAAAGTTTTTTTTTTAAATATGTTAAATTTTCTGAAAAAAAAAGTATTATCTACTGTCCATACATAGGGTATAGAACTTAGTTAATATTAGTAAGTATTTGAGCCATGTAAGAAAATTAACAAAACAGGTATATTAATAATCAATTGTTGTTCTTTAGTTTGTCGTTGTTTTTAGCGCAGTAGCTGTGAGATACTATTACGAAACTATGTACTAAATGTACCTAGAATATCCATGCATTCATAAGATCATAGAAGATATTATGTACTTTAATGTATAACCGCAAAAATGTTAAAAATTATTAACCCATTGTTGCATGCTGTAAGTTTATGTGGATTTTTGTGTACCTGTAAAACATAAGATACAAATCAAATTATCAACAATAATCTTAATATGGAAATGTTAAATGGCTGTAATAGAAAACAAAGAAAATATTAAAATAATATTATGATGTAAATACAAAAATGAGCTGAACATAATTTTTTAGATATGGCAATTCGAAAAGCAATTTGCTCAAATAAAAACTTCAGTTGCTCGTACCTAACAAATTGAATATCTACCAAAAATATGTCAATTCCGACAATATCAGTGTTACGATACGTTTGCTCAATTCAATGATTTCATCAAAAATCCAAAAGCAAAAGTCAAAACAAATCAAAAAGCAAACACAAAAGAGCTGTACATTTTATACGAATCTTTGGGGCTATAACAGAATCAAATTAGAAAAGAATTAATGCAAAATTCATATCGCTACATTATATTAAATAAACTTAAAAGTTATACAATGGAATCTGTAATCTCTGTAAACTCCACCCACCTCTCTCTCTCTCTCTCTTTAAACTGCTATATGTAAAGTAAAATATAAAAGAATCCATTAAAAACTATCTTCTACAAACAAACAAAAATCACTTAAGAAGTATAAAAAGAAGAACTAGTATAATTATAAACCAAAATATATGCCAATTTAATTGATGTATTAATTATGCAATAGGTTAAATATATATATAATTGTATTAAGTTATTTTATGCATTTGTCGGAAATGTCGACTAGATAGTGCCCCATACTTTATTAAATTGCGACAGTTCTTTTTATTGAAATAAGTCTTAGGCATTTTTAAGATCGCTCAATAAACATACAAATGGAAAATAAGTATGCGGCAACAAAGAAACTGGTAGACTAAAACTAACTTTATAAACAATGTTCACAACTTCAGATGTTGGAAAAGAAAACAGTTACAATTATTTTGTATGTACTATAACATAAAACAAATTAAGAATCGTTTCTCATTGTCCAAGTAAAATTCGTTTAAATCATATGAAATTGGGATATTGTTTTTGACATTTTAAATGGACATTGAGAAATAGGTACGATATTAAAAAAATACATTGCTGTTCTTGTAATTGCCTATTATGCACTTGTGTATGTGAATATAAAATTGTAAAACAAACGAGATTATATTTCAAAGCGGCCAACACAACAAAAGAGGTACGTACATACTATGTAAAGCAATAATAAAAATTATTAGATAATTTATGAATAAATATTTATGGGTTTTAACACAAAACAAAAAACTCGTGTGTCCATTTATTATAATTCATAAAGAAATATGAAATTGAACTTTTTTAAAAAATTTGTGGAGGGAAACAAGGATGATAGTTTTCCCACGGATTTGATAACCGTTATGGGCACCGAAGGCGTAATTCCCACCAAATTTAATCTGCCGCCTCTCGCATAATCGGCATTAATTATATTATCATTAATCCGGCCAAAGAGAGTGGCTATATGAAAATGTAGAATAAAACTTGCTTTGAAAATATTCTCCAGCTCCATTTGAACTCGCGACTGCACACAAGCATTCAACGAATTAAACGGAAAGTCAGCGAGCGACGCTACTAACGCTTCGACCGTTGGGGTGTCTAAATTCAGTTTGATTCAACGCGTTTGTTACTTAACTAAAAGAGAGCGTCACATGGGCTCTTATTTTATTTGCACTGCTTTAAAGACTGCTTGCTCATGCGTTACAAACTCGAATCCATGGTAAACAAGGCATACATAATAAGATTTATCTGAATGTCTGTTATAAATTGTAGTTTGAAATTGAATGAAGCACATTCTTTGCTATACGAAGCACTTAACAAAATGGGCTTAAAAGTAATCGTGGCGTTGTTATTAATAAATTTGGCTGCTGGCGATTATAAATGGTGCAGGATATCTGTAAATGGAGTTTGTAAGGACTAAAAACAAAGGGGAAAACTGAGGATGCCTGGAAATATAAAATGTGTCCAAACATTTTGATATTTATGTAATAAAGTCTCTATAAACCAAAAATTTGTTAGACAAAATATTGTAAATTTATAAATACAGGTCAAGTAAGAAACAATTTTTGCAAAATGCAAACTGTAGAAGTTGAGGTAAATTATATTTAACTTTACTTTATATACGCAAACTCTGTGTTCATTCATACATACTTAGCCAAAGCGCACTCAGCGCTATATAGATGAGGCTTTTCAACTGGTGCTTGCAAAACCCGGCGTTGAGGAGGTTCTCATTATGAATCGTTCGGGTGTGCCCGTTAAGACTACCATGCAACGTCAGGATGCACTGCAGTATGCCTGCCTCTATGATAATTTGCGTGAGAAGTCTCATGCATTTCTGCAGAAAATGGACCCACCACAAAATCTTTGTATGCTTCGCGTTCGCACTAATCTTCACGAGGTTATAATAACACCCGATGGAAAAATAACAATATTGGTTGTGCAAGATGCTAGAGATACTTTTTTGGGCACTCAGAAACCGGAATAAACCGTTTGTTACATTTTCTTCGCTGCTCAAGCGATGTGTTAATAAACTGACAAGCTGCTGCCTTCATGTTTGTAGTCATTGTCAGTTCCTTAGTCACATAAAAAAAGAAACACTTGCTTCATTCGCAACTGTTTTCTTATCAAAATAGAACAATTGCTTTAAATCTACTTTTAACGACCTGCTAACAACTATCAACACATTCATTAAACGACAGTTGCTTAATCAACATTAAAATGTCCAAAAAACTTAAAATTCGATTTTTCCTAACACTTGCGCTTGTATGTCCGGGCTTTAATCCTGTATTAAGTGACATTGCTAGTGTGGGCCACTATTCGCAAACTTTAATTGATTCAATTGTGCAAATCTATCCGGGCAACATTAGTTACAGCCACAGAAGCCCAGCAGTGCAAGCAAATACCAGTAACTATTCGGAACCAGAAAATATTGTGCCTACATTTATATATCCCTATTTATTACTCGCATTGTGGATAACATGCATAAGTAGGTGTTCTTATAACAGTAATTTCACTAACTGTTAATTCTTTGATCCTTTACAGCCAGCATCATTTGCTGCTGTTTATACTGCAAGTGTCAGCAGGCGGAACAAATGACAGCCTATAGCTCGAACGGTTTTGAGCTACAGGAAGTCCATGTCATGGATCATCCACTGCCACATGTCAAGGGATGCGTCTGCTTGGGCTGTCTACAGCGTAAGGTGGCCCAGGAATTGGAGCAAAGAACCGAACAATAAATCACGCAGCAAACCATCAACATTTAGACATCTTTGTATTCAATTATTGTTTAAGAATTAAGTAATAATAAGGCACAATGAATGTTAATTGAGCGAAAGTTTTTTTAACTTTAAGAGAACAAACAAAAATATGGCTTGATTTTTTTACTCCGATACCGAGGCTTCAAGAGTTTTATGGCAAATTCTTTGGAATGGTGAGATGCTTATGCTGTTCATACTTGAGATTCAATATGCACTATTGTATTTGCAGCTTTGTTAATGTTAGCTGTTCCACATCCAGTGGCGACAAACTCAATTTCATGTTGTGTTTCGTGGCCAACAGGCGCAGCACTTCAAACTCCTTGTCCGTGTACAGTTTGCGGCTCATGTTGAGGCTACGCAACGATGACTTCTTAAACTCCTCTAATTGCGACTCAAAGTCACGTCTAAACTGTTGATTAACAGACTTTAACTCGTCGATTTTTTTACTGTCCTGCTCCTGATGCTGCTGTTCCTCCTTATTTTGTTTAGTGGCCATGGCACGAGACCAAATTTCACGCATGGAATGATTATATTTGCTTACGCGCTTCTCCATTTCAATTATCTCCTCGCTAATCTCTTTGTTGTTAGGCTGCTTGGCCTGGGCCTGCAAAAACGCCTGGCGAGCACGCGTGTAATCACCCAGAGAAGCCAAAGCGCGTCCCTCTTGGAACAGAGCCTTGCATGACGGCTTATTGCGAGTCAGAACGCGTAATGCTTTCATTGCAGTACAAGCGGCCCCTGGCCTATTTAGCTTATTGTTACAAACCATTAGGTTAGTGTAGAGCGTTAGTAGAAGATTATTCTGCTGCTGTTCCTCCTGTTCGTCAGCCAGGCGGCAATAATTTAGTGAAGCAATGGCCTGTTCGAAGGCCGTGATTGCGTTGCGATGTGCGCCTCGCTTTACGCAATCCTTACCATGCAAATGCATATCTTGCGCTTTGGGAAAGACCACTGCAAACTTGTTGCGATCCTCGGGCGCTATTTGCACTAGCGATTTGTCATCGCCAATTAGCGTAAAGCTAATAACTTCGATTTTAAACAGACCATCCGCCATGGGCTTAATCCGTGGCGGACAACCCAGCTCATGGAACAGTAGCTTATAGGATATGATAAACTCCGACTGCTCATAAACGTGCATGGTGCGCACTGCAGCCTCCAATCCCTCCAGCACCATATCTTGTCCGGTCTCAAATTCAAATTTTGTGCCACGCAGCATTGAAGAATCAAAGGGAGCACTTTGACCCTCCCAGTAGGCGCTATAGCGCAGCGCCACTCGAGCCTTTTCGGGCACCGGGCCCTGCTCCTTAACACCAGCACGTGTTATACGTTTATACATGTGCTCATCGATGGGTGTCATTAGTTTACGCAGCTCGTCAAAGGATTGTGTCCAGGGTGAGACGAGAGCATCGTGATCAATCTCTTCCCCATCGTCACTCTCTTCGTCATCATTTATATTAAAGTCATCACTAAAATTGTTATTAATATGAGCAGAATCTACTTCAAAATGGGCGCCAGTGTCAATCAGATCGCTATAAAGCAGAAGAAGAAAAATTTGTTGTCTCAGCACATTGCAATGTTGTAATTTATTATCATCATTGCTTACGCGAAAGATATAGGCTCCTTTAGCAATTGAGCACTTGATAGATAGTTCTCGTTCATTTTACTTGCACGATTTTAAGTCAGTTTTAATTGTTATCAACAATTTGTTAATATTTTTTGAATGCACAAATATGCTTTCCTGTACGAACGCGCTACAAAATTTTCGGCAATCGCTTAGACAACTTATCGATAAAAGATCGTTTAATGTAACAGTGCTGTAAAGAACAAACTTGAAGCTGCATACGCAGCTGATTGGCTAATGTGAAGAGAACAACTAAATCAGTGCTGCCAGATTAGCTTATTTCAGGCTAGATATAGCATACATATTTGAAAATAGAAATGCTTATAAAATTTGCAAATATCACATAGTATCATCAAAATAAAGTGTATTTCTGGATGAGTCAACTGTTATCTAAACTAAATTACGTGGTAAAAAGCTTATTGAAGCTTATTTTTTCTTAGAATATAGCGTTTGCGTTCGCTCAACGCCAACACTGCAACTGATTATTTAAATTCATTTTATTTTTTGAAAATACAAACTAAATAAATTTTTATTTGAACTATTTTTTTTTTTTTTTTGGAAAATGAACTTATACACCAATGCATATAAGTGTAATTTTTGGTGCATAAACATAATACAAAGCAATAAAACATAAAAACAAGGAATGCTTAATAATGGCGCACAATTTTGTGTGGTCTACAAATGACGATTTGATTTATAGTGTGTAGAAGTAAATAATAAACTAATTTAATATGCATATGTATACTTCTAATTAAAGCCATTCTGGTGGCCAATCAATGGATGATTCATTCACTTTTTCAGCAGCTTATTCATTTCCTTATTTTGCTTATTCATTTTCAAGTCCACACTTTCAATCTGATAGTTCATATGGTCCAATAAACCGTTTTGCGATTCAATTTCGGTGCCCAAATCGGAGGCCAAGAATTTAAGACGCGACAAATTGTCGCACATATCATCGAGATTCGATTCCAACTGCTGCTGAAAAGGATTTGCAGCACGTTGCTGCGTCTGCGCCTGACGTTGATGATAGGAACTGGAATCGTCGCGAATGCGACTAACCGGATGATTGTCATAGCGTTCCGTTGGTGACACAGGTTGTTGTTGTTGTTGTTTAGGGATAGCCCCCCCTCCACCTCCAATACCAGCACCGACGTTTGCATTACAGTTGGCTTCCTGGCTGCTAGTGGTTGAGCCTGCAGCAGTTGGAGGCTGATCCCTGCTACCCGACAGGTAGTTCTTAAGGCCACCAAATACACTTTTCAATCCATTTAAATGACGTTGACTAAAGCGTAGCGTCGAATTGATTTCATCCAGATTATGTGAGGTCTTTTCTAGCTGCTCTCGTTGACGTGCTAACTCTACAGCCGTTGCCTTGCCCACCTCTTCCGTCTCATAGAGCAAACCTAATTGATTAAATTGAATGCATAGTAACGCCCCCCATAATGGAACAACGCTCAATACTTACCTAAACTTTTCTGTGTCGAATCCAGTGTGCGCTGCTCAATCTGTCGACGTTTCTCAGCATACGCCTGCTGTTGGGCGGCGATGGAGGAGCTTTCGGATAAATCTTCATCATCATCATCAAATGGATTTGTGCTCCTCGGCGCTCTATTATTGCCACCTAATCGTGTGTTTCGCAGAAACATGTCATCGTCGATTTCCGCAAACTTATCCATGTCAAAATGATCGTTTACGGGCTGCAAATAATTGTGTGCCATTTTGCGCGGGCTTAAGATAATTTTTACGCACAATTTATAATAGTCAATTTTGTTTTGTGTCAAACTTGATTTTAATAAGACTTTTTCTTTGTTTTTTTCCTTCGTCTTTCTTATCAGATATGGAATATCAATCGATAACTGTTGCAGCTCTAGCAAATCGGAGCGATAGAGTCGAAACTATCAATCACAAACAAACAAAATTATATCGATATTTTATGGAGCACTCTGCATACTTGTACCACCAGTGTCGTCCGATAACCACTTGTTGAACGTGTGCAAAAACTGCGCACACACTGAAAAATAGAAAAATACCGCAATAATACCAAATTGTTTATTTGAGATGTGCTATATCAGCTGGCTAGAATTAGTGCTGTAACACCATGTGCGCATAATTCTAAGATATTTTTTTAGATAGATTTATTTAATTTGCAGCTTGTCAAAGAGTGTTTATATTTATTTTGTTACATAAAACTCCATACACGCTGACAAAATTTAAAATTGCTGAAAAATTGAAATATATTAAAATAGCCTAAAATTTACCGATATACAGCCCAAATTGTATAACCAGACTTATGGTTACATGGTACATGTACTAGAATAAAAAATCGAATGCATCGGGTGCATTTTGGTATTTCATATCGAGTAACTTGCACTTCTACTATTGTTTGCAAGTATTCTGTGTCGAACCGGACAGCCCTGAGTTCACAATTTATAGCTTCAATTTAAAGTAAAAGAATCTTAAATACAACAAAGAGAAAAAATTAAAATTTTGTTTAAAGAAAACGTAATTACTGCGCTTTTTTCAAAAAAAAAAAACACGAACTGCGTTGTAAAAATGCAGATTTCTTTTAAAATTTTGGCTGCGTCATGTGTCATCGTCACGCTGCTAGCTGCACAGTCGGCAGCGGCGTCGACGGCGACCAAAAAATTGATGCAGCCAGATGGAAATCTAATCGAGTTGGACGAGGATAACTGGCATTTAATGTTAAATGGCGAATGGATGATTGAATTGTGAGTAAAACAAAGATATGTCTGTGTGTGTGTGTGTGGGTCAATCAAAGAAATCAGCTATTATGGTCAACGCAGCCGCAGTTTGTGTGGGGTGTTACCGGCAATAAGACACTACAACAACATCAACAATGGTGGAGCTGGTTCTTGTTACTGTGGAATGTTGCATTCCGCTTGAATGTGTGTTGTCTGCTCCTGATTGGCTGAATGCGTCATTGAATTAGCAAACACCGGCAGCTGTTTTGCTTGCAGCTGTTTAAGCCGCAAATCAATAACTAATTTGACTTATATTTCACCTAAAATATAACCAATTTCTTAAGCGTGAATAAAAGAAGTCAAAAGTTAGCAATAATCACAAAGGTCACTAGCTAAAAAAATAGATTTGTATATTATTTTTACAAATGGATTTTTATGTGCAAAAATTTATGAGTACAGTTATAATTGGAATATTCTTAAGGTTGAGCGCTTATTGAAAATTATATTAAATATTTGTAGCTTTGCACCCTGGTGCCCCGCATGCAAGAATCTCGCGCCAGTTTGGGAACGTTACGCTAGCACTGCCAAGGGTGTGAATGTGCATGTGGCCAAAATCGATGTAACTACATCGCCTTCGTTGAGTGGACGCTTCTTTGTTACTGCCTTGCCGACAATCTATCAGTGAGTGACCTTTAAACCAACTTTTATAACAATCCTTTAGCCATTTTTTACCCATTTCAGCGTTAAGGATGGTGAATTCCGTCAATATCGTGGCGCACGTGATGCTGATGCTCTGTTGTATTTCCTTAAGAAGAAGTCCTGGCAGAGCATTGAGCCACTATCCTCGTGGAAGAAGCCTGACACCATCCACATGTCCTTGCTATCGTATTTCTTCAAGCTGTCGCACACTCTAAAGGTATGTCAACAACCTCCCTACTCAAAATGCAATCACATATTTACGTCTACTTTAATCAGTCGATCAGTCGTAGTCGTAGTACCTCTTAGTTCAATGCACGCATGCGGAAGCTTATCTGTAGGTGATGGGATCAAAAGTTTAAGCCTCATTCAAATGAGATTGATGATTGCACAGTGGTCGAAAGCTTATTATCAATTGTCACATTTTAAGCTTGCGCATTATAAAGATTGAATTTTTTTGTTTATACAATACTAATAGCATTTAAAAAAAAAACTCTTTAAGGACTTTAACGCACGTCTGCAAGAAGAATATGGTCTGCCAACGTGGGGATCGTATGCTCTATTTGCCGTTGCCACAATTTTTGTGGGTGCCGCTCTGGGTTTGATGCTTGTCTGCATTGTGGACTTTGTGTATCCACCAAAGAAAGCGCATCGTCAAAGCTTATCCGAATCGCAAGATAATCTAGCCGAAGGTGTTGAGGATTTGGCCACCGAGGAACTCGAAGACGAGGAGGACGATGCCGCGAACGAGAACGAAGAGCGCAACCGTGAAGAGACCGACGAAGATGAGCAGGATGAGGAAGAGGAAGACGAAAAAGAAGAACAGCAAGAAAAGGAGGAAGAAAATAAGCCAATTGAAAATAACGAAAAGGTGCAAAACAAGAATGCTGAAAATCAGGCTGGCGATCCGACTGCCGAACTGACAGAGAAACCCAGCACAGAGCAGGTGCGCAAGCGTAAGCCGCGCAAAGCCGATTAAGGGCGAGAGGATGAGTGGCAACAAAAAAGACTAACCTAACATTACATCATTAACAATAACAACAAATGTAACAACAAATTAAGCATCCTGCTACTTTGTTGCTACATATGTATATTTATTATGAAGCCTGTTTTAAATTGTTCTCATTATAGCGCACAATATAAGATTGTTTGTTTCCAGGCATTTGATCGCATTTTGAAAATGTTTTCCAATTAATGCTGCAACGGATTTCATTAAAACTTATAATAGATTTGTTTCTTAGCAGCAATTATACAAGTATGGCAATCGTGCCCTAGCACCTCATTTATATCATAATTAAACAACAAAAAAAAAACCTATACAACATCTAAATTAATATTTAGTCGTATACTATAATGCTTGCAATGCACTATTAATTTAATAATCGATGTGTTCACATTATTTGCAAACACCTTTTATTCACTTTACGATTTATTTCTTCAATAAAATTGCAAACTGTATTAAATTTGCGTATTACAAATGGAATTTATGTGTCTTGCGTCAATAAAGGATTATGCAAATGTTGCATTTAAAAACTTTTTAATAGAAAAAATAAAAACAATAAAGCGACCAAATAACATTTGAGCTGAAAATTTATAACTATAATAAAAGCAAATGTGACAAGCAGGTAAAATTTAATTAAGAATTCAATTCAACGAAGCAAAATAAAACTATGTAATGCGTTTTTTACTGAAGTGTAATTCTATGTAAAACAAGATCGATAAATGTACTTTAAATAAAATTATACTTACTATATACATATATAAATTAAATTGCTGTTGAGTTTTTATTTACACAAATATAGAATGCTTTTATTCAAAGACCCTGCACAAAAGAATATAGAAAGATCAATGAAGTTAAGTTTCTTGATTTAAATTTATAGCAAGTTTTTTAGCCAAACTTAACCGTTTATGCGATGTCCATATGCTATCGAGATTCAGGCGCTTAGCACTCCAGTAACTCGTCTCCATGCTAATCGGCGCTATCGGCAACCAGGAGATTACGCTTATTTAATGCACCTTGTAAAGCGATGGTAACAAGCAAAAGCAGATCCAAATCGATACCGACTGATTTTCTTCTTGCGATCGAAGAAAGAAATGGGTAACGACAAAAAAATGTCTGAACCTATTCAGTTTCACAATACAAGTTTTATGTTTTGTAAAATTAAAGACAAGTTTCTCTATTTCGTTTGTAATTTTGATGTTTTAATTTAATAATTTACACATTTTTTATTTCAAACTTAAAAAGAGCGAAATCTAACCAAAAATTTACATATTTTGTTTTTTATACATTTTATTCATATATGTATTCGCGTGTTTATTTAAATAGCATTAAGTATATGAAAAAGATCCCTGCAATCTCGTTGTTATTAAAAACTACAAAGAAATTATGTAGATGTGTGTGTGTGTGTGTGTGTTTGCCAAATTTGTATAGTTTGAAGTTTAAGTGTTTGCCAAAACTGTAACTATTGTTAACACATTGTTATTATTGATATAAAAAAGTACAAAAGATTATATATTTAGTCAATCTGCGTCTGCACTTAAAATTAATTATTTATTTGCCTGCTTTGTTGCTTTTTTCACTTGGCACTTGTGATTAATGAATTAACTGTTTCTTGTTTGTTGTTATGTATATAAAAAATTTACAACATTTTGATTGTTGAACAAATAACATTTTTTAACAAATGGATATGGCTATTGTAAAGTTGGGTTTAACTGTAGGGGATTTTATAGGGGTATTGTTGTAGGTACTTTGGTGTATGTGTGTATAAATAAATTTTATATAAATAAAATATATATTTAATATATATTTTGGTTTGGTTGTAAAAATTGTACTATTGCAGCGTATGGAGGATATATTATGGGGAAAAGGATTATTCGGGATGTGGATATTTTGTGGGTTTGTATGTTTTCAAATACTTTAAGTAATTGTATGTGAATGTGTGTGTGAATGTAAATTTTGGATTTGCAGTTAATTCGTGGCTGTGTGGTGAGTTTACGGTTTTTGCCAAATGTTTACACAATGTGTAAGTGATTTTTCGGAGACAACAAAAACAATTGTAATTACTTTAAATATTTAAAAAGCATTAATCGTGTGTGCATTAAAAAACATTGGCAAATGCAACTGAAAGCAAATATCTAAACGATAAACTAAATAATTTCTAACGGTACTAAAAACTTACAAATGCCGCCAACAATATTAGCACTTGTTTGATTATCGATCAATATGACACTTATTTGATTATCGATCAATTTGGAGTAAACCATTTTTTTTTTTTTGCAATGCGCTTTCAGTTACATTCGTAAGGGAGGTGTTTCGGTGTTGTTACCATTGTTGTAAAATTAACTTTTGTTTTAAACAGCGAGCTCACGCAAAAGCTAATTTTAAAACAACGCTTATATGTCTTAAACTACTAAATAACTAGCTAGCTTTGTTATTACTTGAGGTATTTGTATATGTGTGTGTGAGTTGTGGAAATTTTGTCTGGCATTTTTGTAGAATTTTGTAAACCGGTCTATTGCATAAAATTGCAGGTACGTTACTTCAAGAAGAACGTAACGTGAAAAAATGTAGCATTTATATAGTGTATGCATGTAAAAAAAAACTCGCCGCCAGCTATGCGACAAAATCGAGCGGCCGATTGAAGCCACCCTTGCGATTCATATACTGGCGATACTTGCGCTTAAGGATCACATGCACTTCACCAACATCGTTGCCCTCGACTTTCTTGTTCTTGGTCGTATCAAATGTGCAAAAGCCCATTGTCTTCAGCATCTCAACCTCTTCCGGTGATTTGCCCTCCAAGTCTGCCTCATTTATCTCCGGCCGTTCTGCCGCTGCAGCTGCTGACGCTGAATTGTTTCGTGTGGCGCGTCGCGATGTGGATGGGCCGGAGGAACTGCTGCCGCCACCACCACCACCATGTGAACGGGATCTGTGAATGAGAATTAATGCAAAATTTTGCACATGTGTGTGCGTGTGAGAGAGAGGAAGAGCTACAGTCTCTATACATAAGTACTTCTTAATGAAGTGGAAGTTGATTGCATTTAAATTATAAACGACAAAAAAAGGAAAAATAAATGCGAAACGTCCTTGAGCAAACTAGGGCAGGGTCAGGACATGTGTATATGCATATTAAACAGCAAATGCAATTTGAGGATTCAATTATTGCAACATGATACAATCTTTGGCTTGATTATCGTGCAATGAGATATATGAGAACTGGTTTAAACAAGTTTGATTTCCGTGTTTCAAAATTGAAATTCGGGATGTTAACATTTCAATGGATCACAAGGTCATAAAAAAATTGGTTTAAACATCATGGTTTTTATAGTTATTGTTGTACTTTGATAGTATCTTTTCCATCATACATACATATATTTAGGTTGCTGATCAATCAGCCAACCATACAAATTCAGATGCATAAAATTTTTTGTGTTTGTATTTCGGCTGGTAGTCTTTACATAAGATAACAAACAATATTTGTGTTTTGATTTCTTAAATTATTGAAAAAAAAGCTGCGTAAGCTTTAGGACATTTCCTCGATAAGTGTTGCACGCAGCTTTGTTGTCACCGTGGCGGGCTGGGATTGATTTAGTTTAAACACACTTTCAACCACAGAAATCTCGGTGGCTGTAGTATTCATGCCGACAAACGATATCCAATCGTTAACAACCATGCCGGCAGCAAGAACTTCGCTGCCGCGATTAACTGTGCCAGCGACTAGAGGGACTTGCAAAAGCGAGGAGAGCTCATCCTGATCCTGTATGCTGGTCTTGGGATGCACCATGCCGCCCTGATTGCTTAGCACTGTGTAGGAACCAACAAGCGTATTCTCTGCAATAGTCTGACGGAAGACTTCTACTTTAAGGACATCAGCTATAATTTCCTCGGTATCCTTGTCCAAATCGGGATGCACCAGAGCCACATAATCATTGCAGGCAATCACATTACCCAAGGCCGACAAACGCTCCTCAACACGCTGGATTTTCACAGCATCGGGCAGACTGTTTCGCAAATGCTGCAGTTCTTCATCTGTGGTAGAATGTGGCACCAGAAGTCCATTGCGATTGCCGACAGTCAGTCGCCCAATAATGCGACAGCCACCAATGTTTGCATGTACCACTGGGATAGTTTCGGCCAATTCTGCCTCGTAGGTACTATAGAATGTCTCGGAGCCGCCGATTGCAACCAAACAATATGTGTTTGTTAATTTGCTGAAGACGCCAATATCGTCATTGTTCTCAAATTGCACGCGTAGCGCCATTTTGTTAAAGCTTGTTCTCGTTTAAGTTGACTTTGTTTGTCGTGAACTGTGTTTGCTTTCTAAGACAAGGTACTATCTGATCGCAGCTTTTGTATGTTTATATTAAAGTTGTTTTAGTTTTGTGATGAAATTCAATAATTTCACTTCACGTGGTAATTTGCTATACGGCTGCCAAAAGAACAAGTGAGGCAAAAAATTGCGAACTAGCGAACTGTCAAAACACACACACAGAGTTGCATTTGCACGAGAAAATACTATAAATACTACCCTGCCCTTGTTTGTGTAACGGAACCAGTTCAGCAAGCCGGCAAAAATAGCCACGCTTTAAATATACTTATACATAGTTATGTATGTTCATTAATTATTTAACAAAACGCTAGTACTTTATACTTATCGTTGTGGATTTGGTACACTACACTTTCTTATTCACCTCGAACGTCGGCCGCCCCGCGCACGATCCCTGTCACGGCTGCGGCTTCGGTCACGCTCACGTTCCCTGTCACGACGACTGCTGCTACTCCCAACGATGGCTTCTCTTTCTTTTGAACGTCGTTCGCGTCTCTTTTTGCGCTCTGTGCGCTCCCTTTCCCTTCGTCTGTGCGCGGGTGAAGCGGGACTGCGGCTGCGACCCATTTTATCCTATTGTTGTATGTGTTTTGTGTGTGTGCGTAGTAAACGTTTAGAAATATACAAAATGCCTATGTAAGTAGGAAGACCACGTTTTATTAACTGCACGCTTTTAAGTTATTTGCCGTCACGTTTACACTCACCGTTGCCTAATGCTGTGTCTTGCTTATATTGGGCGACACCGGCATTAAGTAAAACGCGCTTAACTTAAAACTAAACGAAAAATTCAAAGCGCGTTCCTGCACACCCGCGACGCTAAAAACAGACTGCAAATGGCCGCTACGACCGCAACAGCTGATTGTGGACAGTATGCACTTCAACTGTTTTTTTTGGCAAAGGCGTCTTATCAATGTGACCACCTTTCTAGTATATACTCGATATATGAGTGCATATCGAAACTTACAAAAATACTATCAAGCAATTGGCACAAATTTAAATTTAATAACAGCAAAACAATAATGATATGTTGCAGTATGTGTGATAATTATTAATGCTTATTTAGTTATTTTGTTAAATCATACATTTGCAATAAACATTTTTAAAATGAACTTGAAAAACCATAGTTCAACTAAACAAGGTCATAATGTTTTAAAATGTATACGAAACATGACATAGTAACAATCTATAATAAAGATGCCTTCAATTTCCTGGCGCCAGTTTTAAAATATCATCAGAACCTTTTCCCTATTAACATATATACATACATACATGCTTGTTCAAATTGTATTATCAGTAATTTTTGTAATCAGCATGCTAAGCTAATGGATTGCTATGCTGTTGTTTACATGCGCGAATAAGCACAACAAAAGACAAAAATGAAAAAGCTGTAGCAGCACCAGTCAGCTGTTGCTTCAAACAAGAAAAAAGCTCGCTAGCAAAGCTTTTGAGTTGGGGCCAGCACTCGCTACACCTCACAGTTGTCAATTAGCAAGCAGAGCCGGCGGGCGCGTGAATTCTTTTCCATTTGGCTGTTTTGTTTTGTGCTGAATTTTAATCTAAAGCGCCTGCAAAATGGGCGACTCTATGAACGTGGAGGTTAAGGACATTGATAAGCTGCTCGAAATGGATGGCTACCTTAAGCCGTTCGAGCGTGAGATACGTCGCCGGTAAGTTTTAGCATTTATAATATAATGCATTTGTCTGATTGTGGCGGCGAGCGTCATCTAATTCGAAGTTGGCACCGGCTGATAAGCCCCTTAGATTTGGAACAGAACAAACTTCTGGTTGCTGTTGTTGTTGTGCCCTGCATAATCATATCAACTATCTTTGCACTGGGTGCAGTTGGAAAAACTGCGTTGTGTCAATGTCACATGAAGGTCGAATGTATAATTTATTGCGTGTGTTCGCCGCACACATTTATTAAAACAATTGGAACAACCGTCGCGCCATCAGTTGGCCTTGACTTTGATCGTTCTGCATCTATCAACTTGATTTTCGCGTTTGATTTTCTTTTGGCAGACATGGCGTACTCAAGGATTGGATTAAAAAGATCGATCAGTGCGAGGGTGGCATGGAAGAATTCTCGCAGGGCTATAAATACTATGGTCTGCATTTTCAGCCCGACAACTCTGTCATAGCACGCGAATGGGCGCCGGGTGCGAGGGATGTCTATCTGACTGGCGATTTTAGTGAGTAAAACCCAAACAGTGCGAAAGATCAAGTACAGATTGCACTACCTTGTTGTAAGGATGTGCAAGAGAGCCTTCAATAATTTCCGGCCTGTTTCTAAATTTGCCTCTTAAATTTGTCGCGCAAATTTGAAAGCTGTTAAATTATCGATAATACTTGTAGATCGACTAGTGATATATTTGCATAGTTGTATAAAGTTATTAACAGAGTTATTATTTACGCTTTTACAGTTATTTTATAATTTTTATTGACTTCATATTCCATACACTCACAGACAATTGGCAGTGGGAATCGCATCCTTATAAAAAGCTGCCCTTTGGCAAATGGGAACTGCATTTGCCGGCCAATGCGGATGGCAGTGCGCCGATAAAGCATCTTAGCGAGATTAAGGTCATTATACGGAATCAGTCGGGTCAGCTGCTAGATCGTTTGTCGCCGTGGGCCAAGTACGTGGTGCAGCCGCCAAAGAGTGCCAATCAAGGCGTCAACTACAAGCAATATGTGTGGCAGCCACCCGCCTCCGAACGCTATCAACGCCAGCACTCACGTCCAGCCAGACCAAAGTCCTTGAGAATTTATGAGTGTCATGTAGGCATTGCTTCACAGGAGCCACGCGTGGGCACTTACGATGAGTTCGCTGATCGCATTGTGCCACGCATTAAGCGTCAGGGCTACAACTGTATCCAGGTGATGGCAATCATGGAGCATGCCTATTACGCGAGCTTTGGTTACCAGATTACTAGTTTTTATGCTGCCTCAAGTCGCTGTGGTAATCCTGAGCAGCTGAAGCGCATGATTGACATTGCACATGCGCAGGGACTATATGTACTGCTGGATGTGGTTCATTCGCATGCGTCGAAAAATGTTCAGGATGGCCTTAATCAGTTCGATGGCACCAACAGCTGCTTCTTCCATGATGGCGCACGTGGCGAGCATTCTTTGTGGGACAGTCGTCTGTTCAATTATACAGAGCACGAGGTGCTGCGTTTCTTGTTGTCCAATTTGCGCTGGTGGCACGATGAGTATAATTTCGATGGTTATCGTTTTGATGGCGTCACTTCCATGTTGTATCATTCACGTGGCATTGGCGAGGGCTTCAGCGGCGACTACAATGAGTACTTTGGTCTCAATGTGGATACGGATGCCCTTAACTATTTGGGCTTGGCCAATCATATGCTGCACAAACTTGATCCCGAGGTTATAACCATAGCAGAGGTGAGTGCATAACTTATTGAATATTTATTAACAATAATTAGCTTTTAACTCTTGCTTCTTTAGGATGTTTCTGGCATGCCTACATTGTGTCGTCCTGTGTCGGAGGGTGGCATTGGTTTTGATTATCGTCTGGGCATGGCTATTCCAGATAAATGGATTGAGCTGCTGAAAGAAACAAAAGATGATGAATGGAATATTGGCGATATTGTACATACTCTAACAAATCGTCGCTGGATGGAAAATACGGTCGCATATGCCGAGTCTCACGATCAGGCTCTGGTGGGCGATAAAACGATTGCCTTCTGGCTGATGGACAAGGAGATGTATACGCACATGTCTACGTTGTCTGATTCGACGTTGATTATTGATCGGGGCCTGGCTCTGCACAAGATGATACGATTGATTACCCATGCCCTTGGTGGCGAGGCTTATCTGAACTTTATGGGCAATGAGTTTGGTCATCCCGAATGGCTCGACTTTCCACGTGTGGGCAACAATGATTCGTATCATTATGCAAGGCGCCAATGGAATCTGGTGGACGATAATATGCTCAAGTATAAATATCTTAATGAATTTGATCGTGCCATGCATGAGCTGGAGGAACGCTACGGGTGGCTGCACTCGGGACCAGCCTACGTCAGTTGGAAGCATGAGACGGACAAGACCATCCATTTTGAGCGTGCCGGTCTTGTGTTTGTCTTCAATTTCCATCCGACGCAAAGCTTTAGTGATTATCGCGTTGGTACCAACTGGGCAGGCACTTACCAGGCTGTACTCTCGTCTGATGATCCCAAATTTGGTGGTCATAATCGCATTGACATGAATTGCACGCACAAATCTGATCCCTGGGGTCATGCTGGTCGCTCCAATTTCATACAAATCTATACGCCCTGCCGCACGGCCGTTGTTTATGCACGCATTAGCGATTAAATTGTTGATTTATGTATATGTAGTAACTATTATGAATTATTATTATTTGTTAATGTTACGAAAGTATCATTGAAATATATACAAACAGCGATATAGTTTTATAAAATTGTATTTGGTTTCAATCGAGAGTATTCAAGTGTCATCATTAACTTTGCTAATTTGATTAACCCTCATAACATAAAAATCATATTCAATCCCTACAAAAGCTACTATCATGTTGGCAATGATAGTTGATTTTTGGTTCATATATCAGGCGAACAGCATGGACAGCTGATCGCCTTTATGCTTATTATACTCCTTGTTCTTTTTCAATCGCACGCGCTCAGAGAGCATTGAAACGCGAGCATTAACCAACACTGTGCGAAGCTTTTGAGCGCAGTTTTCTCCTTCGTTCTCAGTGCATCTCTTTTCTCCACTGTCAGCCAGCCAATGACAGTGCGTGTGAACAGAACAAAAGATCAAATTACTGCGCTGAATTTTCTGATCGCCTGGTATCTTGCAATAAAAAATGCAGAAGAATACAGCATCTGCGGTTAAACTAATTTGCTTGTAACGAAACGTGATTGATTTGTAAATGATAAAACATGAATTTTAAATATTTAATTTAATTCTTTATTTGCTTTGAATTTTTAAAATTTTATTTTTCTTGTTTATAATAAACATATACATATATATAGATATATGGTATTATAACTTATAGAATTTTTATACATAATGTATTCTAATTATGTTGCTTAATTATTTGCTTGCAGTTTCGATTTTATTTGTTTCGACTTAATCTAAATAATTATCTTACAAAGTTTTATATTTCTTACATTTGCTCGTTCGTTTTGATCTTAAAATAAATATGCTATGAATCTGAATCATTGTCTTCCCCATTAGTAATAGTTATTAAGACTTAACAATAACTTCATATTGTTATCTTTTTCATTTCTGCTTTGTTATTATGCAAAAATATTTTGATCTTAACTACTTTACCGTTCTTAAGCATTAACAACTTAGGTCAGTGCTATGCTTCAATTCTTAGGCGTAGTTTTTTTTAAATTCATTATCAATGCATTTTTTAACGCATGCTAATGGCTTAACAAAAATTGCAAATAATATTTTATATTTATTCATATGTTTTTAAATAATATGCAACATTTATGGGGTAGTGTAGGTGGGCGTGATGATAGTGTGAGAAATGAGTGTAGGATTGGGAAACAACAATAAAAAAAAAATAAATAATATAAATAAATTATTACGGACAATATGTTAAATGAAATACGTTGCATAGCTGCCAACAAAGATTATATGGCTTCATTTATTTTATGCAAAGGAACAAATCATATGTGTAACTTCTTATTTTCTTTATACTTAATAGTTATATAAATAGTATTTTTATGTATTTTTTTTTTAAATTATTATAGTAGTTTAAGTAAGCAGAAATTATAAATTAGTTTTGCAAATAATACAGCATAGTTTTTTTTTCGTTTTTATAACATTAAATTAAGTTAAACATAAATTTCGTCTGACGCTAGAAAAAGCGCCTAGTCAAATTATTATTTAGAAAACTGGGCTCGGGTGTCTCGTTGGTGGTGTATTTTATTTTTATTTTCACTTAAATATCTATATGCTATTTAGTGTTTAAAAATAGTTTAAATGTTGTTTAAAATTTACAGAACTTATTTGTTACACAACACTGGCGTGCATGAGTGTGAGCGTGTGTGTATGTGTTTATGAACGAAGTTTTAGCATTTTGCATTTGCGCACAACATGAACATAAACTTAAGTTTTTTATGTATACATACTACATAGGATTCTTTGTGTGTGTATTATATATAAATATATATATTTAAGTGTACTATTATTATGTTTTGTTAATATTTAGAAAAATAAATTTGGTATGCACATTAACGTTAATGTAATATCAGTTTGTTGTATCTTCATTTTCTGTCTTCATAGTTTACAATTGAGTTGAAACTTTATTAATTTTAGCTTGGCTTTTGGTATATTTAGGTATTGTTAATTTTATTTATAACATTTGATTAGCAGTTGGTGGCCAAATGCGTCGATTTTTTATATGCTCCATAAACAAAGAGGTAAAAGGCTTTTAAAATATATTTTTAAATAATATACAGTGATTGCTTGTAAATTAGAGTTAATAGAAACCTTTATCATCGCATTACCATTAAAATTCAAAAATTTTGATTAAAATTCAAACATTGTGGTTTTTAAAAAAGTTTTTAAAACATTCTTTCAGAGCAATGGTTTCAGATTTTAATTTAAAACTTTTAGCAAGCCTTTTTATGGTTTAATGGATTGCATTGCGTTCTTATTTATGAACAAACACTGTATACAAAGTAAAAGGCATAAACGTATATCTCTAGTTAAATCTGTTGCAAGTGTCGCAAAGCAAAACTAATGAGCTGTGCCACATTATATTGGTTGCTTTGCGGCAGACGCAACGCAGTAAAGTATTCGAGTTTTTTCATTAAAAGAAATAAGTTGTTGGCATTATAGTGGCATTATTCAAAAATCGACCCATTTGGCCACCCATTAGACCCTACGCGGCAAAAAGCTGTGCTGCAGCAGCAACTGCTGCGGCTTGTTGCTGCTGCTGATGTTGCTGCTGTTGTTGCTGCAGTGGCGCCATTATTGGAATAGCAGTTCCATCTGCCGTCAGCAGCAACGTTTGCGTTTGTTGGGGCGCTGCAGCAGCTGTTGCAGGATCAGCCAGAGCCATGTTGGCGGTGTTCCAATCCGCTGGCAGCACAATTAGCTGCTGTTGGCCAGCCTTGCTGGGATGAGCAATAATGCTGCCATCGGATGCCTGCACCAATATCGTATTGGGTGGCAAATTGAAGCAGGTAACGGTGCCATTGGGTCCCACAGTTTGAAGCTGCAGTGCTGGAGTCTGATGTTGTTGCTGTTGTGGTTGCTGTAGTAGCATTGTGGATGTTGCTGCAGCAGCTGATGATGTTGTTGTTGCATGTTGATTGCTATTGCTGCTGCTGCTGAGATCAAGCCCATCGCTGTCGCCTGTTGCTGATTGCTGCTGCTGCTGTTCTTGTTGTTGTTGTAGTAACAATTGCTGTTGCTGCTCTTGCTCCTCATCCTCCTCATCTTCGCAAGTGCCCGCCTCCTCATCGATGACCTCCTCGACGAGATCATCTTCGTTGAGCTCTTCGATAATATCATCTGTATTGTCCACATATCCGCTGGCATCTAGGCTGGCCGTGCCAGCAACTGTTGCTACTGGCGGCGAGGGTGTTGGTGTTGGCATGGCCAAAAAGCCATCTGCAGACTTGGCTGTCAGCGCTGTGCCTTTGGGTATGCGAAATTTGCGCAAGATTTGAGCAGTGGATGAGGATAAGGCGGCATCATCATCATCATCATACGCATCTTCTTCTAGGAAATCCTCCTCTTCCTCCTCCTCCTCCTGCTCCCCAACAGCAGCAGCAGCAGCTGCTGCGGCAGCTGCATCCTCAACAAGCTGTTGCTGTTGCTGCTGTTGTTGCTGCTGCTGCTGTTGTTGTTGTTGTTGCTGGAGACTAGATGCGTCGGGAGTAATGATAATCTGGCGATTGCGATTTGGATTCGCATTGACGCGCACCAATGTGACTGCCGGCTTGTTGCCATTGACGAGGGTGAGAGGAGGATGTTGCTGCTGAAGTTTGTTGCCAGCTCCACGGGCGGCTAGTAGAATGACGGGCGTCTTCTTTCCAACGGTTGGTTTGATGCCATTGTTGTTGTGGTTGTTGCTGTTGTTGCTGCCGCCGGTATTGCCACTGCTGCTGCCGTTGTTGTTGCTGCTGTTGCCATTGCTGTTGTTAAGAGATGAGACAGCGTTGTTATAATTAGTGTTTTTGTTGTGCACTTGTTTAACGCAGTTGCTGTTCAAATTGCTACGATTATGTATGACAAAATCAGCGAATTTGTCTACGTAACTGACCCCGGAGACGCTACGATTGCAACTGTTGTTGTTGCTGATAATGTTGCGGCTGCTACTGCTATTGCGTGAATTGTTCTGTTTCATAACAGTCTCCTCATGAAAGATGCGATTTGCTTCGCGCTGACGACGTTGCCAATCATTGTTGCGATTGTTGTTGTTGTTGTTGTGCATGTTGTTCTGAGTGTTGTTGTTTCTGTTGTTGTAGCGTGGTGTGTATGGCCGCTTGAACTGCTTGTTATTATTGTTGTTGTAAGCTTGATGTTGTTGTTTAGTAGAACCTGTGTTTTTATTTGTTTTTTTTGTTGTTGTGGTGATGCATGTTGTTGTTGATTATGAATTTTTGTTGGTGTGCAAATCATAAGTTGTTGAGAAAACAACACAAAACATTAACACAACGGACGAAAAAAGGGGCAGAAAAATGAAAAAGAAAAAATATATATTTCATTGAAAAACAATTTTTTTATAAGCAATTTGCTTAATTTTTAAGAATTTCTTAATGATAATTTTTTTTTTTTTGGGTTAGTAAATCATAATAGTATGTACAAGAGTGAGTTGTGGTGAAAATGAGTTTGAGTGGTGGTGAAAATGAATGTGAGGTGTGTGTCTAATGTACATGAGGTTAAGTGGTTTCGAGGTGAGTTTCAGTTAAAGCAACCAATGGGGGAGCCAATTAATGATAGGATATGCAAATTATAAATTTTTAAAATGGGAATTTATAACGTGCAAAATAAAAAATAAATGAATTAAAAGTAGTACACATTTGAAGTGTAGTTAAAAAATTTTTCTTTTAGAAAATTCTATTATTAATTCTGAATGGAAAGCAATAGAATAATTATATGATCTAAATTAAACTGAGAATATGCAATTCGGGTAAGATTAAAAATAATATCAATAAATGTTTCAAGCTCATTTGTAACCGTAAAAAAAAATTTAATTAAAAATCCAGAAGAATAGTTAAGAAAAGGCCACGTTAGATATTTTAAAATTGTTAATAACGATCAATGAGCTTCGAAAGATTATGTCAAACATAGAAAAATAAATAAAAAATTATAAAAAATAATTAAATAAATAATAAGCGAATAAAAAAGTACACATACCTTGCACTTTAAACGTCCAATTTTATATTTATTATTGTTATGTTTAGTTTTTATTTTGTAAATGATGTCCATATTTCGAAAACGGATGAAAATTAAATATATGTTGATAAGGTGCGCAAAAATAAACATATAATGTGCGAAGTTCGTTGATGTTGTTGTTGTGTTTATACACACACACACACACCCACACATACATATGCTCACACAGTTGTTTTGATGTAAGCAAGAGTTTATCCTCATGTGTTAGTTTTGAGTGTTGTAAAATGTGTAAGTTTGTTAATATTGGATGAGTATTATGTTTATTTAAGCGTTAAACATGATAAAAAACACTTTAAATATAGGTATTTAATGTGATTGATTTTTGTATTTTTAATGCCGCTCTTTTGCATTGTAAATGGTTTCCATTTGCGTTGCTTTGCTCGTGATTTTTCGCACTTTAATCATTGAGTTTTTATATAAATCATAGTTCTCTGCATAGTTTTGATATTTTGGCAGCAGTTATATTTTTTTTTGCTGTCCTTGACTTTTTTCAGAGCGCTAGAAGCACGGCTTCTGATATATCGTAGCTATATAGTTTTATTTATATATTTTATGTGGTTGCGATATTTTTTATTGATTGATTGGTTGGTTGGTGGGTTGGTTTTTGTGTACATAAAATAAAAATGGAGAAAAAGAAAGAAAAAAAGAACGAAATCGCATTGAAGTAAAACACATCATAAATTGTTTTTTTTTTTTTTTTTTTTTTTAGAAATAAACAAACGAATAATGTTTATATGTACATATATAGTTCTTCAGTATGTGAGAGTTTCTTGTATAGTCAAATGTTAATATTATGGTGTTTTTTTGTAACACTGAAAACTATACATAGCCAATAGAAACAAAATAAAGCCGAAACAGGTATCAAACATATATTTTAAAGTACATGGCAAACAGTAAATTATAGAATTCAATCAAAAATGCTATAAAAATAAATGCACAAATTATAAAACTTAAAATTTTTTGTGTATCAAAATAATTCAAAAGTTTTGCTACATAATACTTTAATAATAATAAATCAAAGCTACTTATGGAGGTAGTGTTTCGTATATGCTTAAAGAAAAAACTACTAGAAAATAGCACTTAAAATTATAAACTAAATTGTGTACTGTGTAATTCAAATTGAATTTATTTTTTGTATTCGTTGTGTGTCGAAAGTGTTATTTTTTATATTTAGTAGCTGGCGCGACGTTGTTCAACACTAAAAATTCAAATAAGTAACGAAATGGAATCGGAACAGCAACTGCAGCAATGCAGCGCCATTGCTGACTACGCAACAAAAGGCACAACAAAGAGAGATAGAGAGAATTTAAGAGAAAGCGAGCGAGTACTAGAAATCAGAAAGAGAGGTAAACGAGCGAATCTTAAAACAAACGAGAGCACGTTACACTAAAAGAGAAGGTACTTAAGATTCAAGAGTAGCTAGTAGCAACAGTCAAAAGTTTAAGATACTTAGAGTGGAAGAGAGAGAAAGAGAGCGAGAGAATAGAGAAAATATTAGTTGAAATGTATTTTTACCTAATTTCTTTGGTCTCCAGCAGGGATGAGTTGTTCACATCGTTAACGGCGTTTATCATTGAAGTCGGCGAGAAGGGCAGGTGATACATGGATGTGGCATCCAGCGTATATGCATCACTACTTTTAATCAACAGCTCATTCTTAAGCTCCATAAATTGCTGATGGGAATTGTGTCCGAATTGATGCTGTTGCAGCAACTGTTGCGTTTGCTGTTGCTGCTGTTGGTGATGTTGCTGCTGCTGTGTTTGCGCATCCAGTGCATTTGCATTTAATGTTGGCTGCGCACTTGCATGTGTCGTAAATGTATATTGTGGCGTTGCTGACGCACTCATCGTATACGGACAGAGATCACCCAATTCTGTGGGCTCCAGTTTGGGTTGAAAGCTTTGCAGGCCATCGGGTGTGAGTATCTGATAGCTTTGCACGGTGCCAATGACATGTTGTTGCTGGTGTTGCTGCTGCTGTTGGTCGTTGGGTAGTGAGGGTGTTGCTGCTGCTGTTGAACTTAGATATGTCACATTATCTAGCTCATAGTGTGTGGGCTGCGTTTGTCCCTGATTGCTGGCAACCTGATGTTGTTGTTGTTGCTGCTGTTGCTGCTGCTGCATTGTTTGCTGTGTTGTTGTTTGATAACTGGCCGTTTGTGCCCGCTGCGGCGCTGGTGCTGTCGTATATATTGTCTGTGTGCCATCCAGTTGGAGCGGCACCAAATTGCCCGCCTGATCCTGTATCATGATGCTTTGACCGTGCAACTGTTGCTGCAACAGCGCTTGCTGCAACTCCAGCTGATTTGAGTAGATTAGCGTTGTTGTTGTCGGTTGCGCTGTTTGTGTTGGTGTCGTTTGACCGCGTTGCAGTTGACCCATTGTGCTGCTGGCACCAGGATTGGCCAACGCCAGTTGTGCACCTCCCGGCAGGATCATTCCACTAAAATCGAGTGAGGGCAATGTTTGCAAATGTTGTTGCTGTTGCTGAGGTGCCAATGTTGCGGGTTGTTGTTGTTGTTGCTGCTGCAACTGTTGTTGCTGCTGCTGCTGTTGTTGTTGTTGTTGTTGCTGCTGTTGTTGTTGCTGGTGCTGTTCCACATCAGCATTTTGCACCTCATCCAGCACGCTATCGATTTGCGCTAAACGTTTCTTTGCTGGGGTTGCCGTATCACCCGTTTTCAGTTTGCGCACGCGGGGTGTTCGAGAAGTTCGTGGTCGCTTGGCAGCCGGTGTGGCCGTTTCTTTTTGAGGCGTACTCGTTGCTGAGCTGGGCGGCATGGGCACATCCCCATGCTTGTCCTTTTTGTGCATTTTCATTTTGTCGGGTCGCGAGAACTCCTTGTTGCAAATGGGGCAGGCGAATATCTTACGATTCTGACCCTCATGGAACAGATATGCATGCCGTTGAAAACTGTATTTGTTCTTGAAGGTCTTGAAAATATCGTTCTTGGCACACACCAAACAATAGGCAATGCCATCGATAATGTGTTCGTAGCGTCCAATATCCAAGCCACGCACACTCATCTTCTCCAGATATTCACCCTGTTCATCCTCGGCAACAATACGCGTTTTGCGTTTTCTTTTTTGTTTTGCCGCTGCTGCTTTGGATAACATGCCTGGCATGGCATCATTTATGCCTTGATTATTTTGTTGATGTTGCTGCTGCTGTTGTTGTTCCTGCTGATCGTCGTGGCTGGTTATGGTGTAGCTGGTGGTGCCAGCTGCCTGTTCCGCTGCTTCGGCTTCCACCTCGGCTTTGATCACATGAAACTCTTCGAAATCATGCTCATGCTCCAGACTCTGCTCCTCGTATTTCACTTGCAGTCCACTCTCCTCATCCTCCTCAAGCATTTCCTCATCCTCGCCAACATGTTGTGGCTCATACTTGATAATGTCAGCTGCAACGGCGCTGCTGCCATTGCTCAGACAATCGCTGCTGCCGTTCTCACTTTTAAGCACATGATATTCCTCATAGGTGCTGCCATCGAACTCAATGATTGTGCCATCTGTATTGACCAATGCTGTTGTTGTTGTTGTTGTCGTCGCTGTTGCTGTTGCAGCAGCAGCAACATCGTTGTTAATGGGTGTTGTTGCGGCGCTAACCGCCGTCGCTGGCATGCCACCGTTATAATTCTTAAAGACTATGGTCGTCGGCATTTGGCCATCTTCACCCGTTGTAGTTATATAATGATATTGGGGCTGTTGTTGTTGTTGCTGTTGTTGCTGCTGTTGCTGCTGTTGATGCTGTTGATGCTGTTGATGCTGCTGTTGCTGCTGTTGGTCCGTATCTCCATTTGTGTTGGCGTTCGTATGCAGGATGGAGGACGAACTAATAGTTGTGACCACATTGTCTTTTGTTTATATTGATTGGAAAGTACATATTCGAGTTTGGTTCATATATAAAAGATGTGTTTGAATGTAATATTTGCATAAATAATTAATAAATCAATTTGAAAATCGTAATTCAACAATTCACTCAAATAAATTAAATTAATGGCTGTGCAAAAATATGTATGATAAGCTACACAATTTATCAATAACTAATACAGTCTTTTTATATATGGGTGTATTGGAATCAGATACACCTGACTGTGTGCTCTACGATTACCAAAAAAAAAAAAACAAATAAAAATCGATGAGTGAATTGAGTTTTATATATATATTTCGTTTGTCGCTTGAATTTGTGTGTGTTCTTTTTTTTTACTTAAAATGCTACTAATTATGCAATTAATATAAACTTTATCAAACAGTTGCAAATCGTTAAACAAACTTAAATTTAATTAAGTAAATAATCAAATCAATTTTATCAAATGTTATCTAAATAGATTCCGATTAACGAATTACCACATACTCGGTTGAAGTAATATTTAAAAGTAATTGCAAAATGCTAGAAACTGTTCACAATGGCGACGAACTGCAAAGCAAAACCAAACTTGCAATCCAAACGAAGTGGAATTGGAACAGCCAATGCCATTGCGAACGTTAAAAGAAACTTAAATGCTAAACTAAAACCAACTAATTAAACAAATAAAATACAAGTAAAAAAAATTCATAAAGTTTTGAGCCATTTTGTCAAATGCGCTTTTGCACAATTCATTTCAGTTTCATAATTATAAATAATTTTATGTTATATGTATACAATCTATATTTTCTTTGAACCTAATTTGTGCATTTATTTATATGTACTGCATGTATTTGTAATTATTATTCTGTCAATGTTGGTCTATATAATAAATAAAAGAAATGAGACAGCAAGAATATGTTTTTGAGAAAAAAAAGTTTCACAAAACTGATAAGCGATTTGTTATTTAGTTTGAGATGCATTATTTTCGTAAAAGTTTGATTTTTTGATAGGCATTGGCGTTGTGTGAATGAAATTTGGTTGCGACCGAATTTGTTAAGGTATTTTTGTATTTTGTCAATTTTTGTTGTGTTTAAATAATTTATTTATTTTTGGTTTTGGCATAGAACAAAACACCGCAAATGGAGGACCAGCACATTTTATTTGAACATAAACAAATCAATATAAAAATTCATTTATTTTCTTTAACTTGTTAGCTGCAGTTTGAGTTTGGCACAAAATTAAAAATCAATTCCAAATTAAATAAAAATTAAATCAAATAATTGTCTACAAAATGTTAATGCTTGATGAGAATGCAATATGAGTTGAGCTATTAATATGCATAATATTATATAATGAACAAAATGAGTTAGTAATTTTAGCTAATAAATTATGAAGAAAAATAATAAAAACGAGCACAACAAACGAAAGCATAAAACAAACACTACAAAAGACGACAAACAAAATTTTGTTCAGGAGTTGCAACTTACCGGCAACATGTTGCTGCTGATGTTGGTGTTGCTGATGTTGTGGACTGCTGTTGCTGCTGGCCACAGCTGCTGCTGTTGTATGATATGTGGCCGTTGCTGTTGTTGTTGCCTGACCATTTGCATCACAGAGTATTTCATTTTGCAGTTGATAGACATTGCCATCAGTGGTGGCATATTGTGGCTGCTGTTGTTGTTGTGGAATGCCATTTAGTGTATTTGCTGCAGGCAACATATTGAGGCAGACAATTTTTTGTTGTTGCTGCTGACTAGATGATGTTGCTGTTGCTGTTATTGTTGCTGCTGTTGCACTGGCGCTTTGTTGACTTAGTTTTGGTATTTTGCCTTCAAATTTGCGACGATGTTGCATAAATTGTAGCTGCTGTTGTTGTTGCTGGTGTTGTGGTTGCTGTTGTTGTTCGTTGAGTTTGCGTTTGGCATCTGTAAAAATTCGATGAAAATTTTAATTACACGTGCAAAAAACTTTAGTAATTTTCTGTTGTAGTTGTAGTTGCTGTTGTGATTTTGGATGTTGGTTGATGTAGTTGTTAAATGATGGCAGGTTAGCGTTGGGAAAGCGACACACACAGGACACACACACACACATATATATATGTATATATATACATACATATACAATTGCATATATATAGGCAAAGCGAATGAAGGAGCAAAGCGAATCGAAGCTGCAGTGGAATCGTTTAACGTTAACTGAAACTGAAGCCCAACCACGAAACGAAATTTGCGCATCTTTTTTTTTTGTTTCCATTATCAAATAGTATTTAGTAAAACAGTTTTGGTTTTTTGGTTAGTTTTTAAGTTTATATATATATATATAGCATACTCGCATATATTTTCTCAGGCGCTTACAAATTAAGACACAACTTTTTTCACGACTTATTAAAAACGAATTGATTTGAAGACAAACTTACAAAACATCAAACTAAAAGACGACGACGACGGTGACACAAAACAGAAGCGGCTGGTGAATGAGGGACGGAGTGGGCGGGATATGTGACATAATAAAAATGATTTCATGTATGTTAACAGTTGGGTTGATAGAGATAGTAGCTGTGCAATGGCTGTGATTCTTATGTAACTATGCTTTTAGTAGTGACTGGGGCGCTGCAATGATTGTTGCTGCTGCTGATGTTGCTGCAGTTGATGCTGCTGTTGTTGTTGATGCTGTTCAAATGGTTGCTGCTGTTGCGCTCACCTGCGCCAACGTTGCTGCCACTGCTGCTGCTGTTATCAGTGCATGCTGCTGCAACTGTTGCTGATGCTTCGGCTGTTGTTGCTATTGCTGGTGCGTCTGTTGGTGCTGGCGGTGATGTTGCTATGGGGGTCTCTCTTTTCCGCCTTGCCGGCGTTTTGCGCGGCGTTGAATTCCCTTTAGTGCGTGCACCTCCACCCCTTCCTCCTCGCGATGTGGAAGATGTGGAGGATGCTGGTGATATGGAGCGATCATCTTTGTTGGTACGCGGACTGCGACCGCGACTGCTATTCCTGGAGCTAGTGCGTCGCTTGCTCGCCAGCCAATCATCATCATAGTCGGCATCATATTTACGCTTATGCCTGCGCCGCCTAAAATCCTCCTCTTCATCATCATCTTCTAGGAAGAAATGGCAAAACAAAGAACAAAAGCCTTGATTGAACTGTTTAACGTTATATTATCATATGTCTCACCAGTGCCATCGTCCATGTATTCAAGCAGCTCCTGTTTGGTTTTAAAATCTGCCGGACTTGGCAGACTCGTTGCTTCTTCTGGCACAAAATCTCCCTCTTCTTCAGTCAGCGTGAGAACGCTCTCTTTTAGCATGGCCTTAACATCATCGGGCACATTGGGATTCTGTTGAATTTCATCCAAGTCCAAATCGGGATTGCGCTCTTTAAAACTTTTCGCCTTGGTGGGATTGCATTGCTTCTTCATTCTGTTGTTAATTTAAAAAAAAAAAAAAATGCATGTAAATATTTTCAATCTGATTTTTATACACAAACTGAAACCCACTTCTTATCACACAGCAAAACATCGAGATGTGGTGGTAGCGGCGCCGCTGTTGGTGCCACATTTGCCGCTTCTTCGGGATGACGGCCGACATCGCGTCCCTCAAGCCAGGCCTCATAGCGTTCACTTTGGAAGCGCTTCACAAATGTGTCCATTGAGATTTTAACCATGTCATTGCTGCAGGTACATTGCGTTGCACGCTTTCCGTACTCAATCCATCGTTCCATGGCAAAATTTGTGGATTCGGCGCAATTGAAGCCATGATTAAAGCCCGCATGGTAACCAAATGGAAATGTTATCATTATTTCACCGGATTCCTGTGTTATCTGTTTGCATGTGAGGAAGAATTATGTTAGGTTTCACGGAAGGGTGTGCACCAATTGACTGTGGGATTCGAATTGAGTTCCTACACGTGGCAGAGTTTTTTTTTTAAGTTTATGTTGAACAAGTCCAGAAAATGGGACTTAGTTTCAGGGGAGCATATGAATGTCAGATATTGAACCGATGAAGTTTAGAAATATGCTGAAATTAGGCATTCAGTAGCAAATAAACCCAAAGCTGTTTTAGATGGTTTTAGGGGAAAAGGCAGCAGAGTTGAAAAACCAATCAATATAATCTCCATTCAAAGTTCGTAAAAATTTGGACTCAAATTTAGTTTAAGTAATGTTTTAAGATCTCAATTTCGAATCCCTAGAAAATCATTTTCATTACCTTGCTTACGGGTACATTATGCTGTTTGAGTATCTGTGGCGATATTAATGTCATTTTATGACGCAAATACGCATTGCAATTCTTATAGCTGGCCGGAAAATACTGATTGGCAATCTTTTCCAGACGTCGTCCATACTCGGGCGGTACAACATACCACGTTTTGGGTGCACCAAAATGCAAATAGTTAATCGAATACAAGTCCATGTCCTCTGTGTGCCAAGCGAATGTGGTCTTCCACATGCCAAAATACAAATACGCCGTATTAACGCCATCAATCTGTATATTATAGTCCTTATTGACAAAGTCCAATATGCTACCCAAACGATTTATGTTCCAGCTCTGTGAACAAGTCATTAAGTCATATATACTACTTGGATTCTATCAACAATAAGAGACAAAAAAAAAACATCCACTTACATCCTGATCGGGATCTGTAATACTGCCGCTAACATCGGCACCATATATGGGCGCCACATACGTGATATTCTTCCAGTATTTACGCTCTAGATCCTCAAAATCAAAATGCTTGGGCGTTGCATAACGTTCGGTGCTGGCCAATTCACTAAATTGTTTAACCGTCAGCGGTTTTTTTTGTATATTTATCTGTTGATAATAGCCCTGTTTGCCAGTGACAACCTGACATATGGGTGCCGGTATTGTAACATTTAATGCATCCAAATCCGCATAGCCACTACGCCGTGGTACCCATTCGGCTGGCGGTACAACTTTGGCCAGACCGGCTTTGTGAGCACCTTGCGATTCCATATAGGCAACATATTTGGGAAAGTTCTTGAACTCATCCCAGGTGGGACGGAAGACCATAATGCGCGGTATATCAGACATTTTAACATGCGTTCACTATCTGTAACTATCAGAAAAAGAAAACGGAAAATGTGATAGAGAAAGAGAGAGCGGCAATTGCTGCCTGCTCAAACAACAGCAGCGATCAGAGCTGAGCATTAATCCAAAGTACTACCTCTAAGACTCATTCTTTTTCTTATTTTTTTTGACATGAATGTGTGCCGTGCCGTACCCTCCTCCTCCTCTTGCTACTGCTGTTGTTGTTGTTTTTGTTGTTGCTGTTGCTATGGCAAATGAGGAACAGCTGCAACTTCGAGCGCCCTTTTTCAATGGGACAGCCAGCCAGCCAGGCAGCAACAACAACAGCAGGCAAACTCAGGCAGGAACAGGCAGGCAGGCAGTCCATTGAGGCTGGCAGGATATGCAGTTCAGACAGTTGCTGCTGTTGATGTTGTTGGTGCGCAGCTAGCTTGACGCAAAAGGTGCATTGATCTTATATTTTGATTAGCTTACAGCAAGTTTCTTTTATGTTTATATAATTTAAAAAGTTTTTTTTAACTGCTTAAAAGTTATAGAATATTTAGCTTAACTATAGTTTTCAAATTTGTTGGTTCGTTGTATTGAAAATGTATTAGAATAACAATTTTTTAATAAGAAGCAAAAAGTAAAGCAGCTCCTTTGATCTAGAGAAGACTTCATATGCATACCAAGGATTAGCCATATATTTATACGTAATGTAATGTTTTTTTTATTGCTCTTGATTATGTCTTATATCAACCTATGTGATTTAAATTTTATCCAAATAACAATAAGTTTTAATCCTTAAATAAATAAAGCTAAATTCAATTCGAAAAGATCTTCAGCTATCCTCATTGAATGTTACATCAGCCATATTTGTAACATATGTTGCTTTCCTCGAATTTTACTTAAATTTTCATGTTTGTTTTAATCAATGTATACAGATCATAGGTTTTAAGCTTAAAAATAGGTTTAATTCTTATATATTTCAACTTCGTAATAAAAGTGAACATATTTTTTTTGTTTAATAAATTTAAATACCTAATGAAATCTTCAAATTATCTTAGATAACACTTTAGATATCCTAGCACTCATAGCAATGAAAAGTTAGTTTATCTTAAGATTTCACTTAGCCCCACCTTCTCATATAGACAAAAGGATGTAGTATTTTTTTTGGAGTCGCTTTTTGGATTATTGCAATACATACACTATTGCATATGATATGTGTACCCACAATTTGTGTATAGAAAAGTGTAAAAGTATTAGCATTCAAAACAATTTACTTATCAAAATATGAGAAACACTTAAAAAATAAATAAATTTGATAATAAAATAGATTGCCAATTGTAGGTGTACTTGAAAAGCAATCAGAAGGCAAACTAATCCCTTCAGTTGCATACATACAAAAAGCATAAGAAGGACACCATTAAAATGACGCAGAGCAAAAAAAGGATACACTAGAGAAACAACAACGCCCAATAAGAATGGATAAACCAATGGTACAAACCTTATTTGCGAAAACTTGTGAAAAATGTTTATTTGTTAGCCATGCACAATTGATTGTGATGAAATAAACAAATTTTAGACTTTGTGACAATAAGCAGGACGACAATCAGCGGCAAGGACGACCAACGACAAAACGACGAGGACAACGCTGTGCGAGACATGCGAGCAAACTACATGATAGAAGAAAATTTACGCAATTTTGGGTCTACGCAGAAAACTGTACCACCACCCGACGAGAGAGACAACAACGACGTCGACGACGAAGAGAACAATTTTTGTAAAAGGACGAGTGCGCGCCATGTGTGCAAGCGGGACAGACTCACAGTGCTGCCAGGACGAAAAGCAGAACGAGACGCAAATGTAGCGAGTGAAATTTTGAAAAGAGAGCCCAATTGCTATATACATATATATATTTATAAATATATATATGAGTATGTGTGTGTGTGCCATTTGGTTTATATGTATAGGTAAATATGCATTTGTGTATATATGTATGTATGTATGTAAGTACAAAAAAAAAAAGTTGAAAATTTCAAAACTCACTTGTGTGCGCTTCGTTGCGTTCTATAAAACTCTTATAAACTTTAGCTTTTTCTCTCTCTTTCTCTCTCGCTCTATTGTTGTGTGATATTTGTTAATCCCAAAGTTTATATGTTTTTCTGCATTTTAATTTGCCAGTTTATTGCACATTTTGCTTTGGTAATGAATAAAAAGACATTTTCTCTTCTTTTGTTAAAATTTGTTCACTTTTTTGTGAGCTACACTATATTTTTTTTTTTTTTGCATAGCTTTTGCTAGAAACGCACGCTTTTTCTCAGTTGCTTTTGCACAATTGCACAATTTGTTTGTTATTTCTTTGACACACGAATTATTAATGTTGTCCTGCAACATTTGCTGAGTCAGTTTTGTTGGGAGACCGGCTGCAGCAAAGTACAAAATATAAAGATGTTGTTGTTGTTGGTAGTTTGATTCGAATATTTATGTACATACATATATGTATATATTTATAGGTATATGTATCATTTATTAGCTGCTATAAACACACACACACGGACAACGAGCGCGGATAATCAGCAACATGTTCTGAGCTGTCGGAGCTGCGAGCGTAAACTGAAACGACGACAGCGACGACGAAGCCTGGCGAGGACGAAACACTGCTGCTGCTGCCGCTGCTGCCGACAGCGACGTCAACTGCGACGTTGACAGGCAGCGAATAAACACGCATGCACACACATACACAGACAGATAGACATGGAGCGTTGTCCTTTTAATGCGAATGACGGGACCAAAGCGTAATGTGCAAATGGATAACCAAATGAGCGAGAGAGAGCGGCGAGCGCGCAAGAGAAAGAAGAACGATAGCACAAACAAGTTTGACAGGACAATGAATGATATACAAATATAGAAATGTATATATACATATGTTTGTATGTGTGTGTGTGTGTGGAAAATGCAGAAAGAGGAAAAGCGGCAGTTGTTCTCTTGCGAACAATAGATTTTATTTTGCGTGAGCAATAAAGGCAAAAACGAGCTGCAGCAAATGCAAAATTTGCAATGCTTCCAAAACGTTTTGCAAATTCTCATTTCGCTACGCTCATTTTCTTTGTCTCTTTCTCTCACCATCTGCATGAGAGACACAGAGAGAGAGAGAGAGAGAAAGACTGAGTAGGAGTTGAGTCCGCGCCCGGCTTATACATAATTACGCTTTGTCCTAAGTCCGCGTAGTTAGCGTGAGATTTACATGAAGGTTTTACATTAATCTGGGTACGCTACTTCTGATATCGATCACTTTCAGCCCACACAAACACACACGTCTGATTTTTCAGCTGGTACTTGAGTGGTTTCCATTCTCACTTCATAAAAATATTTCAATATTTCCAGGAAAAAATTTAAAATAGATTTCTATTTTAAAACGTCAAATCTCAGCTTTTAAGTAGCTGATGTGAAAGAGGATAGGTCTAAATTTCAAAGGTTTCTTTAAAGAAACTTTGTTTTTGAACTCTCGTGCTTATTGACAGGCGCTTTGACAGCTAAGTAAATAGTTGATTGAACAATTCAAAAAGATTTCAATATGGGTAAGTTAGGATTTCAACATGATTTTCCATTAGATATGTATGTACCAATTTAATGGCCAGATCATGATGTAAAATGTCCTTAAGAGTTTTGTTAGAGATCTAAAACCTGAAAAAAAGTTGTGAGTTAAAATATGTCTTGAAAAAGAACATTTAGGATCTTAACATTTTAATCTTTTACTAAATACTTACTTAAAGATGAAAAAGAAAAAAATATTTCCTCAAGATTATTTAACTTTCAGTAGTTTCTTCAAACCACAAAAACCATTCGGTTCCTTCTCAATATGCAACAAAATATTTTATTAATCAATTTCAAGCTAACCGCAATTTCAGCTCAAACATATTATTGCTTACACTCATTTTTTATACAGTTCTATAAGTATGAACAGTTGACGGTAATTGGGAAGAATGTTCAGGATAAAAATTGAGCCATATGTACATTTAAACAACTTGCCAGCCGCATGCCCAATTGCCCTAACAAGATGTGTCCCCGGCCCCCAATCCAACTAAATTAAAAACCGGGCAAAAATACAAAGTCTTAGTAAACACAGAGAAAGAATTTATAAGCAGTTGCAGCGCAAAATAATAAAAAAAAAGCGAAACCAAACTAATTACAAGAAGAAACAACAAGAACAAGAGAAACAATGCCGAGCATGGGGAATATAATTTACAACATGTCATTAGCTGGGCAACGCCTGTGGTATGTGGCATGGGTGATACAGCGCAGGAAAAAATGAAGCAGGGACTGCAAAGGCAAAGGCAACGGCAGGATCAAAGCGTGACGCGAAAGGCCGTGCGCGCACAGGACGCTAAAACGACTACAAGGAGTAAAACAGAAGCCAAAGTGCACTTTTCCTGTATGTGTGTGTGTTGTGTTTGGGGAGCCAGATCCTGCGCTCAGCACAAACTTGTTTTTTATGTTTTTCTAAAAGTAGCTCAAGCGTAACATCGAGTAAAAGCCGTTCAAAATAGCAAGAGAGTGAGAGAGAGGGAAAGAGAGAGAGAGAGAGCAAGCGTCGCAACGAGCTTCGGTTAAAGCAACGAGAATGACCAGGCGGCAGCGTCAACTTCCGGCAGGACCAAAGCCACACACACTAACAAACACACATACACATGCATACGCTGTGTACACAATGTGGTCATTGACTGAACGGTAAAAAGCGAAAACAGGAACCAAACAGCAGTAGCAGCAGCAGCAGCAGCAACTAAAACAACAACAACAACGAACGATGACGTCGTCGTCCTGCGCCGTTGACGCCGGCAGAGAGCCGAAAGCGCGTAGAGACAGCCATAATAAGCGTCCCCTTTTTATTCATACAGCATAGCGTGTGCTTGTGTTTTACTTGTATGTGTGTGTGTGTGTGTGTGTGTCTCGTGTATGATTCACGCAGCATATTTTCTAATACAATTTCAGTTTTCTCATAAAATAACATTTCGCCAATGAACTCAGCTGCTGCTGCCGCTGCTGTTGTTGTTGCAGCAACTTTAACAACAAACATTATTTATTATTCCATTGCTCTATGTTTGCCTGTGTGCCCGTTTTATATCCTTTTGTGCCAGCTTAGAGGCACACGCGTCATACAATATGCACACAAACATACATACATACATAGAAATATACAACAAAAGGCAAAGCGCGCGTCCCCTTTTTATATTACTTTTTTTCAAGTTTCCCTTTTGTTATCTCAATTGCACAACTGTGTTGTATTTTCGTATTTTTTTTTTTTCGATTTCTCAATGCTTTTGTTTTGCTTTGCATTTGTGCCGACGTTCGTTACATTGCAGAGTTTATCCTTTTGGCTTAAAGGAGGCGTCCGGTATTATAACATATATACATATATAAATTCAGTTGCTCGTTGTTGTTGTTTTTGTTGTGCTTGGATCGCCATTGTAGTTTCTTGGTGCACAAGCTTTCAACGCTTTCTACGCTGTTTCAAGTCTTTTATATTTTCGTTCCTGCGCAATCGCAATTGCAATTGCGCTCACTATCTCTTTCTCGCTCTCGCTATTGAGGCGCTCTCAGCTGCCGCCTGTCACAGCCTTGTTTTTTTTTTTTTCGCCCAGCTGCCGCCGCAATCTAATTAATTCTCTTTTGCGCTTGCCATTCCGTTTTGTTGCCGTTGTGCGCTGCGAAAAATATAAAAGATTGTAGTTGTTGTCGTCTGGCTCTGTTTTCGCCTCTGTCAACGTTAGCTGTTTCTAATGTTCCTGTTGTTGTTGTTGCTGTTTTTGTTATTGCTGCGCTTGCTTTTCTTGTTGTCTACGCACGTTTGCCGCCTGGCTTGCATTGATTTTGCTTCTTTTCGCTGAACGGCGGCGGCGGCGACGTCGCCATTTTGAAAAAAAAAGCGAAAATATTTATTTTTCAAGTTAAATGTCGCGCGTGTTCAAGTGTCAGCCAGACCGAAAAACAGGAACTTTCAGGACCAACACGTAGGCTCTTCCTTTCTTATTTGCTGCTTCGTTCACATGCTCCAATTACACCATTTTTGCAAAATAGCTTGTAGGAAATAAGGCCAAACCATATCAAGGACTTTGGGGGCCAGCTCAATTACAGTTTACATTCAAGATTAACAGGAAATGGAAAGAATTTAAAACGTGAGAAATTAAAGAGCAGACCGAACAATTAATCATTACTCAAGAATTTTTATGCAGACAAAAATTAATTGGTATCAATTTTTATTATTTAGGGATAATGTGAGGAATTTGTTATTTGACTTAATGATGATTTAATTATGGTATAATTAATGAGGATATGCCAACAACACTCATAAGAATCTAAAAAAAAAAATGAATTTTCTGGATAATGATATAGAAGAAGGTTTGAAAACGTTTCTAAAGAAAACAAAAAGATTTCGGTATTATAATAATTAATACTTGAGTATGTGCAAAAAAACAACCTTAAATCATTACCCAAACCTTGAACTTTAAACCTAGTTCATATTATTTTAAACATTCAAAGCAAAGATTCACTAACTGTCTTTTCCAAAAGTTCCTAACTTTTTTGCACATAAGTATGCTATATTTAAAGTTTAAATCACTGTTTTTCCACCTACTTGCATAATTTTCCTTTCCTTTCCTGAACCATTAAATTCCAAAATACGTAACAAGAACTTTAACCACCCACTTAAGTACTAACCTGTATGTCCTTCAACCCTTTTTGCAATGACAAATATATAGAAACTTGGGTCAATGCCACAATATAACCCCAACAAAAAAATAAATAAAAATAAAATACTAATTACCCTCAATCGGGCTAGGAACACACACACAATCGCACATGAACACTCATTGCAACCACTTTAAACGGGGAAACCTGTTGAGCTAGCCGAGAAGTTTTAGGGGGTTGTCTTTATATATATAAAGTATACTATACACCTGCGATAAGGTCGGGAAATCTATGCCAATAACAACAACAACACTAAAACACCACCTAGACCGAGAGACGACACTCGAAAGCAAACAACAATGCACTATATTATACTATAGAATATATCCGGGGGTATGTTTATGTTATGCTTTATGAATGGGAGCGCGACTCTAACTACCACCAAGTCGCACTTTTGTTTTGCTTTCTGTGTTCCGTTTCTTATTTCTTTACTGTTTTTTTTTTTTTTTCTTTTTTGGGAAAACCCCTAAAAGTGACAAAGACGTTGCGTGGATGAGTCCGTCTCTGATGACATGCCGGCACATGCCAATGAACTGCAAGGTGGCTAAAAATAAGTATGTATATGTATTTACGTTTGTATGTCAGACGAGTTGGTGGTGGATTGGTTAAAGCGCACATGACCAAGAGCGGAGCACTGAGCACATGGTGGTCGGAACCTTTAACTTTGCTTTCAGACTTGGTGGTGGCTGCTGCTGCTGCTACTGCTGCTACTACTCCTGTGTGTTTGGGGGTTTCCCTGGCACAAAAATACAAACGTCCTTGCACCTACAAAAGGCCGTCTCACTGTGGTTGTTGCTGTTGGTGAGCGGAACCACCCCATGCGCCATGTGGCCCAGAGTAAAGTGCGCCAAAGTAGGTCGTGGACATGTTGTTGGTCGTGTGCCGCTTGCTGGTGGTTGTTGATACTGCTACGGCTACGACTCTGCTACTTAGTGGTGGTTCCATGTGTACATATCTCGTACATGTCTAAGGGTTACAAACATTTTTGTTTATAAACATTGCGCAAAAACAGCTGATTTTTTGGCAACATCCCCATTAAAGTGTAGGGTCGGTCAGGGCACAAAATATAGACCAGCTGACGACGGCGACGGCGACGACGACGACGACGATGAAGATGATGACGACAACGACTCCCAGCAACTGCAGCAGCAGCAACAACAACACCTGCACTTGAAGTGCTTAGGTCCAAAAATTGGCTTAAAGGTAGAAACTGCAGCAGCAGCAGCTGCCCTGTCTTGAACGGCCTAAATTGCCTTTGCTGCCTGCTCGGCCAGCTGTCGACCCGTTCAAAGGTAGTAATGTTAATGAGTGCCCTACAACTAGCAATGCAGCCGGCTGCAAGTCGGAGTTGCCTGACTGCCTGCGACTCGCCTTGGTCACAGCTGCCGCCCCGCTGTTGCATTGATTGTGTGAGTGAACACATCTGGTATTGCCAGGGAGTTCCCCTAGATAAATGCTTGTTGTGGCATGCGCCAAAGGACCAAGCAGGACCCAAAGTGTCATCCAAACAAGGCATGCATTCACAAAGCAATACAGCATCTGCAGCAATTTCTATTTTACTCGATTTTCAGTGTGGCAGCTGATGGTTGCCGATTGATTGACTGCGGTTGCATTGATAATAACATAAAGTGTGTATGTGTGAGTTTTAAGACAGTTGTCCGATTTTTAAGAGCTATCAAAATTTATAACTGATTGATGGTTGACTGATGTGCAGAAAAATACAAATAGATAAATAAGCGAAATAATTTCATATCTAATTTGAAGCTTAGAAAGACCATCATAACATTTTTATAAAGTAGCTTCATATAAATATGTATATCATAAGCTCTTCTGTAATTTTATAGCCATGCAGATGTTAGAATACATTTCTTTTCTTTATAGGCTTTTCTCAAAAAAACAAATTGATTTTAACCGCAGGCCATCGTTTTCGAAATAAAGTAATTATATGCTGGTTAGGCAGCATTAAGCAGCTGCCTCAAATGCATCACCTGCATATGACCCCCCAGTAAAAAAGGAGCACAGAGCCAGACAGCAATCGAGCCAACTAGTTAGCCAGCATATGGATATCGTAATGACAAAGTATGTACAAAGTACAGCCACGCTGTTTTTATGGTCTCATAACAAGCTCGATAACATAAACCAGATCCGTTCCAGGCAACTGTAATTCAATACGGCAAAGACAGTGACTACCCGTAGACAGCGAACGATCGCCCCACTCACAGAAAGGAAAGGGAACAGGACCCCACAAAAAAAGTTTCAAGTTGCGTTTCAAGCAACTTGTTTTTTTTTTTCTTTCTTTTTTTTTGGAAAACCGGTAGCGGATCGAGCGAGTGAGAGAAACAGAGCTGGGCGTGATAGGGATCAGGCGATCGTTGGACGGAGATTACATACAAGTTGTCTGGCACATTAAAAAAAACCAAGCAATAAGTGTTACAACATTTGAGATTTCCGCTTTCAGATAGGAAGTGCGAAAAGAGGATAAGCAAAAATATAAATAAAAAAACCTAAAGAGCCTTCGAAAATCACGAACAGTTGAGACACACGAATCCTGTCGCAGCTGCGCTTTATTCATCCTGTGAAATGTTTGCGCAGGCGTACATTGAACTTTGTCTGGGTGTCCCATTCCCATTCTCATTGCAGGTAGGCCACTAGGCAGAAAGACTCGGAAGAAGAGCAGACGAAGAGCAAACTCAACAAGCAGATGTTTCTCACAGGAGTTTTATTTTATAAAATTTGTTTTTTTTTTTGGCCTGGCGCTGTCTTTGTCGCAGGTCAGTTTGCAGTCTGGTATTCGCCTCGACAAGGACCTTTTGTTTAACATTATCCTGTCGCGGCTGCTGCTGACTCTTTTTCTCGCCGTTTAAGGGTTGTCTATGCATGTCAATAACTTTTATTTTACTATTTGATATGCTATTTACCTTTCAAACATTTGGTCGTTGTTGTTATTGTTTGCACGACCAAAGACGAGGTGAGTTTGTTTGTTTAGAAAAAGTCATTAACGCCGCACAACTAACAACTGACAGATGTCGTTTTGAATTTCGAGGCGTGGCAATACTGGAAATCATTGAATAATTGCCAAGAGAAGGAAGCAAGAGAGTTAAACATTGAAATTTATTTTTACAAGGATATGGAATAAAATTTCAACATAAATTTTTACTTAAAATCGTTTATTGAAAAACGTGACCAAAATTTCCACGGAAATAAACTTCGGATATTTTTTACCTAGTTTCAGCAGCAAGCAATTTAAGAAATAAACTTAATATGTCCCTTAAAACTATGTGCTAATAATATTGACGAAAACTTTCTTAAGTTTAAAATATCTGATAATCCATAACACAGAACTGAATGTAATTCAAATACTATGCCTATGTATTCATAATAATTTAAACCATCAAACTGCATGCAATGGGAGATAAGATAACTTAATAAAATTACGATTACAAACTACTTAAGCCACATGTAATCATATACCTATCTTTCACTAATTTATCTTAAGACTGTACTTTAATTTAATTACTAACCGTTTAGTATACATACTTGAATCGCACATTAACCCTTTTAATTTGAGTGCGTTATAAAAAAATTAATGAGCAAATAATTTTTTGTAGCTTATTTTAGCACTTTCCCGGCTAAACGGGTGAAAAACTCATAAGAAAAAAAAAACACACACACAAACGCAAAAGAATGGGCCTCAAAGAGAGCCACAAATAAAGCTCGGGAGAGCGGGAGGCGACTTTAGCTCGTTGCATGTTGGTCAAAAGGTAAATTGAAAAATCGATTTTGCACAGTTTGCAAATTAAAATGCTACACTTTAAGCTTAAAACAGAACTTACCTTTTGTAAGAAAATATTTTTCTAGTTTGCTTTTACATGCCGCAAAGCTTGTCAGATAAACCAAACCAAAATTGCAAGAAATTTTCAATAGTTGCGGCTCAAAACACAGATGCAACAATAAAAGGCGTACGTGACCGAGAACAGTGCGCGTTCAGAATTGTGGTTTATTTGCAATAGATTAGCAGCACACATTTATATGTGTGCTCGGGATATACCTATAGGTTTGTGTGTTTATGTGTCGGTGTCGTCCTCTCACTGTCGCAACAATATAAGTTCCGAATGTAATTGTTCTTGTTGTTTCAAGTTAGACAAGATGCTTGGCGTCTAATCAGTATCCAAAACACTCAACTTCACTACAATTGGGAGAACGCCAATCGTCTTCACTTGGTTGTCGTTGTCCACTGGCATTTCTGTGTGTCGCACTGCGTTTGACGTATATCGTTCAATATCAGACACCTTGAAACAGTTTAATTTTGCTATCTTTGACTATTTAACAACAAACACAAAAGTTTATACACAGAATTTGCACTTATATTCGCTAAATTTAATTAATAAAACACAGAAAAAAACGAGGCAAACAACAGTAGAAGTGCAAGTTACTCGATATGAAATACCGATGCATTCGATTTTGTATTCTAGTACATGTACTATGTAACCATAAGGCTGGTCATACGAGTTGGGCTGTACTTCGGTCATTTTTAGGTTATTTTCATTTTAAAATTTTCAGCAAATTTCAATTTTGATTGAGCTGTGTATGCAGTTTTATATCATAATATATAATTAAAAATACACAGAAAAAAAAAATAAATTAAATCATCAATAAAAAAAAAACAATAATATCTTTGAATTACGCGCACTTGGCTTTTACAGCACTAATTCTAGCCAGCTGATACAGCACATCTCTAATACACAATTCGGTATTATTACGGTATTTTTCAATTTTTCAAAAACCACTTGTGAGTGTGCAATTTTTGCAAACGTTCAACAAGTGGATTACTGGACCACACTGAATGTATGTATGCGTGGACGTGCGTGTGGTTGATTGATTCTATAGGAGAAAGAGGAACACAGGCTAGCTGAAAGAAAAAAGTGTGTGCTTGTTTCTGGTTTGTTGGTTTCATTTTTTTGGGGCCTGATTTTGAAAGATAGCACCGATAACAGCATCATAGCATCGATAGTCGAGTGAGTACTTTTTACCAATGAAACATATCGATGCAAGAAGGTAAAATTATTAGCGCATCTGGTTACACGTTTTGCACACGTTTTCATCTGTGAAAATAAAAAAAGTTAAAAAATCTGTGAGAAGTAGATATACAGTGAGTTCACTCTCGTTTATTAGACTTAGACAATTATTTAATCGTTGTTGTGTACAGCAACAGCTCAATTGACCACAACAACGAGCAGCATGCCAGAACAAGAACAACCAACTAGCGATGAGACGCCAACCGGCGAGGACGGTCAACCAAAGACGGCCAAACAATTGGAAAAGGAGGCCAAGAAAGCAGAAAAATTAGCCAAATTACAGGCGAAATTAGATAAAAAGGCATCAGCAGCACCAGCGGCTGGTGACAAGAAAGAAAAACCCGAGGTAATGTTAGGTTTGCTTGTAGTTGTTGCAATTATTTATGTTTTTTGGGTATTTACGCACCGTTATTACTCATGACAACGTGTGCAAATTGCATCGTCTAGTCTCAGTTTCAAAATAAGCTCGTTAATTTCGTAATAGGCAACAACTGCCAAAAGAGAATGTGCATTACGTGCTGCTATTGTTATACCCTTTTAACAAAAATAAATAAGGAGGGTGTGACAGATATATGCATGGGTATGTCACAGTTTAGTTTTGGTCAGCTACGCATAATATATCGCCTAATGCAAATGTTTTGTGAAGTGGTTATCAATTCTTCCTTTATCCTGCAAATGAAATCGTGGAAGTTAGATGAAAGATAATAAATTATTAAATTAATATGTATCTCTTATAAAAAGTATCTCCAAGTCTTGGCTATTAAATAATTTTGAAGTTTTTTGCTTGATTTGGTGAAAGTTAACACATAACTAATGTTCAATTGTAACCAAAGCAAAATATTAATAATTGACCCACTTTCCATTTCTACAGAAACGGACCAAAGAGACAAAAGAAGCTGCAATTTACACGGCGAACACAGCGCCTGGTGAGAAAAAGGATCTCAGCGGACCCCTGCCAGATGCGTACAGTCCACGCTTTGTAGAGGCGCAATGGTATAGCTGGTGGGAGAAGCAGGGCTTCTTTACACCCGAATATGGCGTAAGAAAAATCACTTAAGCTTCTTTACCCTTGCTAAATTTTTTTCTTTTAGCGTGATTCAATTGGTGCGCCCAATCCGAATGGTAAATTTATAATGGTTATTCCACCGCCAAACGTGACGGGTTCATTGCATTTGGGTCATGCACTGACCAATGCCATTGAGGATGCTATCACGCGGTATAATCGCATGAAGGGACGCACTACACTATGGGTGCCCGGATGTGATCATGCCGGCATTGCCACCCAGGTGGTCGTGGAGAAGCTTCTATGGCGTGATGAAGGCCTCTCGAGGCACGATTTGGGCCGTGAAAAGTTCATTGAACGCATTTGGAACTGGAGACGAGAGAAAGGTGGTCGCATCTATGATCAGCTTAAAGCGCTCGGCTCCTCATACGATTGGACGCGTGTGAATTTCACCATGGATCCGAAACTATGTCGCGCTGTTACCGAAGCTTTTGTGCGTCTGCACGAAAAGGGTGCTATTTACCGCAGCTCGCGTTTGGTCAACTGGTCGTGCACCTTACGCTCGGCCATTTCAGATATTGAGGTGGACAAGGTGGAGCTGACAGGCCGAACTTTCCTCTCTATACCCGGCTATGCGGAAAAGGTTGAGTTTGGAGTGCTCATCAAGTTTGCCTATAAGGTGGAGAATAGCGATGAAGAGATCATTGTGGCAACTACACGTATTGAGACTATGCTTGGTGACACGGCTGTTGCGGTACATCCACAGGATGAGCGCTATAAGCATCTGCATGGCAAATATGTCATACATCCATTCTGTGATCGCCGCCTGCCCATTGTCTGTGATGAGTTTGTGGACATGAATTTCGGAACTGGTGCTGTCAAGATCACACCCGCTCACGATCCCAATGACTATGAGGTGGGCAAGCGGTGCCATCTGCCCTTTATTACGATTTTCAACGATGATGGCTATATTATTGGCAACTATGGTGAATTTACGGGCCTCAAGCGATTTGATTGCCGTAAGCAACTGCTGGAGCGCCTCAAGCAGCTGGGTCTTTACCGCGAAACGCTAAACAATGCAATGGTTGTGCCCATTTGCAGTCGCTCAAAGGATGTAGTTGAACCTCTGATTAAACCGCAATGGTATGTCAGCTGCTCAGACATGGCAGCCTCTGCCACAGAAGCTGTGCGTTCCGGTGAACTGAAGATTGTGCCTGAACATCATACAAAGACTTGGTATCATTGGATGGATGGTATTCGTGACTGGTGCGTCTCTAGGCAACTGTGGTGGGGTCATCGCATACCCGCCTATCATGTGAGCTTTAAGGATGCCAGCATTAAAGCAAGCACGGTGATTAAATTGTGAAGTTTAAAGTTTATAATGTTAATAATTCTCTTCTCCTTCATTATCAGCCTGATGCTGAAGAGTATTGGATTGTGGCACGTACGGAACAGGAAGCTTTAATAAAGGCTGCCGCGCGTTTCGGAGTAAGGGCCAGTGAGATTGAGCTGCAACAGGATGAGGATGTGCTGGACACTTGGTTTAGCTCTGGACTTTTCCCCTTCTCTGTGTTTGGTTGGCCGGATAATACAGCCGATATGCAGGCCTTTTATCCTACCTCGCTGCTGGAGACGGGTCATGATATTCTCTTCTTTTGGGTGGCACGTATGGTCTTTTTTGGCCAGAAATTGCTGGGCAAGCTGCCTTTCAAGGAGGTCTATTTGCATCCGATGGTGCGCGATGCCCATGGACGTAAAATGTCAAAATCGTTGGGCAATGTCATCGATCCCATGGATGTGATATGTGGTATTTCACTCGAGGGATTGCATGAGCAGCTTATTGGCTCTAATCTGGATGCGCGTGAGATAGAAAAGGCTAAGCTGGGACAGAAGCAAGACTATCCCCAGGGCATTCCCGAATGTGGTTCGGATGCGTTACGTTTTGCTCTATGCGCTTATATAACTCAAGCGCGTGATATCAATCTGGACATTAATCGCGTCCAAGGCTATCGTTTCTTCTGCAACAAGCTGTGGAATGCGACAAAATTCGCACTGCTCTACTTCACCGGCGATGAACGCTACAATACAGAGATTACTCTCAACGAGAAGTCGAATAAAATGGATGTCTGGATTTTGTCAAGATTGGCAGCTACCATTGAGGCCTGCAATGCTGGCTTTGATTCGTATGACTTTGCTGCTGTTACCAGTGCATGTTATGCGTTTTGGCTCTATGATGTCTGCGATGTGTATTTGGAGTGCCTCAAGCCAATCTTCCAGAATGGCAGTGATGAGCAACAGGCAGCTGCCAGGCGCACGCTTTATGTCTGCCTGGATTATGGACTGCGTTTGCTTTCGCCCTTTATGCCTTTCATCACTGAAGAGCTGTTTCAGCGCCTGCCACGCGCCGATACCACTCCAAGCATTTGTGTAGCCAGTTATCCAAGTAAGTTTTCAAACAAATTTTAATAAGAGTTTTTATTTAATATTTGTTCTTGTGCCTATGCAGCAAATACATCTTGGCGCAGCGCACAAATCGAAGCTGATGTGGAATTCGTGCAGAAGGCAGCTCGCATTATACGCTCGGCACGCTCCGATTACAATTTGCCGAATAAGACAAAGACAGAGGCATACATTGTTTGCACTGATCCGGCATCTAATGACATACTCAAGAATTATGCCAGCGATCTTTCCACCATTGCATATTGCTCCACCGTAACGTTTGACAGTCAGCCACCAGCTGGTTGTGCAATACTCACCGTTTCGGGACAGTGTGAGGTGCATTTGCTGCTAAAGGGATTGATTGAGGCGGAGAAGGAAATTGCTAAGCTGCACAAGAAGCGCGATTTCCTCGAGCAGACTGTCAGCAAGCTGACCCAATCGATCCAGGCATCTGATTATGCCACCAAGGTGCCTATCGAGGTGCAATCAGCCAATGAGACGAAATTAACTGAATCCCGTACTGAAATCGAACGCATTGCGGCCGCTATTGACACGCTTAAACTTTTGTGAAGAGTGAGCTCTTGAGCTGATCGGGAATGAGCTGCATTTTGTTGATATTCACTAAGACGCTTGAATCTATACTCGCTAAATATCAAATAGAAAACCAAGTATCGATTGCATTTTGCTTTTAAATTTATAACATATTAGCTACAGTTTATAAAATATGTGCTAACTTATTAAAAATGCTACACAACAATTTTTAAATAGCAATATTTGTGTCCTTAAAAAAAAAAAACAACATTCTTCTTGATGACAATTTAAAGAGATTCTTCGGAGGAAAATGTTAAACATGCCGAGTTTATTGCTCTTATTTATAATTTCTGATATGGTACGAAATGATATCCTTGAAGTGCTGAGAATTAAATTCGGAATAGACCTAAAATTACAACTTAAATTTTAAAATATTTTAGCTCCTTTGCGAGTAATGCTTATCCTTGTTTTCTTTAACTTGAAGTTGCTGTAAAAAAAAAAAGATTAACACCTCTAGACCATGGCTCAGTATCAGTTATATCCACCATAGATAAACTGTACGGAATCCTTAGCTAGACACTGTGGAGTCCATACTGCAAATAGAAAAAAGAACAATTTTCCTATCGTACTAAAGACTCCACAGCATCCATTGCCCAGCCGGCACCCACGTGGAGGGTTCAGTCAGAGGATTTTTGCCAGCCAACCCGAAACCCACAAAGAAAACTAGAAAAACTATAAAATGTATTACCATCTTAACCCAAAACTTGTTTTCCTATGTATAAAAGGGGGTAGAAATAATATGTAGGGCTTCGAATTATAATTTTCCTAAAGTAAAAGAGTTTTATTATAAATTAAAAAAAATTAAATAAGATTGTTTTTGGCAAAAGTGTAAGTTTGGATTTTAACTATACGTAACTTATTTATTTACACTTAACTTATAAAAGCTTATATACATACATATGTATACATTTATATAAATAGTATATTTAGTAAGATTGATAAAAAAAAAACTTACCTGGTGTGCATTCAATACTTCCCGATTTTAGTAGACAAACCTCCGGTTCCTGTTTAACACAAATATTAAATACGATTTTTATATTTAAAAAGATTCGTATACTTGCCTCAATTGGTGCTCCTCTAATGCCCTGCATCAGGGTTGTAAGGAACAACAAAACGATCAGACCATCCATTTTTCTAAATGGAGCTAAAAAATACATAGTTAGAATTATTCCGAAGGTATCTCAATATTCCAGTTATGACAATTGACTACGCAACGTAGAGAAGAACTGTGGAAATTCCTAAGAACTCAGCACATTTTATACTTTTTTGCAATCACGGTTATTTTATACAGGGTGCTGCCAGCAATATGGCCATCTAGTGTGACATAATGGGGACAAACCACAAAGTGGCAAAAACACCCCATACGACAAAGTGGACTGCGTTTTCCTTTATGCCAAACACACACACATACTTGCACCATATTTCAAATAATTTGTGGTAAATACTCCAACAAGCAAACAGAGCAGAGCAGAGGAAAAGTGCGTCTGCACAAGATTTAAACAAACATAAGCGCATTAGAAACATATGTTCAATTTGATTATGTTTGCGGTTAGAACTACTGTTCTATTCAGTCTATTAATAGTTTAAGTTATTATGGCCACTATGACGGTTGAATTAACCCATAGAACTAATTCCTATTGAAACAAGTTTAAGTTGGTATGACGTCCTTGGTGTTATCACTACACAGTGAGTTAATAAAACAAATGCTTTCGTTAGTTTTCAGCTAAACATTATTTAAGTGCGTTCAAAAAAATGTACAAACATTTATTGGGTTTTAATAAACATGCCAAGAAAAGCTACAAATATTGTTAAGAACTTAATTTACATAAAATTTAATAGGTTTTTTTTTAGTTTGTCTACCAGGTGAGGCGTGTGGCATGATCCGTCTTTCGCTTAGACATTTTAATGTAGCCCAAAAACTGTAGTTCAGCTACAGCGCGAGTGAAGCGAGCCCTGATTAAAAAAAAAAATAAAAACCAATCAAAAAAAAAGATACCCTAACAAATTGGTTTATGCTTAATACTTACTGAACCTGTGGATCGATTTGTTCCTGTGGTACTTCATCTTCATCATGAACCTCGGCGGAACGGAGCACAGAACGAAAAGCTTGAAGCCAGTCAAACAAGTTAATCATGCGACCGCATTCCAAATGCAATTTATAGACTATAGATAAATCGGGCATAGTGCCGACCAGTAGAGTCTGATCTTGCAGCTCACAACACTTGCATTGCATATAGAAATGTGGATTGTTGAGGGCAGTGTGAAGTGCCGCGCGAGGTGCACCAATAATATTCCGACGCACTGTTGCAATGTCCGTAAAGACGTAAAGTTCATGGAGTGGTGGTGCCTGCTGCAACGGACGCAGATGAGCCAGCACCAAATGTTCCTCAACGTATGCTAAAACCTTACTGACAGCACGTGCATATTCCGACGTCGACTGCTGTTTATCCTGTTTGCTGCGCTGCAACAGTTGTGCCTTCAACTCTTGCCTGGAGGTAACTTGTGTGAGATCAGTTAAGGCGCGTGCTTCCGTTGACAAATGGGATGTATTCTCCTTAGTGTTTTGCTCCATTGTAGCCAGTTCAACATCGTCGAGAAGCTTCTTCAGCGTTTGCAGTTCCGAGCGCATAACTTTCGCACAAGCCTCACCCAGTTCCAATAGCGTAATCTGGTCGACAAGAAACTTTTCGGTGCATAATATGCATTTCGACACCTTAGCCACAAGTTCCTCTTTGGACATAAAGCTCAGCATTTGCCAGCACTCTTTGTACTCTGGCTGTTGTGTAATGGGTTTATTCAAACAGTTGACATAGAGCTCTCGATGCAGTTTTCCTAGTGGACAACGTGGCATATCTCCCACCAGCTCCGTGAAAAACTCCAAGCTACAGCGGAAGAGCATGAAATGTAGCAAACAATCGCGCAACAGCTGCGGTAACTTTTTCTTCAAATAACTATCATCTGTGAGCACAGCTATTATTCGCTTGCAATCATTTATCTGTTCCACATAGGGCCGAAATGAAGGCAAACGTCTTATTGTCTCCATATCTTCATGCGTTAACTGTTGAATGCGTGCCAATGCTTGACTGTAGCCGGTGCACAGAGCAAAGGCATTGCCAGCAAAATAGTGTTCCATTAGGCAGTACTTAAAGCCCTGTATAAAGCCTTGTATAGAGAAGTCGTAGTACAGAAATATGTGCGTCAGAAACTTAAAAGCCTTGCCGGATAAATGAAATGCATATTTTGGTGAGAGCAGCACTTTGTCGAGTAGCTAAAGGAAAGACAAAAGATTATAGCAAGATTAAAGATAGTTGTTATTACTTAGAATCACCTCATTTAAACCTGTTGGCGCCGCTTGTGTCTGAAATACACGCAACTTGATCTTGCTGCTAACGTGATAAGGCAACATGTTGTGTACAGCTGTCATTGCTGTTGCAACGCCCAGGACCAGGACAAAAGGTAATCTTTCGCACTGTGCGCTAAGTAAAAGAATAAAATCTTGCAGCACACTCGCATTGAAACATTCAAAATCTGGCAGTATAATAACCAAAGCACTTTGCTTTTCAGCTTCACTAAAATTATTTGAATACCAAGCGTTTAGCTGCTTCATAGTGCACTGCGTGCGCCTTAAGCGCTTGCGATCGCGCTCACCCCCATCCTCCAACTCATCCAGTTCAGACATTGCCGACTGATCGTACATTAGATTGTACACCATTGATTCCACGGCTGCTTTAAGTGTGGCACAGTCTCGTGATTGCAGCACTGAAACGCGAGCTGCTCGCTGCGAATGCAAGCTTTGAGTTAGTGTCTCAAATTGCTTAAGATGATCTGGCTGATTGATGCCCGTCAGCAGAGCTGCTGTCGGCAATATCTCGTCGTGACTGCATTTACCCTCGTTGCTCACAAAATCCACTAGTTGCTCCAGCGTTCGAACATTGCTCGCCGTTTGTAGCTGTAGAATGTGCTCGTGAAGTTGATTCCAGCATTCCGTATAGGCGGCATAGAACGGCTGGGAGGTGATCTCTTTGCCCAGCAAGCTGCTTGTGGCTGGCCCAATACGTTTTCGTTTGCTGGGCGTGTTTTTGTTGGCGCGTGTGGCGCCATTTTTATAAACAAAACAGCCCTAAATTTTAATTAAACTTTAATTAAAATTTCCAACTTTAATATCGTCCACTTACCTTTGAAACTGATATAGTTGGATCCATTGCTACTGCTCAACTGAAGCCCAGTATTTTGTGTCGCGTTGCAAAATTGCAAAAATTTATTGTTTATGTCAGCTTTGTGCTACTTTAAGTTTATTCGCAGCAACAAGAACAACAACATTTAATGTGTGATTACAAAATTGTAAACAGCTGCAGCCCGCCAAATTTCGATTAGCTCCAAGTACGCAGCGATATGGCAGTGACAAAAAAGTGCTACCCATACACATTACCAACAGCTGTGTTATTATTCAACCATTCTACGCATGTTTAAATAAATATTTTTTTCAAATTTAATCGTCTGCAATGAAAATCTGTGAATTATAGTCTGTAGATGTTATGCTTTTTGTATGGAAATCCAATACGAAAATATCTGTCTTGTTCCTCTGCACATCACACAGATCGGACCATTTTGGTGCCAGATGGAATGTGAATAAAAACATTAGTAAAAAATCGAAAAATAATATAAGAGCACCTAAAAGATAATCCTCATCACGCATCTCAGCGAAACGCCCACCATTGATAATTTGCGCATGATACATAATAAACTGTAAAGACTAATGTTTATATCATTTATAAAGATATAGAACAGCAACTTACTGATGCAATGCCAATTACAAAGAGAGCGCGATAGACATAAAACGAAAAGGGCACATTCAAAACCATATAAAGCATTAGAAAATACATAGATCCAATAGTAGCGAAGATTCCAATAATCACAATTACCACAACATCCATGGTCAAGTCATGCTATAAGGTGATTTAAGGTCATAACAAATTTCTTACGTACTATTTCATCTTACTGGTACAAAGCTGCCAATTAATAGGAAAATTATTAGCACAAGAGTCCATACCCCGAATTCAATCAAAAAGTGATATTTGTAGTGACGCACAATCAGCGTTGTAACACCAAGAACAGCGCATTCAAACTGTAAAAAATACTTAAATGTTGAAACTAGTTAAAATCTTACTTACCGCTACAAAAGCAAATATCCAATTGATGGGCGTATAGAATCGAATTTTCTCAATAAATACGAATAATAGCATTAAAATTAGACTTAGGACAAAGAAAACAATTCCAATCCAGTAATATAAGACAAAAAACAAGTTTACTGCCAATCTGCAAATATAATAAACTTGTTAGTTATTTAAATACTTGCATTGCATATTGAATTACCCACAAATATCGGAACAGAAACCATTGCAATATTGCCAATAACAAAAATATTGCTGTAACTGCATAGGTGAGGCAAATGTAAAGTTTGCGTTGCATTTTTTTTTTTCAATTGTGTTTGTATGTAAATTATTTTATGTTGTGTATTTATGAATATTCTACATGTTTAATGATTACTATGATGATTTTTTTACTTTTTAAATTTTGAGCACTAGTTACACGTCAAAGTGCTGCCCATAGACACAGTGTTGCTTTGAGAAGTGCCAGTGTTACGTGTGGTAGCCCTGACCAGCACTGGCTAAATTTCGCGCACTTAATCGGCTAGTGATGTATATATGTGTTGTCTACATGTTAATATAAAATAATGGAAGACGAATTGAATATTTATGATGATTTGGATGATTTCCAAGAAGCCGAGGATAAGGTAAGTACACTTGCTTAAAAGACATCGACAAAACCAAACCCGATTTATTAACAGAAATGCAAAGAGTTGGAAGCCTGGCAGGCAAAATATGATGCCGCACAGCTGGAAATTGCAAATTTGCAGGCTGAAAACAAGGCGCTCAGCAAAAAGATTAAAAGAATGGAGTTGAATTTTCAAAGTCTTCTCGATACCGCCAAAGCGGAAGTCAAACGAAAGGATGCACAAATAACGCAGTTGCGCAAGGAGTAAGTTATGCCTGTTGCACAACTTAAAGCTGGTAAATTTGACAATTTTGTGTTTATTTATTTTTTTTTCATTTGCTTACAGAAAAGATGATATATGCTTTAGACGCAAAAGGCCCAATAATTTTGTTCAGAATAAAGCACAACCTCCAGCTGAAGATGAGAGACAAGAGCATAAACGCCTTAAGCGCGAGGAGCCACCGGCGATGGTCTCGAACAACAATAATGAAAACTTGATCGAGAAGTTGAAAGAAGATAATCATAAGCGCTCTAAAAGCACACACAAAACACAGCCACACGATTTTCATAAAGACAAGGAGAAGGCACAAAAGCAAGAAAATCCTTTTGTTTCTTCGGAAACAAGCCGTTATCGTTCAGCGGATGTTCGCAGCACTCATGATCGAGATCGGGATAAAGTCAAAGACAAAGATCGCAGCCGTCGTCGCAGTCGCAGTCGGGATAAAGAGCGGGAACAAAATCGGACTAAAAGTAGTACTCATACGCATCGTTCAAACTCTAAAGATTTGAAAAGAAGTCGACACAGTCGCTCACGTTCTCGTTCGAACCATAGTAAAAGGAGGTACGTTTGTTAAGCACTCAATATAATTTTGCTTAGACATTTTATCCATTTTATAAAGCTACGTATCCCGATTCCAGTCAACGCAATCACCCCCCAGAACGCGATAGAAAATATCACTTAAAATCAACAAAAACTGACAATGAAAATAAGGATAAGGATAATAAAAAAAGATTGGATACCCTTTTTGGCAGCACACCCGAGCAGACAGATGAACAAAGCAACAGTGCCATTAGTGACAAAGTCATAGAAAAACTATTGACCAGCTTGGATTCCTCAACATCCCAAGATATGTATACGTCAAAAAGTCAAACGGAACATCAATGTGAAGCACAAACGAATGAAGAAGCATCAAAATTTATTTCACCAACATTGGATGAAGTTGAGAAGAATTTTAAACAAAATATTGGAGATGCCAACGATACAGTTAAAATGGTTCCTGACAAACCAAATGAACACATACCAGGTCTTACCTTAATTGACACGAATCCGAGGAGTGAGAAGCCTTTAGGAGTGTTAAATAATGCTAATGCTGCAAAAACTAACGAGATTGAAGCCATTGAGAAAGTCAGCGATGAAATGGAGATAGAACGAGTAGAACACATTCCTGGACTGGATTTAATTGATAAGGATGAAGTAACAGATGACATGGGAGATGTTCTCACAAATGACGAAATTCCAGAACTGGATTTTAATACTGAAGAGGTGGTGGTTAATGAAGATGATACCGAAACCGTTTTAAATGATGAAATTCCAGAGCAGGATTTTAGCGCTGAAGAGGAGGTGGTTGATGTAGATGATACCGAAACCGTTTTAAATGAAGATGAAGAGGTAGATAATGAAATAAAATCAATTCAGTTAAATAAAGGCCTCGAACTAGATGAAGAAAATGAAGTTAATCTCATGGATACAGATGTATTTATACCTATTCGTGAGCAAGATGATGATTTGGACGATGAAAATACTACATTAACGGATTCTACAAAAACCAAAGAAAACATTCCTGGACTTGATTTAATTAAAGAGCATGAATCACCCAACGAAGTAAATAAAGTTCCTGAGGAGGAAATAAATTACGAGCTAGAGAAAACAAAACATTATAGAGACATTCCAGAGCTGAATTCAAATGAAGAAGAGGATGAGTCTCGAGTAAGCGACCAAAAAATTGTTAAGAATAATAATGCCAATCAAGAAACAGTGTCGACTAAGACTGAAGATGAAATAATAGAAGATAAAATCTTAAAACAACTACCACATGAACTGAAAGATGAAGATAATCAAGACTGTCCGCCCAAAGATGCAATAAGTGAAGGCACAAAAGTATCCGAAAATGAGGAGTTAACTAAAGAATATGATAATGAATCAACGGGAAACGACTTGTCCTCTCAGCAAACTAAAGAAAACCAATATGAAGCAACACCGTTAATAGAAAAAAATCAAGTCATGGAAACGAAGAAACCAGATGCTTCAATATGCGAATCCCAGTTGCCCACAACGCCAGCAACCAAGTCGTCTTGCAAACCCAAAACACCTTCCACAATGCAAGAAAACTATATTATAACACCCAAGCTTCCAAAGCGCGCCATGCGAGGCATACAAATAATTGAAGATATACGTTTACCTGTTAAAATGGATATTGAACATATGGCTGTTACAGTAGATGAGCTTAATAATGATATTAACTCTAATGAGAAGCAACTTCAATTAACAGATATCTCAGTGGGTCAAATTGTAACCCTGAATAAAATTGTACCCGAACTTACTGCAGAAGCACCAATTGTTGTGTATGTACAACCAGATTCAACTAAGATCGATCAGAATGATGACGAGGATGCAGTCCTTGAAGCAGTCATGACTGAGTTAATATCAGAGAAGCAACATACAAAGGAACCTAATGAAAGCTATCCAAATTTGAGCCTGGAAACGGATACCATTGAGATGGCTTTGGAGCAGCTGCATCACCAGTCGCATGACGATGAGCAGCCCGACGAAACAACGGTGTCATCCACATCGATGAAAGGACACCAAAATCACGAACCAGATCTCATTAAGATACTTACACAAACTCCATTACAGCAGCAGATAGCTCTGGAAAAATCCAGACGCGGTCCCTCAATGGTGAGAATTCGCATAAATAGAATGAACACATGCACAGCCAACAAAAGTGCAACACCCAACATCGAAAAGAAGTCTAACTTAACGCCAGACCAACGTGACAAAACACCGCACAAGAAACATAAAAAGCATGCTATTGAAAAGCCCAAAACTCAATTGACTGCAGTTGCTCCTGTTGTGCCTCTAACGTCGCCCGACAAGCCAATCTCAATTGAATCCTCGCCACAGCATGTGACCATCGATGAGACGACCTTCGATGAGACGACCATCAATGATAGCAGCCTCAACCAGAGCAGCAATACATCTATTGTTACCAAACGCTGCTCCATGGGCAATAGCGACTATCAGTTTGAAAAGATTAATGACGAGGTAATCCTACGTGTCACGCGGCATCGACGACGACCACGACCAGTAGTAGTAACAGTGGAAGAACCACCAGAAGCGGAGGAACCATCAGAAGCAGAAAAATCAGCTGAAGATGTAGAAAAATCAGCAGAAGTAGCAGAATCAGCAGGAGAGGAAGAATCAGCAGAAGGAGAAGAGTCAGCAGTAGAATCAGCAGAAGGAGAAGAATCATCAGGAGAGGAAGAAGATTCAGCGGAAGAAGAAGAATCATCCCAAGAGGAAGAATCAGCCGAAGAGGAAGAAGCAGCAGAAGAGGAAGAAGCAGCAGAAGAGGAAGAATCAGCCGAAGACGAACCAGCGGAAGAAGAACCAGCAGAAGCAGGAGAATTAGCAGAACAATCGGCAGAAGTAGCAGCAGCAGCAGATGAAAATGCAGTGCCAGCTGCTGACACTCAGGAGAAATAAGTTAACACATTACAAGTATTACTACAAGCATTAGTAAGATATCTGGCTATATGCTTGCACAAGCCATAGCTTATAGTATGTTACATAAATGTTATGTAACTGGATAGAAATCTCCTCAAAACCTAACGAATTTGTGTAACTTGTTTTCATATAAAAATATTAAATGTGATTTTAGATAATAAATATCATTAAAAAAGTTTTAAAATACCAATTAATCACAAGGCAGAAGAAATATGTTGGGACATCAAAGTGACAATATCTGTCTTTTGAACTTAAGAATTTCGTGCAAAATCAAAAGAAATATCGACTGTCAACTTGTACTAGTGATCGATAACCATATTAGTTTGCATTTATTGCAATAGCTTAGTATTTTTTTAATGCTATAATGAAATAAATATGCTAATTATCGATATAAATAACATAAAATCGAAACATTTAAATTTTAAAATAACTGTTTGCCATATGCGTCGCATTATTTTATTGTGGCCGTCTAAGCCTGTTTTTTCTTCTCCTCGCCCAAAAGGAATCGTCGCACCACACCAAGCTTAAAGATGGGCACCGAAAGCATAGCACCCAGACAGGCGCCAATCCAATAGACAATAATATGCTCCAGATTGCTGTGACCGCGGCAGCCCCATTTTAGAGCTGTAGCCAGCACTGGATTGAAATAGCCGCCGGAGAAATTGAACGCTGAAAGCAGTGCAAAATTAAAAGCGTAAACTATTTTGAGAATATGACAGCAGTTTATAGCCACGTTGCAAACGGGCGAATACTTACCCGCAACCACCAGGCTTGTGCCAATAAACGAATCAATATAGCTACTAAACTTTGGCTCCTTCACACTAATCGTCTTCGAGGCCAGCCGGCACAGCAACGTTGCGACACCCTCAATGGCAGCGCCCACATAGGGACTAACCTGCAGATCGGCATTGCACTCCTCAAAGGCTCGTCCCTTGTGTGTTTCGGAAAATTCCAGCCACCAGAAGACCTGTACAATGCGATATACACAACAGCCGCCCATAAGCTCTGCCCAAGTGCGCAGTGCCATCTCCTTTAAACTGGTGCGACCCTCCAGTACATCCTCCATGTGGGTATATGGACAAGCAGATGCATCGCCCCACACCTTGCCCCACCAGATGGTCAGCAGAAACAGAAATATCGCATATGTAGCCACACCAAAGTTATCAGCAACTAAACAAAACTCAAATAAAATGCATTTTGATTGTTTTTTAAGCTGTATTTTTATACTCACCAATGATCAGCTCAAAGCAGCAAGCACATAGCTCGGCTGCAGCAATTGCCTCATTCATCAGGACGGGCACAATGCCATCATCAGTAAGCAATTTTCGACTCACCCGGCGCCCAATCTGTGCTGCAATGCAGCAACCGACCATAAAGCCAGCGCTTATACCCAGCGATGTCATCGACATACTGATGAGTCTTTGTGAAAAAAGTGACTATTAACACTAAGTCAAATTTACTGAAAGAGTCGAGAAAGCTTGACTAGGATAGGATAGGATACGCTGATCGCTTTGTCTTACGGTCACTAAACTTTAATCAACAATAAGAGTAATTGCTATAATCTTAATTTATAATTATAATTTGAATCGAACTATTTCTTCCTATGGTAAAAGAAGAGTTTATATTCCAAATCTGAAGTCTCTACAGTCGAGCGGTTATTTACTTATTGTCATTTGAAGTAGCTAAAAATTTCATTTATTTTCTTTTGTTTTCACATAAAAATGGTTGTTCTTATTATTTGCACGCTGCACTGTGGTAATTTTTTTGGGGTAGTAAAAAAGACATATTACGCACACACAAACATTTGAAAACTATTTTCGAATTTGCAGCACGTCTATAATGTGCTAAAAATATTTGCAGCTTGTTAAACAACACCAAATAACAACGAATTATCAGTTCTTTGTGTCTTCTTATTGTTTTGATTGGTTTAGGTGTTATTTAACTTCTTTTGGGTAATTTTTTATTTTAGTTTGAAAGCTAAAACTTGTATACATTTATACATCTTTTAAACATTAAAAATTAAAGTACAGTAGTTATACCAATACATACTATGTATATTCGCTTTGTAACTGGCCAAAAGTGACCGGCACAATACCGTAAATACAATAAGCGAGCTCTCGTCGATGTCGACAGCAACTAAAGATCACTGTAATGAATAGATTGCTCCGGGAAGTCGGGTCGCTCATTTGTTCAGTCTATTATTAAACAAATGCTTTACGCTCAATGCTTAAGAACAGCTGGGTGAAAGCTTAATAAATTTCAATTGGGTGAGGTGCTTTTCTCGATCTTCAAAGTTTTTTGTTGCGTAGGTTAAGAATTTTTTTTAGATTATTTTGGCTTGTAATTCTTAAAGTGTAAATTTAAAATTAACACATTTGCTTAAATTTGAGAAAAATAAAAAAAACGTTATCAATCTAAGCAGCGTGACCAGTTGCACTTTATTTTTATTTATCGATAACATCTACGCCTAACAGCGCTGTTTAGAGTTTAACAGCTTTCGAGTTTAACATTGACCAAGTATGTAACTTGGTCTACGGAGCCAAACAACAACAAGTGAGTATTGTGTTTATGTAAACAAAAAACAAAGATTAGGTAAAATTAACCATATATAATAACAAATTTACAGTGCTTCAACGATTATACAGGTCACACGCTCTCAAATTTCCATTCTCATATTGTGCGTGCAGCAGCAACAGTCGGCGCTATGCGAGCACACCGGCTGCGGCAACGTCAACAACAACACCAAAATCAGATAGAATTCCAACCAATCTCGATGTTGGTTTTACAGAATGGCGCCCTATATACAGATTGCCCTTAATACGCCTGGTTGCCGCCTTTAATCGTTTGAAAGTTTATCAGGCAATTGTAACAGCAGCTGGAACGCCGATAGCTTTTGCCTTGCAGCATGCCGGTCATGTTTCAGAAGATGCCTTAGGAATCTATGCAGCGATTGGAGTCAGTGGATTGATGACGCTTACTTTAGGCAGCTATGTGGCAAGAAACGTAGTTGGTTTTATTTACATAAATGAGCATGAGGATCAGTTGCGGTTGGCCTATGTTGACTTTTGGGGCAGACGCAAAGAACACAATGTTGACATTGAGGATCTGCTGCCGGATTGGGAACCACAGAGTGTGAGACGTCTTGGTAGCTTCTATCAGCCTATTTGCCTGCGCAACAATGACAAACTGCGTTTTAAGCTGTTGCACCGCTTTGGCGTTATAACAGATCCACTTTTATTTGAGGGTCTTTTTGGGAAATAAAGTTTATTGTTTTTAATCATTGTAGATAGACATAAATAAATTTATAATTTAATGCATAGTTTACAATTGAAACTTAAATGAAAAAGAGCTATAAATAAATATAATTTAAATAAGTTTAAAAGCAACTCTCATTGGAGGCTGTAACAAACAAATTAAGTCTGATTTATAATTGAGTGTTTTAAAAAATTAAAATCAATCCATCGCTCATTAGATTTGGCTAACAGCTTAATATAAAAAAAAAGTATAAATTGAGGTGCTATAAACTATTACATATATATATATTAAAAACTAAGCTACTACTAAAACTTTGTACTAAAAGAGTTAATAATTCTCTAATATTCGAATGATTAAATTATGGATTCATGCTGTTGATTATTGACAAATGAAGAGTTATCCGCGCGAGCTGGAACTGCCTGGGAATTGTTATTCAATGCAATTGCATCAGCGACCTGCAAATATATAGATTTAATATATATTGTATTTATAGTAGCTGTGTCAATCTGACCGTATCGGGCAGCTTCTTGTGAAATGTTTCTGGCAACAGCAACGACAAAATTCCCGCTACCAATGAGACAACGCCAAATAACAGCAAAGGCAAGGGCTCATAGTAGTTGCCCTGTCAAGTTAAATAATTAATAACTAATAACAATTATTATAACAGTACATACTAATAGCGGCACAAAGGGCGCCAGCATTGCACCAAAACGTGCAAATGTGGACATAACGCCAACGCCGCCACTGCGTATAACCTGAAAATAGAAAAGTGTAAAAAAAATATTGAAATGGATTTAGGAATATGATAATTATTTGAATGCTCTTTACGAACCGTAGGCATCATTTCCGCCGTGTATGTATAAATGACTGCAAACGATGAGGTAATGCCCAGTTTACCCAATAAAAAAAGCGTTATAATCAGCCAATTGGCACCTGTTTTAAAATATGCAAATGTGTTTTATAATTGTTATTTTTGTGTGAGGAAAAGTTTAAAAAACATATAGTCATGAAATACAATTGTACCAATCGTAACTCTCTTATAACTTTATGTCTATTAACTTTTTCACTATAATTTCATTCACTTAACGTGTTTTTGTATTGACAAAAACTTAAGCGGTAAAGCATGCAAGAAAAGTCAAAAATTTATATTATATTAACATTTTAATTTATATGGTTTTTATAACCTACCCGCTGTCATATAGCCGCTGGCAGCACACGTGATTGCACATAGCAGCAGAGAGCCAGATAAAGCTAGACGTCGTCCCAGCTTGCGTAGACACAACTATTTTTGGATTGTCAATTGGAACGTTAGATATGTAAAAACATAACATAAACACGAATGTATATGAAATTTTGAAAAAAAAAAAACATACCCATGCCAAACTATAGCCGGGTATTTCGATGAGGCAAACTAGAACAAAATTCAAATATTTATTGCCACTCAGATTGGTTGAGTTTAGTGAGAGTCCATAAAAGACAATAGCATTCACAGCCCTATAAATAAGATAATATAATTTTTTAACATTATGTCACTTTAAATTCTTACCATATAAACAGTAGAATTGTATAGCGCCAAAGTAAAGCTCGAGAGGAAAACAACTGTTTGACAGATGGCCAAATTTGACGCTGCTCTGGCTGCTTTTTGCTCGGATCGGCATCTGCGGCATCCAGCTTCTGTTGCTTAAAATTTGCCAAAAGTTCCACAGATAGCTCTCGTTGATTAACATGAGCTGCTTTTCGGATAATTACACCCGCTTTCTCATGCTCATTTCGGGCCATTAGCCAGCGTACTGACTCCGGCACCAGCCAGAAGTAGACAACAACGAAGAGGGGTGGTATGGAGAGGGCATACTGCAATGTCTGCCAATTGGTGATCAACCAGGCAGTCAGTCCTAATAGAGCTTCACCCAAGGCATAAAAATAGTTGAGCACAATGGAGGTCATTTCACGTTTTCGTGGTCCAACCATTTCGACGCCTATAATGAAAGCCAAAGGATAAACGCCAGATGTGCCCACAGCATTAAGTAGAGCAAAGATGATAAAACTGGTATAATCCCAGGCAAGTGCTTGGCCGATGCCAGTTAAGCCCATGAATAAAGTGCAGACGACAAAGATCAACTTGCGACCAAAGCTATTGATGAAGTAAAAGAGATAGAAAGTAACTTATTGGCGCGCTTTCACCAAGTACATCGATATCGATGAGTATCGAAAAGGTAACGATGCATACTCACCGATCTGCAAGATAACCAAAGAGTGCCGTGCCAATCACAAGACCGGCAAAATGTGTTGTGCCCACAAAAGCGAGCTTCCACGCATTCTCCTTGCACGTCAGATGCCAATCCTGGACAATTGTCTGTTCGCCGGTGTCGTAAACAAACACTCGACACCGTTCGTTCTGGTGTGGTAAAAACAACGAAGCATTGCACGTTTCCGAATGCCATTGTTGAACCCACAACTGTTGACTATCATTGGCAGCATAGCGCAGACAGCTATCGCTTGGCGTGAAGTAACCATGCTTATCTCTTGTTCCAGGCATGGCAATATCCAGCCAATCTGTTTGATATTGTGGCTGCTGTTTGTCATCTTCACATTCATCGATGCGGCAGCGGTATTTTGGTGTGCCAGCCGTAAATACATACGATAGACTGTTTGCAGCCGCAACTAGCACCGGCAGGCAGATGAGTAAATAATTGACTCTCTGATATCGTCCGAATTCGCCAATTTGCGTGAGTATTTCGTCAAAATCCATTGCAGCGACTGGTGTGGCCATCTTTAAGTATTCTCAATATATCAGCAGTTTTTTTTTTATAATTGTTCCTTGTTTTTGAAAATGGCCAAACCACTTTTGCAGTACTAGTGCGAGGCGTTGCCAACTGTGCGCAATAAATCTTTCAAACTTTTCTTATTGACCGGGCAACCTTTTGTGGTTTGTCCTGTGATCCTCTTCAAGCAACTAGCTCGCTGTTTGCTTTAAAACTAATTGAATAGTAAAAAACTGAAAGTAAATATAAATATCATAAGCATCGCGTTTCTCAAATTTGATATTTCCCTATAATAATTGGTATAATTAAACACCGCTAAGCGAATTTGAACGTGGGATATACCCAATCATTTGTTTATCCCCCTGTTTGGTTCATCGATTGTTTAAAGCTTTCAAGTGATAACAGTTTGCATTTTGATAACAACTTTACGCTTTTAATTTTCAACATAGCGTTTTTAGATTTAATCAAATAATTAAGTTTAGAGACATAATTTACATTCTGATATTACAGGATATCAAATCGATAGTAAGCGGTTTTTGTTGGTTAACACATTAGCAATCTATTTTAATTATTAATGGAAATAAATTGAGTTGAATTAAACTTCTTTGGCGCCAGAACAATTACTATTTGACTCGATCGAAGATACATTGCGGATCTCAGTTAGTAAAGCTGCATGTTTGCATGCAATCGTCGCCAATTGATACAAATGGTTGCATGCTGCAGTGGCTCTTTGAAGAATTCTAACGTCGCAGCATCTCGAACAATTGATGATGATTGATGTAATCCACAACAGTTCCTGTTACAGTCTAGCTTAAAACTTAATGCAATTTCATTTACTCTAGAAAATATTTTGCATTTTGTTATGCCATACTTTTGTATTAACTGCATTCATTTTTGTACTATAAATCGTTTAATTGCATTCTAAAAACATTTTTAATTTATGAACCATTTATGGGAACATTGGCAGCTTGGTAAATTTATAATTATTGGCCTTGGATACTTTAAAGGCTATCTACATGTCTAGAGCTTGCACCAATTGATAAGCCGGTCATTGTTATTATCTTATCACTGGCTGCACACGATAGTATTTTTTGCCATTTAAATACAAATTCACTTTGATTTCAACACATTAAATTTTCTTTAAAACACTTGTGAGCTGTAATGGCTTTAATTTTCGCGCCGCGTGTCGTTGCTAACGGAAAATTGTTGCCAACTTACCGCACGATGCTACGTTTCTCATAGAACTAAAATAACGAAAAGCGTTTCCACAATATCTGAGCACAACAATGAGCTTTCTTTTGTTATTGTTCTTGATTGCATTGCCGTCAAACTAAAATGCCGCTACTAAAAATCAATAAACTCTCACATAAGAGCGCTGCGCAGCAGAGAGTAAAGAGAATATAACTGTTAAGAGAAAAACGCTTTCGAGCGCCAAACTGTTGAGCAATGTTTTGGATTATTCGCTTATGGGGCTTTTGATCTTTTTCTTTATTTTTTTGTGCGAGTCGCAAGTTCTTGGAAATTGGGCTTTGTTGCAAAAAAAAAGCGTTAAATTTACAATCAGCAGAAGAGACAAAGTATAAAAAAGAATAACTGGCAAAGAATTTCTAAAAATTGGCTAAGTTAATGTTGATATGATCGTATTCTAGATCGTATAGCAGAAATGGATTTGCAGTTCAGGTGGTTGTCCGAACTATCTTTATTTATAACATGAATGAACAGCTGATTTATTTCGACAATGAACAATTATTTAGGTCATACGAAAACATTTACTTGATTTCTTTGTGGAGAATAATCTGTGATGTGATTTTATGAATTAAGTTTGAATAGAAACAATAATATAAATAAACTGTATATTTGGTAACTTGAGCCCTAATTATTTTTCTGTTGTCTTTTACTCCATCGCACTTACTCACTATAAATATACAACGTGGGGAACCGGTTGATAAGGCAGCGATATTGTCGTCATTCTATACATATTTACATTTTATATGATTAAAGAGAGTACATATGTTTATTATTATCGAGATATAACTACAGTCAAACGTCACTAGCAAGTATAAAAAATTTTAGTGGATCGGGAAATATGTTATAGACATTACTTTGTATAGAAACTTGCTTTAAAAGTGTTTTCCAACACAGTTTGGTTGATTCTCTAGAATATTCAACAATCAGAAATGTATGTACATAAAATTTAAAGTGTAAGCTTGTTATGATCGTTTATCTTACAATTGAATTTAAAGAAAGTTTCTTTTGTTTGAGATTTGGAACTGTAGAGACGGGGGCTTACCCACAGGTAAGGAGATTTTTAGCTGCTTTTGGATTGATAACGCTCTGCGTATGAGTAATCACACAAAAGAGACTCTTACAGACTCTTGAAATGCCAAAAGAGAACGAAATTGAAGCAGTTGATTATTTTGTTTGCCTTATCGCAAAAGTAAAAGCTTCAATAATGTTCAGTGTCTTTGAAAACGTTGAAGCGAATACAACGCCGAGCGCGTACCGCACTTGTGAGTAAGATAAAGGGAGAGTGAGCGAGGGAGCTAGAGAACGGAAGAGCGAGTGAGAGCGAAAGCTAGCAAAGACAATGGGCTGGTTTAGCAAAAAGAAAAGCAGCGATGAAGGCGTCAGCACCGATCGTCAGGCGCTGGCGCTACAGGATCCACGTACCAGAGTTCACACCACAAGCGCCGCAACCGAAACAACGAATACCGCAGTGAAGAATTCAACGATATTCGATAGCAATAAGAATACCGTTACATATATGTCCACACGTCAAACGGTGACGCATCGTCAGCAGGCGCATGTTACGGAAATGATAACGCGCCGTACACCAAATCCAGCCGAATTGGAGGAGCTGATGGCGCAGCTGCGCATGAATGGCGGTGGTGCAGCTGGTACTTCACATGCAACAACAACAACGACAACAAGCTCAAAGCGTTTAAGTCCCTCGAGCTTAAATGGTGTAGCATTGCGTTCGACGACATCATTTAAACCGAATACATCGGAGGCGCGTCGCTCCAGCACACTGGTCAGAACAGAGCAGACGACCATGTCACAGAAACAGGGTCGCACTTATACCCAGCATGTGGAGGCAAAACGTGTGGTGCTTAAGCCCAGCCAGAAACCCACTTGGCCACCAACAACAAATACAAAAACCACAACTACGAAAACAACAACAACTACCTTAAAACCATATGTATCGCCTTTCGACACCAGCTATAAATCGCCGTATGCCAATAAACCAAGCAGCAGCACTACCGGCTCCAGCTCGGTGTACAGTAGTAAACCCACTGTGAGCAGCTCTATCGTAAGCAAACCCACTGTCACCAGCTCGATGACAAAGCCAATCTTATCGACACCCAAGATGACCGTTCCTCAACCATTTATTAGCATCAATCCCAAGAGTGGAGCAGTGCCCAAATATCGATCTCCAAGTATTGCCAGTTCCTATGATGCACAGGGTGAGCTAAAGCCCACAGTTAGAGCTCCACCACCAAAAACTGTAACAGCTATTAAGAAAAAGTTAAAGCCAGCGGAGGTAATTATTTTCAATCAGGAGAAATTTGATAACAGCGCTGAATATCGGGTGGGTAGCGCTGAGGATGTCAAAACCTTGGATGTCACCTTCAGGAAACTTAAATGCAAGGTGGAAACAATAACGAATGCAACTGTAAACGAAATCAGAAACAAAGTCCGCAAATGTAAGTCAATAGTTTTTTTGAATTTCTTAAGAAAACCTTTTTTTAAACCTTATCCGGACTGATTCCAGTGGAACAAAAAAACTTTGAAGAACGCTCGGCGCTGGTTATTGTGATATTGAGTCATGGACAGCGCTATGATACCATTGCCGCCAAGGATGGTGAATACAAGCTGGATGACGACATAATCTTTCCATTGCTGCGCAACCGTACGCTAAATGACAAGCCAAAAATACTATTCGTTCAGGCATGCAAAGGCGCATTGGAAACGGGTAGATTCAAGACTGATGCCATGCAGGTAATGCAACAGAATTTCCTTGAATACTCTCTGATAATATAGTAATAACAATAATTTCCTTCAGCCTCATGGAACACCCAACGAAATTCTTAAGTGCTATAGCAGCTATGAGGGTTACGTCTCCTATCGCCTTAATACCGGTACACCGTTTATTCAAGCACTGTGCGAAGCGCTAAACACAAATCCAAATGTTGACATTGAAACCATTATGAGAGATGTGAGAAGTTTGGTCAAGATCTATACCAAGTAAGTTCTAAGACTAGATTAGCATTGCAGAACTCATTAACTTTCCTTATTATTTATTTTTAGGGACAGCCAAATACCATCTGTCACCAGCACAATGACCTCTAAATATGTTTTTGGAGATTATTCCTCAGCCTAGTATTCGTATTTATAATATTTTCTTCCCTTGTGATTCCCAACTAATTAGCTAAAGCTTAATTAATTAAGCAAAAAAGACTAGAATGTAAGCAAACTGAAAGAATTTCTATGTGATTCAGTTTATCGAAAGGACACAATAGTATTAATTTACATACAAAATATAATATACTTTACAATAACATTTTACTTATCTTTAATTAATTTGTGTGACAATTCACAGTACATAAGTATTGGATGAGAACACAGAACGCTACGCATTGAATATCTATCTTAAAACTTAACTATAACAGTTTAGTATAACCACATTTTTAAAAACAAATTCGTACTAGTTGCGAAGGGTACAAAACATAAATAGATGGTCTTAATAATATTCAAAAGAAGAAAGAATTTATTTGCAACAAACCAAAAGTGTCAAGATTGGGTGCATACACGTAAAAAGAAAAAAATCTATATAAAAACCAATATATCGACAGCACAGCTAATACCAAAAAAAGTTACAATAAAGTGGGCTTTGCCATATTTTGAAACTTTGTATGATTTAATCGTTATCGATATAATGTGTATATGGGAATTGGCTAAACCTATCTATAATTTGAAGCAAACTTGATCGGCCTGTGGCTTAGGAGAGCTAATGTTCAAAAACTGGAGTCTCTTGTTCTACTAGTGTTTGTGATCGATGCGTTCATACAGACAAATCGACTCGGCTGTTGATACTGATCTAGAATATGTATATTCGAGAATGTTTATTTTTTCACATATATTTGCACAAAAGCATTAAGCTCCTTAACCCATTCCATGAGCTGATGATTTAAAAAACAATTAAAAGCTATTCATTTAACAAATTGAAAACAACAATAATTTAACGACATTAATCGCTTGTAAGTCGGTTCTCAAAAACACACCCTGTACAATGTTAAGCATATTTTAGCTTAGGCCTCAAAATTACAAATACCATAATGTTTACTGCTGAAAATCGGTTGCAATGACCGTCCATGGCCTAGCAACGGTATTTTTTTCCTACAGGTGTTATGTCATAAATAACGAGCGTATAAAACACAAAACGCAATCGTGTTTTATTTTTGAGTCTTTAATGGTATTTGGCAAACAGTAGCTGATACTGGAAAAAAAGGCCGGGAAGTCCAGAAAAGGCACAGAACGTGCCCGGCCCAACAAATGGAATGAGTGGTTGGTTAGTGGAGAGCGAATAAAGGGGGTAAAGGTACAGTATTTGTGTTTGCAATTTCGTTTTTAGTATCGAAATGAATGCATATTGAAAACGAAAACGATTCGAAGCTCATTTGTATGCGAAGTGGCTAACGATGACAACGATGACGCCTCCGTAACGGATTGGGAAGCCATCAGAAATATTATGCAAAGAGTCCGTACGCTCAATTTTAAAGGGGGTTATACAAACAAAAACAAATACAAACACGATCAAAATCACAGTACGTATATATACATTTGTATATATAATGCAGCAATGACCTGAAACAATCGAGTCATTCGACAACCAACCATCGAGGTGAAAAGATTCAATTATGAAATTACAAGTAGCACTGTTTTTTGTCCTGTTGGGCATTGTGTTGGCGCGTCCGGAGCCACCTAGACAACGTTATGGTGCACCACCACCGGCGCCACAAAAGGAATACGGACCACCGCCACAACAACCGTTGCCGTCCTATAATCCACCCGCTGCCTTCTATGGTCCACCAGCTGCACAGAACTCCGAGGCAATTGTCACCAAAAATGTCTATGTGCATGTGCCGCCAGAGGAGCCGGAACTCTATCCAGCGGCTGCACCCATTCAAACAGCTGTGCCCAAAAAGCACTATAAAATCATCTTCATAAAGGCACCAAATCCACCAACGCCACTGCGTCAAGTACTTCCGCCACCAGTGCAGGATGAGCACAAGACGCTGGTCTATGTGCTAGTCAAGAAACCCGAGGAGCAGTTGCCTGTCATTCTGCCATCGCCGTCACCCACGGAGCCCAGCAAGCCGGAGGTCTACTTCATCAAGTACAAGCAGCAACAGAAGCCTGCACCTCAATACGGACCACCTGCACAACAATATGGACCACCAGCTGCAGCGCCTGCCGATGAATATGGTCCACCGCCAGCACCACGCAACTTAGAGGAACAATTCTAGTGATAAACTCAATACAAAACATGTGTAAATATAATTTATATGTACTTTTTGCAACGTTCAACGTTCGAGTTTCTTGATATTAAACAACAAGAAGAAAATGCGTTTCCGAATTTATAACTTTATTTTAATTTATAAAGAGACGAACACAATTAAACAATTTTATTTGCCGTTTGGAAAGAATCTTCTTTCCAGTTTCTTTGATTTTTTAGTTTCTTCCAGAACAGTTAATTAGACAAGAATTCGTAGTACGAATAGACAACCAAAGTAAAATATAAACTCATAACTATAGAATAACATTTTTATAGATAATATATAATTATCTATAGTATTATTGCTCACCCGCTTGAAATATATCGAATAGTATAAAATCATAAAATTCAGCCATTACGATTACATAAGCGCATTCACATGTCAAAACAATCACATGTATCGAAGCGGCAAACATGTATGGTAACAGTAAATAGCGCATACCCTGTAATAATAATTATAATAATGACATAAGTTTTCGATACTCTCAATTTGTTTTATTTAACACTCACGAGTAGAGCGCCAATCAAAAGCACAACGCAACTGATGAGATAAAGTCCGCTAACGCTTATTGATGCATAGCCCAGCCAGGATTCACCTGAGAAATAAAATGTTTAAGATTTAACACATATGTACAATGTATATGTTCTCTCAAGTTTCACTTACGATCCACAATAAAATGATCTGCACCACGTAACAATACATCGACTATGGCAATAATAATGCAACCGCATTTCAATTCGAAGCAACAGCAACAGTTATCGGTATAAATCATGATGATATCTAGTTTTATAAATATTTTTACAATATATTATGTTTGAAATGCTTGTATATTTGCTTCTAAATTCCCAGACAGCTTGATATCGTGTAGAAACATGAACTCAGGATATGTTTACAACACGACTAACTGTTATTGTTTTAAGCACATCATTAGCCCTGACTTACATACATCTAAAAATTATGTTCAATGTGTTTTTGAATTCAACTCAGGTTTCGTGTTCAAATATGCATATTTAATTACATTTTCGTTGAAGTCTGTTTACGAAATGTTTGGTGCTATGAATTATTCTATGAGTAATTGCAAAAGCAAAGATTTTGGGTTTCCCCAACTATCCAGTTCCTCAATTATACATATAAGATACGACCAAAACGGTGAACAGACTTATGGTAAATAAAGAAAGATATGATATTGACGACTAAATTTTTTGCTAATAAGTAAGTAAATACTTACTATTAAAATGAAGTACAATTAACCAAATTACCAAAATAAAATTCATTTGTTATTGATGTTTATTTTTATTTTTTTGTTTAACTAATTGTTTTGGGTAAATGTCTCACAACAACTATTAAACATCTAGATTAATGTAATGCCCCAGAATGTATGATTTTCGAATTGTTGGTACAGTTGTGTTTAGTTTTTTCTATCCAACTCTCAATTCAAAAACATTCTGATGAACAAACTGGAAAGTATTTTTGATTGTTGTGATACTATTTGATCATCGTGTAAACCTACAGCTAAGTACATACATACACACATAAATAGTTACATATTTTGGGCGTAAAATTACATACATATTTTGAATACATTTATTTATTTATCAGTTATATATGGTTATTTATAGTATATTATTTTTTTTATTTTTTCTTGGTGTTCATGTCTTTTTAACTCAGTTCTTTTTCGCAACTTTTGGTGCATTTCTTGGTTTCATTTTTGTTGAAATAACATAAAAAAATACACAATAGTTGCATTTTTCCTTTTATAGGATAGAAGCAAGATGATGCGAGCAACTTAGGATTGCACTTAAGAGTTGCCTTATATTGTAGATAGATGAAAAGAGTGAGTTTTGAGACTGAGAGTGTAAAATATATATAATATGTTGCTTGACTTAAAAGTTCAGAGTAGTATATGTACGTAGTTTAAGAGTATCAACGTTATCGGTGAGGCATTCGAACTCAGGTTTAATATTTTTTTCTTTGTACTGCTTGCTATTGGAAAACATGTATCGGTCTAACTGTAAACTGCTACTTAACACGAACAACAAATATCATCATTAATTTTCTGTAACTGCTAACTGCAACAAACTGAACCGAGACTTTTATATATTCGATTTCTAAGCCTCCTCCTCCTCATCCTCCTCGCGCTGCACAAACAACCGATGATTCCTAGCCTCGAGTATGGTCCAAACAACTAACGGTGCACAGCCCAACACCATGCAGGAGCCCATGCAATAGAAACAAATCTCATAGTCTCCGGACAAATCTCTCATCAGACCAGCCAGCGGTGGCACAGATATAGCTCCAATGCTCTGAAACATTCGCACCAAGCCATAGCTCGAACTTATTCGATCCGTTCCAAAGACATCAGCTAGCAGTACAGGCATCAGAACATACCAGCTGCCCAGGCATAATCCATAGACCGCAGCCGCGAGTCCTACTAGAACAAGGGTCTTGGCAAAGGGTATCGTCAACACCGCGAGACCAGCGCCCAGAATGCTATTAAAAGAAAGGATAGAGTTGGTAAAGCTACTGAATAAATGTTAAACATTGCAAACTTACCATAAAGTATAGGTCTTTTTGCGATCAAACAAATGCAGGTCCGATAACCAGCCCAGCCCCAGGCGGCCACATAAATCCAGCACGGCACTAATAGCCACCAAATAGCCAGCTTCACTTTTATTGTAACCTATCAAAGAAGCAAAAAGAAAGGGGAAAATATAATTAATTATATGTATATTAATTATGTATATATTTTTTGACGAGTGAACGATTATTGGAGTCAGGAACGATTGAACGAATAAGTGAATAACTGAAGCTCAGAGTCTTGGATCTTGAAATCTTAGAACTTCCGTAATTGCAATTATAACAATGTCCTCGTAAAGTTGTAAGGCGTAAAAGCGTAAACTCAAAAACGTAAACTAAAACAACAAAACGCGTGAGAAAAAATTCAAAATTATTTATAAGCTTATGCCAAAATATATATGAATTTTTTTCTACAATGTTTTTGCATAGTTTATTACATAAATTCTATAGCAAAAGATGTGTTACTCACCAATAGATATAACATGTGCGGGCAGGTAGTAGAGCATATAGGGACAACCCACAGACATGAGTGTGACAGAGAGGCACATCAGTATAAAGCTTGGCTCTTGCAGCAAACTTAGATCTATATACATTTCAATGCGTTCACAACAAGTGCGCTTTGACTTCCGTTCATCGTCATCCTCATCATCGTCATCATCGACGGCATCATTATCATCGTCGTCGTCATCGAAAACCACAGTGGACTCAAGCAGTTGAGAGTCGAGAATGCTGCCATCCGTTTGCGGCTGCTGTTTGAGCTCACTGAGATTGCTAACAGGAGTTGGAATCTCCATGCTTTTGCTAAGACCACGACTCACAATGCTAGGCGTTGACAATGGCTTCTCCAAATGTGCCTGAATCTTGCTTATCGTCTCATCGTTGGCAAAAACATTGCGACGCCGGCGACTGCCACGATTTGAATCGGTGCCGGAATGTTTGCGATAGACCCAAGTTGAGTCTGTGCTCAGATCCTCCACGGAGTGCATCAGACCCGAACTGCGAACCTTTTTCATAGGCTTTATAAAGGTGGTTTCACCAATAATGTCCTTGATCTCATCATCGCTCTCCTGTGCGGATTTATCTTGTGCTGCAATTCAAACAAAATGTTGAACTTTTTTAATGCACTTAAATCGTTAAGTTATATGTGCTGTTACCCGCCTGCTTGCTGGAATAGTAGTTTAAATGATTCTGACACTCGTCCAAAAATAAATGTTCAATGAATTTGTCATTCAGCTCGTTGGCACCCACCTCACAGGTGTCCAAGTAGGTGGATGTGGTCAGCATGCCCGTTGTGCTGGGATTGATGTCATCACTCAGGGGCTTTGTAACTGCATCCTGTTCCTGTGCCTTCTCCGCAGCATAGGCGCTAATGGGTCGATAGAGTGTCGCCGAGACGCAAACATGCAGCATACAACCGCCCAGAATAAGTAGAGTGCCATGGAAGCCACAATTCTCAGCCAAATGCTTAATGAGTATGGGCAGCACAAAGCTACCCGCTGCAGTACCCGAAACGCAGATTCCATTCGCCCAAGCTCGATGCTTGTCAAAGTACTGGGAAACAATTACAATGCCTGGCGTGGTCGAGAGACCTCCACCAATGCCTGAAAATAGAAAAGTTACAATTACATTAGAAATTACTTATGGGATGGGAAGTATCTTATTTTAACTACTTAGAAAATTGTACAAAAAGATTTAATTATTTAAGTAATTGAGTATAATTATTGAAAGTAATTGCGCTTCAGAATGTTTATGGTTTATAAAATTTTAACAGAAAAAAGCAAGTAATTAAGTTTTATAAAAGTAATTAATGGTAATTATTCGCTTTAAGGATTGCCTTAAGCAACTTACCTGTTAGTATGCCAAAAGTAAAGAGCAAGTGCAGCAAACTGGTAGCAAAATAGCTTAGTATCATGCCCAGTGAACAAAAAATGCCGCCCACAAAGACAACCGAGCGACAGGAAAAGCGCTGACAAAGTGCACTCGAAAGTGGTGCGAGTACCAAACAAAGTGCCGATAGTATGGCTGGTATCCAGGAGGCCACAGTTGCTGTGGAACTGGGAAATGTTTCCATTATCTCCACATACAGTACACCATACGACTTGACCAATCCGGCAACCCAAAACTGAACAGAAAACGCACCGAAGACAATAAACCAACCATAGCCACCATCCGGTGGCTCTGCCACTGCAACACCACCACTGCTCTCCGTTGTGCTGGTGGATGATTCACGATCCTTGGCCAGCTGCTTGCTGCGACGTGGCAACGCGGGACGTTCCAGCTCCTTGGCACGTTTTAAACATTTACTCCGCGCCGTACCGGATGACGACATTTGTTGCTGCTTGCGCAACTCATGCGATTTGGCTATCAACGGCCGGGCCGTAATGCTCGAGATGGTCAACAGGTTCTCGTTGTCGTCCTCCTCCAGCTCGGATATCTGATGCTCCAGCAGACTGGCGTGCAATGTTCGGGGACAGCAGGGTGCATCCAAGCTAAGTGTGGCGGGTCGCAGTGCTGGCGAGGCACCGCTCGATGGGGATTGCACACACATTGCCTCCATTTGCTTGACATCCAGCTGGGCCAATGGCGGTGCTGCGGGTGGTGCCGACACCACAGAGAAGAGCGAACCACTTGCGGGCTTGTTGGCAACGTGGAAATTGTGTAATACGCCACCGGCTGCACCGTTGAGAATGAGCCCTCCCGACTCGTACTGGACTCCACCAGCTGGGTCCGGTTCACTCGCGCAGTAAACCGATCCCCTTGAACCCTGCAAAAATAAACAATTTAATGCACATACATAAATCCAAATGCAAGCACGCCGACAAATTAAGGAAGCAACAATTTAGACCTATTTTGTTTGGCATAACTAATGTCTTAACGGCACGCGATTTTAGCCGCAGGCTGTATAATTTGAGGATGGATTAAACGACAGCTCTTTAATTTGTGCCATATGTTGAGTATTTAATTGAGTTAACACGTTTATGGGCAAGAAAACCTTCAATTTAAGCCTTTTTTGCTATTGACTTCGTTCTGGCTTCACGAATATTTTAATTATTTAAAGTTGATTTTTTACTATTTATGGATTACCAAGTGATTGTGACGTGAAGACACACTTTGTTTATCATATGCAATTGTAATTACTACATTCATTGCAATCCTAAGCTAGAATTTTGTTTAATGCTTTATAAAGATTATTAAAATACATATTTGTACTAAAACGCCTGGGGGATAAATAAATTTTGGATTTTGACAAAACTATTTTCCAATTTTGTTTCAATATTATAAGCAAAGATGATTACCATAAGAATTAAAAACCTATCCTCATTTTTGAAACTATTTTTTCAAGAAAATCATGTATATATAAATGCTAAAGATTAAAGATAAAATTGCTTCGATTGTGTTCAAATATCTAAGGAATAAGCTCTTATTGCTTAAGTAATTAAGCTTTGAATCATAGTTTCCTAAAGGATTTTAAGATCTGTTTAGCAAAAATGAGCTTTTAAAAGTAGTTTGTTAAAAATAAATAACAAACTATGTAACTAATAATTTTAAGTGGTTAATCGCTTTTATGGGTAACATGATACAGCACTTAATTGTTTGGCATTTATTGTCCTTTAATTGGCTTCATCCTTTAGCAAACATTTTGTCAACAATCCAAACAATCTAGTATAACCATCCTAGCCCAACCCATTTGGCTGATTCATTACCTTTTGCCCAAAGCCAAAGCCCAGATATCTTAATATAATTATTTGCAACTAGTTAAATTATTTGCTCTTGTTACGTTTCTTTTTTGCAGTTTTTGTGGTCGTTGTCTAAAAAGTTTATTTTGTTAAATCGATGCAATAACATTCGTGTCGTTGTTATTGTTGTTCTTGTTGTCGTTTCTGTTGGCTATTAAAGTTTTCCCCCTCGTCATTTGCATGCTGTGCAAAGTTGTTGGCATGACGTCTGGTTATTTTCCACATTTTCATTTGGCTTCTGAATTTTTCGCTCTACTTGTTGTTGCCGTTGCCAGCATTTCAGGGTCAAGTGCAAGGCAGGGCAAAATAAAAACTTAGTCGTGGGAGTCAATGGTAGATATCTGATAAGAAGCACTAAACCAAACAAATTACTGCGGAAATGTAACAAAATAATCCACACAAGTATTTTTGATTACGTAGACATTTTTTGCTTCGAAGGTACTGGAAACTAACAAATATTTATTTTTAACATACTTTTTTTTTTTTTTTTAACTCTTGAAACTTGAAGCAAGTAAATTAAGCATATATGTAGTACCTTTCTAAACAGGTTTTTTCTAATGTTCAAACACTAATAATTATATATGTTAGAAGCTTAAAAGCTCAAAAGTCTTGCAAATTATAAATACAATTGTGCTTTTTGCTGCCCGAAACTTGATGTTATTAATATATTTTCTTGCACTATAACAAACTTAAAGATAATATTGTTAAATTATGTTTTTAGATTAATGTTCAATCGTGTTGTTTGTATTGTTGGGTTTTTTGTGCCATGCGACAAACAAGTTTGTCAATAAATCAATATAATTTGATTTCTAACGTTAGACGCGCATTTACATCAAATTGACATTTAATCTCGGATCATAACAAGTGACTCCGTGGCGCAACGGTAGCGCGTCTGACTCCAGATCAGAAGGTTGCGTGTTCAAATCACGTCGGGGTCAATTCGACAAATTCATTTTTTCATATTTTCTTTGTGAAAAGCAATATTTTTTTGAATAAAAAGATATTTTTTTAACCCTTTCTTGAACCTTATAAGCAGATAAATTAATAGTTTTTTAAAGCTCAACTGAAACTTAGAGTTAAGCATTCGTGAGAACTAAATTGAAATAAGTTTTTAGTTTTAAGAACTGCAACAAGTAAAAGTTTCACAACTGCTCTTAAGCTCAAGTACTCATTTAATTTGTAGTATATATATACAAATATATTGTTTTTTGAATGAATATTCAGCCCACAAGAATGGAGAGCAATGTTTGACAACTTAAAAAGCAATAGCAAAGTCCTTTACCCAACTAAGAAAAGAATCTTTTAAAGGAAACTGTTTGATAAGCACTAAAGAACTTACAACATTATAAACTACACATTAATGTCATTTGAGACATTAAATGACGCCATACAAATAAGGAAATTTATTAACTTTCGCCAAGATGTTGCCACGTAAGCCGTTATAAAGTCACACTACGTATGTACATGAGGCGAAAGTGAATCGGCTAAATGGTTTTTCATTTTTATGTGTAGCTATTAACTGATGCCGCCTGCAAGTCGCTCGTTCCTTGTATCAGGTGACTCATGCAGATTTTCTCGCCCAGTTGGCTATTCAGTACCGTGCCACCACTAATGGTTGCATGCCACATTGATGGAGTCAAATAGAAAAAAAAACAAAAAACCTCTAAGCAAACATGCAACTATTGCAATTCTAGAAAATAAAGGAAGAGCTGCGCTAATGATCTGACTGCCAGGCGACAGATTACTTTCGTTAGCAGCATCCACGCCCTTTGACCTTGTCAGATGTCACAGTGCTTAAGCCCCATTGTTACTGCTGCTGCTGCTGGCATTTGTCTAAAAAACAGCTTAGGCCCGGAAGTTGGTAGGGTGTTGAGTTCTGTGTGCCGAGTGTCAATGTTGTGTTACACATTTTCAATTTCGTAACATCTCATGGTCCTGACGCAATCTAATGAAATGAAAAAAAACTTTCTGTGGGTGCTTGGGTTGGCAAACTTGCCCCAAATGACATTGAAACGACAGGCTTAGAAAAACAAAAGTTTCACTTGTTGATGTTTACATGTTTATTAACTTGAAAAGCTTGTGGCTCGGGTTTAGAGATGACGGCTAAAACTTTATAAGGCTTAGAATACTTTTAGTTAGTAGCTTGGAGTCTAGAATTATAATTACAAGTTTTCGATTTGATGGCAAAGCATTTTTAGAGCTTAAAGTCTTTTCAAAATCTGTCATTTATTGCGTTGAGAGTGAAAATAATGTTTTTGCAATAAAATGTTTTTCTTAAAAATCAGTTTGTGTCTGACGAATGCTTACACTTCAAAAAATAAATGATTGTGAAAGGTTTTTTATATAGCATTAATTATTTATCCTCAAGCTTTTTGTTTCCTTTACCCCAAATACTACATATGACAATTTTAGCAGATGTGAGGCATTATTATAGCTAACATATGAAGGCCACATATGTTTTTTACTACGCATATGTGTTGGCCCGGCTTTGACCCATTGTTATCTGGCATTAGCTACTCTATTGTTTACACGTATTCAACTCATTTGATTTTCTTTGGATTTTCCTCATTTCTCTCATTTTTTGGGCATTTATAATGCGCATGCTCACCAAATTCGTAAATGATGCCAGCGAAACGACATCAAACTACTCTACCTCAATATTTTTTTGCTCACAAATAAAATAGTAAATCAGACGCGTTTCTTGACCTTAGCTGTCAGTAGGCTGTGCAAAAAGCCTAATGAAACATCAGCTGCATAGCCTCTTTGGCCAGCTGGCTTACCTGTAAATGCCATTCACGCTGCAGGGATGACATTGTTGTTGTCGTCGTCCTTTGTGGAATGTTAAGCGTCTACGCTGATGGATTTCTTGTTGTTCGCGTTGTTGTTGTTGTTGCTTGGGGCGTTTTTGTTGTGCACCCAAATGCATTGGTTTAGCTCTGTGTTGGGCCGCACACACACACAAAAAAGGCAGCACAAAGGACAAGTTGGCCCAATTTTAATAATATCCCTAAGCGGCACACACACGAGGCGTATGCGTAATGCCTTCAAGCTTATGTTTTGGCACTAAGTTCTTAATATAATTAAGTTATTTTATTTTTGTTGGTAAGGCTTTGCAGGAACTTGTTTCTTTAGCTATTAAATGTCCTTTATAAAAACGGTTTTTTTTTAAGATTTTTATTTATGTCATTTTTATCATTTTTTGTTTGTTGCATTAATAGAAAAGCGCAGCAGCTGCTTTTTGTTCAGCTGTTTCCGTTTTCGCTGCTGCTGCACAAAAACTCAAACACACACAAAAACTGCACCCCAGTGTCTGTTCAACAAATTCTGCTACTAATCGATACAAACTTATATTTTGTTGCAAATTTGCGACTGAAAACAAAATGCTTAACACAGTGCTGCAAATAAATCTATAAGCACTTGAATGTTTATTCAAGTTCTGTTCTGCAACAATTACAACAATTTCCCTGTTACGCCTTACACAATTATTTGCGACTCTAAAAATGTGTTTTTTACAAATTTTGATTTTCTTCCTTTTCTTGCTGACCAAGTTTGTCTGTGTGGTCCAAAGCACTGCGTTGTACTGGCCCAACCGAATGTCCTTTGACTGCCTTTGAGGCTGTGACAAAATTATATTTCTCTGTCGATTTGCCAAAACTCAACTTCAACACACTTAGGCATCGTGGTCAAGTTGAATTTCGCTCAGTGGCGTATGTTAAAGTTGAATTTGACAATGAGAGCCAATCGTTTGTTATTCCTTTTGTTTTGCTCGGCATTTTTGGCCGCTTGTTTCAGTCTGCGCCTACATAGCCGGCCATTTGGGTTTGTATTTGGCTTGAAGTTTTTGGTTAATTATCGAGTATATACAGTCGAACTTCCATATAACGAAGCTCAAGAGAACAAGAAAAAACTTCGTTATAGAGAAATTTCGTTATATAGAATGGGTTTTTGACTGAATCAAATTGCAGGGTTCTGATTTTTGACTTCGTTGTATAGAAAATTCGTTAAACGGAAGTTCGTTATATGGAAGTTCGACTGTACAAATGGAACGTTGTATACCACATGGTCAAGAAAATTACTGTGAAATTGAGTTGAAAAAATATTTTTTTTTGCATGTATATTTTATACAAAAATTTACATGCATATGTATGTACAAATATACTCAATGCAAGTGATGCTTCTCATCCACTGTCCATTAGACGTTTGATTGTCAAAATAAAGCCTGCAAGCTATGGTATCATCAAATTTAATAAATCTGATAATCCGTATCCGTATGTGTTTATCCATTATCCTTACTTATAGTACTGCAACGCAGAGCAACACTGAGAAAATCACATGGCCAATCGAAAGTATGCAAGGATGTCAATGTATTATGAAACTATTTTTTTTAATTTCTTTACGTTTGCATTGAAGACATTAAAGAAGCGTTATCTATGGTTTGGAGTGTCTTCGAATTTTAATAAGAGAATTATTGGCCTATTAACCAGAACAATCGTAAAAAGTGGTTTTTATATAAATTGTACTAATTGGAGTTTGGCACAATAACGGAGATGTTATTAATAGTAAGTTTTTAGTAGTCTTAAAGTTTCTTCAACAACTAAATTTGCTTTAGTTGAATAAACGAATACGATTAATGGAAAATAGTATATTTATAAAAATAAAAAAATCGCTTTAGTCTATTTGTAGGATGTTCTCTCTGTGTTAATTTAGCCAGAGCAGCCACGACAGCCGCAGTGGACGCACTCAACAATGCGTCCTTCCTCCAGCTTCGATTTGGGCACACGACAAATGCAATTTGTGCCAAAATTCGTATCCCTTGTTTGTATGCAACGCAGGCAGCACAAATTCTCATAGCCAGACTTTTTCCACTTGGCTATTAGATTGCAATCGGCTATCTTCTCCTTAAGGCAATAGTCGTACAGTTCCCGACTGATGGCCTTGCGGCGATAAAAGAGATCGTAAATGTAGCGCGTTTTCTGATGATGTATTTTGAAGATGGGCCACAACGATTCCGTAATACGTTTGCCCTCGTGTGGTTCTGTTTCTGCTTCCCGCATTTTCTGCTCCAACTCCTCCAGCGTCGGTTCAATTAGCTCCCAGCCATCTGGTGGAGCTTTGCGACTGCGTCGCACTTTTGGCATTATATTATTAAATTAATACGTAAAATAATAAGTTATAGACTTGTTGCTCACACATAAAAATGAAATGAGATAAAATGTGGCAACGCTGCTAATCAACTAAAATACATAGACAAAATAAGGTAACGCATTGTCAGCGAGAAGATATATTATTGAGAAATCTGCTTGCTGACTGTAGTAAAGAAACTGAGTAAATATTCGGACAACACTCTTATTTCGGTTTTAACAACAAATATCATAAGATTATTTGCTTTGCACATGCATTCTCGACCACATTGTCTAGTAGAACCTGAAGCCAATGACATCAAATTAATAACTAGCTGAACAACTTTTTTCTGTCTGGCAACATTTTAAAGAGCGTGCTGCCAACCTAAGCAAGCTATCTGCCGGCTGGCAGGCAAATAACAGCTGTTCGCAGCAAACATTTCTCAACCAAGTGGTATTCTAAGAATAAACAATTCAATTGAAACGACAATAATAATGTACGCAATTTAAAATATAGCACAAAGTCAAAACCAACCAAACAAAAACATCGCTTACAAATGGATCCCGTAGTGTTCTTTACAGTACTAACGTCAATCTATGGCGTTATGTACTTCTTCGATCGCTTCTTTAAGGTGTGTTTTTTTTGGCAAGATTATAAACTAATTGTTTATATCAAAAGTACTTTTTATTTTTTTTGTTATTAGAGCTGCATGCACTACCCATACGATGCCTTTCTACGCAACACCGGACTGAACGTTCAATTTATGAGCCTCCACTGGCATTCCAGTGCCAGCGCCTTTAATCGCATGTTAATACGTTCCACGGCGGGAAATAGTTGTACCCGAAGTTTTCTAGTCAAAAGTTTTAACATGGGTGTACTGTTATCCTTTCTGCTGTTACCAGTTGGCATTATTTTGCTCATTATAACAATATTTAATGGCAGCGATCCGGCAGCAGCAGCAGCAGGAGCAGCTACAACGAAAGCGCCCACAGTGCAACTGGAAATATTGTTGCCTGGCGTTAACTTGCCGCTGCAGGAGATTGGCTATTATATAGCCACCTTAATAATGTGTACAGTGCTCCACGAGCTGGGACATGCAATGGCTGCAGTGCTGGAGGATGTCCCGGTTACCGGTTTTGGTTTCAAAGTAAAAATGTTTTTTTTTTATCAATTCTTGTAACTTGATTAATTTTATACCTTTATTTTTATAGTTATATTACTGCCTGCCCATGGCCTATACGGAGCTCTCGCATGATCATTTAAATAGTTTGCGCTTCATACGCAAACTTCGCATTTTATGTGCAGGCATTTGGCATAATTTTCTGTCCGCCTGCGTTTGCTATCTGTTGATCTCCACCCTGGGCATAACAATGTACCCGTTTTACGCCAACAATGAAAATGTGATTGTCACGGAACTGGCAGCAAAATCACCGCTGCGTGGTGAACGTGGTCTACAGCTAGATGATGTGGTTACCCAACTAAACGATTGTCCAATCAGCGGAGAGGATAGCTGGTTAAACTGTTTGAAGCAAGAGGGACTGGCGCATCAGCAACGATTGGGTTACTGCGTCAGTTCAGATTTTATTCGACTCAACGATGAAAGCATTGATATTGCCCATCATAATGCGGATGGACGTTTGCAGTGCTGCGATGAGCGTAATCCCAATGTCAGCTGTTTTGAGTACATAGAGGATGTGAATATGGCTGCCCCGGCAGAGATACCACAACATGTTTGCCTGCCCATGCGTCGTACGCTGGAGGATTCTAGTGGTTATTGTCGAGCTGGTGCTTGTGCGCAAGGTTTCTGTCTGCGACCAATGTTTCTCAATAGAACGAGTGTGTTGATCTTCAAGCGACGGAATCTGGAGCAAGAGGAGCTGCCTCCAGTTATGTATGTGGGTCAGGCAAGAGATGTCCTGCGCACTGTCCGCATATCTGGATTTGTGCCACGATTTAAGCTTTTAAGTGCCGCCTGGCCAGATGCCATTTCCCTCCTGCTAGGCTACAATGTGGTCTTTAGCATTGGCCTGGCTCTAATTAATGCCATACCATGCTTTGGCTTTGATGGCGCTCACATTACAAGCACTGTGATACACAGCTTTCTGGTTGGTCGCGTCCAGGAGCATGCAAAGCGTGATCTTATTTCCTTGATCATAACCAGTGTGGGTTCGCTGCTCTTTGGACTGGCATTGCTTAAAGTCGCCTGGTTGAGTCTCCTGCGGCCGCTGCTCTAAAGTGTTCTTTCAGTTAACATTTAACAATGCAATTACGTACTTACCTACAAAGTAGCGAATTGTTAACGGTGTTGACATGTACCAAACAAAAAAATCTGACGCTAGACTGCTTTTCTCACACACTTACACATCTCACGGACTTACTAAACAGCGAATTGTAGCACCTCAAAGATTTTCCTTAGCATTTTTTTAAGGGCATCGATATTAATTTCAAGCTGTTTTATTCATATTTATGTAGAACGTATTTATGGTTGTAACTCGAAATCATCAACTAAGTTTGTAAAGCTCAAATATAAAAGATCAGGCCTTTTCCTCATTTTGATGCGTTTGTTCCACTCAATTCAAGGCTAGTTTGCAGTTCAGTTAGACTGCGTCTGCCGCTTTGGATTAACATCTTAATGGCAATTTCATCGGTTTGATTGCGGTTTAAATTGAAGTCATAACGTGCCCAATCTCTTAGCTCCCGCTGGCTATGCTTATCCGGCACCATTCGTGTGGCGCGCCAGATTTCTCTATACAACTTGAGCACCTCCTGGCGCAGCATGAACTACAAAATTGAAATTTAATTAGTCATTGTCTTATCTTATTTAATAACTGCTGCTCACCTGCTTTAAGCTAAGCGCTGCTTTAGGTAGTTTAGACATTTTTGCATCTCATTTAAAATAACTCTGACTAATTGTCGGCTTTGCTTTATAATTTTATTTTTAGTTGATTTTTCTTGTCAGCTGTCAAAAGCAGCTGATTTGGCTTTGCAGCTGTTTTTTGTTTTGCTCACAGCTGATGCTCTCTTCAGTTTTAAGAGCATGCGCTCTTGTGTCTTCGAAAGATTTTGCGTTTACTGCACAAGGCAAAATCAACAATGTGATTTTTGAAAGTAAATTGAAATAGTATTTATACTAATGTGACAGAAAACATGTTTTTGAGTTGACATAATAATAAATTTAAACTAAATCTTAGCTTTTAACAATAGAATTGGATTTTCATACAATATATATTATTGAGTAAGCTTAATATTATGCTAAATGCGTTTTTAGTATGCGCTAAATATTAAAAAAGATTTTAAATTAAAAAAAAATGCATTGTCGCAATTGACCCCGACGTGATTTGAACACGCAACCTTCTGATCTGGAGTCAGACGCGCTACCGTTGCGCCACGGAGTCACATGAATGATCAAGCGCTAAATGAATACAAAACCTGATTGCGTTAACCAGTCGTATGCTTATTGTAATTTTAGACTCTAAAATTTAGAGTGATTAACTAAAGAGCGAAAACAATATAGGAATGCCTCGTGTTTGACATAGACAAAAGCACAATTAAAGAATTTAATGCAATTTTCATCGGCTGTCACGAATTTTCATTAGTCAGGCTATATACATAGGATTGTATTAGAATTTAATTTGTTTGGCACTTGCATAGCAAAGACAGATATTAATTTAATCAAACACAAACATTGCTTAAGTGCTTAATTTATCGTATGTAATTGCATTGTTTTCATTTTGATGGACACGCCAGCTGCTTTTGCATTATATTTATGCTTTTGTTCTCTCTCTCTCTTATTGTTTGATTATGATGTTCTACTTATATATGTAATTTAGTTTTAATTATATTATATGTACATACTCGTAAATACAATGATGCATATGCAAAAGCACAGAACAGGCGGCAGACAAGTTAGTAGCTGGCACTATCTTAGCCAAATGGGTTCCAGGTACGCCGATGTTAAGGGCGACGACTGGCACTGTTCCATTTTGTGCTGATATAATAAAGTATTTAGTACACGTTACTGAATGGTAAATTTGTCCATTTATTCGAGTCTTTTAGTGTTGTTGCCAGCTGTTTCTTGCAAATGCCATAAACATGTCTCGTTACCAATAGTTAACAATCAAGCTAAATGACAAAGGGTCTAACCAAAATCTATGTATGATGAATGCTGACTTGTTTTAATTATTAATCATTCTCTTTTCTATACAAGATGTTTTTTATTTAATAATTCGGATTTGCTTTCGTAAAATATTTTAATTTTGTCTCTAAAATCGAAAAAATTTGTTGAATGGTAGAAAATTGTCTGAAATAATTCAACATTTAATTTGTATGCCTGACATCAAATATAAAAATCAAAAAGTAATCTGAAATAAATAATTAAATGTTTTAAAATTAATATAATTATGATGTATTTTCTTTTTTTTAGTATTTAGTTCACTAAATTCTTAAATGAATGTTGAAAATGTTTACATTTTTACATGTTTTTAATATTTTGCTTATTAAATCTCAGATATTTAATATAACTCCCTTAAATCTATTTTGCATTATATAATTTTTAAGCAATTAATATCGTTTCATTAATAATGCATTAACAATTGAATATTTGCAATTAACTCAAAGTGCAATGCCGCAATGCAACTTACAAACAATTTTGAATAAATTAAAGAAAATTAGACATAACACAATAATAAATTTTTCAAAAATAAGGAAAAAAACTACAAACGAAACGCAGAAACAACAAATACATGCAACAAATCGAGCAGGTAAGCATGCAGCAGCCACACGATGCAATTTATTTATAGATAACTTAGTTGTTGCATCCACTGCAATATGAAAATATGCAATACCAAAAGAGAGATAAAACAAGAGAGACAGATTGAGAGAGAGAGAGAGAGAGAGTTTTAGTTTTCGTTTTCATTTTCATGAGACGGAAAAATCTTCTTAGTCGCCTCAGTGCCTAACTTTGACTCATCTAACAGTGCATCGAATGGGTTGATTGGCAGGGGGATAAGGGATATATGGCCAACAAATACGTCATCATCTTCAAGTAGCGTACTGGAATGGGGACCCACAGCTGCGCATACGCAGCAGAGGCCAAACACGGAACACAGCAATGGCAGAGCTGCAGCAGCGACGCTTTGCAATGCACAGTGGAGTTCATAGCAAAGAATTGAATGTAATTAAACTTAATATAGAATTCGAGTTGGTCTTTTAAAAGCAATACAAAAGAGGTCTTGAATTCATTAAATAGAAATTAAGTAGGAAAAAATATTGTTATTGTTTATTCATTAATTTTGATTGACTAAACACACTTTAAAACATAAAAATATCGTAGGTTGACATTTTCTCAGCACGCATAAGCGAATACAGGCATTTTCTAAATGCAAGCAAACGAAGGCATGATGTTAATTGAAACTCCTTTTTAATTAGCAGTTAACCCAATAAGCATTCCAAAAACTGAATTTTTAACCATATTTTACCAGATATCTTTAAAGCTGCACAACTGTAACCCAAAAACACATGTATTATACCACTGTGCCGCAGAGCCAACGGCGCTCAAGTAAAATTCACATGCCAGTGGCCGCCAGCGTCAAACGTTCATGAAACGCGGCCGCGTGCGGACGTCGGTTGGAAGCGAACGCATAAGTAAAGAAGAACGAGAGAGAATCGCAGCTAAATAATCTCAAAATCGTTTCGAAAAAAAAGCAACAACAACCAACACATATACTCAGAATTTAGTTCGTAAAATCGTAGACTCGTATTGAATACTAGTGTGGATGTGAAAAGTGAAAATGAAATACAAAATTGAGCATTGGGCTTGATTTTCCTTGACGTTCGGTTTTGGTGTTTGCTGTAAAATCGAAAACAAAAAAGAGTAGAAAATAAAAAGAAAAATATAAGCATACGAAAAGAAAGGCAATTGTGAGTGAGAAACGGCCGTACATACAAATAAACATCATGTCGAAAAAAATATAAAGCTATTTTTGGAATATATATTGGACAAGCGCGTTGCATTGAAATTTTTGTTTTTTCTCCATCTTAAAGTGAATAACCAAGAAAATATAATATGTTATTAAACATGTTACAATATATCATTAAAAATTGCAACTCCTTGAACTGTATTTACAATATTTAACGCCATAAAAAATCATATCAAAAACGGAAAAAGAGAAAACACATTAACAGTTTTTATAAGCAAACAATGCGACGCAAAATTGAAATGTTTTCAGTGAGCCAACATTTTTATAAAGATCAACAAAAGAAATCACATTCAAATCGAATTCATATAAGCAAATAATCAAATAAGTTAAATAAAAAGGAAAATTGAAATATGGCTTTCAACAGCTTAAACTAATTGCATGCCAGATAATATATTATGGATTGTGTTATTATCTTGGAACTAAGTTTGAATAAAACTATGAAGTGGGAATTTTATTTCAAGGTTGAAGAATTTAAATAATCTGCTGAACAATTGTTGATTACATTAATGGGTTTTATTTGTTAAAAACTTTTATCGTTCAGATGTTTTCATATGCAGAATTTGATCTATTGATTTTCGGATGTTTGCTGTCTTTTTTAATCGAGTTTTTGTTATAAATTCTTTGAATTCGCGCTTAAAGTTCTTATTTTATTTGTTGTTTTGTATTCTTTTTGTTTGCTACATACCACAATATCCACTTGGCTCTTGTTTGTGGCAATTTGTTATTGTAGTAAAATGTATTTTTGTATTTGTACTGTATTTGTTATTGTATTTGTATTTGTATTTGTATTAGTCTTGCTGTGTGTTATGCGATAGGTGGTAGCGTTTCGTATGGGGTATTAAATTACAAGACACCAAAGTGCGCGCGAACCAAACACGCTCACACGCACACACATACGAATAAGTACACACACTGACAGATACAAATACACGTTTTGGTATATAAATACACCGCCGTCTGCTTGCGTGCGTATCATCCAATGGATGCGAAACAATATGCAAAGCATACAAAGATACAAAAAAATAAATAAAACGAAAAAAAAAAACCAAAAACCGAAGCGCTCTGTGAAAATTAAGAAGACGCTGTAATTAATAATGGCCTCAAAATAAAAAAAGCATGTTAAAAAAATACAAAAACTAAACCTGGGCATCATTAGATAGGCGTGTATAGCAAATGATTTTGGCTCAAGTTTTTTTACAAGAAGATGTAACCCATTCAATGATTGATCGCCGATCCAAGAATGAGAACATCTTTTAAGTCAAAAGCCATTTGCAGCAAGTACCGCAATAATAAATTTTCTAAAAAAAGTTCAGCAGATTACTTAAGTATGATTCATTAATAATTAAAATAGAAATTCCTTCACTAAACTGCATTAATTGACAAATCAAATTGCTGCCTCGTCTAACTCGCAAATATTTCTCGCGTTTCAGTTCAATCAGTCGAGTTAACACTTTACGAAACGACAGCAGTTAACAATGTCAGCCAAAACGTCACCGTCTAATTCGCGCGATGCCAATGTGGCAGCGGCAGCAAGCGTTGTGCCACCAAATGTGGCCGGCGGCGTTGTTCAAATCAAAAAGGAGCTGCCCAGCGATGAGATAAAGGTAAATTTTATGAATGAACGAGAAAAACTCGCAAAAACAAATAAACCTCTCACAATTTTCACCTTTAATATTAAATGTTTGGCACAAATACACTCAAAGTATTGAAGAAGAAGAAGTAAAAACAACATAAAAACACATTTATAATTGATTACTTCTGTCTGCACATCGTTTTTGAATATGTATTATTAAATAACAAGGATGCAAAAATAATAAAAAATAAAATTAAACAAAATGTGCGTTAAAAAGAACACGAAAATATATGAAATGAAAAATTAGCAAAACATTCAGCAAATATATACACATGTTTTTAGTTTAGTTTTTCTTATTGCAGTTGAAATGTTTTTGTTGGATTTAAAATGATTTGTTATTTATGGTTTATTTTTGAAATATTTCTATGCGATTTCTTAGGTTAATAATAAGCAGAATTTGTGGTTAAGAGTGAAATCTACACTTTAAAAGAAAGTACATAACTTCATTCTTTTCGCCTAAACTATCTAAGTTTCAATTATCTTTAAAGTACTTTTTATTTTATTTAAGATTCTATTATATCTCGTTTTGAAAAATATCAATGTAATGTTTAAACATGATCCGAAAAATAGTATTTTGAGTTTTTAAGTATCTGACGCTTGGAAACATATAGTACTTTCGTAAACTTTTAAGGGTCATTAGTGATTGATATACATATATTTTTTTTAGAATCTCACAAATTAAATTTTTATAAAAATAGAAACACTTTTGAAGGTTTTTCACTAATTATTGTCTCAATAATAAATTTCACATAAATTGTTTCTAAACAGCAATGCTTATTACTTAAACGGATCAATTATAGTCAATAAAATCTGTTCATCATTAGTGTTCAGTTACTGAATAAATGGAGTTCTAAAAATAAAAACAAACTTATTTTAAATATGCTTTAGCTATGAGTTTTATGCATACATATATTCTCGAAATACCTTTAAAGCATCCCAACATAAAACCAGCAATAAATACAGTTTGTAAACAAAATTCATAAGCTAAATACCTGGAATCAAAATGCTCGCAGTGTCAATTACAGTTTCCATGATGATGAGCGCATTTCGAAATTTGAAATATGCTGCAGCATTGATAAGTTCACTTCTATCTCTGTACAAAATGTCCCCCTCCCCTCGCCACCCATCAAATCCCACAAACCAACAACTGCAGTTTTAAATTACCATAACAGAGAATTCGCAATAACATTGTTGCGCTTAGGATACTGTGCCTACAATTGTGTTAGGTGGCAACCTCTTCCACCGCCTCGATATTGTAAACGGAGCTTGCATGTTTGTTCCTAGCAGCGACGTCGACTGCGTCGGCGTTGAAGTCTAGCAATTACGTTTACGCTAACATTGTGCGAGAGAGGAGTTAACTGTAAACCGAAGCACCGCTGGTAATTTTATATTGATAAATTTTTATAATCATTTTAACGAGTGAGTGAACGAATGCCACACTCTCTAGCTCTCTGTGTGTGTGTGTGTGTGTGAGTGTGTGGGTTGCAAATAGACGCAGACTGCCTGCCTCTGTCTCAGTCTCCCATCGTCTCAGTATCGCCTTTTACCTCGTTTTGCCCCTACCCCATTATCCTACCACCTCTCTTCTTATCTGCTGTGTGTGAGTTTTTTTGCCAAATGAGCAAAATTAATTTAATGCCAGAGACCCGCGAGAACGACAACAACAACAACGATGACGGCGGTCTCACAACATTTTTGTTACTGTTGTTGTTGTATTTGCACGTGAAATCGGATCGGTAAATTGAAATTGTAGCCGCTGGGCTTGCAGTTGAGCGCAATGATATTATTAAACAGAAAAATTATTATAATGAATGAGCTGCGTTTGGGATTAAGTTCAGGTTGCTTTTTTTTCGTACGTTCGTTCGTTGGGTCTGCAACTTTGCTTAAATGCCGTTGAAGTGGGCGTTTTGATGGAAATGAAAAGTTGGCAAACTTACAAAAAAAACAAAAGAAAATAAATTGTATTTCCATTAAAAATATATGTATGTGTGTGTTTCATATTCAAAATGCTGTTCTGGGTAGAAAGAAGCTTAAGAAGGTATAATAAAAGACTGATTCTTAATTTATAATTGAATGTGTTACTAAAAATCTTAATTATTGATGTCTTACAATATTTAAAACTATTAATTCAGGTGATTTATCATCGTACGATTAAAACTGCAAGAAAAATTACATAATTGACATTTTAAAACTCTTTGTGCAACATTTTTTAACATTCAGCCCAACTCCAAACTTTACCCCAAACTGTTACCCTTCAAAGTATGCAACACTTTAATGTGCATCACATTGTAGTAATAATTATAAACTATTGAAATTTTATTCGCTTTTTACTCGTCTGGAAGCATAATTACAAGCTGCATTTGCTGCTAAGGGAAAAAACAAAGAACCGAACGAAGGATTAAACAGCAAGCAGACAAACCATAATAACAGCCCAATAATAACAACAACATTAACGCGCCTCATGGGTGCAATTTGATATTACTGTGGTAAGACGATATGCTTCAAGGTTTCCGCTTTATGACAGCGACGGGTTTCTCCGTTCGAAACCGGAGCAAAACAAACGTCCCTATTTCACCGTCAAGGATGTGCAAGGCGGGAAAATAAGTATAAAGATTTCGAAAGTTTTCAATACACAACTGAAATCAGAGTTTTGAATATTCCATTAGTTATACTTGGTTCAAGTCTCTTTGTTCTCAGTTAGTGATTAACCATCATTACAAATATTAAATTTAGCAAAGATTTGTAAAAAAATTTCGATTTCTTATTGTTGTCGAAATGAAACCAAATAACTTCTTGAACAGACCTCGTATGCAACTCGAATAATGATCAATTTCTGTGCGTTGTGCAAATGAAATTAATAACTGTCTGTACACGTCATAAATGATTTTGACAAATAGAACAATTGTTATTTAAGCCTTTGTACGTCTTAGGTCATATACCAGCATAATATGAAGCTTATTACTAAATCATATCAATTCCCGTTCAGTATTACATCATAATTAAAGTTAATTACATTAATTAGTTAAGAAATAATCACAACAACCTGAAGAGCTTAGCTTTAAACTATCTATAAACTTGAAGGTAATGGTTTATAGCTTAAATTCAAATATCTTTTTAACATTTTCGAGAAATCCATTGTTATTATTATATAGTTGTCATCCACTCACTCTCTCTTTCTTTCTTTGTCTCACTCTGTCTATTTTTTTAAACTATTTACTTACACTTGCCCACACGCACAGTTCATAGAAACATCCAACCCAGTTATTACCTTCTACTTTATGTTTTGTAATAGTGCAGAAAAGCAATCGGATTGTGTTACAAACACAATGACATCGCTAGCCTAGCAGCCACTCAGGGACAACAGCAAACCCCACCAGGAGGGGATTGGAGGGGTCACTTTGCTTAGGAACACGCATAGATCAAATGACGCAACAGCAGCAGAACTTTTATAACAGCGTACCAGATTGGGTTACAAACAAAATAGAATATGATAAATTCTATACGAAAACACCAGCAAATGCAGTTGCTCTCGAAACACACACAGAAAAAGAGACAGTGAGAGAGAAAGAAAGAGAGCGGGAGTAAGATTAGGCCCCATGTGATGCCAGCATCATTTGGATATGGCAGCTCCTATACGACGACAGGTGGCGCTAGTTAGTTAGAACGAAATGACTTGAGATCAAATTAAAATAACGTTAATTTAATTTGAGCCACTGAATGGGCGGCATTATGCAGGCCAAGTGTACAAATAGTACCCTGACCTGCTCTCTCCTGTTGATTCCACCACCATGCATCAGATGGCGCTCGAGTGCAGCTGCCATCAAGTGCAACGAGAGACCTTTTTGTGTGACGAGACTCGAGTTTGGAGTTGAGTTGAGTGAGTAATAGAAATCCACAAAGAAATAGCTAAAAATAAAGGCACAAAAGCCTTGTCGAATGGTGAAAGAGAGAAATTCTACGAAGAACAGAAAACTAAATTAGCTAAAATTGTAACTAACTCGAATGCGAAACAATGTGTAATGAGAGATATAACAAACTTGCTTTCTCTGCTCTTACGCCTTATATCTGTTTCTTTCATTAAATTAATATCTCTCCTACGCTATCTTTTTATATATCCTTCCGTGCGTCTGTCTGTCGCTGTCTTTCAAAAAGTTTCTTTGTTTCGTTAACTCCGGTTTCTCTCTCGCTCTCAATCTTTATCTTATATTAAATATATAACTTTCTTTTTCACTCATTCATCTTTAACTTTTTCTATCTCTATCTTAATCCCTATCTTTACTCCATTCTCTTTCACTCTGTCCTGTAAACACAATTTGTCCCCAAATTTGTTCCCTCTTTTAAACATATATTCTCATAATTTTTTTCTCGCTCCCACACTAAAAGAACTCTCCGCCATTTTCTTACTCTATCATTTATATATATTTTTTAAGCACATATTATCTATTTCCTTCGCTTTTTCTTTCTTAACCTAAGAACTACTCTCTATTTTTCTATCTCTCTTTATATTAGTTAAGTTTATTGTTTCATCATGTTAGCTATTTTTTATTGTCATACTCTGTCTCTAGTATTGTTTATAGTTTACTCAGTTCTCAACCAATCTTCTCAAAAGCCCAAAAGGTCATTGTAATACAATATACATCGACATTAACAATCCTATACATTTACAGTTCCATATAGCTTAGAGAGTCAACCCATATACACACAACACTAAAATGAAATAAAATATTAAGTTGCAAAACAACAAGACATGAGGAGAACTGAAAATTCACACACAGAAATTACAGACATACAGAGACAGAGAGCTCCCAAGTATATGTCATGTAAGAATTCAAAAGAAGGACGCGCGTCATTCAATCCCGAGCTATCGATATTCGATTACAACAAACCGACTGACACACATACATACATATGTATGTTTGAATGTGTGTATGTTTATGTATAAATGCAAAGGTGCTTTACCGTTGAGAGAACTAGCGTAATTCTAGAATTTGTTATTTTTATTAATATTTTTGGGGTTGTGTTGACGACTGAGAATGGGCTTGAGTTCGCCCATCTTCCATCTTCCATCTTGTATTTCTTGGCAACTTGCTGCTCTCTGTTGCAGCTTGGTTAAGTTCATTTGAGTTTTAGAACCAAAACAACAGCTCTCAGCTGAGTACAGAGTTCAGTTTACTAGCACTACGACTACTGGGTTCAGGGTGAGTTATTATAAGCGTATTGGGTTGCCCATCGTCTCCGTCGTTAGCCATTGCCAGCGTATACTTTACATTATTCTATTAGGTTTCTTTTTGAGTAACCCTAGACATGTATTAATGTGGCCGACTCGCATAACACTAGCAGCAAACACAGCGCACTAAAGCAACTACTAGCTTATAGTGGCTGGTGGTATAACAATGTCAAGAAATAGAGTTAACTACAAAAGTGGAGTAAGTTTAGAAAGGAGTTGCCTTAAAGGGGTTTTTGCTTTTGCCACAAGTTATAAACGTTAAGATTAGCTTTATTAGATAGAAATATAAATGAATTTAAATGAGTTTTAGTATAGGATGTTATCTGATAGTTCTGATTTATGTAGGAATCAATGTCATCAAAGAATTTTTTAAAGTACATCAATAACACTATGTGAAGTAAATTTAGTTTTCTATCGAAGTATCAAAATAATATTTTAAATCAATATTTGTCAAGAAAATTTATCTACCACGCAAAGATAGTTATTTTTTACGTCAGGGCTCTAAGCTTTATTAGAATAAAATATATATATCTAATACTTTTTCTTAACAAAATCACTTTACTGTACTTTGTGAATAGTTTTAAACCTCAGCTTTTCGCTCAGTGTGCAGTGTGCAGTTGCTCTTGCCAGCCGTTGAAGTGGCTCTCGAAACGGGAACAGGCATTTGGATCTGGACTTACAAAAAACGAAAAGCCAAAAAACAAAAAAATCATAAAAGAAGATATATACTCGTCAAGTCAGCTCGAGTTCATTTGCGATTCATAATAAAAACGTAAATTTGATATGTTTTTGTAAAATGAGATTTTTTGCGAGACTTAACAGACAGCAGAGGGGTTGGGAGGGATATAGGGGTATAGAGTAGATCAGAATGTTAAAGGCAACGAGACATTTGCTGGCAGCAATTGCCAACTGTATCTGTCAGATACTTTAAGCAACAAATTTAAATGGAATTTGAACAAAAACAAGATATATGTATGTACATATATGAGGAAATGTTTTCGAGAATGCTAAGAGGAAACTTGAATATATCAACCAGACTAAAAAAAGATACATCAACTCAAGAACAAGAACAACATGAAAGGGCGCATAAAATTTAATTTTTTAATTAATTGACTTTTATTCGCATTTTGGTTTAGAATTTCAGTGCTTGCAATGAGCACAAGTTTAAATGTCAAGGAGGCTGACTACGATTCCTCAATCCCCCCTCCCTCTCTCCGTTCTTTGTATTCACTCATTGTGCCCCTCAAGCGGCAAACAGCCACCGCAGCCACCGAGCTCCAAAATGAACGCACAAATCAGAAATTAAAAACCAAACATAAATTAACAGTCAAATGATATTAAAAACCAACAACAACAGACAGACATAGCACACTTAAAGCGACAGAGTCGACTACAGAGAGTGAGTGAGTGAGAGAGAGAGAGAGAGAGAGAGACGCGTAAGTATCATGATATGCTAAAAAAAAAAAAAAAACGAGCCAACAGCAAAATTTGTCTCCGATTACCCAGCACAGTTGGACTTGGACTGCGAACTGCCAAACTGAACTTGAGACGGGCGTGCGTCTCCTTTTGCCTATAGTAAGCTCTTCCTTTCCCCCCCAACGCACACACACACACCCAACCCCTCTCCTACACCACAGTCGAGGTCGCACCTGAGGCGTGTAATCGATATGCCTTGCAGCCAGTCACAAGATTTTTATCGTGCGAATTGTTAATACTCTACACACAGTCAACGAAACATTATATAAAAAAATAAACCAGTCAACGCTACACTTGAAACAAGAATAAAATAAATTGTATTTTGTACATAAACTAAAAGAAAACCTTGCCTTACAACAACAAGCTTTGAATATTAGTTATTTCATTATGCTCTCGTATGGAAAAAGTTATTCAGGCCATTATTCTGCAATATTTGTCGGCTATAGATTTCTTTTAAAACAAATATTTAAAGTCTTCACAACATCTCGTTAACAAACTCGTATTCCGTGCAGTGCATTAACTTGGCCAATGTCGAGCGAAGAGTGCGGCAAGAGGGGGGGGTAAAATTATGGCTGAGGGCTTGCAAGGCAAGCGAGCGTGTGATATTTTTTCAATTGCAAGACTTTGTGGCAGACAGACATACAGAGAGAGTGAGAGAGAGAGAGAGAGAGAGAGACTTGCAGCCGCTGATTGGATATCTTGTTGGCAGATGCCGTTTAACATTTTCGCAATGACACCACTGTACGTACAATGGTCAGTATCGCATAACAAATGCCAAACAGTTAGTTGGATCACAAGTCAAGACATAGATATCACAACTTATGCGTTTATTCGCTTTGGCAGCCTATAATTATGTCTTAAAATATATTTGGCAAATGTTTGAAACCACGTCGCTTGCACACGCCCTTAAATTACATGTTCTTTGTTGTATTGTATTGTGTTGTGTTGTCGCATTCAAACTGTCAACGAATGTGTCTACATTGAACATTGTCCACATGTCGTATGAGTAATTTGCTCCAAGCATTCCTCAGAAGCACCAAAAATGTTCTCAGCAAATGTAAATTTTGCGGTAGAAGAGGAAACAGTGGCGTAGTTAGAAAGAGGGAGCTTAAAAAATTAAACATTTGAACATTTCAAAACCTTTAAATATATAATTTAAAAGATTTTTGTACTGCAATTCAAATATTGGAAATGGTTTGATTTAAAGCTGATAATAAATATAATCTCAATAAACAATGAATAAAGTTTGTTGTATTAGTTAGTTTGGGAATTTATTTTTATTTATTTTAAATCAGATAAAATTTGTTTTTAAGTTGTTTAAGGTTAAGATGAAATATTTTACAATATTCTATTATCTGCAGATTGTTTAATAAAAGTTCATACACCCCGTGCATCATCCCTTCATTTTGTTTGAAAACGCCACTGTTTCTGGTCATTTGACTGCAACGGCAACAGCAACAGTAACAACAACAACAACAACAATGACAACAACAACGACTTTTAATATGAGAATTTCAATGTAATTTGATACGTCTTAATGCAGTTGCGTAGCCTTGTGTGAAATTTACGTATCCATACAGAACACTCACACATACATATGTATGCATAGAAACACACACAGATATATCATTTTGGTTTGTTTCATTTCAAGAAATGAAAACCCAAACAAACTTCAACAGTCGCTAAACAGTTCTTTGCATTGACTCTGATCCGGATTTCTGTTTCGCACATTGTTGTTTTATTTTAAAACAGTATTAAATGCAAAAAGGCAACTCACACACACACACACAAGCACACACACACAAGCATACTAAACACACACACGTTATGCATATCAATAACATGAACAGCATCTGAGTAAGGTGGATGAAGGGAAGAAAACTGCAGCAACAACAACGACAGAAAGGATAATACTTGCATCTTTTACACACTCTCTCCCCCCACCACCACCCCAGAAAACTCACTCACCCATTCTATAACATATTTGCCTTAATAATCTTTAGTTTTGTGTGTGTAAATTGATATATGTATGTATGTGTGTGTGTGTTGCACATGTGTGTAAGTGTGCCGCATAATCATCAAAGTTATTAATTACAAATGGAGCCATAATCCAGCCCCAAAAACTCTTTGTGCAAAAGAAACTCAAAAGAAACGCATAACTTCTTAAATTACCAATTAATTTACATTTATCTAAAGAAACTTAAAAACATTTATTAAACAAATTTCTAGTGAATTTTGTTATGTGTGCGAGAATATTTCTTGCTTAATAAAACACTAAGTGTATACATAAAAACTAGTTTAAATTAATGATAGCTTATCAATGTGAACTTGCAAATCGATTATAGAAAATAAAAAAGAGCAATAAAGTTGGTTTATTCTAAGGCACTTAATTATATTTAGTTTTGTCAAGGAATATCGTTATTATTAAGCAGTCACCGCAGTTGCAACACGATGTGGTTGCAGCAAACAGAAAAAAAAGATAGTAGCCACAATTATGCGGCTCACTGAATTACACCTGCAGCAATGTTGCATGCCAATAGCAGGGCTAAAAGGTACCTAGAGAGTATTAAGTTGCCACAAGATACCACAAAGCTGCTCTCTCTACAATTTAATGACACGAGCATTCATCACCTTATATTATTGACATGCCTAAGAATAACATCAAGTTAATCCTTTCCTTTTTTTTGGCAACTGCTTCTGTTTGGGTTTCGTTCCAGGAATTCGCGCAGCATACCATGAACGAGTTGCTTGGCTGGTATGGTTTCGAAGGCGTCGATGTGGATCGATTGGACTTAACGGCAAAGACGTCCCGTTTACTACAAAGTGCAGCCGCTGTAGCAGCGGCAACGCAACACCAACAGCAACAACAACAACAACAACAGCAACAGCTACAACTGCAACAACATCGCAGTCATTTACGAAGCAGCCGCAGCAGCACTTTAGCCCACCATAACAACAACAACAACAACAACAGCAATACTAACAACAACAACAACAACAGCAGCAACAATCGCAAGCCAAGCAATTCGAACTGTCACAGCAATACGACAACACCCTCGGATCACGATACACGCAGCTCTCGCGAGGATGACTCCAAAAGTCCACACTCAATTGGCAAGCCAACAGCCACAACAACGCTGACAACAACAACAACAGCAACAGCAGCAGCGTCGCATACCGATGAGAAAATAGGTAATTCATACAATCAATACCCTGCAATTTATTTTTGATTTAACACAAAAAGTAATTAGTTGAAACAAAATGTAATATCGTTTTTTTAGCTGCTTTGATTTTTTTTTTTCATATATAACAAGTGGAAACGTTGCAGTCGGACGCAACCGACTGCGGCATACTCGATACCAGTATTAAAACCGGTAAAAAGAGGCCTGATTGCAAAGGGGTACGGATGCGGCAGGGGTGTACGCTGCCTTAAATATTCCCCGATGCAGATGGGGATGTCACCAGCTATATTCCTTCCAAATTTGGTGACTCTAGCTCAAAGTTTGTAAAATGTAGGGAAAGGGGGGGGCTGGGGCGGTATGGGTAGTTGTGGCATCAAAATTTGTGATGCAGATCTTTGTGAAATGTCAATTGCTATCTTCATACCAAATTTGGTGACTCTAGATCGAAAATTGTAAAAAGTGGGGAAAGGGGGGCGAAATGGAGGGCGTTTTTGGGGGTCGTTGCCAGCTATCTTCCTACCAAATTTGGTGGCTCTAGCTCCACAACTCTGGAAGATACACTCATTCCCGTTTTGACGAAGCGTTGGGGTGGATGGGGGCGGCTAGGGCAGTATCGGTGGGCGTGGCATCCAAACTTTTGGTGCAGTTTTTAGGGGTCATCATCACCTATCTTGGCACCAAATTTGGTGGCTCTAGCTCAAAAACTGTGGGAGATATAGGCTTTTTGACTTTAAAACGCGGGGGGCTGGGGGCGGAATAGGGGGCGTGGCTCCAAAATTTTTGATGCAGTTTTTGGGGGTTGCTAGTAACTATCTTCTTACCAAATTTGGAGTTCTAGCTGTAAGGATGTGCGAAATATGTGGATTTATCGGTTTTGAGTTATCGAATTTATCGATTTGCCAGCCGCCCAGTTATCGTAGAGCACCCATGTTGACACTTTAATTTACTATCCCATAGATAAAGAGATTTGGAAGTTTCAAGTATCTAGCTTGAAGGGTGTGGAAAAAACTTGCATACATACGGACGGACAGACGGACAGACACCATGACGGACATTGCACAAAACCAATATACTCTTTACCTTCGGTATCGAGTATAAAAATATCATATAAAGTTAATGTTAAAAGCAACATTTCCTCGTTAATCAAACACAACATAGTAATTTTATATTCAATAAAATTCCAATTTAATTACGATTTTTTCATCCCTTATATAGTATGTGTCACAATCTGATTTTTCGAATAAACGAAAGCGATATTTTAGCTATCTAATGCCTAAGCTCATTCAATAATATTTTAAGATAGAAATCCACTTTTTATAGCTTAATTATAATCCAACATTAATAGACCATGAGATAGTCTTCTTTTAGCCTACACAAGGCAATTATACCTTAACTTATTGCCCCTCTTTTGAATGCTTATTAAGATGGACAACTTGTTAGCTGGGCAGCCGAAAATCAAAATCAAAAACATAATTTTGGTTAGTTGAACGTTGCTATTGCTGCTGCTGATGTTATTGATATTTGTTGCAACTTGATAAGTTCGACTTGTGCCCGGCACAAGAACAGCACAAGCCTCAATATACCATACCCCAACCAGACCATCTCCTCTCTTATCCGCCAAAACACTATAGCTAGTCAGTCATTATGACAGAGTTTACACGCAGACAGGTTTGAAACTTTGCTAACTTTGGCATCATCCGGTTTTGGGTTTGGCAGGAGTTTTATTTTTGTTTTTTTTTTCATTTGGTTGCTGTTGCTGCTCGATGCTGCTGCATTATCGAATAACAGATTCATTAAGACCCAAGTATGGCTTACACATTTTGTACAAAGAGAGGGGAGACTGGGGGCTAGCCTGTTGGGTGACTGACAGTTAAGTGAAAGCCAAAGGATTTTAAGATATGCTGACAGAAAATCAACATGAATATTAAAAATAGAAGAAAATAAAACTGAATTTGGAATGTTGGAATGTATTGAGTTTAATTTCCAAGAAGAATCCTAAGAATACATTTCTTTTTTATAACCTGAACCCAAGAAATGAATGAAAAGGAAAATGGTATGCAACGGGCAGAAGGAAGCATCTCCAACCTTGTAAATATATATTCTTGAACAGCGAGTCAACATAGCCATGTCCATCTATTAATATGTCCGTTCGTCAGAGACTCTAATAGAAGATAGGGATTTCAGATTTTGAATATATAAGAAGTTAATTCATTGCAGGTTTCAGAGTACCTCTTTGTCGAGCTATCTATGAAACGAAGAAAATCGAAGGCTGTTTTTTTTTTACCAAAATGCCGAAACTCACTTACCCATAAAGCAAACACAAACAATCACACCATTTACCATCCACCTCTCTATTCGCTTCTCAAAAACCTAAGCTTAATTATATTGTATCAAAAACTTAGTTTTATTTTAAACTTCAACTACTTTCCTACTTTGCAGACTACAATAACTGTTGCTGGTGTCATCGACCGATTGCAGAGAATGCGCCCGATTATCTGACCAGCAGCGATGGACCACGCTACTGTTCCGAGTCCTGTTTCGGACAGAGTCGTCGGGCGTCCTTTAAAAAGGCAAAGACCTGCGATTGGTGCAAACATGTCCGACATGCTGTTAGCTATGTGGACTTCCAAGATGGTGCCTCCCAGCTGCAGTTCTGCTCGGAGAAGTGTCTCAATCAGTACAAGATGCAGATCTTCTGCAACGAGACGCAAGCGCATCTTGACATGAATCCTCATTTGCGGGATCAGGGACTAGAAAATGATAAAGCAGGCTTGATAACGCCTGATCTTTGGTTGCGCAATTGTCGAAGTCGCTCTGCTTCGCCTGCCTCTACGATTTCAGTGTCGCCGGGACCAGCCGCCACAATTATTGTGGCTTCCACAACCTCCAAGCGCAGCTCACCCTGCCAGACACCACCCAGCAAACCTTTGATCTCAGTGGCGCCCGCATCCAAGTTGTTGGCGCAAAAGCCGCCCGTCTGTACACCAGCTACTGCTGCAGTTGCTCCTACAAATCAACAGCGGCATCATGCTTTGACCGCATCCAAACCGGGTCGTCGCAAGCGATCTCATCGTGCCCTTGGATCCGATACCGTTGCCAATTTGCTACAGAAGCAGCAGCATCAACAACAACAACAGCAACAGCCCCCAGCGCCTCTAAGCGCTGACTTTGCCGGTTCTAGTGTGCCATTGCCTCCACTATCACCCATGCAGGAACAACAACAACAGCAGCAGCATCAACATCAACAGCAGCAGCATCAACAGCAACAGCATCAGCATCCCCATCCTCATCCTACAGCACAATTATCCTTTGGTCGTCCGCCAACTTCATTGCCGGCTAGTTACTTTGCCACGCCCCCAAATGGTGTGCATGTGGTGCATCCGTTTGGTGCACGTCCAACACCACAACATCCATTTCTGCCACCACCTCCAGGTATGCTGCCACGTGGATTTGGTGGACATTTTGCGCCCCCACCGCAGTTGCAATTTCCACAACAGCCACAGCTGCCGGAGCTACAGGGAGCACTGGGTGCACTCTTGGGTGCAGCACCACCAGTTACTGTGATGGTGCCGTATCCCATTATAATACCTCTACCCATACCCATCCCGATACCATTACCCATTGTAGACTTTTACAAGGCATACTTGTCACCGGAGCAACGCAAGAGTTTCGATGAACAGCGCAGGCCAACGGAGGAGCATACGCAGCCATTGGACTGCAGCAAAGCGAAGCCAGAGGAGCAGGGGGAGCACGAGAAAAATTATGAGGCAGATGAACAGGAGTTCGACCAAGAGCGTGAACAAAAGCAAGCGCTAGAACAGGAACAGGAACAGGATCAGGATCAGAAGCTACAATCCATACCAAAGACAACGCCAGCAAGGACAACACCATCGCCATCACCTTCAATATCAACATCGCCAACAACCGATTCTCTTGAGACAACGCACTGCATTGTGCAGCCCGAGGCTCGCAATCGGAATGATGAGATGGATACACAAAAGCTGCCCATAATTAAGATAACGCGTTTGCAAACCAAACGCACGCTCATACAAACCAAAGAAACAATGCTAACACTACCCACAGAGCCCAGTAGCAGCAACAGTTATGATAGAAACAGTAACAGCAGCAGCTCTGCGGCAGCGGAATGCAGTCGGCCGTTGCGCAAACGCAAACGAATAATCGATTGTGATTTTCAAAAAATGGCAACAGTCGAAGCGCAAAGCAATAAAAGTAATAGCAACGTTAACAGTAACGGCGCTGGCAGCAATAGCCAAAACAGCAAACAGGATGAAGAAGATGTAGTGTGCAATATGAACAGCAACAACAGTGCTAAAGCTAAAAAAAATTAGTTACTAGGTTTAAAAACAGAATAAAGAAATAGCATTAGTAGTAGTAGACCCTATTAAAATAGTAGGATTTGTATTATAAATGTGTGCGTACTGACTTAAAAATATTAAGTACTATTATTAATTATAATAAATTGTATAAGCACAAAGTGCGAGCGAAGTTTGAATTAAATTTAATGAATAAATTATTGAATTATGTGTATACAAAAACCAAATAAATAAAAAAAAAACACACAAACGTAAATAGTGAAGTGCATATAAAATTAATTGGAGAAAATATTTGATTACTTAACGTTATTTATTGCAGAAAACTATTTAATTTTCAATACAATTCCCCTTCAGTTCGATTCCATTTGCGCCGATGTAAGTTAACACAACTTTCCAGCTCAAATTTCTTGTCTTGGCAGAAACGAAGTTAAAAGTTCATTTTGAGCAAATGGTATCGAGCTGCCACTTTATTTGGCAAGATCACTGTTAAGCAACACAAAGCTGCCTGCTATACAATCAGTGTATAAAATTAGGTAATTTATTTGTATCAAATTTTTAATCAAATTCAAATATGGTACATAGAACAGAACGCCATCACAAAGGGGTTTTTATAAAGTTTTCATCATCCAAGACCCTGTATCGATGGTTGCGATAAGTATCCAATTCGAAAATATATTTCTTGCCACAATCCTTCATCAGTTTCAGAATAACTGGCTTAATATTCTCAATTCCCGTCATATTTGCCAGCTCATTATAATAATCAAACTGCAAAAGTGAAATGGAAATAAATTGTAAGTTTGTTTAAGAATTCATATACATATATAAAATCCCACCATGCGTTCGCCAATTTGATGTGCCTTCCTGCGATTAGGATATCCACAATCCCAGCGCTCGCCCTGCTCCTTTTCCAGATCCGCCAGCATCTGTTCCCTTGTGGGCAACTGACGCTGACCCGTATAGAACTTCAAGGTGAATCTCACCTGCATGTCGAATATGTGCGTGGGTATCACATTGAAGGGCAGCCCAATAAACGACATTGTCGGATTGTTTATATTGATGCAGTGCTTCCACAATGGCTGCACAAAATTATCAATCACCTGAATGCCCACATCAGTGCTCAGGCAAGGAAAACTATATATATAACCGGTACAATGCACCACATGGTCAAAAATCTCCATACTGCCATCCTTGAAGATTGCACCATCTTTTGTAAATCTTTCCACATCCGGCTTGTGTGTCACATTTCCCATAAACGATATATTTGGCTTAGTTGTCAGATGATGACTTAAATACACTTTTTTTGCAGCTACTCGAATGTGATTTGTTATATCCAAGCCACTAGGACCGGCGCCAATGACCAATACTGTTTCATCTGTGGAGAAGAAGAAATCAAAAAACAAAATAAAAAAGTTTCTTCCATTTTTCACTTATCAAAAAACGTGCAAGTGTATTAAGTAATATACTATATTTATACGTCAGCCAGGTGCTTAGGAAAGTTTTCTTACAATGTAGTATGTATGTATAAGATAAAGCTGAAAACAATTTAATTATTATGTCAGACGGTTGATAAACTTTTATTATCTATTGACAAAAAGCCCAGACAGTAACTAGGCTAACAAAAATTGGCAACTGGATTTTTTTTAAACGTTAACTAGAGCATATATAAAATATAAATATAATAAGGAAGCCAAATCTTATCTTTATTTATGTAATATATATGTATGTATATATCTCATTTTTAAGCCCCCCTTAAACTCACCTTTAAATGTGTCCGCTCTGCGATATAAATGGCTGTGAATTTGTTTGCCCTGGTAGAGATTCATACCCTCAATATGGGGCATATACGGTTCCGTATAGTGTCCATTGCACACATATATAAAATCATAATAGACCGGATTGCATGTATTTTTAATGTGATCCCAAACGTAGACCTACATTCCCAAGTACAATATATGAACAGAAATGGGGTTTAATCGCAAGGAAAGATCGTGCAAACGCAAACAATAACAATATCATACATTGTATATATAATATTGTCAATAATGATTGTCAATTCATTTCACGTCAGCACTCACCTCCCAATCATTTAAACGGGGTCGCACCCTGATGACTTCGTGTTGCAGCTTTATGTGCGGCCTTAAATTGAAATGATCCGCATAGGATCTCAGAAATTCCAATACTTGTTCCGACGTTATGAACGATTCCTCAATCTCACTGGGATATGGGTAATCTGGATAGCCCATGACTTCTTTGGGTAAATTGGTGCTTTAAGTATATACATATGTATATGTTCAAGTTAAATGCTTTAATAAAATCAAAATAATCTCGCAACAGTTTTCTAAATTTTAGTACCTAAACGGTAATCTTATTATGGTACAACTGTACAAGTTTTCAAAATTATTTTATCAACACTTCTTCACTTCTATTTACAATATCATTAAAATGATAATTTATAATTTTGAACCTACCGCAATCCCTCGTACATGCTGCCATGAACCTCTTCGTGTTCATCATCGGGCATTTTATCTGAGAAAACCCAAGTGCCGCCAATTTCAGTGCCTTGTTCGTAAGCCGTCGCCTCCAAACCCTCCTGTAGGGCATTTTTCAATGCGCTCAAACCAGCGGTACCGGCTAAAATTGTTCGATTTTATAATCTAAACCACATTTAAATATTTCTTTGTATTTGATTATTGTACCTCCAATAACACACACGCGACGCAACTCATGAATTGGAGTTTTGTGCATTTTATAAAAATGTATTTATATATTTATTGCTGATTAAAATACGAGTCGGTATGAACGCGTCTCCCCAGCTCAATGGTTGATATGTGACTAGCACGGAAGTCTAGACTCTGCTGCTGACAGTTTATTCCAGACACTCAGAGAGCATGTGCCGCTAGCCAATTAAATTGGAAACGTTTGGTAGGTTTGCTTAGTTTGCAGATTGCGTTTGAGACAGAGTTGGTGAAATATGTTAATAAGAAAGTCAAAGACTTAAGTTAAGAAATGTGTTATAAGATTATTTAAAAAACAATTTATGACCAATTATATAATTTTGATATTTCTACAATTTTACATCGATAAGTATTTATGTTATATGTTCGTCAATTTTACTGCAACATAGCTCGATTATATGCATAATGTGCTTGAATTTTTATTTGTGTTTGAACATATTTTTGAATTTATGACCCTAACATACCTAATACGTAGCGCATTAGTAAGTCGACTAGAGCGTTAAGCAAATTGGTGCTGCTGTAAAGACTTAAGACGCTCAGTCACATAATAGAGACGTCAGCGTCGACGTCGGCGTCGCTATGAATGAAAGTGCTGCTTCACAACAATGTATGTTTATATGTATGTATATGTGAGAGTATAATACAGGTAATGATTTGGCACTATTGCAAAGCCCTCTGTTGTTGTCACAGATAATAACCCGACAAGGCTCTGTCTCTCTGTCTCTCTATCGCTCTCCCTCTCTCTCTCTCTCTCTCTCTCTCTCTCTCTCTCTTCACTCATGATCATAGTTTTGGTTGGTTTTTGTTCTCTCCATACATTAATGTAAGTTTGTAGTGTATAAAACCACAAAGTCATTGTGTCATTTCAGTTTATTAACATACTTAATGAAATTATCAGTGATGAATATGACGCGCATGTAAATTAAGGGAGAAAAGAGCTAAACAATGATCAGTTGCAGCTGTTTTGAAAATAAATTAAAAATCTCTCTCTAAAAGGTAATAGATTGGGAAAAATCATTTTCAATCCTTAAAACTGCGATGAAAAATCAAAGATCAATTATTTGATTTTACAATAATATAATATTTGGCTAAAAATTATACAAAATATTAAAATGTACTGCAAATTTGGCTACTTAAGATATAAATCCCGTAAGCAGACCTCCCCTCATCCGTTTCTTACTCCATATACATACATACTCTATATTATATCATTCATCGCCAAAGAAAATTTCCGACGCAAATTGTTCATCGAAACAACGAAATGGAGCCTGCGACTGGGATTTAGATTGGGATTCGTTTGCCATTTGCTCTGGTAAAGGAGCCATCTCTGCATTGCTCGACTCACAGTGGCGGGGTGCAGTGCGTCGCTGTGAATTGAAGACCTGATTGCTCGTCTCATAGTCGCAGCCCTCGTCATCTACCTGATCCACTCCAGATGACTCGAACATATCCGAACTACCCAAACTACCCGAAGGCTTACAGCAGCTGCATGGCTCATCGTTGTGATTTTCGTTGGTTTCAGCTGAAGCTGGACTTTGGCCTTTGACGGCACCAATGATGTTGCGCAGGACACGAGAGGCAGACTCTTGCATTTTTGAGATAAGCTCACCTGTGGGGTGCACTGTATCCGCATCGGGATTACTACAGGTTTGGCTCTGCTTCTGATGCGGCGTCGACGGCATCTTGACCGGTGGTGACTCTTCGCATTTGCAATTGCGACGCTCTGTGGCTGGTGGTGGTGGTGGTGGTGCATCATCACACTTGTCTCTGAGTCGTACGCGTTCCCGACAGACGGCACAATCTTTTTCAGGTTTTTCATTGCTTGGCTCTGGTTCTTTGACTATTGGATCATCTTTCTCTTTTGGCGGCTTTGGGTCCTTGCGACGCACGCGATAAATTAGATAGATGAGCGCCATTGTTGCATATGTTGCCTTGGCAACCTGGAAATTAGGATAACATATAGAAAATAGATATGTTTAATGGAATAAGCTTACATTTGCACGTCCGGCAACTGTGGTGCCATTAAATATCTTCTTGAACCCCTCGGCCATCGCTTTGGCTTTCGTTGTTCCTATAAATGTAAAGTTGGAAAAGTCTGGATAGGGTCCGGTCCGTTTTTAAATTTTGAATATGTGTTGAATCGGAGCTTATATCATCATTAAAGCAGCTGCCTACTAGAAAAAGGATTTAATTTTTAAACTTGAATCCCAAGATAACAGCAATAAGAATCTACAGAAATAGCGCAGCCAAATAGCGATAGTCCAACGACGCTCCTACGACATGTTCTACAGAAGCAAAGGCAGCCAGACATATTGTACATATGTACATACATATGTATGCGCCCGTCGTTTAAGTGATTTTTGATATTTTGTTTCGGCTAGGTCCCATAAGCATGTGTGTGTGTCCCTGTATATCTAATTGTGCATATTTAAATGTAAGCGTTATTTAGATTAAAAGTTGGTGCATATTTGTATTTGCCTATAAAAACCTAGGAAAAACAATACTTCCAAGGCAGTCAAATTTCATTTTTGGTGCTGGTCGTTCATTTGATAAGAGTCAAATAACATTTCGGCTTAATAACATAGCAAATTCACTTAACATAAACACAAAATGTTAATGGTTTTCCATCATATTTATTGTTTGTTGGGTAACACCAAACAAAGTGATAAGAGCTCTGATGAAAACAACAAATAAACAAACAGAGCTTAGACAGCTTATAATTTTTTTTATTACAAAAATAGAAAGTTTTCATGCTATCAATGATGATACCGCACAACTAAAAGCGTTGCCAAATGAAATAGACACTAAATTTCAAATAAATGCAATAATTCAACTCTAAGGTTTGATTTAACTCAATTACAGCTTTATAACAACTACAATTAAGAAATATATATGTATGTAGTTATAAGGCATGCGTCATTCTTTACAATTTGCCGGTAAGCTCTGGCACTGCTTTGAATAGATCCGCAACCAGACCAATGTCGGCCACCTGGAAAATGGGTGCTTCGGGGTCCTTGTTGATGGCCACAATAGTCTTTGAATCCTTCATGCCAGCCAAGTGCTGAATGGCACCAGAAATGCCAACAGCAATATATAGCTCGGGTGCAACAATTTTGCCCGTTTGTCCAATCTGCAAATCGTTCGGAACGAATCCAGCATCGACTGCAGCACGAGAAGCACCAACAGCAGCACCAAACTTATCAGCCAGATCGTAGAGGAGCTTAAAGTTATCACCAGACTTGAGACCACGTCCGCCCGATACAATCACCTTGGCGCCAGCCAGCTCTGGACGATCGGATTTGGTCAGCTCTTGGGAGACGAATTCGCTCAGGCTGCTAGCATAGTCACCAGCTGGTGCTTGTTCAACGGCACCGCTGCCGCCGCTTGTTTCGGCTGGAGGGAAATTCGTGCCACGTACTGTGATCACCTTGACGGCGTCCTTGGATTTGAAGGTGAGTATGGCATTGCCTGCATAGATGGTGCGCACAAATGTATCCTCCGACTTTACGTCAATGATCTCAGAGATGGGCGACACATCCAGCTTGCCAGCCACACGTGGCAGCAGATTTTTGCCAAAAGCCGAAGCACCAGCCAAAATGTGAGTAAACTTGTATTGGGATTGAACAGCCAGGACCAAGGGAGTCAGAGACTCTGGTGTGAATCCTTTGAAAGCCGCATTCTCTGCAACCAAGACCTTGGAGACGCCCGCAACCTTGGCCACAGCTTCCGAGGCCTGTGAACATCAATGTCAAAGTCGAAATGATTATGCAACAACAACAACAACAACGATACTTACAGGTCCACATTTTGTGCCAGCTACCAGAACTGTGACATCACCGCCGATCTGCTTGGCCGCAGTGATGGTATTTAGTGTAAGCGGATTAAGTGTTTCATTGTTATGCTCCGCCAAAACCAATGTGCTCTTGCATCGCTGCAACTAATTCAATAAATACGGCGTTATTTAATATGTACAAAACTAAACGATCGTGCGCCATTTTTATTATTTTACTTACAAAGCTTGTGCGCACTAGATTGCGTGTATTGCTGGCAAACATGTTGTGTAGGTTAAAAGGTTTAAGCTGTTAATGGAAATTTTTATACTTATTAATAAATAATTTAATATAATTGCGGTAACTCTTCACCTGCCACAGTCTAAATCGCAAAAAGTCCAAAAGTCGTTTATACAGCTGTTCGCGTTTTGTCACTTTTTAGCACATTTTAGTTAACAGCGCTGGCCATGCACTTTTTTTAACGCACTGGCAACGCCAAATCATGTGTTTGTCGCACTTGTATGTGAAAAATTTATTTTTATAGCACGCGGTAAAATTTCAGTAAATTTGTTTGTTATTTTGCCCATATATTTTAATATTCTTTAACAACTGTAAATAGTTACTCAAGCTACAAACACTGCTAAGCATGAGTAAAGCAATACCAGATCGGTAAGTATGAGCGTTAAAGTGTTTTTATGCATTAAATATTTTCATCGTGGCATTGTTTTGACTGCGTGTTCTGTTTTTTCGCCGCAGCTGGCTCAATTATAGCCCAATCGGGAAACGCATTGCCGGCACTCGTTTCATTGCATTTAAAGTGCCGCTGCATGAGGTGAGTGTTTCCACCCCCTTCGCTCTTATATCTAAAAACAGGTTCGCAGGAGCTACAGCTAAAGCGACAGCCGAGGCCGAAGCGTGTGTTGTGTTGTTGATTGATGTTGAAACGCAGACCACCGGCCAAGGCGCTCGCTAAAAATAAATAAACACAAACAAACAGTAACTGTTATTTTTGCTGTGCCAAATTTTGAATACCCTTGCATATATGCGGTGCATGCATAATGTGGAACTTCAAAAAGATTTATGTAGCTCAGCAACGAAGGTAAATGAAAGTGATTTGATTATTAACGCTGATACAAATTAAGCGTTTCATATAACATAACAAAACCATAATATCCACTGCAAGGGTATAAAAAAAGGGTGATGCAAGCAAAATTTGTGTGCCATTGCAATTATGCATAAAAGTGGCAACAGCTACATGATGTTCCACAAAGGCACAAAGGCAGCAGAAGGACAAGCTACAGGACCCCACGCAGCCAACTTATGCATGAATATTAAATTAAATTGTTTTTGCTTAATTAAATAACGCCACACACAGCAGCAGCATACAGCTTTTGTGGCAGCTTATTAATTGTACCGCCGCCGGCAGCTGTAAAATTGAGCAATTTAAGCATGTTTTGAATATGTTTCACATATTTACCTTTATACATATATTAAAATTTTGCAGAATGTCAATAAGAATGTTGACGATGAGAAGCTGCGTCTGGCGCCGCGCTCTCTGATGAAATCTTTGCCAAATTTGGGTCTGATCGTTGACTTGACCAACACAAATCGCTACTACGATCCACAGGCAAGTAATACATTTTATTTCGACTTGTCATAGTTAGCTCATGAAAGATTATCATTTATACTTCCAGACTTTTGAGGATAAAAATGTGACGCATCAAAAATTATGCATACCAGGACATCAAACGCCCTCCAAGGAGTTGGCACAAAAGTGCGTAAAGTCAAAACTATGTTTAGATTTAGTTAAATATCTTTTATTCTTATCATATTTTAGATTTTGTCAGTATGTGAACAAATTCCTGGATGCAAATGCGGATAATGGTAATTGCATGAATTATTTTTACTTTAATTAAGTACACACACCTACACATACTTGTCTCTGTAACTGTGTCGTGGGAACGCTTTCCCCTTTTGTATCAGCTATGCAGATGCATATCTTTCAACACAATTAGTGTTTAAAATATGCAAAGAAATTATTAACATACAACATATGTAGACCTAGTGCAGCCTTAAGATGCCTATCAGCAGGCAAGCAAACGATCAACAACTAGCATTTGACAAAAGTGCCAAAAAAAAAAAAAACATATAGTGGGCGGGAGCATACTTAAAACCGCTTAATCTGAAGTTAGTTCCCAGGCTGCGAGTTTTTAAGGGCCTGAGGTAACCCACTCAGTAGAGTTGTACTTGTAAGGAATATATGCTATTTCACGATTTAAAACAGATTCATATTTAAATTCTGTTGCCTGGCAAAGCCAAACATGTTTAAAAAGATTCAGATATAAGTTCAAGGTGGTCGGAACTCTTTTACAATGGGAAGTTATTAGCCAACTTTGTTAAATATCAATATTTATGCTTTACTTGACTATGCTTAATGTAAAACTTAAGTACTTTTGTTTGCTACTTGTACATCTATGAATCTTATTCAATGGATAATCGTACATTGCCCATTGTGCTGGATATTGCTACAAGGATGTTTTGTGCTGGTGCTGTTGTTATTGCTTGTTGTTGTCAAGTTGTAACTTGGCTTAAATGCAACGCAAAAAACATGACGTACAACTGGCAGCTTCTACCCGCATAGCGCACCACCACAAAACGACTTTTAAGTCCCCCACACCCCATTCTTCTTTACCTTACTTCAACCGCTGACATGTTTTTGTTGTTGTGATTTTTGTTTTGTTGCATACGAAATTTATAGCCAATGTTTTGCATTTTGGCAGTGCGCGCTGTTTGCCAGATTTAGTCCAGGTCGCCGCTTCTGCTTTTATGCCAATTGCTCCCAAACATACACACACACACACGCACACACTGACAGTCTCATTCGTAGTTGCATTTACAGAGTTAATAGCATAGCCGGTTTTTTTTGCCCACTTTTGCGTGGGAGATGCAAATCGCATTCCTGTGGCTCTCTTTGCAATAAAATTTGTAGCAATTTGTGGCATGACATGATGCAGAATCATGGTTAAATGCTTTCTCTGTTCCATTGAGTGCAACCAATCCCAAAACATAGTCAACAAAGCAATTCATTTCGAGTTCCATATCTTCATTAGAAAACCTTTTAAAGACACAGAACTTTACTTTACAGACAAACTAATTGGCGTACACTGCACACACGGCGTAAATCGTACTGGCTACCTGATCTGCTACTATATGATCCTCAAGATGAACATGTCGCCCACGCTGGCCATGCAGAGTGCGTAAAAAAGATTTAAAACAAACAACGACGATCACTGCTAATAATCCATTTTGATTTTCATATATAGCTTTTGCAGATGCGCGTGGACATAAAATTGAGCGTACAAACTACACACAATCCTTGCAGCATTTAAAGGAACGAACGGAACGAGTGTCTTCCCAACGAAAAAGTGAAAGCAGTTACAGTAATAATGACGATTACAGCAAAAAGGAATCAAAATACTTCCAAAAACTAAATGAGCATAGAGATGTGCAACACGAGAATTGGCGCAGTCGACCGCAGGAACAACATCAAAAGGAACTGCATAGTAATGAACGGCGGAAATTTTCTCAGCAGCAGCATCAGCAGCAGCATCAACAGCAGCATCAGCAGCGGCAGCAGCAGCAGCCCCAACGGCGGCAATACAAGATAGAAGATAACTATGATAGACGAAGAGGAGCCGGAGGATATAATGATAATCAGGCGAATAGTAGTCGTTATCAGACGCAAAGAAATTGGCGCTATCGACCCGAAGAGGATCAGAGGAACAATAGCAGAAGTAGAAACTATCATCCGTACAGCAGAACCAAAAATAATTATTCCAATTACAGCAAAGATAACAGGGACAGCAGAGACAAATACAACTACAACTTCAAAACGGACACTAACAAATACAATAACAACTACAGCAGAAACAACAACAACACTCGTACAGAAAGTAGAACGAAATTAAATCGTTTTCGTGATCATGAATAGCCTTCGACTTGACGTTTTCATAATTATGTTCAAAAAGACTTTTGTAAAGTTTTCTTGTGTTGTAATAAATTGTCGACATCTTTGGTTGGCCCAAAATTGTAAAACGGTTTGTAAATTATTTTCCATTAGCCACAACTCGGTTAACAACAATTAAAAATTCATTTTCAACATGGCCAAAAGCCGCGGGTGCCGTCCAAGCTGCAAGCCCAACTAACAAGCCTCAGATCGTGTGAAGATACAATTCAAGAAATTTGCATATATGCTCTTGATGTTCACATACAGACTCCAGATTCTAGAGATAAGCATAAAGCGAAGAGTGGCGTGAAATTCCTGGAAATTATTGCTTTGCCGGCGGCGAGCGGCTTCTGTGTCAAACAAATGTCAAAAACGCTATGTATGATGCGTTATTATACCATATATACAGACTTATTATGTATCCTATATAAAATATATTTGCATATGTTCAGTTGTCGTCAAAGTTTATGCATTGCACAGTGGACAAAACAGTTAAGGTCAGTGCTTAATATTTGCTTTTCTTTTCCTTTTTACCGAGAGTTTATAAAACGTAAGTATTTGAAGGATTAAGAGATTAATAAGCAAGCAACCTTTATTATTCAATTCGATTTTGATACGCCACCTGATTGATCTTTGCTGCAAGCTAATCAGTCAACAATCTATGGATTAAAATAATCCTAACGACAAAAATTCCTAGTTAATGGTCTTATCTCAGTTTCAACTTTTTTTTGTTTTACAAAAAGCTGGCGAAAATGCTTTTAATTATAAAAATTTTCTAGTTTGCTGTTCTGTTCTAAATAATATAAAATTGGAATATTCATAAATTTTTGATAATTATTTTTAAGATTTCAAATTCATCTTCTCACTGTAAAAACTCCAGCGTGGCGCTTCTTCAAAGGCTGGTTTTTCCCATAGAAAGTTTTGTGAGAAGGTCCAGTTGCTTAGCGTAGCGAAGGCGGTATGGTTAGTTATAACGTGAAATCGAATGTCCTCTGGTCATTGGTGGCACAGTTAGAGCCTCTCGTAGCCACCGCATTAACTGTCTCCGGTTGGCAACAAAACGCTTATCGTCATATGCCGATCACAATTGGCAACAAACCCAAAATTTAACAATCGCATTAAGTGTTCAATTGAAAAATGATTTCTTTCTCACATTCACTTGATAAGCTCTTGATACTTGTTCGACGGATATAAATGGCTATTGAGCCCATTGTATGTATGTAAGTATGGTATAAGACCTGTCATATTGACGGCATCTGATCGTTTCATTATTTTGTCATGGTGGTCAAATGTCAACTTATTAGCATAAATGTGGCTGCTGTCGCCGTTTCTTGCTGCTTTCTGCCCAAGCAGCGGCTTATCGCAGGGCGAGATCTTATCGCTGGACGATCGCCAATTGTTGTTATTGCCACAGGTCCTTGCGACAGCGACAAATCGTTGGCCATTACACCGAAGACGGCAGACAGGAGCAGGGACTGGGAATGGAACAGACAGAGGAACAGGGACAGTAACAAGAACGGGGATACAGACACACCGTCGGCGATGCTGATCGAGTTGATGTTGAAGTTGGGATCTGATCGGACTGTTACGATAAACGCCTCGTGTGGCATGTGGCATGTGTGGCGTGAAGTTGTTTGTTGCGCTTAATTGGGTAGCATTTTGTTTGGGTTCTTTATTTCTTTTTTATTCGCTTTGCACTTTTCTATATTTAGATACTCAGTGACCCAAAGATGTCTGTTATAAAGTGAACGGGCCAACGAAATAAAACTTTTACCAGTTGCCAAATAATTTGTTATTTTCAACAAATATTTAAAGTACATATTTTGATAATAATCTAAATTGTTTTGTTATTTGATTGAAGTGCATAAAGAATGTAAATATTATTCCTTTCCAATTGATATTCCAGATAGTTTCCAAAATATTATTATATCGATCGTTTAACATATTTAGAAGCTATAAACATGAAGCAAAGATAAGAAATTTGAAAAATAATTATTATATTGTACTTTTAATTATTCGTTATAATCTAAGCTCTTATTTTTAAATATAATAACTAATACCTACCATCCAAACTTTAACTTTCTAATCGAATTCTTAATGCTTTATATTTCTTCCATTGCCTATATTTTTCTTGAAGTCTTCAATTTGTTGTTCTACTTGCAGAATTCCACAGCATAAACGTTTGTAATACTATGTATGTGGGTCTTTTGGTCATGCCGCTAATTGTGGCATCAATGAGATACCTCTCTTGCTCTTTCTTTCTCTCTTTTCCATTCGTTTTTACCCCCCACCGTTTGCCGCCGTCATAAATTGCAAAATCAACCAAAAATTGCCAATTGTCAGCTCTTGGCGCAGATTTTGTATTATATATTATAACTTTATGACCCGAGCGCAGAGCAGAGCAGAGTCTCGAAAGTGTGGCCAATTTTTTTTTGCTGGTGGCTGGTGCGATGATCATTTATCTTAGCATAAGTTGGAGAGCGATAATTGCATTCCACATGCAGTGGCAAGTGTGAAAGAGAGATGGAGAAGAAGGAGATGAAGAAGCTTGGCCACTTTAAAGTTTCACAGCCGACAATTGGGCATGCCACATAAATTTCCATCTCATATGGCTGCGACCTTAAGCGGCATTGATTTAAATAATAGCATTTAAAGAGCATTCACGAACCGAATAAACCAAAGAAAATGAGTTGCAGGCTATTGAAAAATCCAGAGACATATATAAAAGAGACTGCAATTAGCTGAGAGTTTCGATTAGACCACAGCCAAAAAAAAAGAAGCAAATGGGGGTGTCAAAAACCAAACAATCCCGTTGACCCCAGACCCTATCAAAGAGTGCAGTCAATCATGAGTCAATGGGAATTGCCATTTGGGGGCATACCTTTTGTATGCTTGTGTCCAGCCTGGGGCAAGTATTGTGCATGTCTGCCTGATAAAGGGTCACACACACAGACATAAAAAATGTTGCATTCATTCAATGCTGCCACACAGCTGAGCGCACCAGATAATCCCCCTATTGTTCTTGTCATTTGTTCGAGAAAGGGTATACAGTTTAAAGGAGTATAACGATTAAATTTGTCATTTGGCTTAACGATGAGTTGACTTGGCAGGGTATTTTGCGGGATTTCAAATGACGGTCACTTTTAAAGGATAACTGTGAAAATAAGTAGCACAATTCAGCTGCAGATTACAATTTAATGAATTAGAAAGCTGTTTTGTTGAAAGTCCCAATTTGCAACTGGGATATTAAAGTTGAAAAACCTAGCATCAAAACTCTCAGTTTTTAATAGGCTCATAACTGTTAGCTGTACTGTACTTATTTCAACTCATAGAAACTACCTTACAAAATTTTGAAATATATCTCGATTTTTTAAACCGCCCCATTTTCGATGCAATCGATTCGTGAAACACTTGCCATTTATCGCAATGAACAATCTTAATTAAAAGCCGCCCAATTGGAATAAACGTACAAAACAAATGTTTACTTTAAAGTTGATTGTAATCTCTGTATGTTTTTGGCCTTTCGAATGCGTATGGGGCATGCCCCATGCCACATGTGTGACAATCGTGGGCAGTTAAATTGCGCACACGAAATCGATTAAAGTCGCGATGAAAACACGAAATCAGCAATTAAGCGCATCGAAGGGCGAGAGATATTTATTTATTTTTATCTTTTTCTCTCACCATTTTCATTTATCTCACGCCGCATCGACAGCCAAACGATATTGAACTCAAACACGCACGTGACTCAAACCCAAAGACCTTCAGGCCCAGATTGCTGCTGATGGTGGATCTTCTTTTTGATTTTTTTTTTTTTTTGTTTTTCAGTGGGTGTTACCCAGCAATGCATGCAGCATGAAATCTGTGTCGCCCGAGCACACAGTTGTGCCAAAAAGTTAATGCTCCTGTTGAGTACAATTCGTAACTTTTCTTATTTGTGGCAGTCATCTGCCAGTTGGTGATTATCTCTTCGCCCACACAAAAAATGCATTTGAAAGTCTTCGTTTTGCTTCCTTTTTTTTGTGAGTCTGGCGCCTCGCATAAACTTTATTGTCGCCACATTTCTGTTGCGTACTTCGAGGCGCCACGGCTTCAAGAATCGAAAAAAGGAGAAAAAAACTAAGAGCATTAGTCAAAGGTGTCTGACTAGGAAATACCCTCTAATAAGTCAGTGATTAAATATTTGATATGCAAATGGGTCAAAACTTTTTTTAGCTATACATTTGAAATTTTTTTGAAAACGTTTTGACTTTGACAATGTTGAGAAGGATCCATTGTTTTGTGATTCCCTCTAATGCCAATATTTTTACTTGGTATCAACAAAATCAAGTTCTGCGACAAGTCAATGAACTTTAAAATGTGTCGCTAGAACAAAATTTGAGATACGCCCATTGCCAAAAATAAAACCAAAAATAGAAAAAAATGTTTCGACCAACGCCCACGCAACCCCTTGGAGATGTCAGCTTTTGCTATCCCTCCGAAAGAATTTTCCTCTTCGCTTTCGACAAATATTTGTGCAACTCAGCAGATGTGTTGGATGAGGGAATGGCAGTGGGAGGGGAGCAACACCCCCTTTGGCATGTTTTTGTGTTATCATTTTCGTTGCATACTTGCAGGCGCTTTGTATAGAAAATGGTTGGGGGCTGTCCTGAAACGAAATTGTTACGGTCTTAGCTGGCAAATGTTTTGGAAATATCTCAAGTGCTATTTATTATGGTCGGCTGTCAAAGTGCTCGTAGCTCTGTTCATCATTTAGAGGGTGTTTCTCACACACACACACTCACACAAATGTTTATGAGCTGTTTTTGGAATCGCATTTGAAAATTCATTTTTAAGCTGTCCAAGGAAAAAAGTGGTTTGAAAGAAAAGAGGTTTCAAGTTGTGTCATTGGTTGCTGTGGTTCAACGGGCTGCAGTCCGTTTATGCTTCGTTGCTTAACCTAGTATTCTAGTAATTTTTACTTTTACTTACCCATGATCCTATGAGTTTGTCGACATTCCACTTTTGAAATTGTTTTGTATGAAACACCAGAATAGTTCACCAAGAAAGCTGACAAAGCCAATGAGGAGACCCGATATAAGCATAACCAACGACACATTAAAATAATCCAGGGTTAAAGGTCGTGCATGATACGGTTCCGATGGTATTATATTCAGATATCCAATTTGTATCGTCTGTAAATTTGTATCATCCGCCAGTTTCTGCATAAGACCACTGCCAAAACTGTTGAGCAGCGTCTCACTCAGTTTATACTTAAGGAGCCAGTGTTTTTGCATAGGGAAACCCGGTAGAGAGTGCATCAAATCGATGGGTAAAGGACGCATGCGTGGCTTCTTCATATACTGTTGCTGGAAATTGAATAGAACTAGACGATCGCTGGTTGCCAAGTAAGCATAGTTTGGATCGAACACACGTCGATGTTCCACTATGAAAGCATAGGGTACAACTCGCGTAATGTTCCACAAGATATCCGGATAGTCGTAGGTCTCCAATACCGTCTTGTCATAGTCCCCAATGACAATATTTATATTCTGTCTAACCATTTCCCCAAAGCTATTTATTTGTGGATCATAAAGGCCCGTGAAAAGTATGGCTTGGAGGAAAGCTAAATAGTAGTTGGAGCATATAAAACCCCCTAAGAATATGGTACTAAATAAAATGTAATGCTGTCGGCCAGTAATATCCCTAAGTCGAAAACCCGCACACAGTAAGCTAGAGAGTATCTCTAGCAAAAGTTTACCACACTCCAAGCGACCCAATTGCATCCAGGAAACGAAGCTAGCAAAGCCACAGATAATTATTATGTAAAGAGCGATAAGTAACCAGATCTTCAACTGCATAGGTGCTATAATATAATAGTTCTTAGATTTCGGCTGTGAAGAGGGTATCAATATATTAGCATGCAAATACATATAGCTAGATGTAAAGCCAATATCATTGGTATAGGCCAACATATCTCCACATAAATCCGATTGATTGCTATGCAGAAACTTTAAACAATCATTTGCCGAATAAACCTTATAGTCCGGAGTGAGAACGGGCACAAACTTAGCTCCCCTATGGGCTAAAAACTGACGGAGCAGCATGAGAGCATAACCATCATAGAGCTGCTTTTCCGGATAGACAAGAGTACGTGGTGGATTATTATAGAGGGCTACACGCACCTCCCATCCCCGAAGGTTATCGAACCAATGAAGACGCAACCACAAATAGTCCTCAATGCTGGTTCGTCTTAAACGTTGTTCCGGATAGGGAAACATGTCGCTAGTAAATAGCTGACCCTCAATTCCCAACCTATCGGTAGTATTAAAGATAAGCACATTTGGATAGCCAAGTTGCCAGAGTGTTGAGAGTACTTGCAACCAGTTGGTAGCACTGTTACAGCCCACTAAAAAATAATCCGCTCTCTGCATATCTGTGGCTAACTGCTGAAAAATCTGTAGGGCTTGCTCTTTTGTTTGTAAGGGTAGTATTACCAAGAGAGGTTTGGGAAGATGAATGCAGCTATCGAAAAGTCGGGTATACTCCCCACTCACTAATACGCTTGGAGTTTCGTTAAGGGCTTGACTGATTTCAGCATGCATATTTAAAAACTTTCTCTTTTCCGCATAGATAAGATTAGTTTTACTTTCCAGCCCTCGATTGAGGGCTGCTATGCACGAGCTTAGTTCATTGTAGGTGCTTGCGTCTAAGTAAGCAGTGAGATAGCTAATAAAAAAAAGAAGCTTAAGCATGATTTCAGGCTGAGACTAATTTTGATAAGCGTTGTAGAGCTGCTGTGAAGCGTTTTAAGAAAAGCTGCAGAAGAGGCGAAGCATTAAAAAGCAGTGTTTTAGAATTGTGTACTTAGCGCAAAAAGAGTTATGTATTTAAAAAGTGCAAGAAAGAAGCGATTAAGATATAAGAAGTATTAAAGTGAAATACTGAAGAGATTGTGGCTTATTTCATTCAATTAATAGAAAGCTTAAATCTAAGTGTTAAGGTGGGTAAATGTGAACTATGATCAAAATAATGGAATACTTAGAAAGGCAATACAATAACGACAAAACATTCACATTACTCAAGCACACCCAAAACTAAAATCACTTCTCTGAGTGTAACTAGATTGTTGCTTTATTTGCATCAACTACATAAGCAGTCAACCACTAAGTAGAAGGTGCCAAGGAACATGTTAACGCTTGCACTACATCAAATCCAAATACAACATCAATCAATCAACGCTGACGAAGAGTCCAGCTCTCAAGGTTCCCTTTGCATGCGCCAGGCCATCAACTCAATGAGAAAGGTGAGAAATGCCAGACCATTGCCGAAGGCCAACGACATGGCCGGCATGACGAAATAATCGAGATCCAAAGGCTTTGCCTCATAGTATTCGGTGACGTGGTACTTAAGCAAACCCACGCGCGGTGACATTGTCTCGTGATCCGCATCCAACGCCAGCTTCTGAAGGAGTCCACTCTCAAAGGCATTGGCCCAGGCCTGACTCAGGTGCTGTTTCAAGAACCAGCTCTCGCGCATAGGAAAGCCGGCATAGAGAAAGAATATGTTGATGGGTATGCGACGCATGCGCGGATTCTTCAGATACTTCTGTGAATAGTCGTACAGATCCATGCGATCGCTGAAGAGTATGTAGGCGTATTGCTGGTCGAGGCGTGAACGATGATACCATAGGGTCTCATCGGGTACTACTTTCATGATAGGCCATAGCATGTCCGGTAGTGCATATTTCCGAGACAAATTCCGATCGTATTCATCTATAATAATACTTATGTTTGCTTGGAGCAACTGCTCAAAGCTATTGATTTGGTCGTCAAACACCTCAGTGGTCAATATGCTTTTGAGATAGCCAAGATAGAAGGTGGAGTAAATGAAACCGGCTATGAAGAGCACAACAAATAATATATAACGCTCTCGTCCATGCAGATCCTTCAAGAAAAATCCAGAAAACAACAGCGAACTAATTGTCTCCAGTAAAAAGGTGCTGAAGATCCAACGATGCTTCTGCTGCCAATGTATGTAGCTCATAAATAACACCATGAATGCTATATACACAATCAAACAGATCCAAACACTCGAGTGAAAGGGAGCTACCAGGTAACGATACGAACTCAATAGCTTTGCATTTTGCACCATTATATTCGCATACGCCAAACGTATTGGATTTGTTACCTCAAAAGATTTATCCGAACCTGTAGCTAAGGCATCGGCGCATAGATCCACACGTCGCGAAAGTAGGGCTCTTATGCAATGTCCTGGCGAATCATTGGGCGTAATGACGGGCACAAATTTGGCATTGTGAATAGCCAGAAAGTGCTGTATGAAGCGCATAAAATAGCCACCATAGATCTTGTTGCCATTGTCGTCATCATAGACGAGGCAACGTGGAGCATTCGAGTAGGCTGCCACACGTATTTCAAAACCGTGCAGATTGATAGCGTGATTACGAATTGCCACATACTTCTCGACATTGCTTAACTGCAGTTTTAGTTTAGGAAATAAATGTTTCGTATACAGACTTTCGTTTTGTACATAAAATAAAAGCTTCATATAGCCAAGTTCCCAAGCCAAATGTACAAAATCCAACCATATCTGAGGCATATTATACTCTTCGATTACAAGCAAAAAATCGGATTTTTGAAATAGAAAACACAGCTTTTTCAACAGCTCATTGGGAGGACTGCTCACAAAGAGTATAAAGACGATATTATCTCCGAATTTCTCGAACATTTGTGTGGCATTTAAAGTTGAGTTATTTGTAGAGTTAAAAATCAGTTGGCTTGTAGGTTTAATATGGCGTAGAAAGTGCAGATCTTCCAGCTCAGGATTATAGATAATATTTGTACTAACTTCCAGGCGCGTATTGAGCTCATCAATGACATCAAGTAGTTTTTCGGCGGACCCTTTGTTGTTAGTTTGTAGAAATAGCAAAAGCACTAAAAATAAATTCACTGAAATCGACATCTGCAAAATAAATAGTTTCTATCGTTTATTTAAGAAAACTTTGTCTGTGTTTAACTATGTATGTATATGGTTAAGTTAAAGCGAAGACTTTATTGACTTTGGTAGAAGCGTTTCTAATTAAGTTAAAGAGATTGTGAAATCGGGTTACTAAGGTTTATCACAAAACGTTTAGGTATAAAATAGTTTTTAGAAATTTAATTTCCCTGCCTTTTTGTTTGAAATTTTACTTACTCCACCTTCATCATCATCTATCTACACTTAAATTAAAAGTAAATGTTTTTGTTTTGATTGATTTTGCTTTTGTTTTGCCATTCACAATTATTTTGTTTAGCACTTCACTTAGTTTTCAAAATTGACGCATTTGTATATTGGATTTTTGTTTGTCGCACAATCCATAAATATTCCACTCTAGCTGATTAAGTCACGGGCAATTAACACCCCCACGATACACAGACGACGCCTACGCTTCATCACATCCTGTTCTAGTATATATAATTATTTGTAGCAGATCGATCATCTTATTATTCTCCCACATATTTATATTTAGCTTAACAATTTTCATGCCTATGCAAAAGTACAATGACAACAATAATACATATAATAATTAAGATGTATTAACATGCTACATTCTTTTGATCGTGTAAATATTTTCGCCATTCAATTAGTAGAAAAGTTTAAGAGTGACCAGATATGTCAGTAAAATATATGGCGCCATTTTTTGCTCAACGACAACGATCGTAACTAAAAATAGATGCAAACAATGTAATCGCTCTCTCCCCATATTTCTCGCTCTCTATCTTTTCTTTCATGCGCACAATTGTGACCAATGAGAATGAGCTTAGCTAAATTGTAGTTGCTGTTAAGTTGGGTTGCTGAAAGAGAGGGGGCCGGCTGACTGCTGTTAAACAATTAACTGTTGCTTGTCTGATTTGTGGCGCCTGATTAACGGCTGTCAGGCACTTTAATGCTCAACAACTAGTGCTGTACCGGTTACTGTTACGGAGCTAAATAATGTTAAATGCCCGCTGATTGCCTACTGCCTGCTCATAAGGTGGCACTTGAGTAGGGTTAACAAAGTGACCGCTAAATAGGCGCGCAGAATTTTTTGTATTTTGTGTGGGAATATTTAATTGATGGTGAGTCAGTGTTTTTTTTATTTGGCAGTTAGTGGGTCAGTGGTTCGGCGATGAGATCTTGAAACATGCAATAATTAGGGCATTGACATGGGTTAACTAAATGTTGAACATAGCAATTAGCATCAAGTCCTGCAACTGTACTTAATCATGTATATGGAGTATTTGCATATTACAATCAGTGTGTCAGCTGGGAACCTTAAGATTTACTTAATAACTAAAGAGACAGAATCTGATTTTTAACATGTAGCTGATCTTTCCACAAGTCTTCTATAAACTTTTGGTAAATGCTTAATTCTATCAACCAACCTATTTAAGACATTTAAAGTCTGCTGCATTCCCAGGTGACTCAGGTTCAGACTTAGTCAGACTCACACGCACAGTAGTCGGAAAAATGTATAGGCGCAGGTTGAGCGGCGTAATTAATAAGATAAGAAAATAGTTGGAACATGCTTACAAGCCACCGCCCCGAAACACCTTGGGCTGAAGGTCAAACTAATAATGATTGAGATAATCAAAAGTGAGGTGCCCCCCTTAAAATGCAATGCTACCAAAACCAAAGCTAAACGAAGCTGTGCCCCGCGGTTGCTGACAAACCAAACAAAAGCTAAGGTCAGGCAAGGAAGGTTGCAAGGGTGAAGTAGTGCCCTGGCAAGCGATCATAAATACGAAAAAAAAAACAAAGGTTTACGCCTCTTTTTACACGCAAACATTTCCTCGTATTGTATGGAGACGAAGACGAGGAGAGCAAGAGAGAGAGAGTTGAAGCAAAAATATTAAAACGATGCGACGTGACAGATTACAAAACGTTTGACACCAGCGCCAAAGCCGCCACGAAAAGATGCAACAAGCAGTAGAAGAATAACAAGAAGAAGCTACAGAAGAAGCAGCAGCCACTTGCCACACGACGTTGCCATCGCTGCTGCTGCAGTTGAAGTCACGAGTGCTGTGGCCACAGTCAAAGTCAAAGTCAAAAAGAACTAAACTTGGTAACTGGGTTCTCATTCTGGGTTCCTCTTTTGATCCTCTGTTATGGGGTCGACTCGTTTTTGGCTGCTGCGTGCGAGTAAATTGCCTTGAGGCTGGCTGGCTGGCTGGCTGGCTGGGCCACAGTGTGTGGAACGAGCACTTGAGGACCTACAGACTTGCAACAAACTGTTGCAACTGCAGCGCGCGTCACAAATTAATTCGCTGAAGTTGCACAAATCGGTATGGTTCCCACAGTAGTTGCTGCAGATGGGGAGGGGGGGTCTTATGTATTTTTTTGTTTCTGGGCTACTTGCCTTCTCTCTGATTTTATTTTTCTCCTTGTCTAGCAGTTCACCTGCGACTAAGCAGCGGTTCTTACTCCTTCTTCTTTTCCTTCTGGCTTCTACTGCGGAGGCAGCACTCGTGAGTTATGATAGACAGGCTGAGAGTTTCCAGGACGACTCAGAGTTTCAGAAATACAGATTCCAAGTGCCTCTTACGCTTGAGCGTGCAATTTTAATACCCTACGGCTTAAGGGTGAATAATGGGTATATTGTAAATAAAGAAAATTAGGCAAGGGGATAAGAGAAACATGAATGAAGACAGTTAAAGTTAGCAAAGTGCATCAATATGGAATAAAACTGAAAGTTTTTCTCGTTTTACAGGGTATTCAACTATAAATATGAAGATTCAAAAAACATGTTTATAGCCATATCAACTGCTTAACATGATATGTAATATAATTGTTCTACTGTTAAAGGGTTTATAGTAGAATAGTAGCAGGAAAAATAAGTTAAGAAACTATCCAAAATACATAAAGCTTATACGTTTTACAGGGTATCTTCAAGTATAACTAACTTCAGGTGGTCTAAGTTAAACTGGCTTCTAATTCACTCAGTGAGCAGTGGTAACAGTGCAACAGTGCAACATGGGGCAAACGTGGATAAGAATTCTTGCGCACATTTATGCGCCGCGTAATTGACTTGGAAGTTATGAACCTTTAAATGTGGCCACTGCAGAAGGAGCCACAGCAGCAGCAGCAGCATCACTGCATCCACACTCCACACACAAGAATAGGCATCCTCAACATTCCGAACACCATGGACATGTAATTTTAATTTTCTCACTTGATTGCCCCGTAGCTTTAAGGTCTGCACTCATTCATATGAGACTTTGGTTGAGAGGCGGTAGCCATTCATACTCGTATTCATATTCGTATATTCGTGTGGATCGAGTTTTGGTCATTGAGTTTCGTTATTGGTTTCGATGGGTGAAGCTTGCCGTTGAGTTGATTAGCCCTTGACGTGGTGGAGAAAAGTTGTTAAGAACATCAAGTGTCAAAGTCTTGTTAAAAGATAAATTGTACAAATTTGTATTATTAAGGCAGAAATTTTAAAGATTTCTAGTTTCTTGTAACTTTAAAAGAAAATCTACAATAATATTAACAGAATTCCCATTACTCTTTCTTTTGATAAGCTGCTAACGTCATTGCCTAAAGGTGTTAATTATAATACTAGACAAGCATCAGTGTAAAAACCAATCAGAAATATGCCAAATACTCGATATGAATTTCCCATGCAAATCAGTTAGGTCTGTTTGATTAACTTAAAGCTTTGTGATCTGTGCCGTTTGGGCAATGGAATGAAATAAAAGGTAATTATTGCTTATTTAACATAAAACAAATGTGAACAATCAAATATTTTAACAAATCATTAGCAACATAATACAATGTGCCACAGTGGAAAATTTTTATTCCATTTTGAATAATAATGATTAACGTTACAAGTTTTATGTTAGTTGACTAGACGGAAAACAAATATTAAAAATCAGCTATTGTGTATTGCTTCGATAACAATATAATTTGTTCTGTTTCCTGACTTTTCCAATGTTTGGTGTATACTCTTTCATAATTTGTTCATTGTTTTCGTTCCACTATGAATTTCAAGCGGAAACCGTTTTTGGGAATTGCTAAAACGATTGTTCAAATAAATTAAATATATATGTATAGTGTTTATATTTTGAACGCTCGAAAATCAGCGCGAATTTTGTCAAGTTTGCTGTTAGTCTGCGAGCATTGTACATATTTATATATGCTTTATAATTATAGCTTAATGCTGTGGCTAAAACTCTTCTCTACTTATTGTTGTTGTTGCGGCACTTCACATACGATCGCAAATTTGTAGCGCAAATCTCTCAATCTCAGAAAAAAAGCAAGATAAAAACATAATCATTCAACAGCTTTGACTTGGGTTTGTTTTTGGTACGGTTTGGTTTTCTTTGAGGGGGCAGATGGTGTTGTGGTAGATGTGGCTGCAGATGTTGTAGATCGCTCGAGGCTGAAGCTTGTTGGCTAAATAAATTATGAGCCCGCTTCATTCCGTTTTTTTTATTTTTTTTATAAGAGTGCAAACACAACTTCGATTGTGGGTGTCATGCGTTTTGGCCTAATGAAAATGTTTTTCGATTTTATACAAACATATTTGTTGGTGGGAAACGCAAATTTATTGCGCCTTAAGTTACAAAATTAAAAAGTAACACACGCACAGATTTGATGTGTTTGGTCTCTTGGCAGCAGCCATCTAATAACTGTGTAATGAAGCATCTAACAAAACTTTAATGGAACTCAACTCGAAGGCGTTTCAAATGTCTTATGAATGTTAATCGCTTAATAAGCGTTAAGATATCGCTAGATGTAGGTTTTGAATTAGCTTTTCTTTTTAGATAAATGTTAAAAAGTGACAGTAATAAATGTCAAATCCGTCGTTTATTTAAAGTTATGGCAGTTTTACGAAAACTTTTAAAAGTTTAATTTTTATAAACGTTTTTTTATTGGGAAAATAAAGAAACTTATACAAGGAAGTATGATAGATTATAGATAATGTACGATCTTCAAAATAAACCGACACAATTTTACAAATTAAAATATTACTTTATAATTGTTATTGTTAATATTGGAAACACGTGTACAACGTTTTATTTGCATCAATTATTAACATGTTATGCTTACAAGCAATGGAAGAAAAAAATCAAAAGTCCGAAAGTAAATTGAAATTAGCATAAAAATTTACGAAAACAAAAATACAAAATATTTATGCATGTCAATACATGAAATATGCGTTTTTGTGTACTTAGCCAATACAAAAATAACTCTTGAGTGTTGACTTTTAGCCTTTAAACAACAATAGGCTTAAAACAAAATGAAAATAGATTTGACAATTTAATAAGAAACAAATAAGTCTAAACACTTTTGTTTTGTTTTTGTTAGTTATCCTGCTCGAAGTCCAAAATAAATGCGCAAAATTTACTTCAAGCTTAGCCCAAGTCCAGACTCTCTGTTGGCTTAGTTGAGTTCCGTGTTGAGTCCGAACTGCATGCAATAAATCTGGTTTTTTCTTCATTTATGACAATTTATGTAGACTGTGAATCAGCACAACAGTGCGAATATCAGCAAAGTATCTCTTACTGCTGTCCGTTTTGTTTAAGCATCAAATTAACGCCGACCTAACCAAAGGTTAAGGCCAGGGACAAGAGGTTAATGTGTTTTTAAATGCCTTTGCTAATTGATGAGCGGCAATACGCAGGGCCTAGGCACAATCAATACTTTGCCACTTTGTAGCTCTACACTTATTATTTTTATTTTCCTTTAGAGGCGCTTAAGTTGCGCTTAATTTATATAATTGGGGAATAATTGATGCAAATGTTAACATAACTTACCCCTTAGTTTAACAAAAATATAATAAAACAAAATCCTTTATAAAAGTTTTATTTTTAATAGTTTTTGTACTTAACTTCAAACACTACAAGTATACAATAGAAAGTAAAAGTAAAAGTACGATTAAACATTTAAGTCAGTAATAAACGTTATTATTTCAAGTTTGTCCTTGTACAGCTGTTGGAATTTATTGTTGAAATTTTCAAGTTGTCAAACACGAATCGATCCTCTTAACTTAGAAATTTATTCATATTCTTTATCTAACCCTTGTTCTAACATTCACTTTCTTTTATTTTTATGTTCATGCTCGTCAAGCACATTTATGTTAACAGAAGTTTGCTGCTCATTATTCTGATGATCGCGATCAAGATCGGTGGCAGCAAAACAACTAATGCCCGATCGACCGCAACGCATAAATTAATGATAATGGCAGGGGGAACAGGGCAAGGAGGGGTTGCTTGATTGTCGCATGTCAATTGGGCGAACATTTTCATTAACAAGCGCTAAGGGAAAAACCATTGTTGCATTTATCGCATTCAAGTAAAATATAACAGTTGGCCAACAAACTTTCCAATAGGGGCGGCGCGTAATTAAACCAACTTGCTTCCCAAGAAAAAAGGGTTCCCAAACAGAAGAGACGCAAACTCGCCTTCATTGCGCATTGTTTGTTTAATTGAATTTGCAGCTCACGACAAACAAACAAATAATAAAATACCCGAATTTAAAGCCAACAATAAATAAAATAAAAAGATGCGTTGCGATTGCCAGCAGCGGTAAATTTTAAGCGACCATCGATTGATCATGTGGTTGCTCTGGTCAGTAAAAAGCACCACGAAGAAAGATCAGCGACACCATCGGCGTTGAAAAGCCATTGCTCCAAATGCACCAGTTCCTTGGAACGATCGAACGATGAGCCTGAAGCCTGAAGAGCAAGAGCCAGTGAACAACTTCTTCTTACTCCTTCGCATATTATGCATTTCGATCTGCGTCTTTAACCAACGCCCACCGATTGCTGTGGCTTTTGTGCCTTTAGCTGGCTTTTGCTCTGCTGACATACTCTAGACAAATGGTATATTGATTCTCTTGGGCAGTTGGCTGCGATGCATGGAGACAAAAAAATGGCTTCTTGAATTTACAAATTTTTCCTAATGTTTTAGTATTTACTTAGATTTTTTAGTGTTTTTCAAGATATTTGAAGTTATATAACAAAAGAATTTCTGAATGTAAATGATCCTTAAACTTTTCTGCACATTTAAGTTGCTTTGTTTTAGTTATAAAGCAAAATATTTATTGAAATATTTTTGAAAGGGTATTTGTTAGTCACCGCTTTGCACTTAATTGCCATCTCTTGTTATTATGTGTGTGCTGCTTTTGTTGGTTTTCACGTTTATCAGTTAAGATCAGCTACGGATATGTCTGAGACTGCGACTGCGAGTGTGGCTGAAGTTTTATCCTGACTGCCTTTGCCTTTTTTTCCAAGCGGTTTTGGTACTTTTTTATTTTTTTGGGCACTGAATTTTAATTAAAATATTTCTCATGGTTTTGTTGTTGTAGTTTTTAAGGTTTTTGGACTACGCTTATTTTTTTTTTAAATTTTTTTTTTGGGGGCTTTGCTGCCTGCTCTCCGAAATGTCGTGAGTGTGACACATTTGCATCAGATATGATGCGCTCAGAGTCAAAGGACAACAAAAACAAACACTGCAAACAGTCTGCACATAAATCAACGTGTGAAGACCCTCCGAGTGGTACATGGAAAAAGAAACACAGACAACAACTAAATGAACTTGTCACACACACCTGAGACAAGGTGGCATAAACTCGTAAATAGTTTAACTTCTTTTCATCTCATTTTAATTTATTTATTTTTTTGTTAACTGCAATTCAATTTTTCGATTCGCATTTGACACGTTTTTGTCTTCGGTAACATCCTAATTTTTCAACTGTGGACGCGACATGGCGCCAGCCAGCTTCTTGCGTATCCTGCTGCGTTTGCCAAAAGGACAAAATGCACACACTCACACACAAACACCTAGACAGTTGCATATAAAAATATGTATGTGTTAAACTTGTATATGGCAATTTTACTGGTTATAGTTTCGTGGAATTTGAGGTGTGAGTCAAAAGATTTCTTGGCCAAATATTTGCGGTTGAAATATTCAGGATATTTTGAATTGAGCTATGTGTGGGTGAGTGCGTGCGTGTGTGAAAAAGTGTGTGTGGGTGGGCAAATTATGCAACAATTTCAATGTGTGCCAAATGCGTTTGCTTACCATGCGAGAAGAAGCCTGCAAAAAAAAAAAAAAAAAACATTTATTATAATGATTAATTAATTGTAAATAAAAATAAATTAAATTTCACTAAATAAATTTAAAAAAAATAATTTATTATTATATGGTTTTTAATATCAGCTTTAAAAAATATATGCTTTGGAACTTTATTAATTGATATAACTTACTGCCGCAATAAAAATTTAATCATTTAGAGGCTATTCTTAATTTTTTATCATTTCCTTAATAACTGTTGGCACCGTAAAACTTTTATTTGACTAATTCATTTTGCGCAGCGCTTCAATTGATTTTTTCTTGTTGTTTATTTTTTGATTAAGTAGTGTGCCATTTAATTTTTCATTGTCATCATCAGTTGCTAATTTTTTCGTCACTTTCTTTGTTTCGGTTTGAGTTTGCGTTCGCTTTTGCGAACTGCGAGGACGCGACATTTGCTCATAAATCTCAATTAGCGTTTGCCTAATATATCTTTGAGTGTCTCTTGCGCCAACCGAACAAAAGAAGCACACCCACAACTGATATGGCTTAATGTTTTAGGTTAAGTGACAAAATTAAAGTAAGTAAAAGTTCAGTTGGCACATTTTGAGAAGTGATTTTCAAAATGTAGCTTCATTTAAAAGTAGTACTTCAATTGATTTTCAAATGTTCCGCCCTTGTGAGTCACGCACTGCTTGCTGGCTGCACTGCTTGACTTAACAGCGAAGTTTGCCAGCAGCTGTTAATAATAACACTTGCAACTTGTTGGCAGCGCACAACATTACCAGCGTCTCTCTGACTGTTAGCACTTGAAATTCAAATTAAATGTTACGAGTTTTATCATACTGATAAATGAAATCTGCGCTATATACTAACTAAAGTTTCAAAACAAGTGAAGGAATTTGCATTTCTACATGTGACTCAGCATTTGACACAGTTTCGCGTAAACAAATTATTCTTTTTCGTTTGTTTGTTAAGCGCGACTATCGAATTTTCTGTTATTCCATACTATTGAACGAGTACTTCATTCATGTCGAATGCTTTTGTTTTTAATTGAACTGATTTGCTCGAAATTGCCTATCGGAGCGTCATTTCACAAAAACAAACACATAAATACATATATCCAGTATCTCTTAATTGGAAATTGAGACATGAACAAAGTTCAACATTCAATACATACTTGTATTTTTTTGTTTTGTTTTCATTGAGGTACTTTACCTTTAATGCTATTTGGAAAATTGATTTGCCGCTTCGACAGATTGCTCTGATTTTGATTAGGGGAGAGGAAACAACGTTTATCAGCAAAAGTATAATTTTGACAAATTGCTTTGAACTTTTGAAGGCCTCCCGAGTTTGAGTTTGAGGAACTGTGAGAAGGTTGGGTTTTCCCCAACAGATGAAGATGTCTCACATATTAAAGAACATGTTTTGCTTTCGTGTAATCGTTGTCTGACTACATTCGATTAGATTTCCTATTAGCTTCGAGCAAGACCTACTTCAATATCGATAAGCTTTCAAATATTGCTTAATGTGTTTTTTTGTGGGTCGGCAACACATTTGATTTACAGCATTTGATCAATAAAAGTGCCGAATATAATCGATCAGACCTGCAAACTGGACCTTGCTCAATATTATGGCATTTTTATTTTTTATTACCATAAGTTACTGGCAAGTGTTACACATTTTTAAGATTAATTGTTGTTTTTGTTCGTTTTAACATCAAAATCAATATTAATTTGTTTTAAGCATTCTTAACTTTTCTGTGATATTCCCAACACAACAGTTGCTTTCATGCGGCTCGCAACATCGAACCGTAACATGTTCGTCTATGTGCGTGCGCTGTGCCATTTTGAGTTTAACATTAAATGTTGCTGTGTGATTAGAGTTAACAGCGGCGCTGTCTGTTGGGCGGCCTTAACAACATTTGAATAGCTAGCAGCGCACAAAATTTCGTATCTGTATCTGAGTTTGTGTGCACCTTTCGTCGGTTCGAGATCGCTGCCGCCAACAGAGCGGATAACAAAACAAAAAATAACCGAAGCCGAAGCAACGGCATCCACAACAAATGCGTTAAAAACGAAATTCATTTCGAAATAGAATTTGAAGCAAATAACAAAAAAAAACAAGTTACACAAAATTTTAATTAAAAAATGCCACAAAGAAAATGCAAGTAAAATTCCATTGAATTGAATAAACAAAAAAAAAAAATAAATAAATGAAAGTGAAAAGTGTTTGAGAATTTATAAACGCAATTAAAAGAATATCGTTAAAATGAACTGATTTTGTTTTAAAAATCGACTTACCCCACAAAAGTATATTCAAACGCAACCAGTTTTAACACAAACATAATACTTACTATATGCCCCAGTGCCAAAAAAAGTAATGAAAAATTCGTAAATAAAAATTAAAAAATTTTCCAAAAATAGTAGAGAAGAAATTTTGAGCAAAGTACAAATCGAATAAAATATTATAAAATTGTCGTCACAATCACCGACAACAAAGTGCAATACAAATACAAAATACACATATATATTTTAATGTATTTATTTAACAAAATTAAATATTATTTGATTAATAATACACACATCAAAAGCCAACAATCAGCTGTAACAGAAACAACAACAAAACCAAAACACAACAACCTATTATTGTACATATAACATCAAAAGTTTTGTAAAAAATAAACAACAAAAACAAAATTGTAACTCGGCTTATGTTGCATTTTATTTTTGTTCTCGCTGTGTAATTTTTTTTTTTTTTTTTGCTTACGCGGCACAACTTGCTTGCTAAATAATTTCATATATATATAAAAACAATATAATATGTCAATATATGTATAACAACAATAAACACATACTGCACCTACATAAATGTATACACAAGTATAACTTTTGATTTCCGTTTGGGATTTTTTTGAATACGTCGCAACTTTTTTCGTCCATTTCAACTTTAAATGTACTACGTTTCCAGACGTTATTGGCAACAAGAACAAAACGCACAAACCCATGTTGGATTATAATTTATACCCTTAAATTTGGGGGCTACAATGCGGCCAGAAATATACAATGTAAGTACACAATTTTGAATCCGATTACAATCGCACTTAAAATGAATTAAGTCATATAAACATTAATTACAAACTGATATATTGTACAAGAAGTATAATTTCATCAGAATTTAAATGTGCATAAAACAATTACATATTAGTATTAACGATTTTATGCGCAGATTTTTGATAAATTTCATAAAATTTTTAACAATTTCTTAGTAAGTTGAAAGTTAACTTAAGCAATGCTTAAAACCTCTTGAATTATTTTAACAGTTATTCAATGGATTATTTAAGTTTAGTTTAAAGAACGTTGATCTTTATCAATGCTTTCTAAGGCCAGAACCACGTGCAGAAAAAACCTCAACAAAGTGTTCAAAAACACGCCATTTCCATATCCAATCATATTCAAGAAACCAACTACAAGAATATAAAATACAAAAGCATGCTAAAGAAAGGGGAAGGGAAAGGAGCTGAGGAACGGCATGTTGACCTGTGTGTATATCAATTTTAAAGTAAATATATCCGTTCCACACACACACACACACACGAGCACACATTTAAACATTTATCATGCCACAAGTAATTTCACTTAAAAAACAATTTTCAAACACATAAAAAAAAAAAAAAACACAATTATATGTTTGTTTCCAAAACGAGAAATATGAAATGAAAGGATAAAAACGTGAACGTTAAAAAAAAAAATGAAACGGGCAGCAAACGTGGCAATAATTGCTATTTATAACTTGTTATGGCACCAACACATGCAAAATATGCCAGGATAAATCCTCTCTCTTTTTGTTTCTCTTTCTCTCTCTCTCTCTCTCTCCCTCTCTCTTTATCTTCTGTGTGTGCACAACCCTTTAGCAAAAAAAAAAAAAAAAAATGTAAAAAAGTGAAAAAGTTTTCTGCAGCGAAAGGGTCGCGCGCTTGGTGTGGCGTGTCCTGATCTCAGGACATTTACCTGAGTTATAAATCAATTGCAGCAAACTGAAATTCAGAACAGCAACCCCTTCGCGCGATTAAAAACGCTTTCAAAACGCTTCGGTTTATCAGATTAATGTGCGACACATTATAAAGATTTTTCTTTTGTTGTTTTTTGTTTAACCCAAAAAATAAATTCTTCAACTTTCCACCTCCCTCTTAAACTTATCATAAAATGCAGACGACAACAATATTTCACATGTCAAACACTGCCACGCCCCATTTAGAAGAAGGGGGTTTTGTTGGTTACGATAATCGCATTCGCTTCTATCATATAAATAGACAATATTTGATTTGAGTTTTGAGAGAGTTGCGCGTTTATTTCTTTTATTAATTAAACGGAAATGCACACACAGATAAAAAAAAGCCAAAAAATTTACTTCAAATCGCGGGACAATTCTTCAAGTGGTTTTTTTTTTTGTTGTGTGTATTCTGATAAACATTTTCTCTTTCTAGCACTTAAAAGAAATGTAGATCGACGCTTAGCTGCGCCCGCAAGCTTTTGTGCTAAATTTCAATTTGTCAAGCGATTTCAGTCACATGGAAAAGTTAACAGTTGTACCTTTGCGGGGCTTTATTGATATTTATGATCCTGATAGTTACGCTTTTGGCCAAATCACTAAGAAAAAAAACTTTATGACTTGGCACATATTTGTGCAGCTTTGATTATTGCAATCAATAAACACACAAACATCCATAGTCAAAAGCAATTTAACTAAAACTGTTGGTATAAAAATTCTTTTGCCTTCTTCGGAGAGTCTGACTGCACTTTATGACTTGTCAGTTTGTCTATTTGTCTGCTTGGCCATGTGTCAGTTTAGTCAATTAGTCTGTTAATAATGTAACGATTAGCTAAAAGCTTTAAGATTTTAAGGGTGCGGCAATTACGCATCAACAACTAAGTCGAGGATTTTGTTGAGCAACTTCTCATTATGCCAATGACAAATTAATTTATATATCATATTCTCAAGCTGAACATTAACTTAAACTGAAGTTAGTATTTTTTTTGGCTACATAGAGGATAGAGCATTGACTTGTTTTATATACGATGTACATCTATAAAGCCTGTGTTTAGGGGTATAACAATTACAGTTAAACGTGTCATGTTTCAAACGTACTTCTCATACTACTTTATAGCAAGCCAGTCAAATGTTTGTAAATCATCTACCTGTCGCCAACTTTCCTTTCAACACGATCCAACCAAACAAAAAACAAACAAAAAAAAACAAAAGCCACAACTCACTTGAAAATATTGCGGGCGGTTTATAATAAGCAAAAAATCGTTGGCGGCGCCGCTTGGAAATATAATAAATTTGAAAAAATATAGTACACACACACACACACACACACGCCAAACAAAAAAAAGTGTCATTTCAAGTTTTATAATTAGGTTACGCGCGGGTGGCAAAAAAAGCTGCAAAAAATATGAAACTTATAGGTAAAAGGAGGGGTTTGACGGTAGTGTTGAAAGTGGGCAGGTTTTGTAGCATGATTTGTGAGTGAAAACTTAAAAACGCGACTTTTTTCACATTTATGTTGGAACACTTATAATGAAATAGAAGGCGCGTTGTGGCAGGAAGTTAAGAATTTCGATTGACGCAGTCGTCAATCGTCACGTTTCACGATGATATCAAGTCGCTGATACTTCATATATACTATATAGAGCATATATACATACGTATATATAATGACTTCAACTGAACTGAGCTTGTTGTGAGTCAGTTTATTGGGACCTAAGCTCAGCGCTTCGTAAATAAACGCTGCTCGATCCAATATCATGACTTGGCGTTTGCTAATGCATTTTCTAATGTTTATAAATAACTGCGCTATTGTTATTATATTATATATAGTATGTAGACCGCTCACATTTCTCAATAATTGCTCACTGTTTGCAAATGTATTTTGGGGTTGTTGCCTTGTTGGCCTGAAAGCATTTAATAATAATACTTAATATTTGAAGCTTAAAAGCGCCTCAAAATCAATGTAAAATTTTTTTTGTGACTATTTTGCTCTTAGGCCAAAAGTTAAATCTATATAGATAGATTGAAGATTCCCAAACGTTTTATAACATTTAAAACAAAGTGCTTTGACTACCTCTTACTCCCCCCACTCAGACAGAGCAGGAGCTTGTCTAGCGGGGGCCACAAGTACGACGTTTTGTGGTTTTATCTTATCGACAAAACGTCAAAAAAAAAAAAAAATAAAATATATATACACTAGACCTAACATAGAGTAGTAAGTACTACAAGCTTGCGTACATAAAAGTAAAAAATAAGTATAAATAAATAACAAAAGCGCCAAAAAACCACAACAAAAATAAATACTAATAATAATAATTTTGTTTTTGCTATTGGAATTTCTGCAAGAAATTGAGTCAAGGCCCTCAAGTGTTTGTTGTTTAACTTTTTTGTTATTTTGGTCAAACTTTGAACTTAAAACTATTAATACTTTGTTAATGGAAAATTTATAGCTTAAGTGTTAGTTTGCACTACGCTGTGGGTGGCATTTTCTCCGCAATAAAACAAGTGAAATATTTTGACTGTGTGAAAGAGACAGCTAGCTAGCTGTTGTAAAACAAGAGCGAGAGACAACATGACAACAGAGACAAAAAAAATATAATACGTGGCTGTACAATTTTTGGATTTATGCAAATATTTGCATTACAAATTACGAAGTCGAGGGCTAAAGCAGCTTCATCGCCGCTTCTTCCTCCCTCTTCTCTCGCTCTATGTCTGTGTTCAAGACAGCTGCATAGGGCCAAAAAAGAGAGAAAAAATAAACGCGTTGATCGCTGCTGCTGTTGCACCTGACCTACAATGTGCAGCGTTCGTTTGTTGTTGTGTTAAACAACGAACACACCCACTTAATACACACACACTTACACACCATGTGTGTGTGTGGTCACAAGATATAGCCATGTTATTGGATTGCAAAATCAACGCTTAACAACAAAACGATTGGTTAAACATTTTTGGGTGAAAATTAGAAAGTTACAAGCTTCTTTTTTTTGTTTGTTTTTTTTTTTAGATAATTTTTTGAATGCACAAAACTAAAAATGCATGAGCTTAATCCGTTTTTTTTTTTTAAGTTGAGTAACTACTTTAAAATATTAATTATTAAGTTTAAAAAATGCACCAAAATGCCTTTATAAGTATCTTTTTACGGTACGGATCTTTACATGTTTCAAATGAACGAGAACGGTAGGAAAAGTCATGAAAAACGAATGGTTAATAATCCATTTCACATTCGATTTGTGATACTTTTGTGATGCATTCAAGTTAATCATCAATGTATTGCACTTGCTTTTTATTTGTGTATTTGTTTACGTTCAACTTGTCGGCTTTTTGTTTTTTTAGTTGGCTTTGTCTAGCCAATATTCCATTATTGACATAATGGGAAAGCTGCCTAGCACAACACAAATTTGTATTTGGGTTTGGACTCTGGCTGGCTGCCACTTAAGTAGCCTCCAGCTAGGTGTGTGAGTGTAAGTTTTTGTGTGTGTTGGCTTATCAGTTGGCTCACTCTGTTCCCCTCTAACTCGTAACAAAAAAAGCCGCTTATCAGGCCAAGCAGCTGTGTCACACCAGCAAAAAAAAAATCGCATTAGATGCAAGCCCTCCCCCTTTGCCTTTCAACTCAATTGTCGCCGTGTTTCTACTTTTTTCACGCCTATTTGAGAATTATGCAGGCAACATTCCAAAAGGGGTACGGCCTGCTAATGAGCTCAGATTTGTGCAATGGCACGACACACACACACACACACCGGCTTAAGTACTAAACAGAATCTCTTCATTCTCCAGCTGCCCTCCTTTTGAAAATTATTCGCATGTGCAAGATAGGTTAGATAGATATGTTAGATACTTGTACTTACACTCGCTTCAAGCAACAACAACACCAACAATAAACATTTGCTTATCGCTGGAGTACACTGAACTTGTGACTCGTCAAGCCGACCGACTCTGTTCTGTTTGTTGTTAACTTGAAATGCTTTTTTCATATTTGGGGCGTTGTTGCTAGTGTTTCTACAAGTTCAAGTACCAAATCTTCCATAGAGCTATATGTCCCATGATATTCGTGCAAAACTTGAAGCAAAGAAGTTTAGTATAGTTTATACAGCATGCTAAAAGTATGCTAAGATTTCGCACAATAATTATTATGAGTGATAAATTTAAGAAACTACTTAAAACAGTTTGTTTGATAAAAACTAATAAAGTTGTCATAATTCGTAGTTTCATTGTTGTGTAATTGTCATGTTTTACCCATAAAAGTTATAAGCATAAATATTTTTAGACACCAAACACGCCTCTGTATGTCTACACAGTGTCCCAATGCTAGAACAAAGAACAAAACACAAAAAAACAACAACGGCAAACTTCTGGCAACTGTCGAAAGTCAGTAAACCCCCAAGCGTAATGTTTCCCTTTTGGAACTTCATTAAAGCGCACGCCCCTAAACAAAAAGCAACCAGGAATAACCAGGAACAACATTCAGGCAAGAGTTGCAATTGCAGCCGGCCCAGGGACATAGGAAAGAGAGGGAGGGAGGAGTAGGTTTAGGTGGGTTGAGGGTTGACGGAGGACGGAAAACAGGAGCTAAAAAAAAGAAGTAAAAAGCGCAAGGTGGATGATGCAAGAGTATTAAATAACGTTGAAGTTGCAACAACCCCTAAAACAAAAGTAAACGAAAATTGCATTAAGTGCAAATGCAACGAAAAAAGCAAATATCCAAGCAGCAGGGGTATCAGTGCATTAGGGTGACCATCACATCGTCATCGTTATACGCACAATTGACAGCAGGAAATTTCACACTTGGCCACAAAACACGTGGCAGTTAGCATGAATTACATTGTAAAAGGGATTCGCTGCTGCCTGTAATTGTTATTAAGCGATTACATGATTGATGAGACAGCTGAATAGTAAAAGGGAGAAAGTGAGATAGAGAGAAAAAGAGAGGGAGACAGAGCATGTGGTAAGACGAACTTTGTCCTCAGAAATGAGTGCAAAATTTTGTTAAAGTAATTCCCCCTTTTTTTTTGTTAATTACTTTCACTTATCGCTAAATCTTGACCGGCCACTTTTAGTGTCCAATTCAGTTTGTGGCTGTCTTCTTTATGGCTTTATCTAATCAATCTCACATTCCATAAAGCATTCCTAAGTAGCTGGCAATACTCTATGGCCTAAGTACTCCCGCGATTAGGCGGAATCAACAAGTTTGCAAACAAACAAAAAACGAACAATAATCGAAAAGTTAAAAAACGTGTGACACGTGTTAGCCAAATAAAAATTGAGCAGACAAAAATTAGCAACTTGAATGCTAAACAAGTTTGCGAGCTTTGCACAAATATATTTATTTTCAGTCACTTAAATCAGATTTCAAATAGTTGACAAGTTGGATTTAGCATTTAATCTGGCAATTCGATCACATTTTTCTGTGCTTTTTGTATATATATATTTGCAAATCGTATTTATATAGTGTGTGTGTGTTTGTGCTGTCAATTTGATTTGCATTCGCATTTGTATAAACGCAAACTAATTACGGGCTAGCAGAAAGCGTGTCGGCGATTAGATTGACCGATAAAGTTGGCCTTTCAAGTGTTAACCAAATTGGAACCAAAAGACATTTGGAGCTAAACACGCATTAGAGAACTAAAGCTGATTCTTAATCAAAGATCTGGAAAACTGTAACTGCCTTTGGAGGCGTTTAGTGGCACAAAGCTTTAGCATGGTGCTCAAGCAGACTCTAACCTTTCTCTCAGTGCATGCAATCCAGTTGCGTATTTGTCTTTCATCCGGGTGGTCCTGTATGCCGTCACGTTCCTTTGCTACCAAAACGACATTTCTCAATAGACGTAAAAACTTATAAAATAGTTTAAAAATACCAAAAAATAAAATAAGTGAAAGAAAATACAAACAGAAGTCAAAACTGTTCAATATGCAAAGCACATTGGGGGCACATTGAAGTAAACTGCCATAGGGAAACGTCGCCTACATTGCGTCAGCACACACACACACACACACACAATCAGAGAATCCCAGACTTTGAAAAAAAAGGCAAAAAAGAACAAAACTTAGAACTCAAGTTCATTTGGGCGTCTGCCTCGTTTTGTGCCGTGCTTCTGTCTGCATACCAAAAAGGTAATTATGAGCCGCATTGTAAAGGAAACAAAAGTAAAGCACAGCACAACAGACGACAACCATATACATACATATATGAACATATATATAAGTATGTATATAGAAAGAAGTAATATCAAATTACATACATGAGAAATGTGGCATAGAGACAGTCAACAACAACAACCATTTGAAGTAAAGATGAATAGAAGACTCGTAGAAGACAACAACAAAAACAGTATGAAATGTGCGGTTTTTGCTCAACGGGTCACATACCAGCATTATTAACTAAGCTTTTGTGTATAGGAAGAGTATTAGAAACTGGCCTCAACTTCGGTTTCCATATCAATTTCAATTTCAACTCAGAAATTGTGGCGCTAGAGGGTTGAAATCGTTATATTTTACAGCTGAAATCCGAAATTTGAAGTAAGTCTCAATATTTGAATAGGAAAATGCTTTGGAGAAAATAAAAATAAAAAACTAAATTTTCTATTCGCATAAGATGCTATTCCTCAAAGTAATTAAAAGCTTTAATAAACTTTTTCTTTTAGGTGCAAAAGCTATTGAACGCTTTGAGCCTCGAGTAGTATAAGAGTTTGTTAATCTAGCTTGATCAGCTGCTGAGTTCCTTGAAACAAACTCAAGATGATCGAAACTCAATTTTGCAAGCTAAACGTAAATTCAAATTAAACCAATACAATAAATAATACAAAAAACATTTCACAAGCATAGCGCATTTAATTGGTTGACTAAGCGAAACCAGAATCAAAACCATAAAAACATTCATGAATTTGCTAAGAAAAATGAAAAATAAAAAACACATTTGTAGAAATTTCGGTCGATATGCCATTTGTTAGGCATATTTTATTGTCTGCTGTGAAATTGAAAAATGATGATATGATATAAAATCGAACACAAGAGTCAAATTCACACCGTTAAAAAGAGCCAAAAGGCATCGGCATTGATGCGATTGCCGATTACTTTGCTATATATACTACGATACATGTGTAAGTATATATATATATATTTTTTTTTGGGACTGCCTACTGTGAGCGCTAAATTGGGCACTATATAATTTGCACATGTGGAGGGGGAAACTTGAATTGTGATGTGTCTTTAACTAAGGCTTTTTTTTTGTTTTTGTGTGTTATTTTCGATGGTCTCTCTTGTATTGATTTCTGCACTTTCGAGTCGCCTTTTGTTGCTATTGTGGTCTTGGGCGCGATTTTCACTTTTCAAAAGCGAGCAGCAGCAGCAACAAAAAAACAGTAAGAAAAAGAACAAGAATAAGAATAACAAGCACGAGAACACACTGAACAGGAGAGACCTTCGTCTTTAGAAACTACCCTTCAAGCATTTTGCTTGTGCTTCTTCTTCTCCTTTTCTCTAAGCTGAAATCAATGACCTTTTGCTTGTGCTTTCTGCCTCTGCCAAAGGGGATTAGTAGTCTTCGCCTGATATATATATACATATATACATATATATATATGCACTAAAAATATAAGTATACAAATATATGTAGCGATCCAATCGATATGCACGACAAACACAACAGAAAAACGTTTTCTTTGGGCTTTTTCCATACCCATTGACATTGAGCCAGAGCAAAAGCTGCTCATATTCATACTCGAGTGCTCGAGTACATTATATGAATACTTTGTTTTGTTTCTTTTTATTTTTTTTTTTGTTACATGACTTTTAATAATATTGACGCTTTTGTTTAAAGAGCTCACGATCGGGCAATGAAATGAAATGGCTTAATTGCTGATGTTTTCAGCTTCCCAATTCCCAGCCCCGAGACGGAAGTTGTACTCAAAACGAGTTAAAATAATAATATAAAAAAATTAAGAAAACAAATCAATAAAATAAATGTGAATCATTAATAATCTGTATGATTTATGCTAATTTTGTTTGTTTGCAATATAACATTTTATTTATAGTAGATATCGTAAGTCTCACATTCTATATACATTTACATATTGTATGTATTTGAGTATGATATTAATTTCTTGTTTCCCTATACTTGCAGGTTACTACAGTTCATGCTGCTCAATGCCAGGATTATTTTTATACTGATGGTAAGTTTAAAATAATCTATTGAATGTAAAGTATAAGAGTTTTTTTTAAGAAACAAATACTTAGTTTGCATCAAGTTATAGGGTAACTTTTAGTCGTTCACAAGCTTAAAATTGTTCTAAGCTCTTTGTATATTTACTTTAACTAAATGTTCAGTACCTGTTGATGACGTGGCATAATTGAAAGTTTATTGAAGATTCGAGAATCGAAAATGGGCGTGTTCACATTATATTTTAATAAAAAGATCGGATTGCTTTGATTGATTTACGATACACTTTGTAAGGTGTAAAGATTATTATTTTTCTGTACAATTTACAATTGTCTATTAACATTCAGTAAAACAACAGAATTTCAACTATTGTATTCTGATTTTTATGTTAAAATGTTAACAGATTGGTAAAAGAGTCGAATAACAGACTGTTAAGCAAGCTATTAAAAACTGTCTGTGTGTCCATTCGATATGAAATAGCTTTAAATATATCTGTTGTGACAGTTGTTGTTTTTGTTTTCATTGTCTTTTAGCACTCCAAATAATTATCATAAGAAATAAATCTTATTTATTTTTCAATATGCATAAGTGTCTGTTTAGTATTTCTATCCGTTTGATTATTATAACAAGATGGAGTATGTAATCACAAGTGAAGTGAAGGGTTGGGGAATAAGGGAGGGGTGTCTGATATCTAAGGCGGTTTTTGTGTACATTGGAGTGGCTTCGTCTGCTTTTGGAATCTGCTTGGGCCACTCACTATTACTAGCTCAGGGTCTGATCGCAGCTCTACTTGAGTCCAACAGCATAATAATAAAAATAATAATTATTATTATTACCATTGCACACACACACAAACACATTGGCACACACACGCTAAAACGTCATTGAACTATGGAAAAAGGTCGCTCATGAAAAGAAAAAAAAAAAGCTGAAAACTCAAAAACTGAAAACGAACCACTTTTATGAGTAGTATAAACAGTAAAGAAGCAGCCCCCCCCTTCCACCCCCTCACCCAACACAAGCGTAAAGAAGTAGATGGTAGAGGAGGGGTGCAGGCTACACTGACACTTTAGGTTTTATTGCTATTTGATTTTGTGTCAACTTGAAGAATGATGAAATGCTGACAAGCAGCTACAAAAAAAAAATTAAATACAAACAAAGTTAAGGAATTTCAACAAGTGCCTTAAAGAGAGTTGAGGCAAGGGTAGAGAGGTTCAATTTGTTTTTGCTTCAATTTGAATTTCAGGCCCATCATTTATGGCTGCCAAGTCGCTTATAAGCTGCAGACTTAGCTAGCAGCTTATATGCATATATAATTAGATACTAGACCCAAAAATAATTGAAGCATACATTCATTACTTGCAACTGTCGTTTGGTATAGTCCCGTGTGGCAAGACTATAAAGTCAGTTTTTGATATCACAAAAATATTTTATTTTACTGACTTTGCATATTTTCTGAGTCATTTATCAATTTTGCGATATCAACAAAAATGTTGTATTTAAAGACATTTATGCAAAGTTGGTTCACAAAAAACGTGCCGCTGATAGACATGGCCCAGACACGTGGTCACCAACAAGCTTGGCAACAACACTTGATGGTTTATATATATTTAGTATATATCTATGTTTTTTTATGATATCTTTTGATTGATGTTTTGTCATTGTTTTTATTGGCTCTGATAAGCAACTTTAATTCCAAAGCGAGTTTATCTACAGATTTTTCAAGTGTCTCAACAACACAGTTGAAATACCCAAACAAACTTTGGGAAAATTCAGTAAATATTGATTGCCAGAATAAAGGTACAAAAAAAGGAAAAAACCTAAAATACTTTTCGTTAATTTAGTATGCAATTTGTTTGCAGCTGCGACCCTCCACAGAGAGTTAGAGCGGGATGTTTATGTGGCAACAATATGCAGGATTAGCTGATGAACCATTCACAGAAACCAATTAGCTGTCCGGTAGCCGCTTTTAATGGCCTATGTTAAGCACAGTGGTGCAGTGTGGTGCAGTGTGGTGTGGGTTGAATTCACATAAATGCCGCTGCGCCAGTTCGCTGTTCAACTTTGACAATAAAATTGCGAAAACCTTTTGGCATTCTGTGCCGCATGTGTGGCAGAATTTCAGGTTCAGGTTCAGCTTCCAGGTATCGATACATTATAAAAAGCTCTGCGTATTAATAGAAATTTATGACTAGGATTAAGGCAGATTACAAATGTACACCGTTTACTAAATTTGTTCTTGTTTTGTTGTTGTTGTTGTTGTTTCAGGTAATGGTTGCTCTTGTAACTACAACATGTGCAAAGAAAACGGACGAATACATTTTAACAATGAAGACCCACAACAATCGGGCGCTGCATATAAATGCGCACGGTCGGGTAACGGCCGAGGATATATCACTAGCACGTAAGTACAGCTATACCTAATATCTCTATATACACGCACATACAATATGTCTATGATTTATCGTCGGCTATACTATATCCCATCACTTTTCAACATTCTCCAAAGAAAGAGGAGCTCGGTTCAAATGGCATTTAAATTAAATTGGCATTTATAGTATATATTTTGAACTCTGGTTACTTTGTTTGTCTGTCTGCCTGTCTGTGCTTATTGTGGGCTTTATTAAATTATTGGTAATTTAATATTTGATTGATGCTATGTGGCCGCGCCATCGGGCGCCAGTTTGCGGTTTTGTACTTTTTCTTCATTCTGCTTTCAATTTATTTGAATTCATGCGAACCTCGTTTGTCATTTGCCTTTTTTTTTTTTTTGTTTGCCGCTCGATCAGCTCGATCAGTGGGTGAAGTTCAGGAGCACAACTATCGCGGAATTCACAAAATAGATTGATCTCTATAAAGAGATAGCGACAGCAACAGTCACAACCAATAAACGTGAGAAGCTAACAGTATATAACAATTTATCAAACTAACTATTTGAGTTGATTTTGATGATTCGATGAAAACCAAGTACATTTCGAAAAGTACTTAAACCATATAATCTCTTCTCATCAAAAATTGTTTCACTGATTTATAGCTAAGGTCACACTATCCACTTGACTTAAGAACAGCACAGAGTTAAAAACGCATAAATAATATTAAATATTGTTCATATGTCAAATTCGATAGAGCGAGAGAGCATAAGTTCTTAGATCAGGCTTCAGTAGTTGCTTAATATATTTAATTAAGTATTTTTTTTGTCACTTTTGGTATTTTATCTTTAAGTAGCAAGTGTTGAAGTTCTTCTTTTGGAACTAAGCAAGTAAGATCGATATGTTTCCTTAGCATGGTGAAAGAAACATTTTAAGAAGCTACAATAAGAAAACTATTTCTGAATCAAGTTAAAAAGCACTTTTATATTGTTTTAGTGTTGAGAAAAGAAGTTCAACGACTGTTAAAGTAATGCTCTTTAATTGTTTCGGTTGATTAGCGCAGCTTGATAAGAACTCCAGTCATTAATTGACTGACTGACTGATTGTCGAACTGGGCAACTGAGTACTGAGTAGAACCCTAAAGAGTCAGATGAAGAGCCGCTATTAAATGTTTGATTCTTGTTTCAGACGTTACCTTGCCTCTGACTCTGTCCCTGGCTAATCAAACCTTTCATAACTTTATCGAAAACCTTTCAATTAATTGGGTTATCTTGTTGCTGAAGTGTGCAACGCCCCCTTCCCTCTTTCCGGTTTCTAACCTCTTTCACACTTTGCTTTCAGTTAGCATTAAATATTTACTTAAGTAACAGTTTGTTTGCTTACTATAATTAATTAAAATTGATTTGTTTCTTTTGATAATGCAGAATCGTTCACAATGGACAGTGTTGGCGATGTACTCAGTCCAGATTTCAAAATCACCATCTATGCCAAGGATGTGGATTACTATTTGTGCTTTGCCCAAGGCAAACTTGTTGGAAAGGTAAGCAATATCTTAAAAACATAATATTTGATAAGAACTATATTTATCGATATCATATAGATAGCATTGCTGAGAACATTGCACAGAAAAAACGTTTACTCAACTCAAAAATACTATTCAGCCTTCTAAAATTTGTTTGACTTCTTAAACAAAAATCCTCTACTTTATCGTTTTTCTCTCTTTCTTTTTCTCTCAAAACTTTATGTTTTTTTAGAGAAACGTCACAAACGATTGCCACTTCAGAGAGTCAATGGATCATGGCTATGTTCAGTACACGAATGCCCACAATCCGGCGCTACGAGTTGGCATCAAGCGCAACTTTCGACCCATTGGACCTAGGGATATGCAAAAGAAGCATCGGGTGCGCAATGCCTGTTTCTTCTTCTATCGTGAGAAGGCTGAACATTTTCACAGCAAGCTGATTAACTGGCGAAGCAAAACAAGCAGGGCAACAACGTCAACTAGCACCACGACAACAACAACTACATCAACAACAACGACAACATCGACAACGTCGACAACAACAACAACGCCTAGCCCAGTGGCAGCGGTAACAAAACGCGCACGTGGCAAACAGCTGCGACGCCAGCAACAGCAACAACAACAAAAGCCAGCAACAGCTACAGCAACAAAAACAACAAGTATTAATAGCAATAGTTCTACCGAAAACAACAACAACAGCAACAATAATAGCAACAACAATAACAATAGCCTTAAGTCCTATAACCAAGCCGAGGATGCGCTGCGCGAACAAAAGATTATCGAACGCAATCAGCAGCGACAGCGACGTGTGCAACATCGCCAACGGCAGCAATGGCAGCAGCGGCAGCAACGTCAGCAACATCACAATGCTGCCGGCACCATGCAAAAGCCGCAGCCCAAGAACCTGGTGGTGCGTCATCATCATAATAATGCCACATTGATGGAGCAACGACGACGCCGACGCATGCAGCGACGCCGGCAACACTTGCAGCAGGAGCTACAGCAGCAGCAGGAGGAGGAAGAAGAGAAGCGAAGACGGCAGCAGCAACAACAGTTGCCAACTGCCTCCAGTTCCTCTTCCTCTTCGTACACAGCTACAGTGGCATCCACGGCGCTAACAGCAACAGCATCTTTGGCCCCATCGGCTTTAAATTTGTTTGCCATGTTGGCGGCGAGTCGACGCAAGCGCGGACGCAGAAAACGTGCAACAGCAACAGCAGCAGCAGCGGCAAGTGGTGGAGCTAATATGGATATGCAGCTGGTGGAGACACCTTCACAGCAACAGCAACAACAGCAGCAGCAGCAGCAGCAACAACAGCAGCAACAGCAGCAGGCACAGGGTGCACAGGTTGCGCAACAAAATGAATACTCAAACGCCTATGTTAATAGTAATTTAAACTTAAATTTAAAACCTAAACTAAATGTAGCATTTAATTCAATTAGTAATAGCCATAGTAATGTTAATAATGCAATACCTGCCTTGCCAAAAAACTACAACTACTTGTACAGTAACGAGCATTATAATATGAACATGAATACTAAAAGTAGCACGACTGATTCTAGTAGTTTAGTAACTAGCACTAAGTTCGATAGTCCAAATAGCCATAGCCATAGCCATAGCAATAGCAATAGCAATAGCCATAGTAATAGCGATAGTAATAGCGATAGCGATAGCAATAGCTTGAGATGGAGTGGAAACAGTTTCAGTGCTAACATTGACAATAATCTTAAGCAATTGGTAAACGATCGAATTGATGATAGCAGCAGCAGTAGCAGCAGCAGCAGCAGCAGCAGCCAGCTCAGCTGCAACAGTTGTTGGTGTTGTTGTTGCGTCGAATCGCAATCATATTGTTGAGCATAATACTATAAGCGACGATAGCCATAGCAACAACAATAACAGCAGCAATGACAGCCAAAAAGAAGACAACAACTTTAAATCAGGACTGGAATTGCAACAGTTGCAACAACAGCAGCAGCAGCAACAACAACAACAACAACAACCACAACCTTATATTTATAATGATAATAATGCAAATATTAATGTTGTTAACGATAACGATGCGGCACTGCAGCCCAATCATAACCATAATAGTAATTATAATGAGCAATTTGCGAATGACGATGAAACGATACGAATTCAAAATAAATATGAAACCCATATAGTACAATACAAACCTGACGTATTCATTTCAGAAAACTTTGGGCAAAAGTGAAAAAAGCGTATCGAAATGCATTTTCCCTTAAGAAAAATTGTTATATTTTAGGTAAGTTACAAGAACGTTCAGTTTAGTTGGAATAATTTCCAAGAAAACACAACAATTTTTTATACTGTAAACAACACGCTTCATAAGCTCATCTTGCAAACCGGATATAATAATATCGATCTATCAAAGATATAAGATTTTGATTCAATGGAATTTAAATTTGAAAAAAATTGATTCGCATATGAAAAGCATAACTCGAATGTCGTGTAGCAATTGATAAGAATCTCGAACAATGTGTTAATCTCCGTCTATGACCTCAATCCGAACAGATTGCCGCAAGTTCGAATTGACACCAAAAAAAAAAAAAAAAAAAATGCGTAGGAGTTTTAAGCTTTTGTACGCTTAGTAAGGCTATCGAGGGAAAACTCTTGATACATAAGATGTATGAGTAGATGTTTTGTGCTGGAATGTTGACAACGCATAAGTCATAAATATAATGGTGTATATGTGTAATCATAATACAATAATAATAATATATGCAAAGTATACAAGATTTATGGCATGTCCAAAATTAATTACCCAACAACGACGAGAAAAAAAAGAAACACTCAAAAATATATACATACATCGAAAACGAAATATGTGTGAATGTTAAAGCATTTTTGAGTCGACATATGCAAATTGAGTCGCAAGTGCGGCGAGTGACCAGCGTCAGCCATCATACAAATACATGCTACAAAGTAAAGTTGTATTGTTGTTTAGATGCCGCTGTTATTGACATTTATCAAGCTCTGAAGCTCTGGCGCACTGACAGATCTGGCCAAAACAAAGGCCAAAACCCAGGCGACGACGGAGGCGAAAAGTAAAAAAAATAAACTGGCGCCAGCAGCGCGCGATTAACAAAAAGAAAAATATATATATAAATAAATGCCAACGCCAACGCCAACGCCGTTCGGCGACGATCACTAATTAAATTTTATTATGCGCCAAAAGTAATAATTTAAAAATTTGTTTAACTAAAAATATAAATGTTAGGCAATAAATTGTGCTACACAAATCAGTTGTCACACTTTTAGCGGCATTCAACTTTACACTTATGATAAACTCTATACAAAAATAAAAACAATCTATTCCAAATACTCTCGATCTGAAACATCTGTGTTGATATGACATTTTAATTTTATGCTTTTTTTTATTAACTCATAACCCTTAATATCTTTTCCTAAGATATCTGTCTATTCCGGAATGCCTTAACAAGATTTGCATGATAATTTTGCTAATAAACATTTATCAACGGCTCATAGCTTATTGAAATTTCAATAAAATTTATAGCCTTAGCAGTATGAAAAGAAAATAAACTGACTTTAAAATATAAATCCAGCAAGTTTTAGTTCGACTCAGGTACAGGGTATACCATTTAAATTAATTACCTTTGCTATCTTCAATATGTAAATTAACAAATAAGTAAACGTATTATTTTTATATTATTATATTGCATATTATTGCTTTTTTTTTTTTTTGGTATTTTTAATATGTTTGTTGACATTTGGTTTAGCGTGGGTCTGCACCAATCAAATTCCGGAGGCTGTTTGATGGGTTCCTCCGAATTTTGTGTTTTTTGACATTATTGTTAGTGGTATTTTTGTTGTTGTTGTTGTTTTGGTATGTTTATTAGCCAAATTAGCGTGTCAGGTGAAATTTAAGCAGATTTAGCTTGAGCAGCTGCGCCTGTTTATGGGAAAATGATTAGATCCGCTTACGGTGAGTATTTTGAAATTTTATGCGTTTATTTTTATGACAGTTATTCTAATGAAGAAACATTTTAAGCCGCTGCTTAAATGACGGAAATACCACAAAGTTCCACTCAAACACATTCACACCGAACGCTGATGTTGCTGCTTTTGTGTTATTTTTTTTTTTTTTAGCTCTTTGTAAGTATGTATCTATAGTTTTAAGCCTGTATCTGAGAGATCGCTCTTGGTGTTGACTTTTTAACCATTTTTCAAGTGCAGCTTACGTCGAGATTTGCAGTTTGAATGTCGACAGCAGACATTACGGCGCATTAGATGCGACTTATTTTAATTGTTGTAAATTAAATAAATTTGCATACGAAAATGGTGTTGAAGTTGTTGATGATATTATTGCTATGTTGTTGTTATTTGTCTTGTTTCAAGGATCTATTTGTTGCAGGGAAAACGAAAAATATATTAAATACCAAAAAAAAAAAAAATCACGAATATTGCATTTAATAAAATAAAATAATTACTTTGTTATTTGTTTTCGGCTTAAACATAAGATTTACTTGTTTATTGTGCGGAAAAAGTATATTAAATGCCATAAAATAGCTGACAACATTTAAGATGCTAAAATTTTAGTCTTAGTCTTAAAATGTGTAGTTGTCTATTGATCGCATTAGCTGCTTAACAAGCGATCCAAAACTGTCAAGCTTCCACCAGTTTGCACCACCAGCAACCACCGAGTGCCTATCACAACCACAATCCACCCACCTAGCTAACAATTTTGCTAAATAAGTGCGTCACATTAGTGGCGATATATATGTTTATATACCTATGACGCTAGTCGATTTATAGCAGCTATAAGGAATATTTATAGCAGCTTTTTGGCGCCATCGATATACATATAAATGAGATATTATAAAACAACAATTAAATCGCAAACTCAAAATCTGAACAACAGTCAAAAAAATATAGCGATTAAATACGTACTAAATACAAATACCTGCGATTTTAATGACATCATTAAAAATGACCGAAAACTGCGTATCTTATACAAATGACAGCATCAAAAGATACTTTATTGCTCCGCGCTTTCTAATCGAAGCGTTCTAACAAATGTATTTCTACAAACGTATTTTTTTGGTTAATTTTTATTATTTTTGGTAATTTGCAAACTGGCGAACCGGTTCGGTTCCCGTTAATGGCTCAAAATTAAAAACTGACGCGCACTCAATTAAGTTTAATAATTCATCAATTTATGTCCGTAGCCCATTTTTATGACGTCCCATGCCAAATTGTGGTTGGGTGTATGTTCTTGCCTTGTTGACGTTGGATGGTGTCAAGATGATTTGTCAAAAGCCCAATGCGGCCATAAAACTCACAGTTAGAATGTACACAGGTATGTTGTATATGTAAGTACGTTGCTTTCTGTTCATCTGCAACTTGTTGCACTTGATTTTTTATGACCATGCACATTAAATATGATGGAATGCCAGGTGCCAGGCAAACACCTCGCCAACTGTTAATGACACACCAAAAAATTACTGACAATAACAACAACAGCAGCCACATATTGTGCGGGTGTTTGTGTGGGTCAAAACTATATACTCCACCTACCCCTCTTGCCTATTTCTTAAAATTCAGCTGCGTCTTCGACTCATCAATAATTAACCACAGACTGACCTTCTCGTTCGTCTAGCGGATTTGTTGCACATCTATGCACCTCTACCTCTTGAGTAGCATACCTCTCTCTCTCTTACTCGCTTTGGCAACAATCTACTAACTGCCTTGTACAAACAATCCTAACTGTTTGCCTCGTCAGCGGCTTAATTCTTGCACTTTCTTTTCGGTTTTTCAGCCTTTTTGTGTTAAGGTTTTAACGCCCTTTCTAAATGGGTCAAATGGTATTTAACATTTGTAGTATCTCAGGTAAGTGTAGCGAAATTTACAAGCAAATAAATAATAATTGGAAAGTTTTTTTTTACTTACATCTCACATAAATAAGTTGAATGACCCGAATATGTTGTAATAAATGTAAAAAAAAACGTATTTAATAGCTTCTATTCTCAGCACTGAAAAATAATCCAAATGAACATTTCAAAAAGCACAAAAATGTGTAAAACAAGCAGCTGAACATACAGTTAGCAACAGCAGTAGCCAACACCTATTGCTCTGCGCCTCTTAAGCTGATCTTAGCTGAAAATATGTAAAGTATCTGACAACACCTGGCTAATGCAAATAAAATACTATGCTGCAATGGCCAACACAACTAAGCTGGATTGTTTACGTGGCAGCCACCACGTCACATTCAAAAATGCAGGCCGAAAAAAAGCACAAAAATATTACAAAAATATTATTAAGCGCTCCAGAGAGCAAATGCAACAGCAACAGCAGCAGCAACTGTTGCTTGTATCGGTGTCAACAGTTGCAACAAGCAATCCAAATGCTCAACTCCCCCTGCAAGCCCTCTCTAAAATTGTGTAAAAAACACACTGTAAAATAAATATTATGTTGCATCGGATTTTAAATATTTTATAAATGGCATTTTGTTAAATTCCATTTTTCTTACAACATTTTACATTTAATGTAATAAATAACTTATTGGTTTTTGGGGTTTTTCGATTTGAACTTCAAAATATTTTACTGTGCAAATGAAAAAAATCGGAGGCCAGTTGGCTTGTTAGTTGGCTAGTTGGCTAGTTAGTCGGCCTGTCAATCGTTCAGCAGTTAAAGACTAAACAATTTTGACAAATAGCCGCGACGTGAACTGCAGCGGGTGAAGACAAAAAATCTACATAAATTCTCACCTAACTATGGTCTGGCCCGCGCTCTCTGAGGAAAACTTAAAAAACTTTTCGAATAGTTTGGTGTGAGTTTTTTTTTTTTCATCTTCTATTTTTCGTTGTGGAAAGTGCCAAAGCACTTGACAGTTGCCTTTGTCGTATTTTTTGGGACTTTCAAAATGAAAAAAAAAACCTACGAGCTGAAGAGCTTTGCTCTTTATATGACCCGAACTGAGAGAGTTGTGGAGATTCTTCTGCTTTTTCATTTTTTTATTCTTCTCGTTTTTTGGGTACGGCTTGGCCTTTCTATTGTCGTCGGACATTATTCACCGCTGGGCGCATTTTATATTCAATCAAGCCTGTCAAATTTGTCAAGCTCGGCAAGTTTTCAAGTGGTTTTTACTTCAAAGAAGAGAAGAAATGCACTGGAGAAGATGTTGGAGAGAGGGGAAATGGGGAGGAGAAGGGGGATTGCTGTGGATTGTTGCCTCCACCTTATCAATGGCATCTAATTAAATGGCGTTGATTGTTGTTGCCACATTGACAAATTGTTGTTGTTTATTTGTCGGCCTTTTGATTTTGATGCGTTTTTGATTGGGTTCGATCTTTTCAGCTTTGGGCTTTGGATCGTAGCATTTTGATTTATATCCCTAATACGATAAAGTAAAAAGCTTTCCGTTTGAATTATAAGCTACATGGTTAACCGTTAACCGTTAACTCTCTCGCCAAGTCCCGCCAACTTGTTGGACATTAACATACAAGTTCACAGACCACACACAAAAATTACTAAATGTTTCTCACCCAAAAAAACAGCACTTGAGTAATGATCGTCTGTGTTTGGAATCCTAAATCCAGTTTGATTAGCATGTGCCAATAAAATGTATTCAAGAATGTCATTGAAACCTGATAAAATCATTTGTACAAATTAAATTGATCAAATTGATAAGCAATTAATGAAAATATATATATGTAGATATATTTTTAAATTGTTGCCAGCAATGATATATGTTTCAAGTAAGACAAATAGCAGGGTGTGGTTTTGGGGCTGTAAATTTTTGCAAAAATAATTAAGATAGAGGTTTCTTATTAAGATTTTCAGATTTTAAGATTTTTTGAAACCAAATTTGATATCTTCTACGACCTTAAAATGATCTCTGATTGGATTCGCATAACCGGAGAAGCGGCTGAGCTAACTAACAAAAAGCTACCACACTTAAGGCGCCACAGGTGTCAAGCTTCTCTTTTATTGACGCCTTTTAGACAATGGTCTCCAAGATTTGTACACAGAACTCAATCTCAAACTCAGTTTGGTCACACATATCCAATGCTCAGGCTGAGTCTGAGTTGGTTTTCAGGTTTTGTTGTATGCCGCCATGTCGCGCTTTGAATCAAATTGAGATTGGGGTCTGCGAACATATCAAACTGGGCATATCAAAATGATGTGGCTGACGCCGTTGTTGACGCTGATGACTTCATGGCAGTCAATCGACAACGATATAATGAATAATGTATAATGTCAGGGACGCATTTGAATAAGCAAAGAATATTTTAAGAGCCAAAATGATATTTACCAGAACAAAAGCAACAAAATAATATAGTATACTAGAAGCAGCCTGATGTGGATAATGGAAAAGTATCAAAATCAAAGAATTTTTTATGCATTCCACCTGTTTTTCAGCTAGAATTATATCGATATCAGTGTATCATGTTGTCGGCATCTTTCGACTTCAATGTTCTCACTTGCTTACATTTTGTTTTTAATTTTATTGAATTTTAAATAAAAATATGACGATTGCCTGGTTATCCTAGTCCCCAGCAACGGGTGGTTCTACGGAACTGAACACAAATGTCACAAAATTTTCGTTATGCCTGTCAAACAGACGAAAAACTTAAGATTTGGAGAACACTCAGTCTAAGCTTAGCGTTGTTTGAATATTTTCTGCCATAAAGCGTCTAAAATATGTAGCCATAAATTATATTCCTGAACGGGGGCCTCCGGAAAACAAATTAACATAACTGCATTTTCATTATGCTCTTTGGGTCACTTGGTCTGTCAGTCTGTCAGTCAGTTAGTCAGTTGAATTCACCCACGACCCACTGCTGGGTTGATTCTTGGTTCGTTTGGGTTTTTTTTTTTTTTCAGTCCAGTTAGAAAGTAGTTAAAGTTCGTTCACAAGCATCATAAAGAAGGTATTTGCCTCGTCGGCTACTTAAATATGTTAATTTACCAAATGCATTTCTGTTGTCGCTGTTGCAAGTGGTAGTAGTTCTGGCTGCTGATGTTTGTGGCATGTCCAGCTCATTGGTTTTCGTGTCTTGACATGATTTTAACGATACCCGCCTTACACTGTCTTAAGCGACGTTTCTAATGAGCATTTATTGGCGTTAAGGTATTAGACAGAATGTTGTTAAAATTTGTGTGTTTAGTATTTATTTGTTTTGGAAGAAAAGAGTGTTCTTTGGTCTGTGAAAATGTTGTATTAAGTTTGATTGTTTTAGAGGAAATTGCTTTGAAACAATGTCGTAAGAAAACTTTGTTTCTTTTTTGACATTTACGTAATTCCAATTATAAAAAAGGAATGCAGGTTTATTTCAATATATTTCTCTGTTGTTATACCTTCAAAATAAATATATCTTGTATGATACATAGAAACTCAAGTCTTGGGCCTCATATTTCAGATCATCTCACTACTCGACGAGGCCATTTGTCAAATTATTCAGTACGTGGAAGTCTATCAGTCTATCTGTTGAACGCCCACCCAAAATGACTTGAAAATCAGTGCTAAGACTAACCCGTAAATGCTTATCAGCGTGGCCAATTGGCAGCAAAGAATTAAGTGCCAGATAAAACACTTCACAAAAAAAACGAAGAAGGTTTGACTTCTAGCTTATCAACTAACAATGAGGCAGTAGTCAGAGATCTATGCAATGCGCCATGTTGCAAGCACAAAAAACTGTTGCGAAAAACGAGTGCAGAGCGCAGCGTGTGGCAAGACCAAGACCTTAACAGTTGGAGCGGCAGGTAAGGAGTGCGGCAAAGGACACAGAAGCAAAAGAAGGCCAAGAAGATTTAAGATGATGAAGAGGAACAACGAACGAATTGACAATTTATGTGTGCGTAGGGGTCGGCGTGCATAATTGTAGTTGCGTTTGCAACAATCGCTGCTGCAACATAATAATTTTCCAGGTAAATATGAGGCAACAACTGCTGGGCAAGGGGTAGGTTCAGAATCAGGGATAGAGGACCTAATAGCTATGTAATTTTTTCTTGGTAACAAAACTTAATTTCATTGATGTCCTTGCGACGTGTGCCACACAGCGAATTCTCTTGCCTCTTTCAACTGCAGATAAGATACACACAGAAATTCTCATAGATACGTTTTTGCTCAGTTGCGGTCAATATCAAAGCAGACTCTCGAGTGATTTATATACACGCATACTAACATAAATGGTGAGCTATTCATTGACTCACAGTTTTTATAGACTTGGCCAATTAACAGCTGCCTGTCACTTCCGCTTTTGTCATGTCAATCAATCGCCCCCTCAACTGAAAAACTATGCCGTTGACAGCATGATCTATTCGTATCTCAGCCTCAATGTAATTGCTCTAATTAGGGGTAATTACTTAGCGCCGAGACCCGAGACTCGAGTCAAGGTCGCCAGCTGATAGGGACAAAAAAAAAATAAATAACGTTGTAATTTGAGCCTGATTAATTCGATGGGTGTGTGTTGAAAAAATGTTTAATGTCAAACTCCGTTTAATAAAGAAGAAACATAATGAGCGGCATTTGGCTGATAATACACATCGTCTGATGCAAGCGCAACTTTTCTCTAAACATTAAGGAAATGTACAAGACAAAGTTGTTCAGAATTATTATAGGTCTATTAGACGCATAAATTGAACTCTGGCAATTATTTGTAGGAGTTCCCTCGATGTTGGAATGCCTTATCTTAAGTCGAAGTGTTTTTAAAACAAAGTAGAAGCAAACGTATCATATATTATTCATATGAAATAATATTTCTACTTCTACTTTCAACCTTTTCAGTTACCGTACATTTGTCTGCCCTTGTAACAGCATTCTTATCTAGATTTACCCTTGAAAACTTTGCCCAAAGACCCATATACCTAATAACCCTATGCCTCCAATTGTTACAGAACTGATAAGTGTTTTAAAGAAAACTGGTTTTAACTTGTTTCCACTTAAGTTATATGATCCAATATTATGACCTGTTGTAACATACTAGTTAATGGTAATTCTTGGTAGTATAATAAAATTTTACATTTTTGTATAAGCTATATAAAACAATCCCCATATCAAGTTATTTCAGTTATTTCCTTAGTTTATCAATGCGTATTTCGCGATTAACCTGACCGACGAAATGAAAATTCTCGGAATGGCATGGTTATGGTCATGGCCAATTGGAATGTTCGATTAAACCTAAAGATGCCAATGCGCAATTGCGGAAGTGTTGCGCACTTTGTGAAAAAAATACCTTATCAATTGAATATCGATTGGATTAGGCAAGCCTCTCTAAGTAGCCAGATAATATAAGGAGTATAAACTAGAGTTGCATTTCGATTGTTATCGATTTCATTTATCATATGAAATTTCTGTGAAGTGAGTCTACAATGGAACTGTCAGAATTTCATAGACTCAACTTCCATTTGACAGTCGAGAAAAGATATAAAAATAAAAATGTGGCTTGTAATGTTGACATGTGCTTTTTGACGAAAATTATCGATATAAATTGGTGCGATAAAGCCATGATAAATATATATATATTTACAAACATATATATTTTTTCTGATATGATAATATAAGTTAGAGTAAAAAGTTCTCAAATCGATATTTTATCAAAAATCAGTTGAAAAAATGCGCAGTGGAAAGTGATTATCAACTTATCAGATTAGCAAGCCCCCACCAATTATGATGGCCAGGTCATTAAAAAATGGCCAGTAAAGAGGTGTGTCAATCCTTGGCATTTATGATAGGAAAAAAGCGTCTTATCATCGATCGCCGATATATTATGGATCATAGAAAGTGATGTCATGAACACGGCACAAGCCAAACTAGTTAACTAGCCAGTGATAAGAGCCAAACACTCTCTGTTGGCCCGTGGTCAGCCCAAAGTGCTGATGAGTAATGGCCAAAGAATTTAAGTGGCAACAATGGAAAACATTTATTGAACCTTTCAATTGCACCTGTACGTTACCAGTTAACAACGGTGTTAAGTTCTCAGCCTGTTACATATTTTTCTGGTCAGCTACAATCGGCATTTCATCATCGAAACCTGACGCAATCGCACAAACTCAAAGTAAAAGCATCATAAAAATCATCACGCCACACACTAAGCGCATAAATAGAAAACATTTTAATTTAATGACATAATTTACTCGATTCCTGAGTTTTTATTTAGACTATCGTAATTATGCAGACTACCAAAATATGTTTAAAATTCGATCGCCATTGTTTAACTATTGGCTATCGCATAAGTTTAGTGACTCTTAATATCGGGCCTTGATATCAGTCGTCGATTAAATGGTCAACAAAATTTAATTTGCTGGCAGTCAGACGTACAAAACGTGCTAAATTTGATGTGCAATAAATATGACAATAAATAATTGGCGAGACTAAGGAATTTTGCGGTGTAGTTAAAGCAATTAGTTGAAGATAATGTTGATATGAAAGTTTTATTAATGAACTTATAGTTTAACACAAATATATAATAATAAATGTACTAAACTATTTTTCGAAACTATAAGCTAACTTCTCACTGTATTTTAACAAGAAAAAACATTTTTTAAATACACATTTCCAAACTTTTCCAAATCACTACTCTCTCTTTCTATTCTTAAATTAATAATAATAATTAATACTCCCCTAAGGCATTACAACAGTTGAAAAGCAGGGTGAATTTTTTGTAATTTTAATTAGACAAGAACGTAGCCAGAGGCCACTTTGTAAGTTTATTTTGTTTATGCCGCCAGGCTTAGATCAGACCCACAAACTGTTTGGCCAGTTGGCTAGTTGATGTGGCTTTGCTGATAAAGCCACCTAGCATTTATTTATAATCCGTAACAAACGAACCGCTTTCGGCAAATTGCGCCATGCGTCGAATGTGCGCTTCACTTACGAGTAATTCTTTATATATTTACCTCTTGTCCAAACTGCACCCCCTTTAAAATGTATGTGTTTTTTTTTGCAATTACGCAAGACATTTTGGCGGTTCTACGTTGGTTTGTAGTAGGTCACGGTTTAAGTATTGTTTATCTTGGGCAAATTAAGAGGCGTTAAGTGACTCAGTTTGCTAGCTAATATGTACAACTACCTGGGTACGGATTGATTTTGTGAACTTTACGGTTTTTTTTCATAGAAATTTCATAAGCTAGAATAGACTTGCGCGTTAATCAATATGAATATCATTAAGTTGATAAAAATATAGGTATAACAAGTTATGCGAGGGTGACAGGCGATTATGCGAATGATCAAATATTTTGTTTTCTGTACCTGTGCCTTTCAAAAAAAAAAATAAAAAAAATAAAATAAAATCACCGTGACTATATCTGGGCAATATACTTAACTGATATGAATATATTTTCGTTTTGTTTTGTTATTGACGAGAACAGAGAAATTTAAGGCGATTGTACGGCATTTTTATTGACAATTTTAGTATGAGACGTGGTCGAATGGAATGCGCGATAACCACTTACACTTTAACGGTTATGATTATAGGGATCTTTGTGGTTTTAGTTATTGTGAAATTATGCCACATTTCCTGCTAAACGATTGCCAAATGTTATAAATAGCTCAGGAAATGCACGTTCTTATTTTTAGTATTGCGTAGAACCGAAAATAAATTTAAAGTGAGGTTTTTAAATAGAAAAGATATTCGTATTTAGCACTTTTTGGATTAAGCGTAACTATTTTCTAATCATAAAGCTGAAACTGATTTTTAAAGTCATTTCTCTACTTTTCCTCACTTAATTTCATACAGGGAATTCCTTTCTGAAACATTTTGTATGTGTCGTCACAAAGCTGACGAGTCGTGTGGCAGAGAGACCGAATTGGACATGCAAAAATGCCGACAATAAAAAGCGGCAAGTCATCGTAAATCCCGTCACAGCCGTTGTCTGTTTAGCCGGCGGCTAAAAAGGCAAAAGCATTCAGGGCCATGGTTAAAGCAAAGGTAGCTAAGGTGGCAGACGATCAAAAGAATGTTGACAGGACATTTGGGTGAGTGTGTGTGTTTGTGTTTCTGTTGCGTCATGCTAAATAAAAGCCAAGGCACAGGACATGAACATGGTACGAGAACAACTGTAGTATTCAGTAGCTTCCGGTGGCAGCAAAGACAAAAGGGCGGCTGGTCGAACGCCTGCAGTCTTGCGGTTTTTCAATTGAAAACTGGACTCCAGACGCAGCAAGTCCTGCGGTTGAAAATTAATACGAACAAATAATGCGTCTGAGTAGGAAGTTTCAATATCATCCTACATTTAATCTCCGCCTTGACTTTGGCTTGCCATCAAGTACATGTTAGATATGTATGTAATTGTAGTATGTATTAGTATACATACATATTTCTGGCCATGTGGTCGTCCACATTCCAAATGTTAAACACGGCACAGATAGTTAAGTTAGTTACTGGCAAGTCTGGGACTGTCCTAAATTAACAGCTGTGTACTAATTGCCAAACCCATTCCAAATTGTTTGCACTATTTATTAACAGAAAAACGTCGCGTCAGGTCAGCTAAAACAGTTGGGCCAGTTGGTCATGTTGGTCAAGTTGGTTACAACTGCTGCAGCTCTCTGGTCATTTGCCAAGGGCTCGTTCTCCATATAGTATTCATTTACATGTATGTATAAACAATTTGATTAATGGTCGCGACATTGCATCGCGTGTGATAAATGTATGCCATGTGATATTATGAAAACTTTAGTGTGGGGTTCCACTTTGAACAGCCTTGAGTAAATGTGACCATACGCGAAAGTACATTTGGCAATAATCCAAAAAATGTTCTAAAAATGGAGTGAGAAAGTAGCAAAGAAATAATTTTAATTCTAGCTGGACTGAATTTTAACTATTCGTAAAATAATTCAAATGCAAGTTTAATGATAAGATCAGCATTAAATTTTTTCGGCATTTAGTAGGGCTTCTACTTCAAGTTCCCAAGAATTTCAAGTATAAACCAAGTGGCAAAACTATATTTTTAAAAGCATCTTTAATCGAAATTCAATATAGGTAAACACATGCTATCTTGTCCTCAGACTTGAACTAATGGAAAACCTTTGCAAGAATTAAATGCATAAATTAGTTGTAGAAATATTTGCTCAGTGTATATATGATAAAAATAAGGAGAAATAACAAAATTTTGCCATCATTTGTAGTTGGAACAATTTGAAATAAATTGAGCCGGACCCGACACGACTCAAGAGTTGATCGAGTTGCTTGAGGTTGTTGAATAGTTGTTGCATAGAGTGGTTGCATCAAGTGACGCTAATGGCCACAACAAACAAAGCAAACGATCCGGCTGATGCTTGCAGGGCAGCAAACTGAGCAACACACCAACAACAGCAACAGCAACAACAACAACAAATTGATCAATTCATAAAATGATGAAAACGTTTAACAGAAGAAAGTGTTTAGGGGAAATGAGGGAGTGGGGAGGGTGGGTGGCTGTAAGCGTCATCACATCGCCAAACGTCAATTTTAATCACCTCTGATAGGCCAGATAGACAGTGCAGGCAACAGCATGTAGCATGCAGCAAGTGGCAAGCCACACAGAGTGTGCTTGCGACACATGAAGTGAAGAGTTTTGCACTTGCGTTGGCGATTGTCACGATCGATGGCAAATGGCGATGGCGACGCGCAGCCGCTCCAAATGGAAACATATTCAAATAAGAAATCAAGTTCGTTCGTTGTCTGTCTGTTCTGTCTGTTTCTTCTGATCACATTGCCAGGCAATGTCAATAGCAGCAGCAACACCAGCAACAAAACCTGCACATGGTGTTGCGATCGTGCCGTGACACGATTATTAAATGCTCTTAGTTGTTTGTGAATGTTCAAGAAAAAAATAATATCAACATAGGAAATTATTATATAGTTTTATAAGATCAAATAATAAGCTTACCATTAGACTTAACTCATTCTTATTGCTTAACTCGCATCTCCAAACTCAGCTTCAAGCCATCGAAATCCTAGCGGGGTTTGTGGGGTGGCAGGTGGTTACATTGTCGCCGCTGTCAACGTTTGTCAACGGCATGCGTTGGCAGTGTGGCAAGTGGCAGCCAATGAGCCACTGGTTGGCAACCTGGGTGGCATGTGGCAAGTGGCTCCAAGCAGCGTTGACAGTTCCCGCATATCGACGTCTGGCTGCCAGCCACCGGATAAGGCGTTTTCCACATTACTTTCCAGAGTGCTGCCTGATATTTTTAGTTCTTCTTCTTCTTTGTGTTGTTGTTGTTGTTCTTGTTGTTTGCCCAGAAATTAGAAAAACGCCCATGAAATTCTTTGTTGCTGCTCTGCAAAAGATCTCTGAGATTGGCGCCTAATTTGGTGCAAATTCAAATGTTCGCCGACTGATGTTTTTTGTTGTTGTTGTTGTGTGTGTTGTCTCTTTTAGAAAGTAATTGTGGCATCTGTGGCATGAATGAGCAGCATGAGCATGAGCATGAGCCACGCGTGGGTGGCTCTCGATCTGGAACTGTCGCTGTCTCTCGCTTTTTGTTGTCGTTGCTGTTATAAATGGTCATTTGATTGTCGAACCAGTTTCCCACTTGCCACTTGCCACCACGATGAGTTATTTTGTTATTTGGTGAAGTGTAGCCGGTCAACAGTTGCAACATTGCTGCATTTTCAACTTGATTGTTGTTAAAGCTTTCTTTAATTTATTCAGTGCCAATGCCAGCAAATGTCTTTCAAAGTCGGCCAAGAGTTCCAGCTTATGGGTTAACAGTAATACACAAAGCTATATATATTATCATAACTTTTAAGTTATGTTTTGTATGGTTATCCCTACAAATCTCAAAGTTTCTATTGCAAGTAACATTTTCTATTCAACTGTTAATAACATATTTGTGTAAATTAACATTTCATTAACGTAACCTTTTGCAATGATATTTATCATATAAAACTAGGTCAAACCTGTAAGTTGCAAACAATTGAACTATTTCTATCATTAAGTCAATAACCAGCGAGATCTGATTCTGTTTTTATGTTGGGATGGTAAATCAAGTTTGTTGGCTATCATAAATCAAAGGGCTACAGAGCGAACCCTTAGAACCCAAGATCCTTGGGCACCGACTACTAATAAGCAAAATGAAAAATGTGCCACGCCCATGGGCCACTTAATTGTTGGCAAACAAAATGAATGCATAATTAGTTTTGTCAAAGGCAAAAAGAGTCTAGAGTCAAGATGGAGATGGAGACTGAAGAGCCGGCGAACCGAAGTTCAGGTTATTTATGTTTGTTGTGGGCCTGTTGGCTTCTTATATGCATAAATGCAGCTTCTTCTTCTTCTGAACTGAACTAAAATGCATTTTTAATAATTTCATTAGGGCCAGCAAGCAGCCTCTGAGCCAAGATGTGCTTGCTTGTGGCTAAAAAGATGTCAAGTCAAGCGCTGGTCAACCGATATGCCATAATTTGAATGTGCACGGTCAGCACTTAATAGTATTTAGTATGCTATATAGAGACATTGAGAAGAAGTCCGACTAGATAGTTTCTCACCGATAAAAACTAAAAAAAAGTGAAGGGAAATTTATTCGTTTGTAATTGCCAGTGCCGTTTACCGTTGAATGTCTCACTCTATTTTTTTATATTTTTTTTTAGGAAGAACTTTGTTCGATAACTTAATTGGAATTTATATTATCATTGCTTTGATCAATGTCTCTTTTAAGGTTCGTTCTCAAAATTCAAACTCAAGTTATGGCTTTTATGGTTAGAATTTTTGATAGGCATCTGGGACTGAAAAAACTTGGGTTCAGTTTCCGAATAAATTATGCATAACGTTTTAAATGAGCTTTAAGTTTGAAATAACAATTTACGAAATTTGAAAATTCTTTTACTAGTGTGCTTTATGAGTTCACCACAAAAGAAAACGCGCGCGAAACGCTATCGAAACGCGCGCGCACATGCAATAAGAAATGTGGCTAACAAATTTTTTCAATGTTGCCTAATGACTTGGCAGCTAGCAGGCGTGGATCCTTGCGGCAGATAAGCGATTATAAATATTTTGTACAAACTATATATTAATAAATATGATCCCGGAGCGGGGACGACGACGTCGACTAACATCTACACTAACTATTAGCCTTATCTGCCACGGCGCATCTCTCACAGAGAGATCTTTGTTAGCGATAAGAGCAGAAACGACGATGCATCAAACGGCACAGTCTGTGTTCTCGAGTCATGTGAAATCAATTTTGCTGCGTTGTTGTACTTAATTAAAAAAAAATATATGTATGCTTTATATGAAAGAAGCCCGAGAGAATTGAGAAATGCGCATAACATTAAGTAGGAGCTGTCGGTCCAAGAGGATCCTTTTGAGAACTTCATTTGGCAGCTGTGTGTGTTCTTTTTTTTCGGCGCAATTAGTAGAGTATTAAAAGGCGGCTTCACTTTCTGTGTGTGGCCCAAGCTCTAATATGAGTGCTATACCACTTTAGAAATTCCAATTTCATTTTCCCAAATTCCTAAGCTAATTTCGTTGCATTGGCTGGCAATAAATCAAAGTGCGTTCAAACATTATGTGAGGTCCCAGCGTCTAATCAATGAATTTTCTATCACTTTTTGTCCTTTTAACCGCTGCCTTTTGTTGAGGACACTTTTAGAAAATTCACACACATACACACAACATTAATCAATAGATACGCGTTTTATTATTTATTATTTTGACTTATTGAATTTTGCTCGATATATCAAAACATTCACCTAAATCATAATTTCATTTGTTAAGGTGAAATTAGTGAAAATATATATTTCATTGCTATTATGCTACACTAATGAGTGTGTGCGTGTGTGTGTATGTGTCAGATGCCTGTGGCTAGTGAAAGTGTTTCAAGTGTGGTAAGAAGAGCTAAAAAGGTTGCACGATTGTTGTTTGCTTGATGCAAGATAAGGCACTTACCTAAAAACACACAAAAGGTTGTTCAGGTAACTAGTTTAACAGAGAATATAACAATAGATATAGATGCGTGAGTAGTGTTTATATAATGTGTTATTAGTAAAACATTAGCTTGAAACACTTTGAATAAAGTTGCTTTTGAATAAATAAATGTAAGTATACATGAACTAAATCTACTTACTAATTGAAGTTGAATTTGCTTCGACAAATTATGCTTAATTTGTACTGTATAAACATAAGCTAAACAAAAGTAGGATGAAACTTTTAACAGGGTTTAATATGGATAGAAAACACCCAAAAGTTATTTATCCTTGTCTCCGGTGATAGTATTTTATACACTTAACCGGTGCTGGAATATTTCGGTAAATTTTCAATTTATTTAAATTCTGTAAATGCAGTTTTGTTAAGAAGGTAAAAATCATTCCACAGACCCAATATACTTTTTACCTAAAAATTAGAATTTTACAAACATTTTACGCTATGAAATGTATGGAAAACACAGGCACGGGCACTTAACGGTCGATCACTGGGTTTAAGGGTATTTTTGTATTGAAGGCCACCTTACAGATAATTAAAGAAAAAACTCCAACGAACAATAAAAGCTATTATACTTTTCTGTGGGTTCAGTAGTTTTATAGCCGTTTGAAAATCACCTCGGGCACATAATACCAATCCACCGGTTACAAGGTAAAAATAAAATAAATTTCTTATTAAGAATTCTTATAATTCTTTATCTTCATCGTGCAAGATGATTGATTGATGCAACACTTTTGATACTTGGCATTGGAATACTTTTATAGCCAAATATGCAAGATCTAAATAAAAGTTTACTTAAATTTAAAACTGGATGTACATAAGAATTTAATATAGCAAGTATTAAATGTAACATGTTAAATGCCGACATTATAATGAAAATTATATGTGTTTGGGTTTACATTTAGATCTGCCTATGCTGTTTTTCGCACCATTAAGGCAGTTTTGTTTTTTTTTTTGGCAAATATTCAATTCTCATCTTGACAGTCTTTCTTTTTTTTAAGCTGGTCGATTTATATATATCTGTTGATCTTGGAGCACAATTGCTAAAAAAAAGAAAACAAACAATGCATAAGAACATCAGTGTTTGCAGATTATTTACCGTTCACAAAACTTAGTGTGTATTATTGCATTTTAATAAAGTGTGTTCTCAAGAACATTCTCGAAACTCAAAACAGCTACAAATTACATTTATGTAATATTTTGACAACCATTATAGTTTATTGCAATTTAAGGCGATTACGATATACATGTGCACAGTATGATGATATATAGCATCTGTCTTTTTGGGTACAAGGCCAAATGCGTGTATTTCATACTAAATCAAATTTAATATGCATGGCTTTGCCGCCTGAAAGTATGCAGCAACTGCAGCGCTTTCACTGCCAAATGAATAATGCTTGCGAAAAGTGAAAATAATTGCATATTTTACCGTCAATACACGCAGGAAGATTTATAGCCTGACCGCAAAAATAAGGAAGCCCGTCTAATGCAACTTTAAATCAATTTAAACTGGCTGCACAAAATGGGGCGCGGCGAATGCGGTCCCATATGCCACATATGCCGCATGTCTAAAATTTATATTTATATATAAAGAGCTCGTAATTTAGCATGTAAAATGCACAAAATTTCATTTAAAACTCATAATTTATTGTCAGCCACAACCAAAGAGAGAGAGAGCGAGAGAGAAAGAATCGTGTCCTTGTTACCTGGTCTCATGCCACAAAACACACACGCACACATATTCGTAGGCGTTGTGAAATATTTCGATGCGCTTGGCTGCGAGCCTTTTCTTCCTTTCTTTCATATCGCCATGCCACACACTTTCACCTTTCCTTTCGTCCCCTTTTGCAATTTTTGGCCCATTGTTATTGCAATGACAACAGCAGCAGCAGCAGCAGCTGAGGCTACCTTTGACTCACGTGGCCTTGGCACGGGTCCACAATTGATTTGCAGTGGGCGTTGAGCCCCTTATTTTATGGCTTTTAATTTTTAGTGAATCAGCCTCCAGTTCAGTTTGTGACTCATACTCAACTTCGCATTCACTTTTTGGTGCGGGTCAATTAAAAAAAAAATTATACAAATTTCGAATGAAACGAGAAAAATCTTCAATGAACGAGAAACGAACAAAATTTACATATCAAATTGAGTCTAGTTCTTATCTGACGGGGGCGCCATTTGAAGTTCAGTTTTTAGACGCATTACCTGGCAATCGACTGACGAAATTGAACGAACAACATACAAATGTGCTGGCTCTGCCTCTTCGTGCGCATGTTGTTGCACTAACGGACGCCAAAAACATTTAGTGGCAACCATCGCAGGCGTTATCAAGAAAATTGTGTAAACCACTTGAGACGAAACGCACAAAGCAAAGACTATAGAAAAAGAGGAAAGCGTAGAGGGATGGGTTTTTTTTTTATTTTTTGTTAAGTCTTTAATCGAGGGGTTTGTTTTTGGCATTTCAGTCAGTTTATTTATTCCCGGCACGAGTCTTCAATATGACCTTAGAATGTTTAGTGGAATAATGCTAGAAATGGAAAGCTGTGGAATAGAGTAAAATGTTTCATTTTCATTTAAAAATTGCTTTATTGAATATTAAGTTTGAATAAAAATGTTATTTATCAATTTTGAAATAAATCTCTATTATTTAGTTATTTACGACCTTGCTCAACGCAACCTATTTAAATTGTGTTCTCTACTTTGTTACAATTTATACTTTTCTGAACAGCTGTTTCGCAATGTTAAGAATTCGGGAATTATCGAGGATATGCGTGCAACGTGGGTTGCGTTGAGCGTGGTCGTACTGTACCAATTTCTGAAAATTTGTTATCTTCTAACAAGCAACAAGACAACAAACCTGTAAACAAAGTTTAAAAAGCATTGGCATTAAAAACAAGTTGTCCACACAATTATTCTGAACCATTTCCAAAAACTCATCACTTTTTCACATCTTTACCCAAACTTTTCCATAGTACCCAACAGAATAAGTGAAACTTGTTAATAGACACGTTTTAGCCGTTGACAAGTGAGTGTCTCATTTGCCAAAAAAAAAAAAAAAAAAAAACATAATAATAATAAGAGAAGAAACGAGAAAAGAGTGACTGGCAATTAGAGGACAATTCCTGGCAATTCCTTCAGTACTGAAACCTAATGACACTGTCAATTTCAACTGTCAAACGCACGTGACTTTGGCGCAATTCGCGAACTGTCAAGGGACAGAAGTCGACACAAGAGCGAGGATAGAGTGCAGGATCAGGGATCAGGGAATACCGAATGACCCACACACGAAGCTCTCAGGCAAAAAGTATCGCAACTAATAAAATACTTGCAATACTATGTATTTATAGAGCTGTCATAAAAGAGAAAAGGAGCTCACATTGATATGACAAACTCACAAATACTTATTCACTTATTTGCTTGCCACGCATGTGGCAGCATCACGTGCTGCATTTGGCTTTCATTTGTCAATGACATGTGCCACAAAGTATATTTACAAAATATTATACCTCTGTCTCTATGTGTGTTTTGAATGGCATAAATGGATTATAGTTGACTTTGCATTCATAAGTGTCATAATTCATATGAAATTTGTGTCAGTTTTGTTTTTTTTTTTGAGTTTTGATTGTTGCACAAATTGAAAAGGTGTCGCATGTGCTGTCAGGTATTGGAATATATTAAATCAATGGGAAGGCTAACATAATGCCATGAACATTTATAAATAAGGATTTGTGATTTGAAGAGTCAAAATGTTATAGAGATTAACATTATTGCAATCTATATATACAAAAAAATTTATGTTTGTCTGTATGTCCTTTATTGGCTCTGAAACCGCTGAACCGATTTGGATGAAATTTGGCAACTTCCACCTTTTACGACCATCTTGTCTTATCTGTCATTATGACCTCACAAATAGTTAAACAGTAAAGATATTTTATTACTTTGTCTTATTAATCATTCGTTTTTCGAATAGTTTTGTTTTATAATTGTGAGAGATAAATATATTGCAGTAGGCAATTCAAAAAATCTACTTGCTACAAAAAGTGTTAAAAAAGTGTAGATAGAAATTCTCACATTGAATCTTGACAGTTAACGAGTTTTTAAAACTGAATTTTGTAAATTGTTCGATATGACTTCAAAGAAATCATCAATTGCGTGAAAAACAGCGAAAGCATTTTAGAGGTGAAGCAGACGATCCACGTGAATGTCATGTCTTATATATTCATTGAGTAGGCGTCAAAAAGCACCACAACCACGCGTGGTCGGGGTCCACTAGTTTGTTATAATCGTAAGTTTCAAAAACTGAAAAAACCAGATACGTTCAGTAATGATCATGAAACATTTTGGCTATATTTTCATAGTTTCCCTTAGTTAGTAAAAACGCTTACGTCAACTGCCAACAGTATTATGCATCGGAATGCCAAGTTAACAGCGCCCATTTATATTGGTTAGTCGACGTAGACTATATCAAGAGTGGTAATTTAAAGAGGGTTCGGCGAAGAACAGGCTTCAAGATATAGTATTTATATAATTAACTACGGCATAAGTTATCAAGTCAATATCTGTTTGTATGTTTGCCTGCATGAAAAAGTCGATCAAGTTGGCATTAAAAGTTAAATCAAATGTAAAACAAATTGGATCAGGCGTGTTGACAAGTCTTTATTTCGTAAGATTTCTCTTATTTTGAAGCCGAATACTGGATTTCTTTGAATCGATTACAATCGAGTAGAAAACAATGTAATATATTCTTTACTTCAGGTGACTAAGAACAATACGTTTGTTCTATCTCGTCATCTTTAGGTTGAGTTCATGCGAATTGTGCGCTTCTCTTTGTGTTTGAAAAGATTGGAAATTTGGTTAGGGTGCTATGAAAGGCTATATGTCATCTTCCTGGTCGACTTAAATATATAACACGTTAAGCTCATAACCCAAAACTTAGAATGGGGTTTTTATTATATTATTGTAGATATGTTATTTAAATACTTGTGCTATTGTTTTCAATATTTACTCATTTCATGGGTTCAGGCTAATAAAAAGAAAATAACTATACTGCATTTTAATCAAACAAATCATAGTAGACTTTTGTTTTACTTGTTAGTTTCACCAACCTTAAAATATAGAAACGTTCAGTTTTGATCATGAAACATTTTGGTTATATTTTCATAGTTTCCCTTAGTTCAATAATTGGTAAGTTACACCCAAGAAAACAAATGAACTGAATAATAAATAATTACAATATTTAATAGGATTAAATGGACAATCCAACAACGTTTGCGGCAACTGCCAACAGTATTTTACATCGGAATGCCAAGTTAACAGCACCCATTTATATTGGTTTGACAACGCAGACTATGAAAAATTACAATTTCGTATAGATGAGCAGCCAGACTCAAAATTATCAAAATGTGTAAAGAATGACATTTTAATAACTGGTAATTTAAAGAGGGTTGGGTGAAGAACAGGCTTCAAGATATAGTATATATATTTATAATTAAGCATTAGTTACTAAGTCAATATTTGTCGGCATGAAAAAGTCGATCAAGTTGGCATTGAAAGTTGATTCAAATGTAAAACAAATTGGATCAGTAGGGTTTCGTCAGATTTGTTTTATTTTGAAGCTGGACACTGGATTTTTTTGATTCGGTTACAATCGATTAGAAAACACTAGTATGTTTTAATTTAAACAATATAATCTAATCTATTCTTCACTTCAGGTAACTTAGAAACATTCTTATGTTCTATGGAGCCATCTTTAGGTTGCGATATTGTTACTGCAAGAACATCTGAAACTTATAATAAGGTAGCATGCGTAAAGTGCGCTGCTTTATGTGGATGTAAAAATTTGAAGTTTACTTCGGGTGCTATGAAAGGCTATATTATGTTATATTCTTGCTCGACTTTAATATATATCATTAGCACTTTATTAAATTTCAAATACATTTAATTATTGCGTAAAGCTCATAACCCAAACCTTAGATTGGGGTTTTCATTATATATATGTAGCAATGTTATTAAAATACTTGTGCTATTGTATACTCTTTTTAGCTATTTCATGGGTTCAGGGTTTGAAACACTTATTATTTAAAAGTTATAGGCAAAACCTTTTCAAAAACGAACAAAGTTCATAGATCTGCTGTATCTAGGTCAAGCTATTATTAAATACGCTTGTAAATTTGTACTTTCGGTTGTAAAAATAAAAAAAGTTAAAAGTAAAGTACTGCAACTGCTATAAATCCAAATTGAATAAACAACTTCAATTGATTAGTTTAGCGTAGTTTTTCAGGCATGTAAATAAATCGAAAAAAAAAAAATCACATAAATTTCACGAGTAAACTCGACTAGGAGATACCCTTAACCCTACACATTAGGCGTACGGTCATTGCTTTTATCTATGTGTGTTTATTATTTTATTGCTATCGAATCTTAGCACAATTAGTAAATCAATTTATCTTTGATTTCCCAGAACGATAGATCTTGTTTTCTTAGAACATGTGCTAAATTGACAGGTGAAACAGGCGATCAACTAGAATATCATGTGCTATATATTTATTGAGTAGGCGTCAAAAAGCACCACTGCAACACTCGTCGGGGTCCTCTAGTATTTTATAAACTAAACTTTCTTCTTATATTTTGACACTTACAAAAGTTAAAACATATAAGAATCCAAATTTCATTTAATTTGACTTAACTTAAACACCTTCTGGCTCCATAAACGCATTACAAGTTCGTTGAACTTGCAACACCTTCAAGTAACAAATGAGATGAGATCCCAGCCAAAGGTAGAGAGGGAGCTCATCTCCTAACCAAGGCTCCCAAGGCTCCAAAAAAATGTTTGCATAGCGGAAATGGCAAGCGGCGCAGACATGTCTGCAGTATAACACAAAAATAAAAAAAATAAAAAAACAGCAACAAAATAACCAACAACGGAAGCTGAAACTTGATTAAAATTTCATGGCGACGCATTTAACATAACCAAAAAAAAAAAGGAAATGAAGCAAAATATTTGACTGAAAATATGCAGAAACATTTTTGCAACAACTGCATGTGTTGCCAGCTTAAGAGTGGGAGTTGGCAACAGCAAAGTTCTTGAAACTACATTAACTTTAACTCTCCAAGGAGTCACAGGAGGAAAGAACTCGTCGCTTGTATAATTTTCACACCATTAGCCTGAAGGAGGCAGCTTTTGAATAGAAAGGGAAATTGCAATTCATTGCCATGCCGCCGTTGCTAACATTTTCCATTTTTGCATAAGAATATACAACCAGCTGCTGTTCTGTGTTAAGGATTTGTACACAGGATACACTCGCAGGCTTAAAGTGCAAATGGAAAACTTCAGGCTCAATTTCGCTTTTTCCATTTGCAAAGCTGCATAAATTTTACTCAGCTACTCAGAAACTTAGGTGTGTAATTCGAAAAGTCATGATTAAAGCTTTATACATTTCTTTTGAAAGATTGAATTTAGTTTGCTTTTGTTATGGGCATTCAACACTCTCAAAAGAAAGCTTTAGCTGCATTTGACATATGCTTAAAGTCGAGGGTTCTTTAAAGGTTGACTTTGATTAACTCGACTTTTGCTTAAGTGATAAATATTTGGGGAGTGGTTAAGCGTGGAGTGAGGATTTTATATTGGTTATTAAGAGTTAAGAGATTGGTTTATTAATCATGTTTAAAGTTTGTAGGAAGATTCAAGATATAAGAGAAAAACAAATGTTGTGGGAAGTAACTTTTTTTTGTTACTTTCAAACATTTTTGTAAACACATTTCATTTAATTCTCTTAAATATTTATCAAGCTTTAGGCTTACTAACTTTGCCCTTATGCAAGCGATTAAATTCCTTGTATCAATCTATCAATTAGCAGTGTCCACAAGCCATCAAAGCAAAAAGTTGCTCATAGAGAAAACTTTTGCTTATTGTACAAAACTGTTGTGCCAAATTGCTGCGGGTCGCCGTCATGGTCCAAACGGGAGCAACAGTAATTGAAGACAAATCCTGGTTACCGCTTACAAAAGGAATACAAATATATTTGAATAATATCAAAAGGATAAGCGACAAATTGGAAATTGTTGATGCCAGCAGTCAGATAATTGCCAACAATCAAAGTTTATTGAAACATTGCAAAACAAAAAGGTTTAAGCTGTGGCCCAAATGTGGGTCTACTATATACAACAAAGATTTTGGGATCCTCTCTGCAGAGTTTACCTAATTCTGATTGTAAGTGGAAGCAGAGACTTGGCAACAAGGACGCACTCGACTGTGCAGCAGTCAACCCAGCCGCCCACCAGTCTGCCAGGACGACCTCATTCAGTGTCTGTGTCTGGCAGACATTGAGTCGCCTACGCCCTAGGCAGCCCCAACTGACTGACGGACAGACAGACAAAAGTTTTGCACAAATGAATGAATGTATGAATGAATGCGTAACAAAATGTTGGGAGCTACATATATTCATCACTATTCTTTAGTTTTGTGGTTTTGGGAGGATTGAGGGGTCAATAGCTTCTGCCTGTGGGTTGCTTTGTGCAGTAATATCATCTCAGAATAAGTTTGGGGATAATGCTTTCTGCCAAAAATTTATATTTTTGGAGCAATGAAAGTTGAACCTATCTCAATTATTTCCCTTATTATCATTTATACTAACTTTACTATCTACTTACAGAATGTAAAGGAACCTTAAGGTCAGGTCACGTCCTTTGATAGCTGCTCGTAAAAGGCTCTTGCAACTAAAAATAGTCACAGCCACTAAGATGTACCTTAAACTAAACGTACTAAAAACTCTGAGTAAATTGAATTTGGCCCATGCTCTGCATAAACAAAATGGCAGTGCTGACGTTGCGGCGCGCCAACAAAATGGCGGCCAGGCACCGTTAAGTCGAGCCTTAAACGCTCGAATGTGTAATAATAATAATGCGAAAAGTCGACCAGGATGAGAAATTACGCCAGAGTTGGCAAGTTTGACACACGACCTTCATTTGATTTCCTTTGTGGCTATAAAACCATGGCGGCTTTATATATTGTTGGCTTCGTAATCCGGCTTTGATGACGCGTAACGTAAAAGTTTGCCCCCAAACCCGGCGCAATCAAACTACACCTACAAAATGTTATGTAATGTTTTGGCATTTTTGTTTACGACTTGATTGCGGACCTAAAGGCGTCTATATACTATAAATCCAATACATAAAAAAAATCTTTTCAACGTAAACACAGTGTGGAAATTTGTTACTGAAAATTTGGTTAAATGTCAGATCACTTTTCAGTACAAGAAAACATATTTAAGCAAATCCCCAACTAACTCATTTGATATGCAACTAGGCCAAATAGCGGTTAAATCAAAAGGCCACGAACATCGACGGAAACTAATTGAAAGTCCATTAGCTGACCCTTCTGATCAAGGCTCAAGCCTTAATGTTAGCTCCAATTGGTGCATGCCAAGTTGAAGTTGACCAGGCCGCCATAACTGGCAATGCAATTAGAGTCTAATAAGACACAAAACACTAACGCCAGGCGATGCATAAAATGCAGTAGTAATAGTGCAAAAAGAACCAAAGACTACGCAAAACCCGCAGCTTCGAAGCCTACCAAAGACGAAAAAGAACATGAAAGCACAGCGGGGCATACAAAGAACAGAAGAACATTGTGGAGAAAGAAAGGAACCCCACTGAACAAGAAGCAGCAACAACAAGTACGAACTGCAGATAGCCATCTAGTTAGCCAACAAATTGCATAGACAGTAAAGTGGAAATCTAACACACAGTCGGCAAAGAGAGGGAAGAGGATAGTGATCGGAGCGGAGCGAAGACACCATCGAGCTTTAGCTAGCGGCATGAAATGGTGAGAAATTTTCACAAATTGCGCCAAAGCGAGATGCATTTCACAAGAGAGTCAGATCCATACAACAGCTAATCCCAGTCTACAACACACAAGTCAACATACAAGCCGGCCGGCAGGCCGTTCGCTTTGCCGAGATATGATTAGGAATTTAAATGCTTTTGAATTATTAAATTAGTAAATATGCAACGCCCGGCTAGATCTGACTAAATTTACTTACTACTCTCTCTCTCTCTGCCTCAGCCCATTCTGGTTGCAGGTGCAGCAGCTGCGCCGACGTAGCCACAGCTACGAAAAAATAAAAAATAAACAAAACCAGTTAAAAGTCCATTAAAACGCCAGGGAGAATAAGCTAGAATGCTCTAAAGTCTAAAGTTTGAGAGGCTAAAAGCTATCTAGTAATCTAGATAAAAATTGATTTTAAAATAAAAACGTGTGATTTTATAAGTTCTTTAAGAAAATCTGCTTTTAATAGAAAAATATAATATTTTGTAAAATTTAACCTAACGAGGAATTTGCATTCCAAGTTTAATGAGTCAAGCTTTTATTTACTTTGAGTTCTCTGAGACTTTCTGAATGACTTAAACCGTTTTTTATGCCATATAAAATATGCCAAAATTTCCTAACTCTTGTGTCTATAGTCTCTGAGTTCGCTGAGATAGGCTGGAAGATATTTGCAGTTTTCTTTACTATTTCAGTTCGTACGTTATAAAACTGCATGTATTCCAAACTTTTTGAGTTCTCTGAGGTACAAAACTAACATTTTTCCCACATTTCCAGGGCATCTAACTATTCGTTTTAAAACCCTATTAAATTCATAGCCCAGTCGTAACCGCCCCATTCTCGAATCTTCTACTACTTACTACTACTACAAACGTTGCTGCTCAGCTCGTTTTGTTCTTGTTCAGTGTTGTTGCTTTTGTTGTAATTACACGCCGCCGTTTACCCGCCCCAAGTTGCTATTGCCCCCAAGTGTGTGCTAGATGCTGAACGCTGAACGCTGCGTGTAATCGAATCTATCAATCTATGAGATAAATCTTATTTTCTAATCTTGTTATCGTCCGCCTGCGCCCCTTGCACAACACAAATTGCCAGTCTCCAGTCGTTGGATTCGGTGCAGTCGGTGCCCCAGTCGGGAGGCTCGTGGCGGCCTTTGTATTGCACTTGTACTTAACTTGTGTTCGTTCGGCATTTATGCTTTGGTTTTGGGCCAGAGCAGCGCCAAGGCGGCTGCCCAGCTGGAGCTGAGCCAGGGAGAGGGAGAGAGAAAACTGTTGCATAAATTGGCATAAGTGGACAGCTGAGATAGAAAACTTTTATAGCTGGACTTTTGGTTATGCTTGATGGAACGATTGAGCCTGAATGTATTCTTAATGTCTGTGGGTGGGTGAGAATGTGATAGAACTGGTAAGAAAATAACGTATATTATCTGTCACAGATTTAATACAAAATGATCTTCAACTAACACAAAAAACTACAGAAAGGTTTTTAACTTTTCGTATATACCATATTTAACATTTCATTTGGTATAATTTAAGCTTTATATATATGAAAATTCATTTATTTATTTTGCTTTTAAGATACCATAAATATTTTTATCTTAATTTGCCTATCAGTGCAAAGGCAATAAAAATGTCTGTTGTTGGCTACCTTAAAGCTAAATGAATCGCTGCTACCATAATCTAAATACAAGTCAATCCCTAAACTATAACCAACTGCACAGCTGAAGCTTACATTGATGACAGTCCAACTAGCGCCAAGAGAGAGGGAGGGGACAGCACACCACTACTAAAAATAGACGAAACATATTTATAACCACTCTCTTAGCCTCTTGGCTTCCCAAAGGATGGCGCTCAAGGTAAAGCCCTCGAGGCCAAGTAGCCGCACTCTGCCAAGAAAAGAAACTTTAAACTGAAGCAGCAAAAGCGGCATGCAAAAAACTTAAATACTATATATGAAAAAAAAAAGCAATTAAGCTTGAGATTAATTTACGCGCGCTTGAAACATTTAACAAAAATATTAAGAAATACACAAATAAACGCGGCAAAGAAACGATGGTTAAGCGGGTGCCCTGAGACAGATCTTAAATCCTAGCGCCCTCAAAGAGCGAAAGCGAAACAGTTTTTAATACCCATTTTTTTCTTTTTGCATAGAAAGGTTGATATGCGATAATGCATGACATAAAAAGTAACTGTCATTGGTTGTTATATAAATTACATTCTCTTATATTTTAAATATGTATAAAGTGTGTCAAATATGTTTTTTAAATGCTTAAAATATATATTTTTTTATGATTGTGTTTAATTATCTTTTTTATGATAACATTTTTTCAGGGCATCTTTTATTCGATTTAAATTTGCCTTTACAGTTTTTGTTCGTCAGCTTGCAAGTAAACGTTGAACGTTCAGAGTTGATTGAAAAATATGAAAAGTGCATGAAATGCCATGCACTATTGGCAGCTGGCCGGGCCACTGTTGCCGGACAGACCGACCAAAAGGACAGCTGGACAGATGGATGGATGGAAGGTAGGCAATATTTAAACTAAAATGAACAAAAGATGCAAAGCGAAGCCGACACAAACCCGAAGAGTTCTCGATATATGTATGGACATACAAATATATATATACTTGTATATAACTTGTGTGTGGGTTTTTCTGTTTTATTTTTCTGTTTTGTGTACTTTGCCTGTCGATGTTGATGATGACGATGATGTTGATGCTGTTGTTTTTGTTGTTGTTGTTGTTATTGTTGTGAGCTGGCTGACGCCAAGGAATGAAAATGGGAATGCGAACTGTTCGACTGCAACTGAGAATGGTTGAGGCTGAGGTTTTTAGGAAGGCGTCGTACCGTAGCATGTTTACTTAACGAATGCGCGCCCAATGCTCCATCCCCTTCCTATGCCCCTAGCCACTGCCATCTCTCTTAAAAAAAAAAAGCATGAGACCCATATAAAAGCCACTTGAACATTGGAACCACGGAACTGACCAGTGCATTGCGGTTGCCAACGTCTGAGGTCAAGTGTAGATTTTTAAAAATAAATCGTTTTGGTGTTTTTTTTTTCTTGTTTCAATCCAGAAGATTGTTGTGTCCACACATATTGAATTATGTGAGGAAGTTGCTGTCATTGCCTAAAGGGGGTGATGCTGCTGCTGCTAAGAACAACTTAAGCATTGAGAGCTCACTGAGCTGTGGAGTAGAAATGTTGACGTTGAGGTCCTAAATACATATGGAGATATTTACAGGATTTGTCTAAGGGTTAAGCTGAGTTCTCATAGAACGATTAGCGATTTAACTAAGAAAATTATAAAAAAAAAATGGAGTCATTCAAAAAATAAATCATTAAAAACTTTACGCTTTCAGCTCTAAGAAATTCCAATTCTTTTGAAGTGCAAGCTGCCCTTTTGGCTCATAAAGCACACACGTCTTAACATTGAACTCTTAAAAGTTGCAGTTATAGCGAATACGTAACTCACAACTGTAACATAAATCAAATGTCTCTCTCTCTCTCTTTCTGTCACTCTGGGAAAAGCGCCGCTGCCAGTCATATGTCGGAATAGGCTATGGTCATAATAATAATATAACTGCTCACAGCTTAGCTCTAGACTCATAAAAATAGCTTTCTCGTAAATAATATGAGCCAGCCAGGGCCAAAAAAAGGTTCTCGAGCTAAAAACAACACCTTCCACACGCATCAAGACTCGTGCAAAATGTTGTTAAACAATTAAAATGACTTAAAGTGAAATATACATAGAAGACCCTAACAAAAAATGGAAACAAAAATGGGAGGTAAAAGGCGCAGTTGGAGTCGTCGAGCGGCAATGCCAATAAACTGTTGTTTATTTTTGTTGGCGTCGACGTCGACGTCGCAGCAGTGCATAAATACATCCATCACAGGCAAAAAAAACTTCAACTCCAATTGCGAACTCTATCCAACTCCAAGTCGGCAATTTATCTTTGAAATCAGCGTTTGTCTCGTTTTTTTTGTAATTAGATACGCGCCTCAGACCAGCAACCCACACACACACACACACACACACATAACACCCCCCCAACAACAACAACAACAATTCACAGGTGAAACGCAGCTTGGCAATCTCGTTTGTTGCGGGCGTGGCTGTTGGAGGCGCACAGAATTAAGTTATATACTACAAGAAAAAAGAGTCTGACAAAGAATGCCAACAAAGTCGGTTCCCCACTTTCATTTGTGCAACTTCAACTTGTGCGCGTCTGTGCGCGTTTGTGACTTTGCATGCGCAATCAGCACAATGCACAAATGTCTACCTCACCCCAACCTCAACGCCAGTCTCTATCACATTCAGTCACACTCAGTTGTTGAGGTGCTAAAATGCAAATGCAAATAGTTGAACTTCAGCATTGGACACCGAACCATCTGTAAATGCAAATTGTAAACGGCAACTTGCAAAAGCAGCAACTGTGGCAGCAGCAGCAACCGTTGCACTTGCTAGACGGTCAAAGTAGTTGACTTTTGGGTGCACTGAAAGATATATCTTGTATGTCAATTTCTTGATTTCATTTTTTTCTTTAAAAATGTCCTTAGAAGATTTGTTCTTTAAACAGTGTTTTATTTTTTGAAAAATTTAATAGTTCTGTCCTTTAATCAACTATCTTCAAATAAAGCCTAAAATGCATTTTAAATATTCTTCATAAATTTCTAACGCAGTTGTTCAAGGCTTAAAACCTAACAATTAAAAAAAATAAACAATAACACAGACGTTGAGATCATCTTCGACAAATCTACTAATTATATATTTCTTGGTAAAGCGTAACAATTCCAGAAACTAGATTCTAAGTAATTGAGCATATTGATTGAAAGTAAAAGCTTGAACCCATTGCAAACAACATTTTACGCAGGTCAAGAAAATCCAATGTAAAATGCAAATCATTGATTGAGAGAAAATATTTGATCAATTACCATTATGATAATATTGACATGCACAAAGTTGACAGCGCGATAAGCGCTATGAAACTATGAAATTTCGCATCAGTAGACAAGATGCGAAAACTGACAGGTAACTATGGAAATACAACACAAACTATTGTGGAAATAGGCAAATCTTAAGTTGTGTGTTTGAAAACAAAATAACAAACTTTGCGCCAGAAAGAGAGGCAACAGTAGTTGTTGGGAAGCTCTACGAACTGACAAAGTCTGAAGACCTCGCGCTTAGGTCTCGAAAAAAAAAAAAAAAAAACTAAAAACAATACTCGGATCTGCGTCTTTAAAGTGACAGTCATGCGACGCATTGTTTACGCGGCATAATGAGTTATTAGAAAACGTTTAATAATTTGCATAAATCAACATTCGTCAATGCGATAAACTTGTACACAAAACATATGAAAATGTATGAGCAACAAAAAAAAAATATATGCGCGGAATTCAAAAAAATAAATAAATAATAGTATTGTGTTAAATAAAAATTAATTGATTGTCTTTCAGGTAGTTGCTGGTGTTGATATCTTAGCAGATTAGTAAAAAATATAAAGATGGCCCGAAATGTTAGAGTATTAGTACTCTGAAGTGTTTTATATGATTTAATGAAAAGGTTTGATAGTAAAGTGTAAGTTAAATAGTTTTAAGTTTTTAAATAAACTAAAACTTAAATTTGCTATATTTTTTAAGAAGCTTTTTTGGTTTTAGGTTTTAATAATAATAATAGGGTATAAAAATGTGAAGTACCCACACAACACGATTTTTGATAAATTTTAATTTTGACAGCTACTTGTCACATTTCTTGTTAAATCCGCATTCAGTGAAATACTTTTATTTTTATTTTATTGACAAATGCTATTAAGCTAATGAATGAACCGAATGTAAAATAATTGCAGTAATCTTGTTTATTTTATTGAGATTAGATTGTCTTCGCTTCTGAAGTGGCTATATGGGATTTTTGTTTATTCATTTGTATGGTATTTCCTGGAATTCAGCATGCGTAAGGTGCTAGGTGCTATCTGTAGCCAGTTGGACTGTGATTTGGTTGGTATGTGCTAATGATTTGATTGAACCAATTGTTGTGCTGCAAAGTTCATATATTTTTTTAATAGTAAGTGTAAATTTTTATAAAAGTTTTTTCTTTTTAAAAGCTTAGCTTATGCTAATTCATCTTTAATTTGAAGTATAGTTAGCGCAAACACATCTTTATCTATATGGAAATACTTAAGTTGCGCTTTAGACATTTGTGGAATTCCAATCTTGTCACATTTCTCTCTCTCTCTCTCTTCCTCTCGAATCTCATAGGCAATGTGATTTTAACAAGGTGCGATAAACAACAAATTAATGGGATGGCACGACGACAGCACCACAGCTAGCACCACAGCTGCTTTAGCCATACTAGTATATATTTTTCTCATAACGCACCAGCGGGCGCCGACTTGTTTTAAAAGGAAGGTCTCTTTCTGGAGTCAGTTTGGTTTCGGTTCCGGCGAACAATTCATAATTGTCATTTATTTATTGCACAGATATTGCGTGCTGCATTTTATGGGCGCTTATTAAAATGAATTTTTCAACACACGAACAGATGATCTGGCCCCCCCCTCTGCATTCTCGGAGCAATCTGATAGGCAATTTGATCGAAAGCTTCGATATGTGAGCTGGCAACAATTCCTCCGCTTTGCCACCCTGCATCTCCTGCTTCTTTTTATTACATCGCATCGCACCACCCGCTGCGCATGCGTGTAACTTTTTTTTTACGATCAAGTCTTGGAAGGCTCTCTTGTCCTTCGTTGAGTTCGTTTTCGGTTTCTTTTGTTTGGGCGAGGGTGTTGTTGGTCAAGTTTCCCATTCGATTCCCCTCTCCTCCCGTTTGACCAACTGCTTGTTGTTATGCCAATTTGTTACTCTCGGTACGTGTTCACACCATTAAGCATTAAGGCGACTCGGTTTTTTGTTTGCGTTATTCGTTCGTAGTGCTGTCTGCCTAAGGATCTATGATTAATGAATCTCAACTATTGCTGCCTTAATGCTGTCAATATATCACAAAACACCTAGGATAACTGATTACCCCTCGAGTGCGTGTTTGTCTCTTGGTAAGGGTATCGCGTGAGTAATCAGCGCAATATGCTTAATCGAATCGATTGCCGGCTGCTGCTGCTGCTGTGGCTGATGATGATCCTTCCTTACCCAGTCCAATGCCAATGCCAGACTGCCATTGAGTTGAGCAAATGTTGCGACAATAACGCTGCAACATGTTGTTGTTCATCTTGTTGTTGCTGTCGATGCAGCCAATCAAACTCAAACCTGTTGTTGCATGCAACCGAAACAGCCAATAAATATACAAAATCGCATGCGATATAATCTTTGGTTGAGTTTAAAAACTACAGTTTTAAGGGGTAAACACAACAACCCTCGGCGTAAGGAAGAGAAAGATTAGAGAGCAAATAAGTTAGAATAAAGAATGAATAAAGGTGACCAGATCTTTTTGTTAAATGCTAACGGTTAAAAGCTTAAGAAAATTACAGGTCTTTGTGGCTATAAGAGATGATGATATTCTTATCATTTATTAATTTTGATATAGAACCATTTGTAAGTCATTATTAGTAAGGTATTTATAATATCAGCCATCATATCATAAACCAAATCATATGTTTTTGACATAAACACATAATAACTTAACATGTTTGTTATCTTGTATCTTAATTCACTGGCAATGTGAGCCAAATAATCTTCTTAACATAATAGTAAACACATAAATATACATAGCAAAAATAAGTATATATTAATATATATAAACATAAATATATAATAATAATAATAATAATAAAAGTAATAAATAATAATATAAGTCATGTAACAAAGTAAGTATATGTTAATATAGCTTCTTATGTAAATACGATTTTTGCTTGTGACTTTACTGTACTTTAACAAGCATGGTCACCTTAAAATGAAATTTCATGCTGTTAAAAATCAACCCCTGGCCAAACACTGAACACCCTTCCCCTCTGCATCCCCTTCTAGTACTCTTTCGCTCTATTGTTGTTTTTAAGAGAAAATGTCTTCGAGTAAGATTATCGCATGCAATTTTCCCTTTAGTAAAATCTCATTGACCGTTATGCGGGCTCATTCTATCTCTTTCTTCAGACTCATTCTCTCTCTCTCTCGCTTTGCTTGCAAAACTTCCGCATCATGTTTAAGAGACCTAACTTTGCATTGCTCTTTAAAAAAAATGCATACTCTTCTTCTCTCTCGCCGTCACTCTCTTTCTCTTTCTCTCTGGTTGCAACATTGCCTCTTTTTGCGTTGATAGCGGCAATTGTGAAGCTTTCTCAACACCGAGCAGCTCCTTCCTTTGGCCGCAAGTTCGGTTGCAATCAACTTTGCTTTGCGCGTTGCTCTTGTTTGTTTGTTGTTGTTGTTGTTATTAGCCTCAAGTGGCGAGCACACATGCAGAGCAACAACAACAAGAATAGCAACAACATCGTTGCTCCAGTAGCTGCCTTACTTCCACTACACACCTCCCCCCCCCCCCCCCTGTCAAACCACAAGCCGCTATTCATACTCACGCGACGCAGCTGACGCTGGCCGGTCTCCGTTTTTGCGTCCTGCTCCCCTTACGCTTCACTCACTCTCTCTCTCTCTCTCTCTATCACTCACTAACTCACTCTCGCATTTAGTGCCTGTCTCTCTTGCTTAGTGTGGGTCTCAGTGTGTGTGTGTGCGTGTGTTCCAATAAGAAAAACCATCGTCAGTGCCCGGCTCTTGTTTGGTCGGCCAGTTTTGCATCGCATTTAGTTGGGTTCACAACATATAAAGAACGAAACCGCAGCCGCGAGTCTTGCGAAAGTTGAGAGTCGGGAATTAAGAATTAATAATCGAGAAACGAGAGTTGAGAATCGAGAATCTAACAATATAAGAATAACTTATTAAAACGCGCAACGAGTTTTATTTTTTCTTATAATTGAATAACATTTTGAAGAAGTTTAATGAAAGTCAATTAGATTAAAAGCTTATCAACCAAATTCAATTTAAATTTAGTTAATTAAATATTAAAAATATAACAATAGATAAAACAAAAACAAAAGCAATTTTTACTATTGTAGGTATTGTGGTGTGTTTTTGTTTGTGTGTGTGTGTGTTTAAGCTTAACACCTTGCCGAACAGACTTCTGACTAATGACTAGACTCGGTTGTAAGACAGCTCGTTTATGGCAAGGGGGTGGGGTAACTTGGAAACTACGCCCCTCTGCTTGTGCAATGTTGAAGAAAAACATTCGTATTTATGTATCCTACTTAAGTACATATGAGCCTTTTAAGCCGTTTAGACGGACACTCAGCAAGGAATAGATGAAAGTGAACCCCATTTTTTAAGGCCATTATTCCCCTGTGATTTGAGCGGTTGTTTAGGGCACAAAACTGTGAATCATGCACAGTTTATGAATACAGTAAGGACTGGCTAAAAATTAAGCCAAGGCATTTAAGCATACAAAAGTTTAATATATTAACTTATGCAAAGTTAAATGAAAATAAAACAAATGTTTTTTTTTTTTAGAAAATATATTAAAATATTAAGTGGGTGAAAATGATTTAATTTTGTTTGAAGAAGTTGCATAGGAGTTTTTAACTCACCGGAAAGAGCTTTAAGTTCATAAGCATAATAACAAGAAACTACTCGAACTCCCTCCTAGCTCAAAGTATTTCTTTCCTTCAGCCCAAATAGCAGCACGTCCAACCGTTAACCAACCAATTCCTAAAAGCTTCCTTACTGCTAGCTAGTATGATCAGTTAAATGACAGCCTGCAGCTAGCTGACAGCTTGAAAGTCTAAGCACAAACAAATGGAGCTTAAAGCTCACTAGCATTTCTCTCTTTCAAAGGACACACGTGCTAAGCGAAATCTCTTTTAAGTTCACAGCTGACGGAAAACTTACGCGCAGCAGCACAGCTTTCTAGTTTACTCTCACACGCTCTCTTTTTCGCTCTTTCGCTCTCTCGCTCTCTCTCTCTCTCTTCTATGCACGTGGAAAAGTAAGCTGCTTTCACGCTATTGCTCTCTCAAAAGCGCAGCGCAGTGTTTCCATATAATTTTTGACACTTGTGACATTTTTGACACACAAATCAATTGTTACGTGAATTTTCAGAGCGTCGTGCAGCAGCAGCAGCAGCAGCAGCGACGGTTAAAAAATTGCTTAACAAAAACTAAACAAATAATTTTATTTATTTTTTTTCGCTAGTTTATTTGTATAAAAACATTTGCTGCCGTTGCCATTCAAGTTGCATAATAAAATTCGGCTCTAAAGAAATACCTAATCATTGCCTACTTTCGTGCGTTCCGTGTGTGACATAATTTGTGTGCGAGTGTGTGTCGGACTCTTTGCCTAAAACTTTAAAAAGCTACCAACATTATTTCTGCTAAAGCAACTTTAAAGTTTTCCCAGCGCGCTTGCATTGAGACGAGCCTTCTGCCTGGGCTCCCCTTTTTTTTGCCTCTGCTGTTTGCTCAATGCACACACACACACACACACACACATACACACACACACATACATGAGAGTACACACACTCTTGTACATATGCTCATTTCAACGCTTGGTGCAAATCGATTTCTGTTTCCGGCATTTTTCACGTGGTTGCTGGTCTCCGTCCCCCTATTTTTTCGGCTGTCCGTTCGTCCGTCTGTTTAGCTACCTTCTCCACCTTCCCATCCATTACCCCCCTACCAGGTCTTGGCGTTCGTGCACTTTTGGCATTTGTTGTTGTTGTTGATTTAGTCAGCCTAACGATTTTTCCCTAATCAGAATAACAAACATGTCAGGCGAGAACGAAATCGTTGCAAATGGTCGAAAAGTAACAGTTGTTGGAGAACATTTTTTATCGAAAATAACGTTTGAATTCCGGCCCTTAACCTAGTATTTGGATATATTTTTGGTAACGTCCTTATTTCAGTCGGTGTTGGACTGCGGCTGGTGCCACATGCCGCATGCGTAATATTTTTGTTTTTCTTTCTAGCAGTTGCCTTTTACTTTTAAACAATTTAAAAAAGACTGTGTAGGCGAAATAATGATAATAATAAAATAAACACAAGGAAATTCGCTAAAAATAAATCAATTAACATATGAACTAAAAAATGAGAAAAAAGAATTAATTTTTAAAAAGTGAATAATTAATAATTATGAATAAATAAAGTGCTTATCAAAGGTGTTCAACATTCGAAAATATTTGAATTATGTTAGAATACTAAGCAATCATATCGAATAAATAATTATGAACAATAATACTAAAACGAATTCAATATCGATATAAATATAAATATCTTAAGATAAATAAAGCCAATTAAGATACATAAAGCAACGAAATTCCGTTACGATTAACAAATGGACGATTGGATTGAATATAACAAAAAAGCGTAGCCGAAATACGAATGCAAATTAGATGCAAAATAAATGGGTAAAATGAGGTCAAGTAAATACGATGTAAGTATTCAAGAATTTATATGCATACAATAACATCAAAAATACTTGTTTTGTGCCAACGATTTATTTGACAATAAAAATGTTGGGAATTTATGAACGGAAATAAAGTGTTTAATATTATGTTTAAAGATTAACATGTTTGAATGCCTGTAAAGTGGCATATTTTTTACATAAATGCTAGCATATTCATGATTTCGAATAAGAAATCTGATGATAAATAGGGTCATTAAGAAGTTTTACGGATAGAATTAAAGCTTTTCCCTCATATATATTATGTTGCTAAAGTTGATGCAAAAACAAATATTTCTCTTAAAATTTCTTGCACATCGAGTACAATCTTCAATCAGAAACATGTTTTAGCGTTCTTTACTTTAAATTGGCAATCAATTTTATGCCTTTCAAGTTGTTTGCCAATATTTTACTTGTGGTACATTTGAAGGCTATAAAATGCAGCCTGAGGGCACAAGACTGACACATAGACAGACAGCCAAACCAATGAAGAGTGAGTCCGAAATAAAAAATTTACATAATCACTTAACGCATGGCCCACATTTTAAGTGATTATCCGAGCCATACAAAAATGCTGCAAAGGAAAAGCCGTCAAGTGCACATAAATTAAAACAAAGATCGAAAATTGCAGGCAACAGAAACCAAAAAACACAGCCGAACATCGAACGAGCCAGAGTTGCCCTTAATCTTGAATTACAAATCGAGTGCAATTATCTGCTGTGGCTGTGCGCAATGAGGTTCGGTTGGCAGAGCTTTTATGCAATTTGTTTTCACACTTTACGATTTGCATTGCTTTCGGCCGGCCCCAATGGCCCCAATGGCCCCAATGGCAATCAATGTTTTGTCGATAAGCGCCAGCAACGTCTAGGCCCTGGTCAGAACTCACAGGGTGAGTGAGAGAGAGGCAGAAAGGCCCCGCATGTTGCGTGTTGGCCATCGTTTATCTGTGAGTCGAGTAGGCTAATTCGTTGTGAGCTGAATGTGGTTCCTTTTGGGCTTTTGCAGCGCTACTGTGGTGCGCCTTTAAATATTGCATTTAATTGATTTGTCAACACAAATGTCTGTCGCGGTTTCCTGGCTCTAAGCCGCTTACAACGACACGACAAGCGGCTTAAGTTTGTTTGTGTTTTTTCGTATTTGGCCCAAAGGCAACTTTGACTAAACACACAAGTTATGCTGCATAAATTGTCGACTTTAGTTGAAAAACGAAAGTGCAGCTGCTGCGAGGGAGAAGGGTCTTCAAAGGAAATACTGCTGGCCATCATCAAAGACGCCAGTTGTTGCCAACTGACAACAGCTAGTGCCACAATCATCAATCACAGCAATGCGTCTGCCGCCGCTCTTAAAGTTTGCAGGCAGGCAACATTTGAAACACGTACCGCTAGCGGCGAGCGGCCAACAAACCTAATCACTGAATGCCACAATGTTGCAAGCTCATTCTCTATCCTTATGTCCAGCCAGGCACACACAAGTCCAGCTCTAGTTCAGTGTCTGTGTGGGCGCCGGCTTTTTTAAACGTGCATTGATTTTTAAGCATTGCGTTAGGCATTGTGCTCTTTGGCTAAAGAACAAAGTTGGCACAGTGGTTAAACAGGTATGCAGATATACATGCATTTATAATAATTTGACGTAATGAATTACTAGAATACTTTTAATGAAGAAAACTAAATCCATTAATAATAATTCTACTGTTCGTATAAGCTTAAAAACTTATAAGCTGGAGTCGAAAATCAATAAAATGGGTATATCATATTAGACTTTTAATAATTTTTCAAAAAAGTGCCAGGCAAGTGATAATAAAACAAATTTATTTAAACTTTCGATGTTTGACATTAAAACTTTTACCCAACAATTTTGATAAAATCAAGCAGTTTTTATGTTTTTCCGATTTTTTAATGAAAGGTATAAAAATACATCTATTAATTCTACACAATTTCTTTATTATTTTGGTTAAAAGAACTATTTTTTATGTAAGCATGATATAAAAATAATTTTGTACAATGCGATTTTCACTTTATTTTTGGCATATCTCGCCCCATTGTACACACAACAAGATTTTGACACTTTATGCACAGCGACATTTTTGCTTCTTGGTTTTTGCATGGCGTTTTTTTTTTTTTTTTTTTTCAGGTAGCCCGAGGGCCTCGCCTGAAATTGGAATTATGTTGTCTCTTTTGTCTCGGTTGTTGTCACTGTTGTCTCTGTGATGTCGTGTCTCTTTTTGGTCTCTTGTCTCAGTAGCTGCTGTCGCATTGTCTTATTGGTGGCACGTGGGCCGTTCGTTTGTGTGTGTGCGTGGGTCTTTATTAATTGTGTGCGAATGTTTGCACAATTTGTCAATATTATCGCACAAACATGAACATTTGTTAAAGCCTATGCCCCCAAGCAAAGCAAGGCCCAAACCAAGCCAGCCAAACACAGTCCAAAAACGAGACATTTACATCTATAACCACGTTCCACACAGATACAAAGGAAGAAAAAAAAACTGTTTGCCTAAGTGATTTGTGATTTATGAATTCACTCGATATTTGCATGCACATATAATATGATATGGGAGGGAATCGGGAACGTAGCAGCAACTTTGACGCTATATGTATGTACTATTTCTTTGGGGCTTGTCTATTTGTTAATTTTCTGGCATCACACGTCTCCTATGCTTTATGACTTTATAATGCCCCTGTTAATTGGGTCAACTAACATGACGGGGAGAGCGAGCGAGAGAAACTGAGAAGCACGTTTCAAATGTTTAATAAACGCGTTGTGGCATTGCCTCCTGACATGGCTCATACATATTAATGCCGCTGGGTTGCTGCTGTGGCTCGACTTGTCATTTTGGATGTTGCACTGTGTCTTTAAGCAGCAGTAGCAGCAGCTTAATCAGCTGGCAGTTAGAGAAAACTATATTGATTTCAATTTAATTATGGTATTGGGTTGAATCTGAGTTATGAAATTGTTTGAGAATAAGAAACTAAACTAACAATACAAATAAGAAACAAGATTCGTGAAAGATGTTTTTGGCTGCAATAAATGTAGGTGTCGCTGATTAAAAATGGATTAATTTATTGACTATGCGATGAAAGGGATTGCCAAGGATGTGCACATCCAAGTTCTCCACTCTTGGGACTGGACATTTCACAAAACTTTCATTCGTTTATTGTTTTCTTGAGTTTATGAAATTACTGAAGCTGTATTGTTACTTCAACAAGTTCAAGTTTGGTCAGTTTAAACAACGCTATGCATGCTTAAAATATTCAAATATTATTTCAGAACACTTGGGCTAGGTGATATGACAAATTTAATATGCCAAAACCCTTTTTTGCAAACATTATTAAATTTTTTTCAAACTAGTATAAGCTAAACTTGAAAAAATCCTAGTCCAAAGTCGAAATACCTCGCTGACATAAAACCAATAGACGACTCCATTAGGCAACCACACAATATTAATAACAACAACTGCTTTGGGTCTGGTTTACCGCCAGCGTTGTGATCATGATAATGACGATGATAATGATGATGATGATCGAAGCCAACTTTATAGAAAGCGAAAACCCGACAATTTTCACAACTTTGTTGGCTGCTAAGCCGCGAAAGTAAATAATCCAATTATCGCACATATACACAGATATATATGTATAGATATATGTATATATGTACATATAGTGTGCGCGCCCATAGCATAAATAAAATCATTTGATAAGACAAGAGAGTTGTAGTAAGTACCCCGGTGGTACCCCGGGACATAAGTGCAATCTTCCAGTTATTCAGTTGCTCAGCAAATTGCATAAACATGTTCAAGGCGGGGTTTTCGTTGCGTTGGGTTGGGGAAGGAGGGGGGTATAACAGAAGGAAGTAAGTAAGTTGACGGACTAACTGAACGACTGGCAGGCAAGGCAACATTTGAAATATGTTGCATTAATATGCCGATAAATTTTTGTGTGTCTGTGCAAATCCAAAGAAACAACTCAATTAGAAAGACAGAGAGTTGAAATTAAATGCTGTGAAATATTTTCATGACACAGACAGCCAACGGCAACAACAACAATGTTGTTGCAACAACAACAACAACTGCTTCCCAACTCCAACAAATTCTTCACACACACACACAGACATTGTGTCAATGTCAGCAGACTGCGGCTGCGTGCGTGTCAGCAATTTGACAGACATTCATCAACCATAAAAAATGCGAATGCTTCTGCGCGACCAACTCAACTCAACCCTCCCCCAAACCTCCTCCCGCTTGCGTCAGCCATTGTGCTCAATCATTTGGCGGAGCTCCAAGTTCCCTACGAGTTGTGGAGTTGTCATTCATTGTTGTGACCGCCACAGCGTGTCTCTCTCTCTCTCTCTCTCTCTCTCTCTCTCTATCTGCCTCGTGCGCATAATTGATTTTTGCACTGGGTTTTTATTTTCGTCTTTTGCCTGCCTTGGCTCCTTTTGTTGTCATATTAATGTCAAAAGATTGCACTTGATCATGAATTGTGTGGAATTGTGTGGTGGAATGGCGAATTGCGTGTTTGCCACTTAACACTTCTGTTGCACTTATCACGCCTGTGGGCCGCTGTGCAAAACTCAAGAGCAAAACGCTGTGGGAAAGTTGCAACACAGCAACATTTGGTGAAAGGATGAGGCTGATGAAGAAGCCAAAAGGAATCTTAAGACGTGGGTGTGCCGCACCAACTACAATTCCACTTGTTTCTTTTTGACGCACATGGGAAAATGCTGTTGAGTTGTCTGTTCAGCTTGGTTGGGAGCTCAAATTCAAATTCAACTTAAGGATTCTAGTTGTTAACTAAACTCGTAACACAGCTAAATAGAAAAACTAACGTCTAGGTGCTAGGCTTAGAGAGAGAGAGACAGAAAGAGAGAGAGAGAGAGACAGAAAGAGAGCGGTACATTACAATAAAAATTAAGTTGAAGTGGATTTAATTATAATTCTATTATATCTAATTATTTAACAGATTTTGGAGAGCTTAAGCCACGATCCTCAAACATTTAATCTTGAAAATAAGAAAATAAATAAATAAAATATTTGGTAATTCTTGATTTACCAGTTTAATACCTTAATATTAAGACAATTATCTTAAATCAGCTGATATTCTACTTAAATTGTATTTGACTTTCTTAAAATTAGCTCTGTGTAAGGCAGTCTATAAGCGCACATGTTATAAAACCCATTATTTGTCTAATTTTTTCTTCTCTTGGAAAATTTAGTTCCAACTATATTACTTTCTCATAAATCTGTTCAAAGCTTTAATCTTGCTATAAAACACATCCTTTGCCATTTGATTTTTTTTAACCTTTATACAAAGTTTGTTTTCTTTTCAAATAAAAATTATATTCGCATGATTTTATCAAGAAAATCCGCAGTAAACAGCTCGATAAATTATCTTTTAATAAAGTACTTAAGAGCACATAGAAAGAAAGAGAGAGAAAGAGACGCTATGCTGACAACTCAATGCAAAAGCGATGACAATCTCGAATAATCGAATGCTGGGGGGATGGGACGGAGCTGTAAATGAGAAAACTATAAGTGAAAAAAAACTTGGTGGGGCAGCAAAGTCATTTGGTTTTTACAGTTGGATGGGATGCAATTCAATGTCAGGGCAACAATGTGTGATGGGGCGGGTGATAGACAATGACAGGGGGTGAAAGGGTGTTACAGGGGGTGTGTCTATATGTTTAATAGCATTTCCTTGTGCGACCGAGTTCAGAACTTGTAAGCTCGTTGCTGTTGGTGGTTGCACATATGAATATTGTATAGCTAGAGACGTCCAAATGTTTGCTATAATTACGTGCAACATGTGCAAAAGCATTGAATCTTGTTGTAGACAATTAAAATAAAGCAATTAAAATGCAATTTATTAGACAGCTCTGCTGGGGGGGGTGTGGACAACAAAAGTGGTTAAAGATATTAAAAAAGAAAACAAATACGAAACGGATAATTTATGTTATTTGAAAACCTCTTCAAGTTTAACAGATTCTAACTTGTTCATTCACAACATTCACTCACTCTCTGTCTCAATCTCTTTATTTTACTCCCCCTCTCTGCCTCACTTCATAACCAACTCATTTGAATACAAATAGAGTATTAATAGTAAACCGGTTTACCATTACCATTTCATAAAGCAAAAGAAATCAGAAACTGTCTTCATTGATTTACGTTTATAAACTCTTTACAATTGATATTCAAACACGTCCGCAAACTTGTCATTATGTCAGCCATGTTGAGCAATCTACTAAACTAAAGTAATGTTTTAATCAGATTTAAGCGAACCGAGCATTATAAATTCAATTACACTAACAATCAGTGAGTTAGTTGTTGTTCTTGTTTGCTGTCTCATAAAAATGGCAATCACATTTGCATTACATGATTTTTGTATCCAACAACACACGCAAACAATTAGTCACAGTCAATGCAAATTGTTGTGGTACATCCAATAGTACTACAGTACTATGTACTGCGCATTAAACCCAACTTGAAACTGAACCCAGGGTGCGCTCTGCCCTCGCACCTATCATTCTATCCATCTATCAACCAAACAACTTGAAAGGGCCATCGAGCAGAAATTTATTACTACTATGCCACCGGGCTGAGCTGAGCTTTGAGGCTAGTACTGAGAAACGTGCAAGCCTCGTGTTAAAAATGTATTGAATAAGACGCAATTAATTGGTTATGCATTGGCTTCTAAAAATAAAAAATTTCCAAACGCGTCAAGTGTTTAAATTTGGTGACAGCTTGAGCAGCAAACAAAATCTAACAGAATTAGCTGATGAAGAAGAGAAAATAATAATTATTTATGGATTATATTATTTCATAAATGTCTAACAATATAATAAATTATACATAGATGGGGGAACACCCAAAGTTTATTGAATCATTTGACTTTAAAGTATTTTTTATGTAAATGTTATTTTTATTAAGAATAAAAAATTATTTGGGACCCAGAAATGTTTTGCAATTTCTTAGTTCGCCCATTAAAATCAATATTAAGCCATTTTGCGTATAATTTATAAATTGAAATAAATTTTATATATCTTATATTTCCACTTCAACACTGATTTTCCCTTTGGCATTCGGTTTTTTTATATATATTTTGCTGCACACTTGACTGGCTCTATGAAATAATAATATAATGTTCTTTTACTGTCGCAATGCGACAATCGCATAAATTGCAAATTGTAGCAGAATAAAGCACAAATGTATTTCCGCTTCGTCTCAGGCTTGATTAATTTCCGAGCTGACTGCATCCAAGTGGAATTTTTTTTTATTATTTTTCTCGTCTGCCAAGGAAATTGAAAATGGATACTAATCTCATTTTGTATACAAGTACAAATGGCAAGTGAACCAACAACAACAATCTAAAAGGATCAAAAAGCAACATTTGTCATGGTCTGAATATCTTTAAAAAGTCACTTTAAAAGTTAGAACAGCTGTCAAATTGAGTTTGCGTTTAGGTTCAAAGTAAATTAGGTCAAGAAAACTAAAGCCAACTGTCCACAAATAAGCTGAATCAAACTTTTTCCACCATTAGAATGCACCTATTAAAAGACATGTAATTAAATGCTTTCAAGTCTTTTGACATTTTGCCGCTTTACAGTTTGTCCTGTTTTTTGTTGTTGTTTGCATGAGCTTTAAGCCAATTGATTGGCTTTTAAGGCCAAGGCATTTAGGCGGACGATGGCAATCAAGAAATTCCTGGCTATAACTATCAACGCTTTATAATTTTTATCACAAACATTTTTTATCGCAAATATCACAACTTCATCAGCAATCACAACGAACCAACAGCAGCAACAGCAGCAACAACAAGCAAGCAGACAATTAGCCATAAAATTAGCTGCAAGTCGGCTCAAGGAATGTGCGCCGGCCAAGGCAAATTGAAAACAATTTAAGTTATTTGCATATAAATGCAACTTAAGACGCAGCACAACAGCAACAGCAACATCAACATCAAAGCAGCAACTACTGCATATTGGCCATGTTAACGTGTTGGGCCTGCATTGAGGCTCCTCGTGTGCCCAGTTTGTGTTAATCATATAAAACAAGCTAGAATGTGCCAGATGAGCGTAAAATCAGCTAGAAAATTCCCTGTATGATCGATGAAAAAACCATAAGATAGATAGATACTCCACATATAAATACCCTCCACATGATCTCTCTCTCTCTCTATCTCTCTTCTTCTTTCTGTCTTTCCTCTTGCTTGATAAAATAATATTAAGCAGAGAAATTGTTAACTTTTTCTATAATGATCATACCAAGTAGCCAATTACTTCCTGCTAAACATCAGAGCCCACGCATTAATATGCCGTTTAAGTATTACAGGGTATGAAAATGGCATGTTTGCTGCCACCAATTGAGATAATGCTAAGTGCACTGACGTTTTATCAACTCAAGAATATCAATAGTGTGATATCGCCAGCCTGGCAACCAAAAACACAGCTCAAATGATTTATCAGTTATGAGCCCAATAACTGTTTTTAAGCAAAAATTCCAAAAATTATTCGAAAATGTAAAACCATAGCTAAAAACTATAAATTTCTCACGTGGCGCCTGAGCAATTATATAAAAAACAAAAAACACTTGCATATAAAATTAAGTTAAAGAAAAGTAAAAAAAAAATAATATTGTTGCCGGCTGTTAAAATATTTTAACCAAAGTTCAAACTACATTTCACGCCTAATTTCATTTGACAACAAAGCGCGGAAAAAAAATAACACTGCAAATTTTTATGCACATTTCACAAATCTTTGTTGTTGTTGGTGCGGGCGCTGTTGTTAATTTCCAGACATAATTGCAAGTCGTCAAGGAGTAGGGGGGGATTGGGTGACTGGTTATGACAGCAGCAACGGCAGTAACGGCAGCAGCTGCAAAACTCCGACGCAACAGCAGCATTTGAATAATTTGCAATTAAACGGGGAAAACTCAAACTGAATTCAGCTGGAGCAGCAATCAAGGAGACCAAAAAAATACAAATAAATATTAAACAAAATGTTCAAAAAAAAAAAAACTACTGTCGAGCATTTCTTTGCCTTTTTTTTATATTTTTTCACGGTGCCGTATGCGTAATATACAAAAATGTATATTCGAATGGGGTTGCGTTTAGATTGAAACGGGTTTATAGTTTGTTTTTTCAGTTGAGAATGAATCGAAATGTCCGCATCCATCAGCTGTCCGCGCTTCAAAGCTTGATGAAGACAGCAGCAGCAGTTGGGAGACCGGTCAAAACCAACACCCAACTGTGTTTCCAATTAAACGCCGCTTTGGCGAACAACAACAGCAACATCAACTTCATTTGTATCTGTTAGATGCAACAACTTTCAGTTTGCTTTACGGTTAGCTTGTTCAGCTGTTCGGTTGACTCTGCCAAAGAGCCAAAGAAATTGAACTTGAATGTTTATGTGGCAGGCGCTTTACAACAGTATGGGGGGTCCCGAACACGAACACGCACACTCACACGCACACTCACATTCACGCACACACACACACCCCTCGTCTAACATGAGCCTATTAAACCAGATACTCATACCCCGCGGGCCACCAGCTTAATTCGTATGCGACTGTCAACATGTTGTCAATCAATTTGAAGCTGTTGATTTAATGATTGAAAATTATTTGATTGATTGCTGTGCTGTTGTGATTTACAGTTGTTCAACGTTACTATGCCAGTTTGAACCCAAAAAAACTTTAGCACAAATCATTTTTAGTCAACGTTTGGATAATTTTAAACTTAGTTTTCCGGAACTTGAGGCCTTAAGTACAGCCAAAAATGTCAAATTCTTACTTAATTTAACTCTTTTTATACTAAATCAGAAATCTATATTCTTTAGATTACTAAAAACAAAATTGTTATGTTTTGTGATACTATTCATTCTGATAGCTTACTTATGACTGATCATGGTGCAGCTTATTCAGGGCGTACTAACAATCTCAATGTTGGTAAACTCTCTTCTATAATTAACATTTTCAGTAGCACAATCATCTACGCTTTCTTTGTGTTAAGCGCAACGGGGCTTCAAGTGCGTATAGTTACTGTAGAAATACCCTTTATTAGCACTACTTAGACTTATATAATTGTACAGCTTAACATTGGGGACGCTGTAAATTATTTAAAGCTTTTTAGCTAAAGTATCGATACCTGTAAATCACTGAATGATAGATTGAATGCTAGCTTAACAAGCTAGAAAATATGGAAATCTAACAAACGTTTGTCCTTCTTAGTCTATATGTATGAGTTTTAAGAATACACTTTCTAAAAATATATCAAAATTATTTTAGAACAACTAGGTTTTCCAAACATTCCAACCAAGTACTATTTGCGACCTGTAAACTTTCGTCTAATGGATACTCAAAGTATTGTGTCAACTCCAATACCAGTATCGAAACCAAGAAACGTCTGTCAGATTGAAAATAAAGTTGCTTTTAGTTTTGACTACCAAGGCAATGGAAATTAACTGCATTTTTGGCCAAGAAAGCCGAAGTGGGTCAATGGTTTTAGTGTGGGTAGGGCTAACAAGTTTTTTACGTACTCAATTCGCAGCATTCGTTAAAGATAGAGGCCAAGAATTTATTCGCACTTTACTCAAGGTCGCAAAATAACTTTTAGAGAAAGCAAATTGGATAACGAATGAACTTTCTCTGGGTTATTCTTTGCAAAAGTTCCAATCTATTTCTTGACCTTTTATACAAAACTTTCCTTGAGTTATTTCGCTAATGTCCGTTGATTACATAAGAATCCCAAAGCCTTTCCGGCAACCATTTGCAGTTAGTGTCTGTCGAGGTTTTTTGTTTTTAAGGCCAACACGCAATAAACAGCTTTTGCATATTCTTCGGCCATCTTTCACTTGGCTTTTGTTTCCGCTGACAGCAGTAGCAAAAGCAGCTGGCGCTATGCAATTAGTTTTGGCTCCTTTTGCTTCAGCTGCTTTTTTCTGTCGGTGAGTGTTAAATTTATGTTTGGTTGGCTTAGCCTTTAACTAATTGCATAATAAATTCAAGTGAATTTATTGTTCAGAATATATCTGGCCAAAATTGCACTCCTTTGCCTGTCCACTTAATAAATGTCCGAGCAGTCTGTCAAAATAGCTGGGCGTGAAAAAAAAAAAACACTGAACAGCTCACACATTGTGTTGTGTTTTGTGGTCTAATATCTTGTCATAATTGTTATTAGCAGTGGGTGTTTAAGTTATGAGCCTGACTTACCCAGTAATTCAGCAAAATGCACTTTGGAGGGGGGAAGTACGAACAGATATTGTGCCTGAAAAAAATGAAATTGAAAAAAGTGCAGCATAAATTATATTGTATATGATTATGAGGCTGGGCTGGGCGGGGCAGAAAACAAAAAACACATTAATACTATAGATAGGTTTATTTGGGGGAAGTACATAAGGTTCTTTTCTGAAGAAAAGTTATTAAATAGATATTTAATAACGCTATTTAAATTTATAATTTATTTGCAGGTTACCACAGTTTACGGTCTATGCCAAGATTATTTACCTCCTGATGGTAAGTTAAATCAAAAAATATTTTAAAAATTTCCCAAATATAAACATTAAATAATATAGCACTTAAACTGGCACGCTCGGGTGAACAAAATGTTTCTTAATTAAGTGCCGACACAATCTGCAACATTGTTTTTTGTTTTTGCGTAAATAATAAACAATTATGGTTTATTGATAAAATCGCATAATATTTACGGAATGTAGCACTGGTTAGTGATAGTGATCAACGTAACATTCCAGTGTGTACTTGTCATTGTAAACAATTAAGTTGGGGAGCAACCAACGCATCCAAGACCCAACCCCAACACCTTATGATAATAACCTATCGAAACTATGCCAAGTATTTTATCGAGTCTGATTGGCATTGCCCTAAAAAATACAATCAATAAAAAAATAAAAATGAAAACTCAATTGTCTACCGATATAAATTGACACTTGCACTGGCCATCAGCAAATATTTGCCAAATTTATCAAAAAGAAATAACATAAATGATTGATAGCCAATGGGAGAGTTGGAAGAGCTAATACCCTGTAATATGCTAAGATAGTTCGTAAAAAAAACCTACCAAACCTATAAGATGTCAAAATGCTACAAAAAGCATTTTCCTTGTATTTAGTATTTATTTACCCTTTATTACACGCTGGGTATATACTAGAACGCATATAAAAAGGAAAAATGATATATGTGCAAGTTTCAAGCAAATAATTATAAAATGCCAACAACTGTTCGCTAATTAAATTATACTGTTTGTCCCAAAGCCTCTCTTTACATGTTCATTTCACATTCGCATTTATTTGCCAGCGAATTTTTTCATTTTAATTTATTTTACAATCAACTTTAAGTGTGCTCCCCCCTGGGCATGTACGCACACTCTTTGCATGTGTTTGTGGATGTGTCTCTGTTGTTAATGTGCCGAAATAAATAACTTAAATGTCTGAAATTCCGTTGGCATGAAACAACAACGTTGGCGATGTCTTTACAAGTTCCGTTTGACGTAATTTTCTACCAATCTTTACACTCTCTCACTCGCCGTAAGAATTTACAATGTTTACGAATAAACCAAGCGAGAAGCATGCCTGTCTACCTCTTAACGCGTATTTATTTGTTTTAAATGAACACTTTTTTTGCAAATTATTTTTATTATTATTTTTGGCATGTGCTGGCCAAAGGCTGTGACTCTTGTCTGGAGTTGGAAGTCCAAGTCGAGTTCTTCAAGTTTTTGGCTGAATTATTCAACGCTTCGAGTGTTTTGCGCGTAGATTTGAAGTATTTTTTGATGCCCTAGGCGCATTTTTATTTTACTTAAACACTGTGGCATCTCTGAGATGTGTGAGAATTGTTTTTATGGCGCTGTTGGTAGCTTTTGCTAACTCTTGAACCTCTGCAGTTCAAATTGGTCAATTATGAAAATGCCTTTAATCATTTTGAGGTATTTAAAAGAAAAAAAATTCGTTAATAAATGAAAAAGCTCCAAAAGTTTTTGAACAATAATTAACTTATATAATTTTTAATATAGCATTAAATGAATTTAAATTCTTTTCAACAAACTTAAATATCTCTAGGTCTATAATTAATATTTTCTACATATTATTTATTATTATTTGAGTTGAGAAATCTTTAATGTTTCTCCTGCTCGGTGAATTTTCTGCGTTTCTTAGAACAAAACTAATTATCTCATGTAAAGACTCATAAATATGACAAACTCAGAAAACAACAAATGTATAAATATATTACTTAATTTATAGTTCGGGTATAAACAAGTTTAACACGATCAATTTTAAGTTTATAGCCACAGCCGTTGGCCATTTGAAAAAAAAAATCTATATATGTTATTTAAAGCTTTTTTATGGCTTACTAAATGCACATTTTAGAGTTCGAGTATACAACACGGGCTATAAAATATAAAATCAGTTATGCATTAGTTCGGTTACACAGATTTATTATTATTTCATAAACAACACAAATTTATTGCACGCGTATTGTAAGTCACCAAATAAATCAAAAATACCTTCTGAACTTGGTCAACAACAAGTGGAGTATCTTTCAGAAATGAAAATGAATTGATTCGAATCAAGTTGGACTCTTATATCATCTAAGTACATATAAAAAAGTCTCAGGGTCGCTACATTTTTAATAAAGCTAATGCAAAAGGGGCTATTATTAATGCCAAGGGGTTAATAATATTGTGTGTGTGCTTCGAGTACACAAAAAACGCGTTGACAACAATAAGCGTAAGCCGTGCAAATAAATGAACAATCAAGGGCCAAATTAGCGGCACTTTTTTGTATAATTTATTGAGCTGAGCAGTGTTTCTTGATAGCGCCAGGTGACGACGCACTTTAACACACTTTACACAATGACTCATTGTGAATAAACTGGTACCGAAAAGAAACCAACAAAAATACTGTACTATCATGGTTCTTGAAACTTTGATATAACATAAGACCAAAACAAAATGGTAATTTTAGAAAATTTACAATTACTTAGAAGTGGGTAAAATTCCTATCTTCCGTACTCATCTGCATGATAAAGAAACATAAAACGTGAATCATATCTATTCAAGAATTGTTATCTCAAGTTGATTACGAATTAATTATGATCCTTATTTAATTTCACAACCGCTTCACATTACATTTCATCAGCAATTGCAATCTAAGCTCAACAAGCTTCAATTTCATGATATCTTTATGCGATCTTTTATATTTAATAATCGTATATGTAAATAACATGCAAGTTGATATTTTATTATATCATATATTTTATTTTATTCACAAGCAAAAATACCTTTTAATTTGGATTCCCTCTATTTTTTCACACAAGGTAAATTTTGAATATTTTCGCTTCAAATTCCGGCTGCCAACTTATCGCACATTCTCAAAGGAACTGCACTTTCTCACCGTAAAACTGAAGTTTTTATAGCGCAAGATGATTGTAATGTCTTGATAAGAAGAAAGAAAAAAATAGTGATTTACATGTACAAATTGCATGGTGCAAAGGCAACGGAAATTATGCAAATTAAGCGCCACACAAACCATGCCACAACGAAAGACAACAGCGCCAGGGTATAACCCAAAAACGCAATCTGCGCACCCCAGATTAAATCTCCGAATTGAATTGCATTTGGTGGCACCCACACTTTTCCCAGGCAACTCCTGCGGCATTCCACACGACTAGTTAATGTGCGGAATTTATAGTTAAACTCCTTTAAAAGAACTAAGCTGGCTAAGAGAAGCACTTTGAATGCCTTCAACATGACGAAGTTTGGCATTCAGAATATTTACAGACATTAAACTTGATTGAGCCAAAGCTTTTATAGTCCTACCTCACATGGCGCACTATTAACGCTTAATTTAAATATTACACACGTTAATTAATTGCCACCCAAATAAAGTCGATCTTTCCATATAACGAATTACAAGGGGACAAGAAAAAACTTCGTTATAGAGAAAATACGTAATATAAAGTCGGATTTTGTTTGAAACTGAAATTGGAATGTTCTAGATGAATTCCGCTAAAAAAAGTTTTCTATATGGAAGTTCAACTGTAGTGAAAATTTGAGTTAGATTTTTACAAAGTAAACACCAAATCAAAAACTTCTCCCTTTATCAAAAGAGCATACAAGCCAACTTCTGCATTTGCGAATGTCTTTTTTTTAAGCTTTTTTTTATTAACTTTTACAATTTGTTATTAGATGTTTGCACTCGTGGCTATGTGTGGCATACATCCAAAATCTAGTTACCTCCCCTAAAAACACACGCGTGCTTATCAACAAAAAATGATTTCAAAACGTTAATTGAATTGTCAATAGATGGTGAAGCGTTTTTTATTTTTTATTTTTGGTCTCCAGTCGTGTTGCCATTGGCAACAAGCCATAATGATAGCAACAACAACAATGGGAACAAACGATAGCTGTAGATATATATTTATATACATATGCCCATATTTATGTATTTCTCGGTATTGCCACTATAAATTCCGAGAGCTAAATGTAAAAGTGTGTCGTGTATTTGAGACTCTTATTGCATTTGCCAGATAAGAAACATTTCGAGGAGTTCTACAATTGCTCAAAGTTGCCGCCCAGATCAACAATGAACATTATACATATGTATATATATATATATGTTTTTATTCTAAAAGAAGACTCTGTGATTTAGATGCGGAATTAAATATTGTCGTACCCTAACTGCAAACGTATTTCCGCTTAATCACAATGCCAATTTTCAGCTGTTGTTTTATAAATGTTGTTGTTATTGTTGTTGGTATTGCTGTTGTTGTTTATGACGGGCCCGTTTATAAGTTAATTTAACAATGTTTTGATTATAAGCGGAAAGTTTTTGTTATTCAACGTATGTGTGTCGCGTTTCAAAAACGTGCTCGACGATAATACCCAAATTTTACGATCCCCATGACGAGCATTGATAAATGCGTATTATCGAAGCATTTATTATGCCTGTTATGATATAGGGATCGGGATAGGGTGCAAAGAATTCGATTATTGTACCAAAAAAAATACTCATCATTATTTAGAATTTAAAAAGTTTAGAAGTTATCTGCATATCAATTTAGAGTCAACTATTTTTTAGTCTTTGTGACAAGCCACTTTGGTTGAAGTGTTTACAAACACAGCCGAAATGGGCCAGACCAAGTATAAGTTAGAGATTTAGTGGCGCCAACATGACTTATTGACTGACCCACACACCAACAACAAACAACAATAGTAACTTTTTTTCTAGATACAGTTACAGTTGGACAGGCGTCTCGTTGTTATCGTTGTTCTATGTGTGTGATATGAGATATGATATGATCGACTGGGTGCTGTCACAATTATCAGAAGGAGGAGCGGTGAACAGTTCTAGCTGGACTTTATTGGTATTTGAAGTTGAAGTCGACAAAAACAAAAATAAAAGAACTTTGGAAAAGTTAAGGCCCCCTCAACCACATAGCTGATGTCCAAGTGCTTGATTTAGGCGTCGGTAAATTTCGATTGTAGAAACGGATTTTTCGCCTTAAAAGGCTTTTGCTGTTTGGAAAGCAAAAAGAGAAAAACTTTTCCGGCTATCAAAGCACGGTTTCCGTTTCAATATAGCTAGCCAATCACTGGCAAGCTTACTATTCTCACAATTCCTTTTTTTCCCACCCTCCTGTGCGCTGTTTTCAATATGCCGCTATTGACTCTGCTAATGTCTGCGCAAATATTGCAGTTTGTTTTTTTTTTTCTCTAGTTTTTAGTGTCTTACAGGGAAGCCGCCAACGCCAACAATAACAACGTTGCCTGATTGGGTGCGAGAAATGGCAGTCAGTTCTGACTTTGATGGCTTGTCTGTCAGTAGTCAATAGTCAGTGGTGTTGTTGGTGGTGCTGGTGGGGGTGCAGACTGATAGTGCTGTGCTGCAAGTCACCAAAAAGCACTGAAGACACTTTAATTGTTGCCATTATACGTATGTGTATGTGGCATATCCTATTTGCTCTTGTTGTTCTTGTTGTTGGTCTTGTCAAGTTGGTTCGTGTAGTATTTGTAGTAAGGTTGCAATCTTCGATCTTGTTTGCTTACCTTAAAGCTTCCAATTAATAACGAATAGATAACTTAAAAATAAATAGCAAAACTAGCACAACTTATTGTAAAATATTTGAGAGCAGTATTTATTGCTCTAAAGATCAGGCCACAATTTGAGTTCCATTAAAAATCTGCTAATTTATTACAAAGTAATGATTGTTAGAGGATTTTAATTTAAACTTTTGCCTTTAAGTATCAATGCACCACTATTCTCTTATCATGTTTGGCCTATAAGTTCTTTAAAACACAAGTTAAAATTTTTCTCTTCTATCATTTATTTTATCGGGCATTAAAAAAAAAATATCCCCAAATATCGAGAAGTTCATAATTTGCCAATCATCCACAAAGTCGTATAAAAATAAAATAAATTCCACACTTTTTTGTTTTTATTGTCAATCTTTGTGTTGAAAACAAAAGCTATTTGCGAGCTGTCTTATCAAATTGATGTCTATTTTTATTTATATACATGAAATAAAATATGAATTGCAATCTCGAACCATATAGATATAGATAAAAACCAATGATATGCCTTCACTTCTTTCTCTTTTTGGGTCAAGAGAAAAAACAAAACATGGTTTGGATTTCCAATTATTTCGCATGCAAATGGAATGTCTGGAATGTTTCTCTGTCATTAAGATAACGGTTAAGTTAAGTTAAGGGGTTTTCGTCTGGCCTTGCAAGTGTGCTTAACGGTAGAGTTAAATACTAAACATGAAAGTGTATATGAAACAATTAACAGCTTTTGGGCACACAAGGTGTTTAAACATTAAAACAAATTGCGCATGTGTTACAAAAGACATTAATTTGCTAATGTAAATATTTATTTACCAATTTCCAATAGTAAATATGTTTTTTTTTATTACTTACATACCTAAATGCTGTTAACCCTGCAATTGTCAAAATATTTTTGGCAAAAACTAAGCCTTTTTGTGAAACAGAAGCTAAGCAAAGATTACTTAAACTACTGAAGAGCTTCCATTAAAATTGAGTTTTTCATTTCCTAAATATTATTTTTCTTCAGAATTTTGTTTTTAAAGGGTATCTCTTTGTAAAGTTATATTTTTTGCGCACCTTTCTTTATTGTTAACATATCAAATTGGCTTTGCATCTATTTCTGGCCTAACACTCTGGTTTATGTAAATATTTTTTCATAGTACAAATAGATGGGCGCTGGGCAGTGAATGGCAATTTATTTATAGTACATATGTTGAATATCGATAAGTTTTATGTTAACTATCGCGATTATTATATAAGCTAAATACGATATTTCTGGCAATGTATATTCTGTAACACACATATCTATCAGTTCTGTATTGCTTATTCTCAATTCAACATTGCGCGGAAATATATCTCTCATATATTTCAATAAATAATCCAACAACATATTTGGAATTTTAAGTTCAAATATGTTCTATTTGCATAGACGTTATCGATAGCTCTTAGCTTTAGTGCCAAATGCAAAGCGCAAATAAAATAATTATAATTCATACAATAATAAATGGTATGCAAACATTAGATTTATCAATAATTGGCAATGCTGTTTGAATTTGGTGAGTTAACTGTTTTCCCCTATTAATCCCCCTTACCATCGTTTGCCAAAAGCTGGCCAAGTGTTGAAACTGGTCGCAGATTCTGAATCCTCGCTGCGTTTTTTACCCATCTATGTATATGAACTGCTTTGTTGTGTTTGGTTTGACGAGTAATCTTATCTTATTTGAGTAAAAAAATAAAAAAAAAAAAAAAAATAATAATATTTAAAAATACTATTGTTAATGTTGTTGTATTTTTGGTATATTTAAAATGGTAAAATGCTTGCACCTGTCTGTTTGAATGCCTGGCGCTTCGGCAAAGCAAACAATTGTTAAATTATTATTTATTATTCATACTTATTGTTGTTATTGTTAGAATAAAATGTCTATAGCTGATTGTGTGTGTGTGTTGTGTGTGTGTGGCGCACTCCTCTTGCTGCTAGTATTATTTGTATCTTTATCTGACACGCATTTCTTTCGTTGCCGCCTTGTTGGCGTTGATGTTGATAAAGTGGGTGGCATTGAATGACATCGACAGCTACAACTAACCAACCAAGTAACTGGACTGGGTTTCTTTACCCCCTACACTGCGCACAATTATGGCAGATAGCACTACAAATACCACGGGTCACTATACTAACAGCACGCTTTGGCTTTTGGCTATTTCGTAGACTCACTTTTGCGCACTTAGATAAGCGAGCGTGTTGCCTTATTTTGTTTTTGGTATGCCATTAAAATCAAATGATAATAAAATTAACAAGGGGCAACAAAGAGGTGGTGTAGGTGGCTGCTATTTGGCTATCAAAGTGCCACGTGCTTGCTAAAAAACATAAAAATAAAAACAAAATTTAGTTTTGCATCTTTTTAAAAAGTTTTTAAGTTGCCATTAATATAAAACTCTTTGCCTTAAATAGTTTGAGTTCTATCAAAGCACAGCACAGACGGTAAGATAAAGAGATACATTTTTACCGAGAAATTATTGCATTCGGATCATATTTTACCATTAAGACTTATGAGATATTGTATTAACAGCATTTAGCTTAAGAAAATAAAATAAGCTTGCAATTTTTCGATATATCCACAAATGATGCAATTCATATGCCCACAAAACAATTTCTTCACTTTCACTTAAGCAAAAAAAGTACTTCACCCACACGAGACATAACCGACTTGTGTCAGTTGCAGTTGACCCACTTAAACCACAGTCGCAAGACAACAACCTGCCAAAAGCACAACAGGAAGAAGCTTTTCTTGACTGGATATGCCTGGGCACTCTCCCTTTTTTTATTCATTTAGCAGCTGCATGTATCAAAAACTTCCGCTCAGTGTACTATGTATGATGTGAGATGGTCTACACAAAACAATAACCAAAGCGCCGGGCGGTATTTTTTTCTGTTGTCGACTGTTTTGTTGACAAGTCAGTCAGAACCGGCTGTTTATGATGATGATTATGATGATTTTGTGTAGCATGGCATGTCATAAGATATATGTATCCATAAGATACATATAAATGTGTCTTTGTGACTGTTGTGGGAAGAGTGGAACTGTTATAAACAACAACAACAACAGCAAGAATGCGAGTGCATAATTACTTATTGTTTATTTCCTGTAACATGCAACACAAAAGCCGACGATGACGATGACTTTGTTAACTGGTCTTCAGCAAACATTAAAAATAGTGGTCTACATACAATCTATATAAAAAATAATAAAATGTTCCGTTAGTACACACACATACACACACACAAGTTGCAAAACGCATTTTCTATGTTATCTGTGCCTTTTTGAATCGTATCTATGAACTACTTGTGTGGTAATATCCGACAGAAAGACCCTAAAAGGCTAACGAATCTATTGCGAAGTATTTTATTTTTTATGTTTGTTTAGCATTTAGTTTGGAATGGAAAAATAATAGGAACACTGCTATCTAACTGACATATTGTCTTAAGTATAATAAACTGGTTAATTTCAAGGCTTTCTCAATTCGGTAACAAACTGCAACAATAAAATTTCTCAATTGCAGATCAGCTGACATTAAATTTATATGTGTTAAGCAACCTGTCGACAGCAAAATATTTATAAAGTAAATCCCGTTGAAAGCATGACTAGCAAATATTTATTTACTATATCATTTAACAGTTATTACCAAAATAGCCATGAATTGAATCACTACGAAAAAATGTCAAGAATTTTAATGTACTTTTTTTATAACACTCTTTGATGGGGTATATACCATGCGCAAGTTACAATTAACTTCTTATATTAAGTATATTAGATACCCTTTTTTTATCCTTTTGTTCATAAATAAAACCCGCTTTCAAAGCAAATTCAAAGCACATAGAGTTTATTGTTCTAGCTCTTTTTATACCCTGAACCCATAAAATGGGTATAATGGTATTGTGCAAAAGTATGTAACAGGCAGAAGGACGCATCTCCGACCCCATAAAGTATATATATTCTTGATCAGCATCAACAGCCGAGTCGATGTAGCCATGTCGCCGTCCGTCTGTCCGTCTGTATGAACGCGTCGATCTCAGAGACAACAAAAGCTAAAGACTTCAGATTTTGAATATAAGTTCTCCTATACCATAAGCAGAACAAGTTTGTTTCAAATTATCGATAACTATTCTGGTTTCCGATATACACATATAATCGATTACAACAAATATCGAATTTGAAAAATGTAAAAATGGGGTTTGGAATAATGGGTAACGATAGAACTTTTCTGAAAATTTCGTCTAAATCGGTTAAGAAGCATCGGAGATATCGAATTGAATCGATTGAAGTTAAGTCAGTACAGCAAAGTCTTTTATAAATTTAATATATTTATTCCAACTGGGTTCAGGGTATCTTCTAGTTGGGCTCTCCCGATTGGAGCCTTCTTACTTGTTTATCTGAAGAAAACAGATTCTGGAGTAGAACTTGCACAATTCCAAGATTTTATATCTTTTTCAAGTGTATTTGAAACTTGTCATACGGGAAATTCGGTTATGCCATTTCCGATTGTCTGTGCACTTGAATCGAATTTCACGAGAATCAAATCAATTATCCCGCTTGTCAAATAATTTGTTTTATTTTGGGTTAACAAATCGTAACAATGTTTGAATGTTAGCGATAAAAAAGCGCCTTTCGACAAGCAAAAAAAAAAAAACACGATTGAAAACCAAATAATAATAGAGATATAACAATGGTAGCAAAAAAAAGAGCCTACGAAAATTTTTAATCTGTGCCACACGCCAAATGTGGTCTATGTTTTTTGTTTGCAATTATCTCGTTTTGTTAAATGTAGTGGAAACTGTTAATTTCCTGTCAGTTGCTTGTCAAAATCATGCATCAGCTTGGGGCTCTTACAATTAATACTTGCTGATACCGACAGGGGGCGCCACATAACATTTGACCATTACTATTTTGGTATACTGAGCAATCGCTTCTATTTCGGTTCGGCTTAAAATCCCATTTGTTAGCCTTAGCTTTTTTGAAGCAAACTCAACCTCAGTTTAAAACTGTCAGAATCGGACTATTCCTTGCCCTATATATACAGTCCATTCTTGTCAGGTCTTTATCAGCTAGGTGTCGTATTGTGGCTTAGGTCAGTTAGAGGCTAACTTTGGGTTTTCAAATTGATCTTACATTCTTAAGAGCTTAAGGCCTGACGAAGATGTATGGGACAATGGGCTCAATGTGTAAGCAATGTGCTCTAAAGGGTTATGGTATAATATATTATCATAGACGTGATATGCAAAAACGCTGACAGCTATTTTTAACTAAGACATGAGACAATAGGCTAAAAATATTCAAAACAAGTGATTCACAAGTTTGTTTGAACTTTGAAAGAAAGGGAAAATAAACTAGTCTTCGGAGTTTTCATAAAGCATATTTAATTGCCTTATGCAACAGCATCAGCCAACGAACCATGAAACAGTTCATCTTTAGTGCATAACGTTCCGCTCTCAAGTTCCAATGTTTTGAGCTCTGTCTGTCTTTCTCTGAATCACAAACTGCACACTGCACGCCCAGACGACAACATGGCATTTACACGACATGTTAACTCAATTAAAATTCCATTGGCGATAAATGAAGTGGCTGGTACTGCTTGTAGGTACATTCCCAGTACCATGCTCAAAACACTCAAAAAAGAACGAAAAAAAAAACAACCAATGCGGCTTGTAAGAGCACTCAAAGACACTAAATACCTATAACAAAACACTCACACGCGCACACAATTTGCAGTGCCAAAATTCTTATCGGTAGTTAACTGGTAATAACTGCTTCATACACACACAATGCCAACGACCTTGTCGGAGTTCATAAACTGCCTTATGCAAGACCCAAAACGCTTTGGACTTTGGTCAAATATTTGTCGCATTAGCTGACCATAATCGATCAAACACATGTGTTTTTTGGTCGGCCTTAACTGCCAAATGGTTGAGAACAGAAACCCTCGAACTGATAAAATGTCTTTTGTGGTATTTGATGCGAATTACTTTAAGTCCGATAAAAGTATTATTTAATATTTTAATCATATCTGCGCAATTGAAATTCCACAAATCAAGCCAAAGTATTAAGCAACATTGTTTCAACTTTTCGCCAAAAGCTTTGGATTTACCAAAAAAAAAACCTTACTATATTTATATAAAAAAAAATCATTGCAGGTGTTCTACATTTATCAAGAATTTTGAAAAGCATTAAGAAAGAATACTTTGAGCTTTGCATCACCAAAATAATAGAGAATTTTATAAGCTATACTTTTGGGATTTTTTAAGAGTATTATTATTTGTCGAGCAATTTATCATTCTATCCATAAATAAAAACTATTGTACTAAATAAATGTAACTTACTTGTACACTAATAAAAACCAGTAGATTTAATGCGTAAAAGCCATTTCTCAATAACAACAATAAGCATTTCCAGTTCAGCGCGCCCTTATAAACAGGATTAAGCGATAATGAAACTGCACTTTTAAAATGCCGTCAAAAGCTGCGCTTAAGACTCATTAAAAATCCATTAAACTCGATAATAAAGCAACGGCAACAAAGAGAGTCACGAGAAACATACAAAATGAATACACAAAATTTCATTAATAAGCCTTACACCAAAGTGCCTTCCGCCTGAGAAATGGAGCACTTGGCGACAGTTTGGGAGCCAAAAAAAAATCGGAAAACAAAAAAACATGCTGGGAAGTAAGAGAAGCAGCCGAAATAAATACAAAAAAAAAAAAAAATAAAAAATACCGAGACATGTCGAGTGCCGGTCACTTAAAAGTCGACTCATTTTGGTGCCTGGTGAGTGCATTTCGATGTTGCATATGCAAATAAATCATTCCAACTTGAATTGGCATCGCTTTGACTCGCACAAGAGACATGCACAATGTGTGAAACTAAACTTTAAACTAAAGCTCCGAAAGAATAACCGAAGGCAGTGCAATAATTGTGAATAATTGTAAATGAATATTGCCAATGACATAATCAATGTAATTAACTGATAAAGGGTAATGATAATTGTTGATTACTGTAATTAAATCATGTATGAAGCTCAATGAATATTTGAATGCATTCAACTTATTAAAAGTATTTATACACAAGCACCAAGATTTTAAATCAATTTAGTGTCAGTTAACGATATAATCTTAACCGAATACTTAAATAAATATTCGAATACATTGATATATATATATTATTTTTGCCATTATGTCTGAGTTGCATTTGAGCCTGCTTGCTCATTTCAGTGTTTACCTTTTGATGCAAAATGCATTTGGAGCAGACTGTGAGCATTAACTGATGCATTAACTGCTTGTTCAAACACAACGAACGGGTGTGTGAGTGTAAGTGTTTCTCGAGTCTGGTCAAGCTGGCCATAAAACGTATTTACCAGTTACCGATACAGATCCAGATAGACTAAACACTTGCTCACTCACACACAAATAATACTGCTGCTACTCAATTGCAATTGCCTTTAAGGTGAATGACACGCTGAGTGTTGCCCTGAGGGGAAAAAATGCGCTGTAGAGAGAGGGGGTTGCCTCAACGAGGACGTACTGCTACTCAAATAAGCCACACACTGTGTCAAACATTTATCAGTCGTTGCATCGATAAGGCGTGCCTACAAAGTTGCTTCATGCAACCACCAGCTAAAGGTAGTCAAAAGCGAAGCCGCAATGAAGTTATCAAGCAGATCGGAGACTTTATTTTCCTTATACAAAACGTTTACAACTTTGTTTAATACAACATAAAAAATTCACTTTCCACTGGAGCCCGCCTGTTGTGCAGAGAGAGAATAAGATTTCGGTATTTCCAAGTTGTCCATATTCTAGGTAGACATTTTTGCTAAATTTATGGTACACCATTAAGAAATGTCGATAAAAATGTGCGCTTAATTAAATTACTACGTAACATGCGGTTATTCTGCTTATCGCGGGCGGTGGTCGTCGGTCGACGGTCGTCGGTCAGTGAGCTTTTCAATCTGGCCCAAATGCCGACCGACATCGTCGCAGCGGCAGCAGCACCAGCACCAGCAGCAGCAGCAGCATGCAAATTACACTAGCAAATAACCCATATTTATGGCCTAGGCAGGCACCTTATTGGCCCGCCTTCATCGGCATCCTTTTTTGTGAGCTGCTAGCCTTAAACTTAATGAGATTTTTTCTAAAAGCACAAAAAATCATAATTTTAGCGCGCAACGAAGCGCATCAAATTGCCACAACCAGGGGCGTGCCTCATGCCACAATTCGCTCAAACAGTTTCTTCAAGTCACACCCATTTGCAATCTGAACCGAACTGAACAGAACTAAACTAAAGTGTTTTAGCGGAACTTACACCTAATCGGCAGTTTCACTCGCATTTGGTTTCGTAAATGATTCTGGCAATTGTGTTACAAATTGTTATTAACAATGATTTGGGATCAAGGTTTCATTGTACTTGTTGTAAGCTTAACTGTTAAGAACATAAAGAGAAATCAAGCCTTGATCAAAGTCTTTAGAAATTAAAATAACTTCATACAAGGTTTGTAACTTTAACTTTTTGTTCATTGCAGTAGAATGCCTGATTCAATTTCTACCTTTCATAAAACATTGTTAAAAAAACTTCTTTTGGGAAATTCTCAACGGTCCAATGACGACAATCGCCTGCCTCAAAAATATCAGCTCCTACTACTTAGATAGCAGCTTAACCTTGAGTTGCCTCAACTAAATTCGACAGTCGGTTAAACAATCAAGCTTTCAGCGAAACTTATGTTGATAAGAAAATCGCTCACTCTCACTTTTCACATCAAAATTAAATGGGTTACCTGACAGCTTTGAGTCACTTGCTTTAAGTTGTCCCACATAATAATTTATGGACCTTCACACTTCTGCTTAGCACTTGAAAGGAATTTTGTGTGACAACCTCTAAAAAGTGACGTCGTCATGACGTGGTCAAAATATTTCAGTTTGGCAGCTGCAAAATTGTTTGATAACCGACGCGAAAACAAATCAAAATTGATATTTTGTCAATAAATTAGCTACAAAAATGTGATACGAAAACTTTTTATGTAGGCCAACATCTTTTGATAGCGAACGCGAGGGCAAAAAATAAGTACATTTATCGAAGCTATGGTTGTAAAATTATTATAATTATTTTAATATATATTATAATAATATAGCTTAAAATATAGTTATTGATTGAGGTTAAAATTTTGTATTCTAGCGATAAATCCTTTATTTAAAAGAGATTTTAAATTTAATACAGAATTTCTCAAGAAATTATACAAAATTTTCAAAACAAAGTTCTGCGCACCATAGTGGGTGCTCCGTACTATGTAAGAAACGATCTTTTACATAAAGACCTCAAGATGCAAACGGTTCAAGAAACGATAACAAACTACAGCCAGAGATACATAATGAAACTGGAGAGCCACAAAAATGTGCTGGCGCTTGCGCAACTTGCTGGACAACAGCAATCAGGTCCGACGCCTCTCAAGATTCCGTCCCCTCGAACTCTCTTTCCGCTTTAACTAGTTGTAAAATTGACCAATCATAAATGTATTTTTCGCCACTGAAAAATGCCTGAAATCGTCAATTACACCGTAAAATTTAGTTATTGTCTTGATAGACAGATTCTAAAAGTTTGTGCCCAACATTCGAAAAATTTAATAATTTGTTCTTTCATTTTGTAGCATACTTTTGGGAAAACCTTTAGCAATTTCCTATAAAGACTTTTTGTTACTAAGTTAAATCATAAGAAAACCGTGCAAAAACTGTTTTGTGGATATTTTATATAAACTCCATGTTGAATAAATTTAAGAAAAATATTTCAATAGGCAAATTAAATTGCTCAATTTGAGTAGATTATTAAAAGCATCGCCCAAACATCGTTTCTCACATCACCAGCAAAATCAATTGAATTCAATTTTTCCATTCTCCTAAGTTCCTTGCTTTGCTTATCCACCGTTCGTCACATCGGTAAACTTCAAGTGTTGCTTTCGGCGCACGTTTATAATGATTATAATGATTATTGCGGTCGTTTATTTAGATCAATTTGAGCAGCAAATTTCGTCGACGGGCTTTGAGTTATTGGGCCTTCAAGCGTTGAAGCTAAGCACAAGGAAAAGAAATATGTACATTAATAATACGCCATGTTGTTCCGCTTATGCAATGGGCCGCAATTACTTCACTCAGCTACCCATCGACTTGTGAATAATGTGCAGCACTAAAAACATAAACAAATCTGATACCTTACAACGCTCGTTAAAGTATTACATTTTCGCCACATTAAGCAGAAGGCGGGGAAGTGTATGCTGGTTATGACAAAACTGTTGGCTTTCGTTGTGTATCCTTGTTGAAAACTTTGTGTGCATCTGCATATCAATTTCAGAGGGCCACGATTCAGCCGGGCCACATAAGGCAAAATAATTCGCTTCCGTTTTCTTTCTTTTTTTTGTATTTTGGGCAGCAAACGGAGCAGCGCCAAAGGGTTGTCAGCCTTTTTGACAGCTTCCTTTTAGCTGCGGTTGTCCTTATGTCCTGTTGTCAGCTTTCTATATTATTTTTTTTTTTCTTTATTTTTGTATGTCACACAAAAATACACACACATATACAGGGAGAACGTTGCGTCTTTCCGCTTCCGTTGCACGAAGATAGCGACTAAGTAGAAGAGGAAGAAAAAAACGTATCCATGCCATACCACCGTCACCCCCCACGGCGAGAAACATAAATCTGGCGCATGCTGTTTGTCTTGGATCGTAGCGTTCGCCTTGTCGTCGTCATATATTTATTTTGCCTTTGCAAAAGTTTTTATTTCTTCGTTGGGTTGTTTCTATGTTGATTTTATTGCATTTTGCTTGGCAGTTCAATGAACGCATTTGCCGGCGCCATTTGCACGCCACCCACCGACTCCAGCTCCCCTCTACCGCTGCCCCTTTTATGACGTTTGCGCTTGCTTAAATTTCAAATATTTGAAGCTACTACATTGGGAAGGCACGCAAACATTTTGGCGCACATTTCCGCTAGAGAATGGCAAGCTGAAAATGCCAAAAGGCCAAAACGATAGCAAGAACAAGAACTGGAGTGAGAAACATGCCATTTGACAAACATGCAACGAGAGGAGAGAGAGAAAGTGAGTGGAGTGGACATGCTACTAACGTTCAGGTAAGGTAGTGTTATGGCTAAAAGGAATTACAAGTAGCCACAGCAAAATGTCGAGAAGGCAAAAAAAATTCAAGGTACAATGGAACTAATGAAATATTTGTTTAACAAAATATATTCGATTTTCAAAACATAATGAAGTTAATTATAAATAAAATGAGTACTGCTTTATAAAAAGATTTTAATGTTTATTATCAACAAATTTCAGTTCAAAAGTAAAACCGAACTGAAAAATCATAAAAAAAATAAACTATAATCTGCTTCTGAAAAATATCTTCATATAAGTATTTATATACAATCTCTAAAAGTTAAGATTTTTTTTTATACAAGCAAATAATCCTTGATACATTTTTTAAATGTCTACCACTGTACCGTTTTGTTAGAGTTGCCGCCCTCGTCAATTTCTGACCATTATGTAATTACTTATACCGTCAAATCAAATACCCTTCGCATGGTAGGTTTTTTTTTCTGTATATTTGGGAAACATCCGTTCCATTGATTGCTTTGTGCAGACATCAAACTGTTTGCCACAATTTGCATATTGCACGACTCTGCGAAAATTTTGATTAACAAATGGAATACACCCCTCCCTCGAAAACACTCCCCTGGCGAAAATGTAATTAGCAAAAGTTAATGTGAAGCAAGCGTTTAAATTTGCTTTAATCACTTTAATTACTTGTTAAACACGATTTGCCCGCCGGCCACAAGCCAAAACGTATGCACTAATTTAAATCTATGTATCTGAGAGTTACTTAGCATATGTTCGTTGTAGATACAGATACAGCTGGAGGGGTATTTTGTTGACTTTGCGGTTTTGTTTTTTGTTTTTTTTTTTGATTGTGTGTTGTGTTGGCCAGACGCAAACATACTGTGCTACCAAATTTTGTTGGCTCTCCACTGTTGCGGTTTTGTGTGTAACCAAAATAAAGCGAGAGTGAAACAAACACGTGCCCAGGAAACCGCAAGATCCTGTTAAACAATATACATTTTAGCGTTTGTAATTATGGCAAGCGTATCGCTCATAAATCTGTGTAAATCATCAAGTACACCAGCCATCAGCATTTTAGAATTTGAAATCAATTAATGCTCATTAGGCCGCTGTGCTCGAAATAGCCTCGGCAAACTCAAGTGGACTTCTGTAGAGCTGGCCCCCTTAATTCTTCTTGGCTGCAATGATAAACAATATTATATACGATGCGTTGCCAAAGTTCAATGCAAGAAAAACAAAAAAACAACACATCAAACGTGCCCCGATAGCAGTTGTCAAGTGCAAATGGCCAAAATGGAATATCGCTCAAACAGAATTAAAAATATTCAACAGATTTATTTACGATTTGTTTTGCTTTGCGCCAGCCGCAATCTTTATGATTTTCAATTAGTCTGACTCTTTTGGCCATATATCAGCACATATGTATATGCATTATGTTAGCAAGTCACGGCATCATTTAACTTTATAAATAATTTCACTTAGCCATTAAGCTGAGCGGTGTCCGATAAGGATGCGACAAATACGACAAAATGGCGTATTATAGACAAGGCGCTAACTCAAAAAAAAAAAAGTTTTCACATAGCATAGATAATAAAATGAGATACAATCATATTGATAGCAAATTCCTTTACAATTAAACTAGCGATAGGGCTATAAATAAAGCTAGATAATTTTGAACGCATTTATTATTACGCATTGTCAATATTAAAAAAACTATTTCTGTTACATATAATTAGAGGATAACAAGCCGACAAAACCTCTAAAGAACAGGAAATCTAAGACTAAACATCATCAAACGAGTAGCTGTAGCTGTCCTACCTGCTAAATTTTTACAGTCAGATTAGCTTACAGAAATCAAATCGAATTTAAAATCATATTTGACAGCATGTTAAAGAGTTTGTTAACTATAGCAAGGCTACGGCTCTAAAGTAAAACAAGGACAGTCGTCGACCCTTTAATTGACAAACCTGCCAAATTGTCAAAATGTGAATTTTGGTATTTACTGATTAAATAATAATACCTACAGCCTAAATGGGTAAAATTATGTCTAATAATACTGATGTTAATTTTTATTGTTATCAAATAAGGAATGTTTTATCGCACTGGCAGTCATAATGTTTCTGAGAAAGGGACACTTTTTGTGATTTTTGTTTATTGTTAAGTGATTTAAGTTGATGAAAATCATGTCAAAATAGTCAAAACATCTACCGTTTACAATCGTATTAATATTCGAAGATTTCTCGGAACATTTTTTTTGTTAGTTATCGTACTACGGGATCCAAAAACAATTTAATGCGTCACAAAGAACGCACAATCACTAATCAGTCAGTGATTGGCGCGGCGGGTCACAGTGGTTTCGGTTCCAAAGATTAGCGAAGGAACTTCAATAAAGCTAATCATAGTTAGGTCCAAAGTTCAAATGCCTTTTTAAGACGGTGCTGCCAACCTGTTAATTGCCAACTAAGATCAAACTGTTAATAACACAAGCACCTATAAACATCTTGCTAGTCATTAATGAAAAGTGAAACTGCCAAATTAAATTGTTAAGCTTACTAACAGACGTCGATAGCGCCAAGTCAAAAGGCCAACTGCAAACATTTTCAGGGGCTTGGCTACATATTGTCAGCAACAAACTGTTGTAGTTGTTGTATTTGCCGTATAAAATTTGTTCGACAGTAAACTGTGCTTTTTAATACACTAACAGCAATGTTGGAGGAGCGTTGTAAGCTTTGTTATAATGTTCGTTGAATTTTTGGTATACAAATTTGAGAGATCAAATCATTAACATACGAAATAAGACAATTGACCATAAGAATTTGATTTTTGCTGTTATTCTATACAGAGTATGTCTCAGTCTGCAAAACTTCTTCTTTCTTGTGTATAGTACCTTTTTTAATTTTCGTAGGTTTAAGCTCTTTCGTTAATTTTTTTTTTTTATTGACTTGCCAACGGTAATGTGAAAATGACCAACAGATACGTACAAATTAGCCACCCACGTTGCCAATTATTTCGATGAGTATGCATTAGCCGGCGAAGAGATACAATCAAATTGTTATTGCTAAGCATGTAAGAATGCTAACAGTTTATACAAAAATATGTAATTATATAATACAGAAACAATTTGATTTACCTTTGCAGCTGTTACGTAACAAACGTTTTAAAATGCATTTTGTATTCTTTCACTCACTTTTTCACACATTTTACGCACACAAGTTTTAGTTTCGTTATGCTAAGATCACTGGAAAGCACGTGAAGTTGGCCACGGCTACTTCGCCAATCGACAGCAGAGTTGCTTGCGAATCGTGGAAGGATGCGCGCTTGCATACAAACGGGAAAGCTGAAATATCGAAATATGCATGAAGTAGCTGGAAAGCTATGAGCACATGAGCAATAAAGATCAGCGTTGCCAATTATTGAACTTGATAACTGAGGAAAAAAAGTCTAACGGAATTACGCAATTCCAAACGTAGTTTCTAACGCTGAAAACATTTTCTTCAAGCACTTACAAAGTGGCGCAACTAGTCAGGAAGCTCTACGGCTTAATATTCCTGGAATGCTTTAACTTCACTCATAAAATGTTTGTCTAGTCATTGTCTTAGCAAGAAATCCCTTAGAAGTCGTTTAAGTACACAAAAAGTCCCTTTGTACTACAAAAAAATCAAGTTAAAATAACTGCAAACTTGTTATTAGTATTTTTTGACCGTCTGAAAGATAAGATTCGTGATTTTTAAAAGGTTGAGAGACTAGACAAAATTCACTCTCAACTACTTGAACCTTAGACCAGCAAACTATTTTTTCGTGAAAATAATCGAAAAAAAAAAAATAACAATAACAGCGATAAGCACATAGTATTTCATTTAAGAACAGAAATCAGCGTTATTTTCCAAGTCACGAGCAACATCTGAAGCACTTCTTCTATCGCAATTTTAGCGATTTGTGGGCGTGCATCACCTGACGTTTAGTATAAACACTGATAGAGAAATGCCATGCTAAAGTTCAGTTCGAATGAACTTCAATTGCCTAGACGCCGTTCTAGAATTTCATTTTTGATTAAAGTACTCTAAAGGGAATAGCAATGAATTTCAAGGCTCTTAAAATAAGAATAAGCAAACTTGAATTGAGTATAACTCCAAAAATAGTGAAAGTCAAGTCATTGGCTTTTTGATACATTATGTTATATTTTATGTGAATAGTTTCTTTATTTTTTAATAAGCACAAAAATTCGAAATAAGCTGAGCGAAATCATAATAGTTTGATACAACAGTTTTAATTGGCAGAATTAAAACATGTAAGAAGGCTCTAGTCGGGAGAGCCCGACTAGAAGATACCCTGAACCCAGTTGCAATAAATAAATTAAATTTATATAAGACTTTGGTATACTGACTTAACTTCAATCGATTAAATTCGATATCTCCGATGCTTCTTAACCGATTTAGACGAAATTTTCAGAAAAGATCTATCGTTACCCATTTTTTTAACCCTCATTTTTACATTTTCCAAATTCGATATTTTTTGTTATCGATTCTATGTGTATATCGGAAACCAGAATAGTTATCGATAATTTGAAACAAACTTGTTCTGCTCATGGTATAGGAGAACTTATATTCAAAATCTGAAGTCTCTAGCTCTTGTAGTCTCTGAGATCCACGCGTTCATACAGACGGACAGACGGACGGACAGACGGTCATGGCTATATCGACTCGGCTGTTGATGCTGATCAAGAATATATATACTTTATGGGGTCGGAGATGCTTCCTTCTGCCTGTTACATACTTTTGCACAAAAGCTCTCAAAGCTCTCATATTTACAAATTCTTGGTTCAAGAATTAAAATACTCATTTCAAAATTTTTATGAGATCAGATCTTCAGAAAACAGAAACTGAAATTGTGTTCATAGAAAACTCGATCAAGAATAAACGAACTTAAGAGAAATCAACCTTGAATCAAGAACTACATTCTCGATTTCAGTAATTCGGTACTTAGTGAGAAATCAAGTTGGTTTTACGTACGGAATTTTTTTTTTTTTTATTATTAGATTAAGCGTTGAACCGGTACAATGCAGTAGTAGTATCATAACAACACAGGTATTTTATTTATAATTGAACCTAACCTCATGCTAGTCGCTTGAGGGCTTACAAATAGACTCATATTGAGAGGGGGTCTTTAGAGGTACGGACGAAATGCTTGATTATTTCTATGAGTGGGTCGAATATCAGAATGATTAATTTCTTTGTTATGAACTCTTTGATTTAGTGTTATGGCAATGAAAAAGAAAGAATACAAAAATAAACTCTATTATGTTAGTTACTTATACTACATATTGCAAACCAATCTAATCGGTTTAGTAGTAACGTAAATTCCTGTGTCGTCACGTTGATAAGAAAAGAAAATTGGATTTCGCAATGACTCTCGAAATTAAGGTCACAACTTTGCTCGCCTGGCAACAGATTAAATGAGTTGCAAATTCTTGTTTCAGTTATAGTTGTATATGTTTACATCTTAAGCCCCTATAGGTAGGCTATGCCGTTATATACATATAAAACCAGGAGTGACTCACGTTTATTTGATGCATTGCATTTAATATTTATTTATGGAAATAAGAAACGCCCCCAATTGACATTGGTATAGAAAAAAAATTGTGCAAATTATGAAGCTTTTTATATTTGTCACTTGACACGCGTTATCTACATTTTTTTCCCCCCTGCTCATTAGCATTTCTAGGGCGCCATGTCGGGACAACATTATGACAAGTAGCCAGGTTGACATAAACATTATGATAAAAACATTTTCATACTGTTTTTTCTTTTTATTTTTATGAGTGCAAGTTGGATATTAATTTTAGATACTTATTGCTGAGCGATGGACCAAATTTATTGATTACAAGGGGCAAGAAATTTCAAATATTTATCGATAGTTTATTATGTATAATAAATATATAAATATTATACAATATTAATTATTAGATAAATAATTGCCATAAAACACACAAAAAAATGAAGAATATATCGATATTTTATTTCACCAAATGTTTTTCCTTTTGTTTTTAAGTTCTCTTTTACTTTAGATCTAAGCTCCACTAAGTTTATCTCACTTCAACTCTATCAAAATGATTACAAAAACCCATAGAGCAATCTTATAATTAATGTCGGCTTTAATAAGCTTACAAGTAGGACAGACTTTTTGCTTAATTGCTGCATCAATGATGGGTAATCCAATACCCAATGTGTGCCAAAGTGCGTCACCAATCAGCCAAAAACAAAAAAAAAAAAAATGGGGGCAAGGAAGGGAACGGCAACGAAACCCAACGGAACTCAACGATTCATTCAACCAAGTAGCTATCGTTGTTGGTGTCGCCACGGCGTCAAGCATCAGTCGCGCTGACAATGGCCCATTATCGAGGATTACAAGGACATGCGGCAAAAGAAGGGTGATGGAGAAGGACAGAGAGATAGCTAGAAGTGGAAGAGTAGCTTAAATCGCCATTGTGCGCTGAACAATGAATATGGACGCATGTCCATGTCAATGAATTTGTATTGATTGACAGTTGGCCGGCTATTCGCACACCCTTTCCTGCTCCCTCCACTCACTTCCTTTACTGTCAATCAGTGTTCAATCAAACGCTTGCAGTTTTTCGGCAACTTCCTTCGAACGGAAGTCCTTGCATGCGGGTCCTCCTTGTTTCTGTTATTGGTCGTCCCTTTTGTTGTGACCCTAATCGCTTTAAACTGTGCCACACTCACATACACTTACACATATACTCTCACACTTAAGGGTTGCTCCCTTTTAGTTTTATTGCGTGGGCGTTAACTATTTTTATGGACACCCGGAAACTATTATTGCAATTTTCATTATTGCGTCCATTAATGAGGAGCGCGTGTCCAGTTTATTGTTGTTTCCAATTCGTATGTGATGCGATTCTCCTAATGGGATTTTGTGGTAAATAACAATTCAGAGAAATAATGTTTCCAAAATTGACTGGAATTCTAGACAATTTTTATCGAATTTTCCAGACTATTAATCGAATTCATTCATTCATTCTTATTTCTTAACAGTTAAGAATAAGAGATTTTTCATTAATTTTTAGTAAAGCCTTTTTAAGTTTTTTATTAAATGTATTAAAATATTTTATTCTACTTTAGTGCATATTAGTTTGAAAAAAAATTAAGAGTATGCAGAAGTGTAAACACTTAAATATATCGCATTAAACCAATCATATTACTTCAAAAATAATATCTGTATCTAACAGCTTAAAAATAAAAAAATAAAGTTTAAATACTGCTGCAACAACAGTAAAACTAGCTGCTGTTAACAGCTCAAACAACATGTTCGATTGTGCACTACAGCTATATTTGCCTCACAGCCTCTGTTAACAGCAGTTCTCGCATGCTATACAAAACTGTTAAGCTGTGCGCGACTGCAACAAAAGTTACAGTTCAACTAACAGCAGCAGCAGTCGTAAATTATACTGACTGCACTTTTAAATATGCCCTAGCAAATAAGGTAGGTCAGCTATGTGATACATTTTGTAAGATTTTAAATAGCATAGGTGGAATTACGTTGTTGTTTATTTTTTTTTTAAGTTTTGGTTTTTAAATATGTATATCAACTATGCATAAGGCCACCCACAGCTATGCTTAAATACAAATGGAGCTAAGAAATTTATTTAAAAAAACTATAGTTTTACAAGATTCTTTTACCTTTGGAATAACTAGAAACTTACACACAAAAATGGTTAGATTTAAAAAAATTAATAGTTTCTATATCTTTGTATCTACTTAGCTTCAGATTAAGTACTTATATCATATAGTTAAGCGCAGATAGTTGGTTTGACATGCAACATGTCTGCTGTGCAGCTCGCTTTGCTGACTGACTAACTCTCTGCTTGCCGTCTGCTTATGTTGGCCGTATCCGTAACCAGCAACAACAACAGCAACAACAGCAAAAGCAACAACACAGCAGCAACATGAAAATGTCGCACGTTTCGTTTCGGTTAGTCTCGATAATTCAATCGCCCTGCAAAGACGTTCAACGTCGGTGCTGCCAAAAAATTTAAAAACAGAAAAAACAACGGACCGCATCCGCAGTGTCTTTTCTCTCTCTCTCTCTCTTTCTCTCTGTCCATCTATCTCTCTCTCTCCCCCTCTATCACTTGGTAATTATTGTCGGTGTTGTGTGTGTGTGTGTTTTGAAATTTACCGTTACGCAGTGCAACATAGGTGCAAATAAGATGGCAACGCCAAAGTCAATCAACAAGAAATAAATATTAATTGAAAAAATGCAAAATATTAAAAACAAAACTCAAAGCTTATCTTAGAAAAAGTGACACAAGAGGTGCTTACAATATTATTATTGTTGCCAAAACGGAAGCGGAAGTGCCGCCGTTTAACTGCTGTTTAATGTCTGCGAATTTGTGTATTTGTGTGAGCTGAAAAGCCTATAACTTAATAACAACATCGAAAATTGGCAACACTATTTTAGCAAAAAAAAAACCTAAAAGTCATAACAAAAAAAAAATGTATCAAAAAGTTTTTTGAAAACAAAAGGTTGAAATAAAGCTTAAAGAAAATAAGTGACTGCAAATTGAATATCAAATGCCACCACGCCCACAATTTACACTTTAAACATTCAATGTCAGCGTTATTAATATTTGACGGCGTTACCAAATTGCTTGAGGAAGACGTTGACGTGGATCGAAGGATTGCAAGGATAAGGAAATTTTAGTTTGCTGCTCAACTTGCAGTAAATGGGTTAAAATTATGTACATTAATCGCCGAATGAATGTCGAATCAGTTAAAAAGACTGCTCTTTTTTATTGTAAGTAACAATTTTAGAGGAATTTCTTAGAAACTCTGAAGCGACAAATTTTTTTTGAAGTATAGCTAATAAACCTAAAGTTATAAATCAGTATGATTCAAAGTTTATATGTTAAAGTTAAATGTGAATATTAAACAATATTATTATTATGTCATTATCACATTAACCCGGTCAGAATATGCAACATCAAAAATCGGCATATTCACATTTATCAAAACAAAAACAAAAAGTATAAGTAGGACTTGACTGACTAAGGATATTTATATTTTAAATTAGTTGCTGCATACAGATATACCAAAAACTTAAACTAAACAAAAATACAAAAGCACTTGCCACACTAACAAATACTCTCACTGACACACACACACACACTCGCCCACCCATTCAAGTTCTGTGTATACCTTATCTTCATTCATAATTTCATCAACCTACAAAACAAAAAATTAAAAATGAATAAGAGGAAGATAAAAATTATAACTCCGTCAAAAAGTGTTGTGCGGGGCCTTCGTTTTTTTTTTTTTTGTTTCGGGTGTTTCGACTATGTCGCACGTTCGTTTTATTTATTAGAACTCTGTCGATAATTACAAAATAATGCGTTTTACCTCAAACAAACCGAACAAAACATACACCCCCTACGCCCACTTATCTGTATCTTGAACTTAGTTGAAGTAGCGTTAGCTCTGCTTGGGAAAACTATTCAAACTGAAACGAGGTTATGCGGAGCATAAATATTCGATATGTGCATGTCTTCGTTTTGGGGTACAATAGGTGTGCGATAAGATTTCTTTGATGGATTTCGTTTTCAGTTTCGGTTACCAGAAACACAAACAGAACCAGCTGCAGGAAAATGTGTTGTGTTTTTTTTTTTTGGGGAGGTTAACTTGGCTAATTTGTGGAAGCTAGTCAATGTGAATGAGGCTGCGGTTGAAGCGGGTCTCCCAATCTCGAGAGGTCTCGACTGAAATCAAGTGCTCTCTGGAGTAGTTAACATGTGTGTGTGTGTGTGTGTGTGTGTGTGTGTGTGTGTGTGTGTTTGAGTGGGGGCGGGTGGTGAACAAGTTGAACTAGTTGGGTGGTCTTCAGCGTTGAGGGTTTTGTGGCGCCAAACAATTAAAATGCTACTCAAAAGGGTGGAAAAGTGTTTGGCAAGCAGCTGGGGCGAACGCGTAGATAAAAATAATCAAAGTCGCAGCTCTGAAAAAGATGTTAGCGATAATTTAAATCATTTTGAGAAGTGGAATGAAAGGCATAAGTTTGTCAAAGAGCAAAAACTGTGTACAATCTTGTCATGATGAAAGAAACTAAATGAGAAAATGCAACAACAAGAATAACCAATATATTATATTTATTATTTTCTATAAGATATTTGTATCAAACCAAGGAATAGTAACAAATACTATTTCCTTTTCATGTTGTTAGACATGTTAAGTAAATATTAACAAATCTCAAACTAAACCAATTATTTACAATCAGCTTAAGATGAGCCATAAACTATAGTTTCCGACTGCCAAGCAGGTTGGCGGCTTAATTCAACTCGTTTCAGTTGATTTACAACCTGACCTGGCACAATATCATAATACTAATAATAATAAAAGAAACAAGAGCCGCCGCCGCCGCATAACAAAAACAATAAATTCATTAAGTCAAAAGTGAGGGGCGATTATGAATAAATGTTTTGTGAAATATCAAAATAATAAAAAAATTTAAAGTGAAAGACAACAAATCAAACATGATAAATTACCCAAACAGGCGACTACCGATCTACGCAGGAGACAACAGTGGTTGAGGGGCTAGAACACTTGAGTGGGGGTGTTGAGGAAGTAATAAAAAAGGCGCGGGGTATTGTTTGACATGTTGTAAACACTGGTATGCAATTTAGGTTTTTCTTGTGTGTGTTTTGTGTATGTATTGTATCTATTAGATACAATATTGATTGGCCGTTGTCGATAACGGTCTAAAGATAGTGATAAAAACCATATACACTTAAAGAAATACACTCTTCGAAAGCACAAATCCTGCCAATTGCAAATGTAATTCGATTGTTAGTGCAAATAAAAATTATTAGAACTTTAAACTTAACATTTTTTTATTAAAAACTATTTACAGCATAACATAAGACAGTATTTCTTGTGTAAGGAACTCAAGTTTTGTGAAATTTTAATTTTAATTGAGTCACAAGCAGCTCTTTTTTGTATAATTTGGCTCAGTGTGTTTACTCTTTCGTTGACTAACTGTCTCAATTTTATGTTTTTCTTTTCAGGTGGTGATTTCAGGTGCATTATGTACAGTAGAAGATTACGTAATAATGTCACAGTGTGCACACAACAAAGCCATACACCTAGCTGCGGAAGGAACAGTCTCAGTGACAGACATTTCACAGATACGTAAGTATCCATCAATTCATTTACAACTTCCCTAACAACAAAATACTAAAACCCAAACAAAAGAAAAAAAACACAGCTCAAGTGGCGTTTTTTTTTCTTCTTATAAATGTAACATAAAGTTTTTTGTGTTTGGCCCTCTCACTCTTACTCGATTGGGATTTTTGTTTATTAACACGTCTGCAGGAAACGCCATCACATTTCGATTTTGTTGCATCTTATTAAACAATTTTGTTTGGCAGCTTTTCACAAACAACAAGCAGCCGAAGAAATGACAATGAGCACTGCATATGAAGTGTCTCATCTCATTTTCTCCAAACTCCGCCACTTGACTTGGCCAAATGAGAAAAAATAAAACTCATGTTACTTTTGACAGCAACAACAACAACAAACAGCAAATGCATCTGTTCAATATTTGTTTCAGTTATTAACAATGTTGCAAACGTGTTGAACTGTCAATCTCAACAACAATCCATCTTAAGTACTTTTTTGTTGGTAGGAGACTTAAGAATTCCATGAATGTAGCAAAAGAAACAGTTACTGAGATTTGAGTAGCTTTTAGAAAAGAAGCTGCGACTATGATGTATGAATATTAAGTGAAAAAAACAGTATATTGATAATATTGAAAATTATAGTTACCAGAATATATTTTTTGAAAGAACTTTCACAATTATCAATACAAATATTTCTTCAAACTGTTTTGCCTCTTCAAAGCCACATAGAAAGTCTGACTTTATATCCATGCAGTTAAAAATCCAAGTTAACAGACTTTTTTAGACCACACTGCTGGTGAAATATATTTCTGCATCACTTTATGGGCGCATAAAGTGCCAAATTTATGAATGCAAAGAGACAAAAACTAATATTATACAATTTATAACAAGGCGAACGGCGAACCGCGTCAACTTTCACTGGACTTTGTTGGCAGGCCGCAAAATTCAGCCCATTTTCATGTTACACAGTCAACATCAACAAAAACAACAACAGCACACAGCCCGCACAATAAAAGTCCCAGTATCCAGGGGCTAATTAGAGCCGCTGCCTGCAGCTGTCCCAAAAGCAACGGAAAAAAGAAAGATACTCAGATAACTGCTGGCAAACTCAAAGCGAAGGGTCGCAGCACGAGCTAAACGGCCAGCAGGACCTTATTCTAACATTAGACGGCAATTGTTATTTTTGCACATTTTCAAGCAGCACGACGAAATTTTGTTGAACAACAACAGGTGCAAAATGCGTGTACAAATCCAGCTGGTATTTAAAAACAAAAACCAAAAAAATAAAAGTGAGAGAAGAAAACACGAAAATAAAAGGCCGCAACACTTATAACTAATGTGCGAAAAGTTGCTTTGTCAATTTACACGCCCACCAAAGGCTCTGTTTCATTCATTTGCATGAGACTGGGACTTTATTTTGGGTAGCGTTAGTCCTCAGGTAGTCCTGGATTATGCATTTTCTTTTTATGAATAACAAAATATATGGCTTTTGGGTTTTACGGTGCACTGCACTAAGCTGCCTTCGGTTTTAACCCAACTCACACTTGTGTGTAATTCAAGTTATTTGTGGGTTTTTCCCAGCCAAAAAGAAGTTTGTTAGTACTGAGCGTAGGGTTTATGTGGAATTAGTGGAAATTAAAGATAAACAGCATGTTGTTTAAGGTGTAAAAGCAACTCACAATGAATTTTTCAAACACTTATGTTCACCCTTTATCAGCAATATTTTGAGCCCGCATCTTTCACTGAACCGCTCCTGTGTTTTAGCGCAATCAAGCGAGCCTCGCGTCTAATGAATCTTGACATTTCAATCAACGCATTTTCACCCACCCTCCCCCAACAGACCACAACAACAACAACAAAAACAACATAATCAACCGCAAACGAACGCTTTCCACAGATTTTCACGGAATAGAAAGAAAAAAAAAACCCGACAATAAATCAGATGATTTAATTTGGAGACTAAGGTGAAAAATGCACACATAGTAGTTCGCCCTGCTCGAAGGCGAAAATTGTTGAGGTCGTATTGAAAGGGTAGCAAAATGTTAAGAGAAAACCAAATAGAACTAGGTCTAGAGGGTCTTCTGTGTTGGCTATAAAACATTTTATAGCTCATCATGTGCGGTCATAAATTTAAGAACGCAATCATTTTTATCCGACTATTGCCTCTGACTCTTGCCCTGCCTGCCACCGCGTGGCAACATCGTCTGGTGTCCAGGGCGTTGCCCAATCAACACTTCCACTCACCCCCACCCTCCAGAGAGTTAGATCGAGTGTATACGGTGTTCATGTAACAAGTTCCAAGCTGTTAATTTCTTGTTCAAATGTACAAGGGTTTCAAGACCTCAGTTGTTATTGTTTTATAAGTACTAACTACTAGAATCTTTTATGTAGATTCTTTTTTCGGCTAGAAATTTTTATTTTTCAATGAAGTTTATTTTGTTCGGTTTGAGTTTTGTTTTATGTTTGCTTTGTAGTTCATTAAAAATGTTTAGCAGTGTTCTGCATCGTTGAAGTCTATTTGAGCGCCATCGCAAAGATCAATCAAAATAAGAAAAGAATAAAATTAAAAATAAAATCCTCAGAATATCCCAAAAGTAAAGTTAGTAAAACAAATGTATTATTCCTTTATCAGCTGTGTTATTTGCAAGAAATTGTTGAATATATGCTTTTGATAATATTTTTTAATGCATATTAATATATTATAATGCCAAAAAATATATTTAATATCAAAACCTTTAGGATATTTTAAAGATTTTATCTGGAACTTTTCTAACGTTAATTTTATTAAAGTAAACTTTCTATATTCTAAAGAATACTTTAAAAACCTCGGAATAATTTTGGTAACTCCAATCCGGAAACGAAAACAGTTTATTAATTTATTTATAACATTGTCCAGCAAATTGTCTGCTATAAATATCAATTAGTTGTTTAAACAGAAGAAGAAGCAAGTTCCATGCTTATAATTTATTATACTTAATTAATTTTGGATTTAAACTTAAACTCAATGTCAAATCTTATTCGTAAGCAAACAAATATATATATTTTAACGACCTTAGCGACCAAAAAATATTTTACTCAATGACTTTAAGACTGCCTCGATAGGTGATAATAATGTGGGAAACATTTAGCACCATCATTACAAACATCATTAAAATTTAAATAGATATGTTTAACATGGAAAAATCAAACAAAAAACACAAAAAAACAAACGGAATACTAGAAGAGACGACATGTACATGTATGTAAGTTTTGAAAGAAAATCATGCCGTGAAAATTCCAAGAAATAGCACATGTCTTGGGTAGGGGTAGACTAGCCGGCGGGTAGGGGTAGTCATTGAACCTGCTTAGCGCAGTTTCATCAATTAACGCCCCGGGCAAAGAGTTTTGGACTTGGAGTGGAGTGGTGCAAGGTGGTGCAGAGTGAGTGTTGAGAGGCGGTCACTTCATTAAACGCCGTCCAAGTTGTGGACAAATAAATGCATTTCCGTTGCGCACAAACAAATTTCCAAGAGACGCCGACGAACAAAACAACAACATTCCAATTCTCCACTGCATATTTTTACCTACCGCATGAGAGAGTGAAAAAGAGAGAGAGAGAGCGAGAGAGATGAGGGATAGAACGGTTAAAAAACATGGTCAACAACAAAGCTGAACAAGTGTACCGCTTGCCGATCGTCAGTCGAAAAAACGAAACTCGGGAGGCAGGTTCGACAGTTTTTTTGTTGTTGGACAATTGCTTCACTCGATCTTCTGCTTCTTCTACAATGACTACTTGCTGACCGCCATTGATTTCCACTTAACGCTTCAAAACTCAAGTGGCCATTTCAAGTTTACAGTTTACAGTAAGTAAGTAAAGGGGACAAAAAAAGGGAAGAAAAATAACATAAAGTCGCTTTCTGAGCGCTTCATTGCTTCGTGTGTCTCTTCTTTTTGAGTCGTTCGTTTCGTTTTCAATCGCTGTTTCAATATTATTGTTTCCCACAGTTTTTCAACGTGTTTCTGGCTTGGACTATGAAAATATTTAAGCGCCAATTTGATGTAGTTTTTCCTATTCTCCCGAAAACAAATTCAACAAATCCCTTACCCGAGTCCTCTCTCTCTCTCTCTCTCTCTCTTTCTGTAGTTTCTCTCTCAACACTCAACTTGAATTTGAATAACAATGGCTTGTTTTTGAACTTCGGCTTGGCTTCAAAGCGTTTTGTTGCCTTCTTTGTTATTCTTTCAGTCAGTCAGTTCGATATCTTCACTTTTCCTATTGGTAAAGTGCGTTTTGCTTTTGAATGCTTGAATGGCAGGAGCTGCCTTGTCAGCAATTACGCACTTCAGTCGCCCAAACTGGCAACTGACAAAGGAATTGAAAAACTCTCTCAGCTAGTCAATATGCATTCATTGAAATCAAAAGTTCTAAGAATTGGGTTAAACTTATTTTGCTTTTGATTTAGAGCGTGAGAACATAAATGGTTTTTTTTATATGATAGTTAATGCAGCATTTTTTTTTTTGAGTCAATAAATAATTTTCAGATTTTTAAAAATCAAGTTAAAGTTTTGATAAGATCTTTCTGTAAACCAGTTTTTTAAATCATCCAAGTTTAGTCAGCTACTAATCAACGTTCATAATAATCTTATACCGAAACAAAGATTATAAAATTATCCAAAATTCAAACAAAAGAAAAATAAAGTAAATAAAATTTTAATACTTTTAATATCAATGCCAAACAAAACTAGTGGCAGCTGGCAGCAACATTTGTTTTATGATCGACCAATCAAAACCAGCCACAAAATTTTAATCCGTATAGAGATGAGAGATGATCAAAAATAGTCGTAGCACACTCCAATCCATTAAATAGTGAATTTTACGAGAACAGCAAGATAAACTTGGGGTGGATAAACATAGTTGTGTATATTTTGAAAACACAAAAGAAATGCCGACGGATAAAAAACAAAACGCCGCTCAACGATCGATGATCGTAGCCCGATCAACGGAGCAATAAATTCATCAAACAAATATCAGGTTGGCTAAGCCGACGTTGCGTTATAATCGACATGAATATTAAACAACCGAGAGGAGAAAAAAAAAACAAAAACCACAAAACTATAATCAGTGCGATATGATCGGACCATGCCCCCCGGAAAACATATCAATCTCATATGGAACAGACAACAGAACAACGAACCGCATCAGCCACTGGTTATTGTCGACCCTTTTTGGTGGTTTGAGCCATTAACTGGCTGCAGACGACCTAATGGACATGATCTTTCGTCACTCCCAGCAACAACAAAAGGGAATGCACCTTTTTTCTTAGGTCTAAGCCTGTCTCTTTCCATGCAACGGTCTCTTTCTCCCTCTTTCTATTTCCAACGAGGCTTTAAAGTGGCATAAAATCGAAGCGAATGAGAATCGATAGAACAACACACTCCGTTTTGATCTTGATCATGGCGTCTGATGCCGCTGCCGCTGCCTGTTCTTGATCCCTAAATACCCTTTAAATTGTACGTAATTCCCATCACGGCATTTATCATCATTATCATCGTATACTGCGACTTGTCACGGTGGACACTTCAAATCCCATGAATAATTTGTATTGTGATGAGATAGACTTTTTTTTTGTTCTATAGAATGTGGGAAATGAAATATATGCCGATTGTATGTGAAGAGGAATTGTTGTCGTATTTTGATGTGACTTTATGAATATAACTTCAAAGCAATGCCTTTTGTTGCAAAGTCAAGAAAGCAGCGTTGCCTGAAAGAGACTTTACACTTAAAAGTACAGTATTTGCAGATAACCAACTTTCGAATTATCTTTTTATCTATATAAGTATTTTTAACACAGAAAATATTTAGTAAATGATTTTACAATATTTTCAACTTTTACTTAAATATTTAACAAATTCCAGCAAAGCTTTATATTCTCCATGGATTATGAATACTTTTTGTGTTCCCAATCATTTCTCAATTTGAAATTTAAACATTCTCTAGCTACTGGCAAACAATATTCCAAGAATTGGCCAAGTTTGACAAACTGAAATGTACAATAGACACAGGATATGTTGCAACTTAAGACGCCAAGCAACATTTAACACATGTAGGTAAAGCATTTGACATATCTAATAGATATTTATGTGTTCCAGATTGGCCAACAACATCAGCGACAGCTGTCGACCAAGTTGGCAGCACTGATAATGCGCACATCTTAACGGAAATGCATTAATTTGTCAGCTTTTAGCTTGCGCCGCACCAATAAATCAATTCATTTATGTACTTCCCCACCCAGAAAACAAAACGAGGGAGACACGTTCCGTTCTGGTATTTTTTCTTTCATGTGAGCAGGCACTTTCCAATTACGTAAAGTCTTCTTTTAGGCATCGCGTGCAGCTATGCAAATTTTTGAGTTCTCTTTCGAAGTTTTTTTTCTGTGTACGTATGTATGTATGTATGTACTACCGTTTAATGAGCTTCTGATGTTGCATGACTCTCGAACTTGGCCCGAAGTTTCTCGGTCTTGGCCGTATCCAAATCTTCCCCCACATGTGTGTATGTATGTAAATGAAGCTTTTAATCATATGTGAGTATATAATAAAAAGCGAAAAACTTGTGTATTTAAGTAGTTGTTAATGTATTGGGGCGTTGGATAGGGCGGTGTATTTTTTTCTGTTTTTTGTTTTTTCTGTGGCAGGTTCATACAAAAAATTGCGTGTCTGGCAATTGTATGAGGCTCATTTTGTTGCGGTGCTGCACGCGACGCCTTCAAAGTATCTGTTAGATGTCTACCTCATGCAGCTTACCTTGGTATAGCAGTGTTGGGCAGTTCTGTTATTTTTTTCGGTCACAGTTTTTGAAGTGAACTTGGTCTTAAGCATGATAAGAAAATATATCTACTTTTTTTTCGTTATAATTCCCAAGTGGCTTAAGCGAAAAACTTTCACACATTTTTTCCAATAAATACTTTTATCTTACGATCACAGTATTTTGAATTGGAATTCTCAAAAACCAATTTGGAAGCTTATTTTTCCCAGGATTTTTTCAAGACATTTTCTTTCTAGCTTTCAAGTCCATTTTACAGTGACATCTTTCGCATCACTATGCCTGCATTCATTTGTATTCATATTCATGCCTTTGCGCGTTCTTTGTATCTTGACTAAATGACAATGCGTGCCTGCCGACACCTTAACTGAAATACCATTTGTAGCTTTGGTAATTGCCCATTTGGCTGGGCATTGGGAAGCAGCCAATTTCTGGCAGTTTAAGGGGGAAGCGAATAGTCATTTGATGGCATACAATTGGCACATCATTTGTAGCAGGTAAATTGCTGGTAAACATCAAATAACAATAACGGTGTAACTTACGTAACCAACCAATAAGACAGGGTGTTAAAGACCACCCCAGTAGCTAACTCAAATGGATTTCCTTTGAATACCATTAAGCGATTTCCGCTGCCAAAACCAATCAATGGACGTTATTTTTCGGACTTCAGCCATAAAATAATGCTTTCAATAATTTTTAATAGAGTTATCCGCTTTTAGCTGCTCCCGTTGTAGCTGGACACAGTCCGGTCCAAAAATTTAAGCAGAACAAAAAGCAAAGGTAAAATGTTTTCTTATCTCATTATTAAAGGGACGCGGCTGCCGACGACTGAAGACTAAAAAGATTTGCAGGTAAACAGTTCTGCATTTTGGCCGCATAAAACAAAATTTACCAGCCAAAAATAAAATAAAGATAGGACATTGACCGTAGCAAAAGTCTGGATGCCAGTCAGAGCCAGGGAGAGAGCCTTAAATCGCCAAAGTCGAGTGACGAGAAATGCGAAGATTAGCACAAATTATTAAATGAGCTAAAGCGCCACATCGAATGCTGAGGGGGGCTGTATGGAAAGAGAAGACAAGCAACCTAAAGGGGTATAAAGGTGAAGTTTAAGAAGACTTGGTAGGCTAGAAGGAGCAAATGAGTGAGGGAATAAAGTTCACTTTTGATGGAAGCATAAATTCAATAAATTTGTAATAAAAAACAAAATGCAATTAAAAAGTGTCAGGGCACTAAGGGAAACTGGCAGCGGTGGTGTGGGCCACTTAAGTAGGGCCGCAAGTGGCGCAAGAATTGGCAGCCAAGACAGAACCCCACACAGCCATCAATGCCCCCCATGTTCGGCAGTGGGTAATTTCGCAATATTTTACCGAGCGTCATTACTGTCGGGCAACAACAACAATAAGAGGACGAGTGCACACAGAGACAACAATAGCGATAGGTAAATAGGTGGCAGTCGAGAATGCCCGACGAAAAATTCAAGACAAACCCACAGACAAGCAACGAAAGTGGGAGCGGCGCCTGTGGGGTTTGCGTCAACAAGATGGTAGCAGTTGGCCGGAAGTTGAAAAGACAACGGACAACGGACGGACGGAAACAACCGAGCCGCCGATCATTTATATAAGTTAGGGGTCCCCACATTCCTTAAGGCGTACAGATTTAGACAAACAATAACCCTGATTCACTATAATGATATGAACTATTATTTATTTAAAAAAATAGATTTCAACGTTTTTTTGGAAGCCTTTGTCATTGATCTTTGATTTTTAATAAAATATGAAGGCGTTCAATAAAATAGTTCAGTCTGATCCAAAGAACCAAAATAAATACTCTTCACAGTATTTAACAGGAAAATTTTAAGCTTACATAAATTTATGTTATGTTATTTATTATACAAGGAAGATCTCTGCGCCTTCTCCTATTTAACATGACTCCAAGCCAACTTAATCATCATGCAACGTCGCGACGTTGTCAGTGCAACACAATTCAAGTTTATTTTTCCAACGAATCGATTTGCAAAAACGTTAAAATGAGCAAAAGGGTTAGGTTAGAAAGGGTTCGTTTCTTGGTGTGTGTTCGCATAATTTGCTGTCAGCCAACGGCGCTCGCAACATTTTATGAGCATTTTACACCTGAAGCCTTAATTAAGGTAAAGCATAAGACAGAAATAAAAGCTAAAACGAACTGAAATGCAACAAATGGCAAGCAACATTGACAGTTGCACAGCAATGTCACTCAATGTCAGTATTAAAATACAGAGTTGGACCTTAACTAGACGCAACAACAGAGACTCAGAAAGAGAGGAGGAGAGATAGCCTAGCCGCTTGTCCTGGCCCGCTGAAAAACAAACAAACGTAAAAGTAGAAATAATGACGCGCGAAAAACAATAAAACAAAAAAAAAACAGAGAAAAACCCAGAAACAAAACAGCAAAGAAGAAGCTTAAGTTACAGACAATAAAAAGGCACAAAAACATATACATGTACATATTTATCAGCCGGCCGCACTTAGCACCTTTGGGCCTGGTCAAAATCCTGTTTTCGATTTTGACCAGGCCACACACAACTACAACAACTAGGCAAAAATGCAGACAAGGACATGACGTTTTTATTATGCCCACAATTTTTACTTCTTTTTTTGCACGTGCGGTGGGTGATGCTTCTTTCTCTTGGCAGGCACTTTGGGCCAAGAGCATGAGGAAAAAAAATGGCTAAGACAGACAGACTGAGGCGCCCTGTGGCGTTACATGAGCCATGGCTCAACATTGATTCCCTTTCTAGGATGCGGCCCAAAAAGGCCTTCATCTTCTAACTTTGTTTTATGGCCAAGGAGTGCGTTGCACGTAAATCAATAGGTGTTACCAACAACAAACAGAGCCCAAAAGGACTTGGCCAACTGCTGCTGCTGCTGCTCCTCTTCAACTAGCCATGTTGCCTGTAGGGTGCTAAATTTGTTTTTGTTCTTATTGTTGGTTATTTTTGCTAATTAATGGCATCATTAAAACACTCTCATCTTTGCCATGTTAATAGTCTCGCTTTAGACCCTTTTAATAATTATGTTGTAAGTGCTTGCGACACGCCCCCAAAAACGATTTGAACCTCAAGGCAAAGTAATATTGATTTTTTTTTGCTTAGTTACAGTTCCTTTGGGTGGTCCACTAAACAGTTTCAAGTGTTGATGGGTATAGTAAATAAAGGTCAATGATGATTGGCAAACACTTTGTAGTAGTAATAATAATAAGGCAGAAAAAACGATAAACTGGAATTAAGACAATTCTGTAATTATAGAGAATGGGGATTAAGTGTAAGTGGAATTTTAATTCCACTTCGGTTTCTGTGTGGTCCAGCGAAAGATCTTATCAAAGTGGAGCTATTTTTTATACTAATGCAAAACTGCTTTGAAGATTTTATATGAATTAAAGTTTGTTAAAAGTTCTACAAGAACTGGGAGATTATTTTCTGTTTTAATTCCCTGATGAGACTTGAGATTCTGTTTACGCAACAATCATAAAATATGCTATGGATAACTTTCAATAATTTCCTAGCTCAAAACTTTACCATTTGATTCGCCCATTAAGTAACCAATAGCCACAAATGCATCATTCTCTTCTTGCGCAATCGCCAAAAACTCATGCAACCCTTTGTGATAGTTAGTAAACATAAAATAGTCAAAAACTTACATAAATTGTCGTGTAGTACTATTTCGGCAATGCATATAAAAATGGATTGCCTGTTATTACATGGCCTGTAAAGTGCCGTTTGTCAGTTGTTCAAACGTGAGTTGTTCGTGCTCTTAAGTGCATTCAATTAACACTTGTTTTTCCTGACCAAATCCGACTAGCTCCCACGCCAAGATAAAAAAAAAATTACAAAAAATCGTGGCTTCCTGCTGGGTGGATATTGGTGTATAGTTATGGCTACTTACTCATTGGCCAATCGATGACAATTAACACCTGTCCGCATAAATCAGCGACAGCTATATCTTAATTTATGCTGACGTAATCAATGCTTTTACGCCTATCTCGAGCATAATTCACTCTTTTTAAAATGCTTACAAACTTAAGTACACAAACGCAGTTTTGGCAAACAATTAAAATTGTCACAATAACTCAGCCTCTTATGAAGGAATTAAAAATCACAACTTTACCAAAAAATGAATACTTAAAAAAAATTTTAGTTTACGAATTTGTGTTGAATATTAAATACACTAGCGAGCTGGAGCTTTAATAACTTTATTTCAATTATTATTTGGGTAGTTAATTAAATGTAGAAACTAAAATACAAATATTTTCCATGCAAGAACATAATAATCAAACTTTAGTTTTCGTGGCATAAATCTGGCCAACACTCAAAAAACTAAGTAAAATTAAACCAACATTTCGTCTATGCATTTCACACTCAACAGCATAATAAAAATGCCTTCCATTAGATAGTGTATTAAAAACAATATTTGTTTATCCAAATAGCTGTTGGACTTTTGCAAGTTGAGCTCAGTTTTTGGGGCTCTGTGTGTGTAAAGTGTAAACAAGTGGCCCACCCGGGCCATATACATACACACTATACATGCACAAAGTATCGTATAGTATATAACTGCAGCTTCCAGCTAGCATCTGGTGTGTTTAATGTGCCCGGTTGACACTTTTTTTTTTTTCTTTAGTAAGCCAACCGAATTTTCAAGTTGTTTGGTTATTTTTTCGGCGCATTAGCGGGGCCATTTCAAGTTGGCTAACACGCAGTTTAAACGGCTCGTAAGTGACTGCGTTTGCACTTAATTAATAAAAATGGACTTTGTTGCAGGCAAATAGTTTATGTTGTTGTTGTTGTTTGTCACATGTTGCAACTGCGGGGCTAGGCTGGGCTCTTGCAGCTTTTGAGACGTCCTTGCGTTGATAATAAAAAGAAACTGCAATTAGCCAACTCATGATTTATTTGTTGTTATTTGAAATAAATTGCTAGCGACTGCTCAACAAGATCGACCCGACCGCCTTTCCCGCTCATAAAGCTTCCTTACCCTTTTTGTGTGCAGTTAACTTAATTAAATGCCAGTTTCAATTTATTTTTCATTTGCAACCACAACAATGAAAGCGAAACCGCAACGCCGGCTAAATAAATAAACAGAATGAAGAAAACTTACCCGCAGCAATTTGTTTTTGTTGCAGTTGTTGTTGTTGTCGTCTGATGCAACTATCAATGTAATTTTACATTTTTCGCAGCAGTCAGCGGCAATTAACTGTAAATAACATGCCGCCTGCGTGTGGTCGCCACAACCTTCGTCTCTTTTTTTTTCAATATCAAAAATAACAACAACAAAAATGCCGGCAGTTATTAAGTTTTATTATTATTGTTGTTGTTGTTGGTGGTGTTGCACTAGATGTTGTTGCTGTTGTCATCGATATTGCTGCTGCTTCTGGCTGCTGACCATTGCATTGATAAATGGTGCGAGCAGCTTTTAATTGCACGTTTATCTTCTGCATATATCGATAGCAACATCAACAGCAGCAACTCCTAGGTACCGTAAAATGGGTGCGATGATATTTTGATTAAAATGTTTAAAAAGGTTCAAATTACAAGCGTTGCTTATGCAATAACAGCAGGTATTCCAAAGCAAGCAGTTCAATAATGCAAATCAAGCAGTGCTTCTTATCATAGACTAATAAACCTAGGTTTATTAATGTAATAAACCTAGGTTTATTAGTCTATGCTACTTATACAAAGCTAGCAGTTCTAGATATTTGGAACTAGTGTTAAATGAAATTTGAATTATATGCATCTTTTATATTGTTATTTCTAAATATAAGAACATTAGCATACCAAAATCACACGATATTTATCTTCTTTAAGTTGACTTATAAAACATGAAATTCGCATAAAACTTGATCAATAAGATATCAAAATATAAAAACAATCTTCATAAAATATTCAAAAAATGCGCCTTAAGTTCGAACTGCATTTTTAATCGTGAACAACGAATGCCTTTTAGCATTTTCATTTTATGACCACACATTGCACATTTTTGTACATATCTTATCTAAATTTGTTTTTTTGGTTTTTGTTTTGTGGGATTTTCAATGATTTTAATTGCACTACGAAAAATTTCAATCAGCGCTACATAAATTATTAGAGACGCATTTGACCCAGAAATAGCATCAATAAAAACACAGATTTGTCTTTCTATTTCTCGTTGCTGTCTTCTTGTATTTTGTTTTTCTTCTTCTTCTTCTTCTTCTACACCCACACACACACAAATATGTTTGGCCCTTTTGGTTGTCTCTATAGACTGTGCTAGGGGAGGGGAGCGTCGACAAATCGTGCGCTAATTAACTCATTGACACTGTGGCCGCCGTCGTTTGGAGAGCAGCACCACAATTTTAAAGTGGCGTCTGTGTGGTGCAGGAATCGTGCGTAAAAAAAAGTCGAGTACGCTCCACATTAAATGGCGCTAATTGTGGCATTCGAAGTTTAGACCGCTATAACCCTATACAAGCAGTTCCCAATCTCACTCCCCACATCCAATCTTCCCTTGCCGGGCGTGCCATTGCAATTAGCGTTCAGTGACTACGACTATGTCTACACTAAAAAAAAAAGTAGGCATAAATTTTCAAATGAGCTGAGATGCAACAAATATTGCTATATTTGCTAAAAAAAAAAATTTGATATTTTAATAGGAAGAAAAATATTTTATATTCTTTGAAACATTCCTTAAAAGTTGAACTATTTGTAATATTATTGATTTTTCCTTTCAATTTATCGATAGCTATTTTGTTTATATGAAGAAATAATATTTTCGTTTTAAAAAGTTTAAGCAACTTTCGGATTTCTTATTAAAAAGATTATATTGATACGAAACACTGTTTATAAAATCAAAGGCAAGCTTTCAGGCCCTTAATTTTTTAAGTGTACGACTCCATCTTTCACTGATAAATAGCTGCAGGCTGCAAGTGCAACGGCTTCAAGTTGAAGTTTGTTTTCCTTTTTTACTTCATTTTCTTTAGTTTGTTTTGCTTTTGTGGGCATCGGCTTACAAAACAAACCGAAAGCCAAAGCAGTGACGAGCAAATAAAACGGTTTTTTCCAGGAAACGTGACAAAACGTCAATAACTGGCAAAATGCGAAGTATAGCTCGATGGTTGGTTGCTTCGTTCATGCAACACACACACACACACAACGAAAGGCGACTCCAGTGTTGCTGCAACGGACGCCCAATGGTGACTTGTTGTTGTCGTGGTCACCATGTGACAAATCGCTGTTGTTGTTGTAGCTGTTTGCCGTTGCTGTTGCAAATGGCAATTGCTTAGAGCGCGTCGTCAAAATACGCAACGAAACGTAATCTTAGACGTCGCACCATTTGCAGTGGCTTCTACTGCTGCTGTAGTGTTGCAGCATCTGAGCGAGAAAGTTCTCGGAATGCTGCCTCAGACAACATTCCTGGAAAAGGGCCAATGCTCCAGACGTATCCCCAAGATCCCAAAACAGACCAAAACAAATCGGTATATAGCAGTTTCCGAGTTTAAATACAGCTGAAAAATACTAGGAAAGTGTGTAATGTGCAAAAGCGAGTGTTAAACATTTAATTTTAAGTATAAAAAATAATTTTTCGGAAAATTAAAAAAAAAATTTAAGTGTTTAAGAATTGTTATAATTACTTATAGGTAACCAGAAAAACTAATAGGTTATTAAAAATACAAAAAAAAAAGTAAATAAATGTTTCTAAAAATCATGATTTAGATCATGACAAGAATACCATTCAATTTAATTAATAAGTAAATCAACCAAAATTATGTTTCCTTCGAAAAATGCTCCTAAAATCATAGAATAAATCCCATAAATTATAAAGATAATCACGATTTAAATCACATTTGATTGCCGATTGAAACCAAAGCACTACCTCAAAGCTATTATATTCTTGCAATAACTCTTTCCAGCTTATCTCTTGAATCTCTCAGAAATAGAGTGAAAGTGAAACCGTAGTTAAATTCAAATATGCCAAATAAACTGTCATTATCATAAAGATCATATTAAATCGGATGCAGATAAATCGATAAGCAGCAATTTATGCTTATCAAAAAAATAAAACGCCCACCATTTAAATCCGAGTTTAAAATCCAAAAATATTAATGCTGGTTGCTCCACGTGCGATGATCGATACATAGATTTAGATAGCACAGGGGGGGCGCGGCCTGGGGGCATATAAATGCTTGATGCTTATCACGCTGATGGAATGACAAAGTGACCGACCAGCTTTCAGTGTTGTGAGTGTGTGACGTGAACAGTCGTAAGGTCATAAAAAAAAGAAATAACATGGCATTCCACCATGCCCAACTCATGTGCCGCAATAAGGCGGCATTTTGACGCCCCAGAGCTTGTTGTCTGATTTTTTATAGAAGCCCCGGCGTTTGCGGTTTTTCTGTTTGTTTGTTTATTATTTTATAATCAGATTTTAAAGTTTGTTTTGAATTTTGTTCATGCTGTGCAGTTTAGCATTTTATGTATTTTTAATTTTATGTTGATGAGCCTCATTGCTTGCATCTTTAATTAAACATTGTTGTTTCTGTTTTAAAAATATTTTATTATTTGTTTTGTTTTGTGTTGTTTTGTTTGTGTTCTTTGGTGCCTTTTGTTGTTTGTAAGCTTTACTTTGCTTTTATCTTTAGACAATAAAATGTTGTTCTTTAAATGTTTTTTATTTTATTGCCTCCTTTACGTAAAATCAATTTATTTGAAGTTTTTAGATCAATATATGAAAATCTAACTTAAACATTTTGTAACTAAAAATATTTATCGCTTTTTACTCTCAGAACATTTACCCAAACCTCTTAGACTTTCGCTGTTTCAAAACAGAATGGCTAAAGACCAACACACCTACACTAAAAATGAATAAAACGCCTCCATAGCTTCATAACCATAAGCTTCACAAGTCTGAAATCAGTCTAAGAGTGATAGCATCTAACCATTAGAAGGCCTTCAGGCTAATGTTTTATTTTGCCATATTTATGATGATGCATTTGAAGCGCAATGATCTTGATATCGATATCAAGACAACGCCCATTCTCAAAATCCCAAAAAGATGCTGACAAAAACCAAAAAAAAAACATAAATTGAAGACTCACCAACATCGAAAAATTCCACACTGTGACTAATAACTTAATTAGAAACTCTAGAAAAGATAAAACAACAACAAGTTTAAAATCTTAATAAGTTGCGGCAGAATGCGACGCGTTTCTTAGCTTTTTATTGAGTGAAAAACAAACCGATTCGAACCGAAAAAAATCTTGAAAATACCTACGATCAATGATCATAAAAATTCCAAGCATAAATGCATTTTATGTGGTTTGTGGTGAAAACTTTTTCACATCAAAAACAGCTAAAGTTTTATTTCTGTATCATCGTTGAAACATTAAAAATAAACATTTTAGTTTAAGGTTAAGAATAATTATGGAGAAGTTTTGTTTGCAAAGAAAATTTTTTGTTTACAGACCAAAAACTTAGAATTCCTATAAATCTATAATTTTTCTGATTATTTTATGAAAAATAAAATATATTATTATTTACCCTTTCACAAGTTAATCAAATCAAACATTAATTTGAGTGCATTTTACAGTTCATTACTATTTTCAAACTTTATGACAAGTTTTATAAATATAAAATATGAACTATGAACTTTCCAACTTTCTCAATTACACCTGCTACGTAACAATAAGTTTCCCGTTTTCTAAACGGCAACATCCCCTTCAAACCCTTCTCTTCCCATCTGATAACTGGCACAATTGCTGATCAGGCTAAGGCACTGTCTTAAACTGAAACCCACTGAAAATGCACAAGATAAACAATGCAAAATGCTTTGCTTGGGAGTAGAACAACATAGAAGAAGAGGAAGCAGTCAACTCTACAGCTCCAAAGAAAAACAAACAAATGCAGAAGGAGCAGAGAAAATCTCAACACAGATTGTCCAAGTGAAGAATATTCTTGCACTCACAAGTGCAAACTTCAGAGTACACTCTCGTTCCTCTCGTTTCTCTCTCTCTCTCACTCTCTCGATTTCAGTCACTTAACAAATGAAATCAATAACAACAACAACAGCAAAAGGCAAAGGAGTCAAAGATGACAAAGGCAAAGGCAAAATCAAAGTGGCTGCTTGCCGGTGCCAAAAGGTGTGAAGCACAAAAGTCACTCAAGCGCGCTGGCCCCAAGATTTCCCCCTTAAAGGGGCTTATGAAATATGAGAGGCCAAGCATGTAACACCCATTCTTGCAATGCATGCGTCTTTTTGCCAAGAATTTCTGTGCATAAATTTAATTACTGGCAGCAGACAGACGACAACGACGAAGTCTCAAAGTCTTGAAGTCAACGTTTCTGTTGTTGAAGAACCCAGCTGAACCCAGAGTCACCTATCAATCTAACTCGAGTGCTCTTCTCCTTCTCTCTCTCTCTCTCACTCACTCTCTTTGTCTCTACTACATTCTGCTTTTCTTTGGCTGCACTATGTGCCGCATTCAAGTGCTTTACTTATTAGTAGCGCGAAGTTCAATAGCCCTGATTGTTGAATGGGGCGTGGCCAAAGATACATTGTTAGTTTATAATTAGTGGAGAGAGTAGGCACCTATTACTACATACACATATGCACATATCTTCCAATAGGTACTTGAGTTTGGGTTTTTCTTTTTTTGTTTTTAATGCATTTGCCTCCATCTTTCCACATACTATCTGATATATAGATATGTATAATCGTGTGGCTGCTGCTGCAGCTGCACAGTCTTCATTTAAAATTAGAACGCAGCACACCTTGTGAAGCGGTTTCAGTTTGTTAACCGTTAAACAAATATTCAAACATGGCGCAGTTGGCAAACAGAAGTCAAATACCTTAGGCAGACTCTAAAGAAGGAGGGAAAGGGATGGTAAGATCTAGTGATAGAGGGAGAGATAAAAGAATCTTCAATGGAGATGCTGGCCCAGTAATACCAGTTTAATTTTTAGCCTATAAAAAGCGTTTCGAAATGCTCAAACAAGATTATATAATACTTGAAGAACAACAATTTTCTTTTCTTACCTTAAAAAATGAAGAAAACAAAAGTTTGTAGTTTACAAAATAAATACAAATACACATTTCTATATAATATTCCTTAGCCAAATTTCTTTGTTACACTGCATGTTTGATTTTAAGACACGTGCCAAGATCAACAGTTGCTAAGTCACAAAAGATCAAGCGCTTAAGGTACTGAAAAACTAATACACAGCATTATCGTATATTGTAATCAGTCAATATCCTTTTCACTGCTTACCCCGTCGATTCAAATGATCGGCTTGCTGCGATACGCTGAATCACAGCGCGTCTGTGTTTGCGTTTAATTAAAAAATGTTTTTTCCAACCAAATATTTACATCAATTAAAAAACCAACACAGATATACAAACTCTAAAGCGGATGATGTATTAACATTTTTATTTTGTTTATTCTTTACAGAAAATATAACGATAGTCGGCCTCCCGGACTATGTGAACAACGAATTCAAAATAGCACTGTTCGCAAAAGAAACGCAAAGATATTTGTGTTTCAACGACAACTGGAGATTAGTTGGCATGGTAAGTAATACGACTGACCTTGAGCTAACTCGTCTCTCTGCTTAGTGTTGATAATAATATTAATAAAATACCTAAAGGCCTCTGACACTGAGTTTGTCTTTCAAGCTCAATTAATCAAACTCTAAATAAATTAAAAATTACTTACTTCCGTTTATGATAGGATTAAGTTTGTTAAATGATTTACTGAATATGACATAACTAAACTAGAATAACCGGATATATGTAGTACTAGTGGAACCCAAACATCTCTTGGTGTTCACTTTATAAATAAAGAACACATAATAATATATAAACTTTTTATCCGGCATAAGGTCTGCTGGATTTGTGACCATCTTCCCGGCTGGTTGCCCAAAAATAATCCAACGTAAAAATCTTCTCTCAACCAAATCAATTGATGAATCACTATAAATTATTCACACCATTTTAATATGTGTAATATATATAATTTAAAGTCAGGCGTAGCCAACTTAATAAGTTAAAGATATGGTGCTGTCATATCGCTAAAATGCAATTTAAACTAGAACATTTCAATTTAATGTTATACATTTATGCAAATAAAGTAGCGTTAAGTTGTAGACTATATATTAAGAATACTTTTAAGAAGTCGATCAGTTGAAATTTAATTGTCGAACAATGCAGGCCCTCAAAGGCTTGGCAATAGTAATCTTTTATCTAAATCTTTCGCAATGTGCTGTCTTGAAGCCGCAACATTTACCATTGCTAGAAGATGAGTTACCCTTAGACAAGCCGAAAGATCTAGATCCGAAGACCTGTGAGCCTGGTCATAAGTGGAATGATGAGACGCAAACTTGTGTTCCTCAAATAAGATTTCGCTCTATGGGCTGTGATTGGGGATTCCGGAAGACGGGGGAAGAGTGCAGAAGAGTCAAGTACAATGTGGGCTCGCAGCAAAAGGGCTTCGCCCGCAAATGGTGGGACAAAAAAATAAGCAAACACAAGTCACCTTTACCCACAGCAAATCCAGTCATCCGATCAATGAACCGAATGGGAAAATAAAAATTATCAAAAAATGAGAACTTAATTTTAGCAAAATAAAGAGAGAACATTGAAATAAAATGTTTTTATAATCCGTGTTTTACTTAATTTAATTAGTTCTAGTCAAACCGTATCCAGACTTTCGTTAAACTTTTCGTTTTGGAAACTAATATTGGGGTTAAGGGTAGAGAAATAACTTTTAAAACTTTGATAATAACTCATGCAACAATATCTAATGGGATTCCCACTTTTAATAATGCCCATAAATAAATAAATTCAAATGAGCTCACGTTATTTGACAAACTTTTATGGCTTCCTTAAACAACAAAAGCAAAGAGAGGAATAGAGAAAAAAACTAATGTAGGCTGCATTCTGATTTCCTAGTGCTTTCATCTTTATGGCAGCATATGGCATGTATGTATGTATAGTGTATACATGTGTACATATAATGATATGTACTTAAAGCCAAGGCCCCAAACGGGCCGCCTTCTAACAAAATTTGATTACATTGCAATGCGTTTTCATTGGGATTGGATTGCATTGTACTTGAAACGTTGCCGCTTTATGCAAACTAACTGTACAAACACTATAATTTATAGTATGTAGCACATAATGGTTTTATGCAAACGAGCGATTATAACGACAATGGCGATACTTAAACAATTTGCCCAAATTGCATAAATTGCTAGCTCAGAGACTAAGCGCCGTCTCACATATGTATGAGACGAGAGTATATAGATTTGGTTTGCATACAGTTTTGTTGAGGTTTACCCTGTTAAAAATGCATCTGTTCTTCTAAGATGACCTTATATAAATATTAATAATATTTTTACCAACTATTCTGCAAGTTTAAGAACGAAAATGCACTAAGCAAAGAAGTTTTTTAATGAACGCTTATAGAATTACCTATTAGCAATCTTCTCTTTAAAGCAGAGTATCTATCAATCGGTCATTAACAATTTTTCACTTTATTTATGATTTGTTTTGCCAAAGTAATGAAAAACCTGTTGAAGTTGCACCAATTCTGTCATGAGAAACGCGCGACAACAGAAAACAGAAAAATATTTATTACAATATTGAAAAATTCATATGCAATTACAGCCACATAAACATATAAAGCATATATATATATATATATATATATATATATGTATGGATAATAACTGCTTATAACGGTGGGGCGAGACAATAAATTGCTCGCACACAAATTATATTACAACAAAACTGGCACAACAATTTCAAATATTCTATTTTTCTATATATGTATGTATATATGGCTTGCAGTTTGTTTACGCGGCGGCGTATGCGCGATATTTGCATAAAATATTAAGTGCACACAATTTTTTAACAGAATCTTAAACTGTATCCATGCGTAGCTCGCATTTGCAACTGTTCTCGAGCATCGAGTTTGGTCGGGGAATTCACATTTATTTAGTGCATATTTTGAGACATTGTAACATTTTCTGACTGAGATAGATAACTAATTTCAATGCCAATCAAATAGACAAACACTTTAAAGGCAGTCGAGTGGCTCGCATAGATTTGCCATCATAAAAATCATTGAGTAGACAAACAAATCACACACCAGCTTATGTGAGTTTTTAATAGATATATCTAATCAATCAATCAAATGACGCGGCATTTCTATGTTGTTAGTGCTTAAATATTTCAATGTCCTTTCAAACATTCGATTGCAAGCAAACAACAATTTTACAGTTAGTTGGTTAGCCATCGCAAAAACAATAACAACAATAGAACTCGGAATCTATCTCTAAGGTCAAAACTTGCACTTGTCATTTTTATTGCTTTCGATTATGGCCGCAAAATCCAACTTGAAATCATGTGCAAATAATACTTGGTAAATACTGTGATTTTTTTTTCTAAACACTCTTTGTAGAGTATTATTAAGTTTTGTCGAAGGTTATGAAGTGTGACATACGTTTTAGATTAGGTCGAGGTTAAAAAATTGTTCAATAAACTTAAACTGAATCACTTTGACTTCAAGTGAAACCCACATACCATTAACATGAGAGTAATGCAATTAGTCATATAAAATATTCTTATTCTTAGTAAAAAATAAAGTAAGATAATCTGAAATATGCATAAAAAGTGAACAAATTAAAATACTTAATATATAATATAAATAAATAATGAGACCACCCTGATTGCAATTATAGCAAACGCTTTAGAGTTTATTGCTTTGTTCTGAGTGGCCGCTGAGAAGCTGAGAAGCAAAAATATGAATTAAATATGCTATAAATACAATCGCCAAATGCTTGCCAAATGCTTGCCAAAATTTTAAGTGCCACGACCTAGAATGGCATAATTGCTGATCGATCTCTCGAATAAGAATAACAAATTCTTATCTACGTCATCTGATCAGATTGGGCTGCCTGATAGGTGTTTGCAACTTAAACAACAGCAGCAACAATTAAGCCGCGTTTAATTATGCTTGTCTTTTTTGTATTTCAAGTGTTTTATAAATAAACACACTCCAGCTTCACATTCGCTGTTGTTGCTGTTGCTGTCAGTGTTGCTGCTGCTGCCTTGTCAAAATATTGTCGACAAGTTTTCACACTATGCGGAAATGCCGCTCATAAATTGCATTGTCGAGTTTTTGGGGGAGGTAACTGAAGATTCAATACACAGTGGGAAAATTTACTGAATGTTGATTACTTTTAAATAATATCGATGTGTTAAGAAAAAATAACATTCAGCGTTGGATAAAATATTAAAATCTGTTCATCTTTGATGAAGATGCGGCTATCAGAGATGTTGATAAGTGCTGCAAATTCAATCAATGCACAATCGATTTATTAAAATAATGACGTACAATCGATTGTTTAATCGTGTTTTGATACCTTAACCCAGTTGTAGTTTTTCGTAAGGTTGATCAATAAAGATATAAATGAGGAAATTTTCATAAATATAAATGTTTAATTTAAAAATCTATTATAATCGATTCTTGGCCCACTTCTAAATGACAATATTCACACCAAGTAACTATCTCTTATTTTATAATATCTTTCTCTATCTCATATTACAGAAGGAACTGCGCGCTACCTGCTACTTCAACGAGACCATCGTGCACGGTTATTTTGTGTTCCGTTCCGTAGTCGATCTGCAGCGACGTGTTGGGTTCACGCATCGAGGTAAGCCTGTGGGGCCAAAGAAGAGCGTTAACGATGCCTGCTACATGTTCAATAAGATCGATGCCGAGCAGTTTTTCCATCAGCACACGTTACCAAAATGGCGCGAGACGGCCGCAATGATGGCCAACGGTAGCAGCAGCAGCAGCAACATCAACAGCAATGGAAGCAGCAGCAACTATCGCAAAGTCTCGCGCAACAAAAACAATCGCCACAAATCGAATAACCAAAATCAAAAGTTGCAACAGCAACATGCGCATCATGGCCATAATAGTAGTAGTAGTCTAAGTAGCACTAACAACAAAAAACAACAACAATTAGCATTAGTACGAAAGCAACAAAAGCAGCAGCAGCAACGGCAGCAACATCAGGTGCGACATCATCATAATGATCCAACAATGCTGGCGCGGCGACAGCAGCGACGCAAGCAGCAGCAGCAACAACAACAACAACGAGTCACAGCTAGTCCAACGAAACAAACGACTGCCAAAAGTGCAACAACAACGACAGAAATAGAAGCAACTACCAAAACGTCGACAACAACAACAACAACGCTGGCCAGCAAACACAAAGGCAGACGAAGAAAAACCCGAAAAGAAAAGAAGCTTCAGCAATTCAAGCTGCTATCGACAGCAGCAACGCTTGAGGGCAGCACTGATGAAAGCAGCAGCAGCAGTAGTTTTTCCACAGGCTATGACGATGCCTACAGCAGCAGCAGCAGCAGCAGCAGCAGTAGCAGCAATGAACCTTGGTCCACTTGGTTTGCCACGCCTACAGCTACAATTGATAGCTATACACCAGATGTGGATAGCAGCAGCAGCAGCAGCAGTAGCAGTAGCAGCAGCACAAGCAGCAGCAACATGTTGCTAACTACAGCAGAAGACAGTATTAAATCGTACAGCAGCAACAGCTACGATGCTTGGTCCACATTTATCACAGAGCTGGAAACCGAAGCATCAGCAACTGCAACAACAACAACCGCAACATCAGCATCAACAGCATACAGCGGCAATGATACCGAGTTGCTGCAGTACGAAGCGGAGCTAGTTGAGGATGATGATAATGAGCTGCGAACGACGGCTAACTATGAAACCAAAGCAACAGCAACTGTGGCTAAAACTACCTCGACAATAGCAATAGCAGCAACAACTGCATCAACAACTGCAGCAACAACAACAACAACGGCAGCGGCGGCAACAGGCACGCAATTGGTGCTGCAACAGACACCACTGGCAGCCACACTGGCCACGCTCATGTACAACAAATGGCACACAACGCAACAGCAACATGAGCCCAGCAACATGACAGCAACAGCTGCAGCAGCCTCGCCTGCAACAACAGCAACAGCAAAGCTCAGCAGGCATCGAAGCAGCAGTAGCGGCAGCAGTCCTAACCCCAACCAGCAACAGTTGCTGCGGGCCAGCAACAACAAGTTGCAGCTGCAACAGCAACACAAACAATTGCGCACTGGCACACCATTGCCAACGGCTAGCACGCGATCAACAGTGGCAGCAAGCAGTGCAGCAACTGCAGCTATTGCTGTTGCGCTCACTACACCACAGCAACATATTGCCGACAAGCTGTTCAGTGTTTACAAGAACATCAACAGTAATCTGAACAACACGCTAACCGAAACAGCGCCAACGGCGACAGCTACAACAGTTGCTTCACCGACTACAACCACAAAAAAAACGCTAAGAAAATCAATGCAAAAATTGTTAGCAACACCCTATCACCAATTGACCTATGTGCGCAATGAGGCTGGCGACATAGATATTGATAATCTGGACAATATTAGTGTATATCCCGATGTCTTCGAGGATGTCTTAAACGATAACGAAAGCAGCAGCAATAATAGCACTAACAGCAGCAACACTGCTAACAACAGCAGCAACAATAATAGTCGTCTCACCTTTGTTAGTGGCTTTCTGGCCACATCGCCCACATCCGTGTTACCCGAATCTATACGTATTGCCAAGATGAAAATTAACAACGAGCGACGACGACTGCAGCAGCGCAGTCAGCGTCGACTGCGCAATTTTGCGTAGTAAACTATGGCAGCAAAATAATTATGTTTTTGGGGAGATTGACAATCGGTTAACGTTTTGTGTGCGCACCAGCAACAGTCGGACATATATATTAACAAAAACGAGTACAGTTTTTTCGAATCGTTTTGACTAAATGGCAAAGAATTTACACGAGGCAAATAAGAATAAACAAGTGAATGGCAAAGCATTACAATAAATATATATATATATATATATATGATATATATGGTATATACATATATAGAAAAGTTATAGATATACTATATAATGAACTGATACATATACAAACTTGCATATATTGTACACATATATCTATATATATATATATATATTTACACAAACTTTGGGCCTACTTATCTGATTGATCAAAGCCTCAACTCAGACAAAACTTTGCACACACACACACATAAATAAGAGCACGCCTAAAAGCACACAAGCTAAAAAAAAAGCTAAAAAACTCAGGCCACATTTTCATCATACAAACTTGAAGCTAAGGCGGCAAATAAATACCAGAAATTACATTAAACATTATTTTAGTAATCATGAAAATAATACTTACAATTACTGGAGCAATGTCAATTTAAACATTTAATTACTTAAATACAATTAATATTTGTTATAGTAATTACTAAATGATGAATAAACAAAAAATTACTAAATTATCATTACTTCAAGTAGTTGCGTATATGTTTTATTAATTACTAAAATATTTTTTCAGGTAACTACAGCTATGCTTGTTACTAAACTCTCTCTCTCCTTGCCCCTCACTTTTTTAAACATGGCCTGTCAAAGAACACACACATTTTTTAGAGCTCTTGAAACAAATGTCAAGCAAATCAGTTCCATGGACGAACTCGCAGAACTGCTACATAGTTATAAATGAAAGACAATAAGATTTCTATTTACGAGTATGTGCTATATAACTAACAAAACAAAACGAGATATTAAAAATATATAAAAAATACAGAAATTATTGAAACAAAAAAAAAGAAGTTAAGTTCAAAGAAAATGTTTAAAAAAACGTATGGTGTCAGCGGGAAAAATAACTAAAAAGCTAAATAATAATTAAATGATTAGTCGCACTGAATGTAAGGCAAATAGCAACTTTGGTTTACTAAATCAATTAAATTTATTAGCAATGAGGTTACAAAAATTATATATTTAAAATACTAAAAAAAATCGAAAAAAAAACATTATTATATATGTACGCATATATATAATATATATTTTCAAAATTTTATAATGACATAAAAACCAAATTGCAAATTAGTAAACAAATTTAATGAAAACGTTTTTTAAATTCATACGCAAGCAAATAAGAAAAGAAAAAAACAAATAAACAACAAATTCGCACAGCAAAACACTTCCAAAAAAAAACAAAAGAGAACAAAAAAAGAAGAACTTAAAAGAAAAATATTCAATTTTAATAGGCACAAGTTAAAGAAATTGGGGAAATTCCGAAAAAAAAGAAATAAAAACAAAAAATAAACCGAATTTTTAAGACAAATGAATAAAATCGAACGTGGCTCAACACTGTGAGAGAGCAAAACAGTGTTGCACAATTTTCAATGGGAAAAGAGCATGAAAAATAGAAAATACTAAATCATATTGAAATTGAAAGAATATTATATTGCTTTTGACAAAATTTAAAGCTAATTAACTGATAATGAAAATTTAGCAAAGTCAAGTACTAGTTATTAAACAAATGCAAAATAAAAAAAATACTACAAAGAAAATTGCTACAAAATAATAAATATATATTATTTATCGTATGGTATATGTACATATATGTATGTATGTACGGCGATAAAACACCAAAATTCACACTGAATAAACGTTATATTTATTAATTAAATATGTAACTAAATAAAATGTAAAATCAAAACACACGAAATCAACTGCTGCTTTTCTACATAATTAAATATAATAAAAACAAAATATTTATATACATATACATAAATATATAAAACAACAATTGTTTCTCGTATATTTATATATATAAATTAACATAATGAAATACAAAACGTAAATAGTTCAAACAAATTAGCAAACCAAATACATAAACAAAATTTAAAAATGAATTATCAAAATGAAATTGAAAACAAAAAAAACTGCATCAAGTTTATATGTAGCAATATGTATGAATGTAAATTAAACATCAATAAACAAAAAGTTAATGCAAAAAATGCTTAGGTGAAAAAAATTTAATTAGTGTGTACTTAAGAGCAAGAAGAGAAAGAAAAACCATTTAACAATTGAAACATTTATAATTACTTAACTAGACATTGAAGCAGAATTATCAATTGAATTAACAACAACAACTACAAGCCACACACAGTAAGAAAAATAAATGAAAAACAAAACGAATCGAAAAAAGATTAATATTAAAAAAACACAAAGAAACTCGAAATGAACTACTGTACTTATATATATGCGCGTTGCTGTAATATAACATTTTATGTTAACAAATCGAATATTATTAAAAAAAAAAAAAAAAAACACTAAACAAAACAAATGCTATTAAAAAAAAAAAGAACTTTATTATATATCATTCGTAATACTTAACACGGCTAAACATATATATTTATTTAATCCAGCTTCATTCGTCATATGTAAATTCATTTGCCCCACAACCATATTATTTTTTTCCATTATATAATTAAATAATTTTAAACTTAATTTTAAATATACTTGTAATTAAGTTGCCCTGAATTGTTTGCCGCCATTTCTGCATATTGCATTGTACAATATTGTATTTTGTTTATTTCTAAGCTGCAGCATAATTGTAATTATTTATGTATAAAACACACACACACACACATCTTTACTATCTTTTGCCCTTAAAAATCTATCTAATAACTATCTCTATTTGTCTGATATAAACGCCTATTTAATTGCATTTCTTTGTATTCAAAACCAGTAACGCAAAAATAATAAATCAATAAAAAGCGTATAAAACACTTTATTTACCTTTTCTTTGTTGAAAACTATTCAATTCATAAATTTTGACATTCTTTTTAAAACACGTTTTTATTTGGTTCAACATCTTTCTTAGATTTCAAAGGTTTGCAGGGAAATCGTATAAATAAAAATTATATATAAATTAATAAAAAAAAAAAACAATATAAATAATGTGTTTTCTTCAGTTGGTCTTTGGGACTATAAAAATATATATATCAATATTTAATGATAAGCGTTTAACAACTGATTTGGAAACAAGGTTTAACACTTTGATTAAAAGAATGAAAGCCATCGATCAGGGAAAGAGTGTTAAGATTCGTAAGTATAATGTTAAAAATCCATTCATTTAATTATTTGTTATTTCTTATATAAAATAAGAACCCAACCATCTGCTACAACTTCAAGAAATTTTTCCCTCTTACTGTTCTGGTTACTGTCGCCCCTGTTCACCTTAAATAACCACTTGTAAGAGCAAACAATATCAATTCCAGTTATCATCATCATTTCCGTCGACATCATAGTAAAATACTATCACATACCAAAAGCTGTTGGCATCAAAAGGGACTATGTAAATAGACCCACTGGTTGTCCAGGTGGTCCAAGTGCAAGTGACAAATGTTTGTCAAGGCGACAAAGGCAAAGGCAGTTGTAGCCAGTGTGTGCAGTGTGTCCAGTGTGGCCAGATGACAAATGACATGTGCTGACATTTGACATTGTCACAGGGTAGTTGGGGGATTAACATGTTATTGCTGGTGGGTGGCAATCTAAAAACCACAATCTGCATATCTACAGTAAAAGTGTTGAGCAAAATAACAACACAAAAGTTGTACGCTTTTGGCCTATAAGAGCATACAAACACAGTTATGGATAGCTGCCTCCTTGTGGCAGTTACTGGTGCCACTTTTGCCTGTTGCCAACAGACCATGGTTTAAACGAGTGGAGTTTGCAGACTGGACCACACAAGTGGCTGACTGTGAAGTGGTTGGTTGGTTGGGAAAAAAAAAGGGAACTCGGTGGCTGTTTTGCATAAATGTCCCAGTCAGCAATCTCGCCTCTGGCTGCAACTCGTATCTCATGCAGCACCCAAGCCACATTCCCTTCCTCTTAGTTATCATCGTTGTCCCCAGATTCTCTGTGTGTGCCACGGCTGCTTGTTTAATTAAAAAATTAAGTTCCAAATCCCCAGACCATTAAAAAGATTTTTATTTATACCTTTTAATTTCATCAATCGTTGCGACGGCAGGTGCCGTCCAACTCCAGGTCTAAGTCCTCCTCCTCCCGCTTCTGCTCTCTGTCTCTGGTCTCTCTGCAGAGTCTTGCATACTTTTTACTAGCTGTTGTTGTTGTTTTTATTTTTTAGCTTTTAACAGGAAACAATTTCATTTGCGAGCAAAAATTCTTTTCAAATCTGCCGCCGTTAAGCAAAAAGAAAACATGCCAAGAAATAATAATAAAAAAATAAACACAAAAATAAAGAGGAAAAAAAATACTTCACTGACTGAGAAAATCCAATCGCAGTTACAACTCAACCAAGGGTATATTGACATGTCAATTGAGAGTGCAACAGTTATGGAATGCAAAATAGAAGTTTTCTTCTAAAATTGAAACAGAAGCTAAAACTATCGATACTTATCGATAACGCTAAATTGTAACAACTTAAAAGTTGAGCATAATCTTAGTAGTTTCTGAGCACATCTGCAACTTGAAGATCAAATGACAAGTTATCGATAGCTATCGATAACTATCGATCGCGCAATTCTTTGCTCTGATTCCTGTTCAAGTTTGAATATATATTAGTATAGTAATTTTATTTTATAGGAACTGTCGTTTTAGCTTCTTTTAAACCCGGTAGTAAGAGTATAACGTATTCGCATATTATGTTGCTTTGGTTGTTATGGTCTGTCGCTTTGTTTCCTTTTTTGGGCAGAACGCTTTGTTGGCCCCGTTGCATTGGTCGAGTCTGTGTTGTCCAACCCAAACCCACGAAAGAGAGTCCCGTTGCCTCCCCTTTGTTGCCTCTCTCCCATCCTTACTCCAAATCGCTTGTTGGTTGGATACTTTTGCTCAGTTTTAGTTTATGAATGTCGCCATGTTGCTGCTGTTGTTGTTGCTGTTGTTGGTGTTGGTGTTAGTGTTGTTGGTGTTGTGGCACATTCCACTCGACAAGCGACAGGATGAAACTGTTGCCTGCATACGGCATGCATATTTCGTATTTTTAGTACAGCCATTTAACATCATCAACTTAAATATGCGTGCAAGATTTATGTACAAGTTGCCTGGTCCCCATTTTCAAAGGAGAGGGGACACCGCAAGAGAGGTGGGCGGTGTGGAGAAGCAGGCTTGGAACATTAAAAAAAAAAAAAGCAGAAAACAAAACGGAGCCCATGACCGGCAAATGGGGCTAAAATTGGCATACAAATGTGGCTAACACAAACATACATATCGAACACATGATATACAATACCAAAAAAGCTAAAGGCCAGACATGGGTTGCCAAGTGCAATAAATATGTGGCATATATGTACAATATGTCGCATGTGTCTCTGTGTGTGTTTGTCGGTGAGCGGAACTATGAACTTCAAAATATGCAGGAATCTAAAAATTATCGATAACAAATTGTGGTTAAGTATGTAAAGTGTGGTGGATATGCGATAAGCGGTTAAATAACTTATCAGGATACTCTATTAGATAATCCTCTTAGAACTTTAAGACAAACTATAAGCAATTTGTTTATTTTTTATATAAAATCAAACTATTGTGCTATCGAATTTTATATATTAAAAATAAAATGGAAAAAGTTGACATAACAAACTAAAGCCATTATACCAATGATGATAATATTTTTATATATATCTACCCACAACAAATATGTATTCAAAAAAGACCGAAACATACATTTTAATTGATAGGTATTTAATGCATGACACGCGCCTGATATTAAGTAATTTAAATTTAATTAAGCAGACGCAACAGGTGCCCCCAAAACTGGAATAGCAATAAAAAAAAGAGTAAATATAAAAGCATAAATGCGACCAAACTGACTGCAATATAGTAGTTGCAGCCGGGGCATTTGGCCAAGTGAAACGTTAAGCGTTAGACACATGCAGTTGCTGATTTTTCGCTAATTCAGAGTTGATGTTTTTGGCCAGATCTAACCAGTGCTTTACTGTAATTAGCAACGGCATTAGTCGATTTATCATAAAAATGTGGCGGTCATAAGCAAAATGTAAGCCTGGCGCCAATCAAAGCCTGGCCTTTGAATATTAGTAGTAGCCAAAGAAGAAATACTAAAACGTCAGAGCTGGCCGCATTTGTCTGCTACCAAAAGTTGTTGCAGGTGAAGATGTGTTACCCAAGCAGATTCAGTTTCCAATTCAGTTTACACATTCATTTGCGTATTCATATTTTTATATACCATATATATATATATATAGTCAGTTATAGATTCGTTGAGTCGAATACTTGTATTTGGAATTGGCGTTGCGCAAACATGAAGCCAAAAATCAATAAAGTATATTTTTGCTGCAGCTTGTGCAAGTTGGGTTTTTATTAAGTTTGTGGCAGTCACAGTTGCAAGTTGGCGTCGCAGATTTGCCTCAAATGTCATTGGCTTTGACAGCTGCATAATGATTTTATTAAATTGCGCATAAGGTTTTGAATAAGTGCGGCGGCGGCGTGAGTTTTGTCTTAGTCAACTTGTCAAATGGCTTAACTGCCAAGGCAGTTGTAAAATATAAATAGAAACAACTCACAAACACACAATTACTAGACTGCGTGAAGAATGCACTAGTCAAAGGGTGGAGTAGATGGATAATACCCTTTAAAAATGTCTTACATAAAGTGCATGGAAATGTTGAAGTTAGGTTGATGTTAACCTAAAAGATGTACAACAATTAACAAAGTACGAATAAATTAAACAAAATTCAATATTCAGTAAATATGATATACCATTTATAAAAGAAACTTAAGAAAAACAGAACTAATTTTTTTTACATAATTAATTATAATTTAACTAAAATTTAAATATATGTTTATGCTTCTTTTATTCACTCAAATATGTTTCAGTTCCTTCAATTTGTAGTAAGTAATACAATTGAAACATGGATGAAATTTACAGAAACTTCAGAATGTGCAACAGCAAACATTATATTCATACATACTTATCAGGGTTGCAACTCCTTTACAGAGTACAAAACAGTGCACAATCATCCATGTACTTAAATTTATGATTTTTGGCTAACTTTTTGAACAATTTTAAACAGCCAAAACAAATTGATGGCCATAAAAAGGCAAGTGCAACAACTCTATGAATTTTATTTGTAATCGTTAATATTTTGTCAATTCGCGTATTTATCGTTTGTAGTTAACAAAGTTTAGTGATTGCGTTTACAAAATAATTATTATTTTTGAAATGCCAGATAAATAAATTCTGTTTACAATCATAATTTAGATTGTCCGTTAAATTGGTGTTGAATGTGAGAGAGATAAATTGAAAAAAGAATTACAACGGTGCTAAAATAATATCTTCAAATTAGATCTCGTTATCTCGATGCCATATCGAATTTCAAATTGTTATTTATAACACATAAGCCAGCAGATCAAAAGATTAAAAACCAGCCAAAATTCGTTTATGTGCCTGGTAATTATCTGAAGTTTATCAACCAGATCGTTACAAGAATTGCTCACCCCTCAAACGAATTTAAATTCCCCCCCTTACTTATGAGCTATTCATTGATAAATAACTGTCATTAGATATTGAGTATGTTCCCAGGGTTTTAATGTTGCGAAACCCCCCCCAAAAAACAACAAGTTACGAGTTACATAAATAGTAGTTAGAGTAAATGCATTTAAATAAATTTGCAATAATCAGCGACCATTGGAGTTGGATATCAATGCCATATCGTACAAAAAAAAAAACCCAGCCCCCTTACCCGCGATCCAACGCCTGCGGCGGCAAAACATTTAGCAAAATGTGTGTGCGTCTGCGAACAAGGTTAGGCATTGGGAGGCGTCCCACGTCGCCGTCGGGTGGGTGGCTTATAATTAATTTGGTGCAACTTTTTGCACCGACCAACCAAAACTGGTAACCAGCTGGATATCGAGTTGCAGCCGTGCCCAAGAGCGCCTTGGGGCGCATACACTTAGCAAAAAAATATTTGTTGAAGAGTTCAAGAAAATGTTTAAGTTACAAATGCCTAGAAAATTGTTGAAATTTTATTTAAAATATATAACGCTTGTTGAAGAAAAATTACTTGATATGGGCTTAAAGGGTAGACAAGTTTTGTGTCTCCGTCACCATTGAGTATATATATTCTTGATCAGCATCAACAGGCAAGTCGATAAAGCCGTATTCGTTATTCCGTCTGTCCGTGTGAAACTTGAATTCATTTAATTTTTTCTCTCAACATTTTTTCTCTCAATGTAAACATTCAATCGTATGCAACTTGGTCAATGTGCGCATTTATCAAGACAATTGACTGATTGGCAGCTTGCATGAAATTACGCAAAGTAAAAAGGAAAAGAAATAACAAAAATAACAACAACAACAACAATGAGCACCTGTCAGCGCTAAAGCATATGATTAAGTGTCAGCTTATAACTGGCTTTGATCGATTTATTGCTGTCAATTTGACAAATCAATGCAAGACAAAATGTGTTGCACACACACACATATAATCCAATCTACAAGACTCTCGAGTTAATTGAAACGCAGATGAGCTGCAGCAATTTTGTGGCGCCTGGCTTCTAATAATAATCTTTGGTCCTGTTACCAGTTTTAACTACCGTCTGTCAACTGCCTGGCAATCAATTATTAATTTACTACACTTACACAAGCAAACAAAGTTAAATAAAAAAGAAAAAATATTTGTATACATGCTTTATAGCTTGGCGGTGATTTTGTTTTGCTGCAGTTGGCTAATGAAATCGTAAGTGCTTTTATCTCATAAATAGTTGCTAGGCCAGGCAAGCTCCTAGCTCCTAACAAAATTAATAAAAGCAACACAGCCTTCCTCTCTTTAATACTGTCTCTCTCTCCCCTCCCCATTCTCTTCCTTCATGCTCCTCTTAAGTCAAGCTTTATTGATCACTGGTTTGGCGTGCTTTAAAACTCTCTGTGCAGTCCATTTAATTACCGGTTTGCAATATTTGTGCGTTTAATAAACCAAACAGTATATTTAATATGTTTTACAATAAATTTGATTTTGGGCTATGCACTAGCTTAAAGTGTTTTTAACTTTGACATCGTACTTTAAAATTAAAAGAAAAAATACTAGAGCAAAAAGTCGTTTAAAATTTTTCTTAAAATGTTTGTGTTGTTCTTTATTCAGACCGGTCTGAATCTGATATATTAATACTTGACAAAAGCTTATTTCAATAAGTAATTTCGAACACATTTCTGAAGCCACAGTGAAGCATAGCTTAGCTAGAGTATTTATTTGTCGACCTTTCACAATTAGTTCTACTTGTCTAACTTTAATCTTTTCCCAGCTCACCGGGCGTATGCGTAACGCGTGCTTTGAGCCAACGAACGTTGAATTAAATGACTTGTTTGCCATTTGCTATATGGACGAGTTTCACTTTCGGCCTGTGGATTTGCGCCTGGTCCATTGAACAATGTGCTCGAAACTTAACCAACTGAAGCGTTTGTGAAATATTTTAACGCCATTAATCAAAGTGCCAATAGGGAATTGCTGGTCAGCAATGGCTTGTTGACTTGTTGACTGCTTGGCTTAGCTTGTTGGCTACTTGGCGGCCCGTTTGAGCCTTGACAGGCAGTTGCATTTTGGCCTCAACACACTCGTCACTCCAAACACTCCTCGCTTGGTAAGTCATTCAAGCATTCAGTCAAACAGTCAATCAGTTAGTCAGGCAAACAACTGACATGCAAAACGCAGCCAAAATGAATTATACGCACTTCAAAAGTCTCAACACATTTCATAAAAAACAACACAGCACAGCACAATAGCAACAGCAGCTGTACAATGCAACAAGACGCCCCCTCGAGGGTCAAAATAACATCAACAACATTGAGTAGCGCGGCGCCACCAATTCGCAACGAATCTTAAATGCCCTATGGCGACATTGGCTTCTTATATTGTCAATCACAATAATTCACATTTCAGTAAGTAAAATATTTATTAAAATAACAATTTCCATTGAAAAAAGTCACTTGAAAAAAATAATTTTAATAATTATTTTTTAGAGGTTTTTTGAGACAAGTTACAAAACGATATTTGGTGTATTTTACAGTTCAACAAAATTTCAAAATTACTTATAAAAAGTGTTCATGACACAAATGTTTTTACAGTTTTCAGCACAAAATTTAGTTTTAGAATATTAACTTTCGGAATGAGATATTCCCACAATTCTGCTTCGCTTGCAAGTTAACAAAAAAACAAGTTACAAATGGAGAAAAACTTTCGCCAGGTTTTTGGGGGCAAAACTCTATCAATATTTCATAAGTTTGACATTTGAGAGCTTTACGGTTTATTTGTTTTGTTTTGTTGGTTTTTTTTATTTTAGTTCAAGTTAACAACACTAAAGTTGATGTCCGTGAATTATTGAAGTTGCATGCGGCATGCGGCAAAGTGACGTGTGTCATGTGTCGTGTGGCAAATGCCAACTTAGCCAACTGGGTCAACTAATCCTGTATCGATTGTCGCCTCAAATTTATTTTTATTTATACTTTTTTTTGCTGTGGCAACATCAATCTAATTACAGTAATTAACAGTCGCAGTGTGTTAATCAGGTGTCTCTCTTTCAATCTGTTTTGTATATGAGATGAGAGAGAAGGGGCCTTGCAGCCGCCCCTGCCACGCCCTGCTGCTGTGTTGATTAGGGGCTTGTGGCTTGTGACAATTTGGTTGCAGGCTACTTGAAAATTGATTTCGTTGCTTGCGTTCAACATTTGCTGTCAGCTAAGTGGCATTTTAATTATATGAATCCAAGTGCAAGTATTGGGTACTCATACCCAAACTCATACTCATACTCATACTCAAACTCATACTCTGGGTTTTCATACTTGGCAAAACTGGCTGCCGCTGCTGCTGCTGCTGCTGCACTTAGCGCCATTCATTAAATGACTGGCCTGCATTCATTTTTGTGTTGCCCACTTATTGACTGAGTGTGATAAGTGTATGGAAAACATTTAATGGCCATGCAGGGTAGTTGACTAGCAGACAGAAATCAGGCAGACAGCAAGTCAAATACCAGCTTGCAAATATTTAACCTCTTGTCAAAATATATTTCTCGTGAGTAGCATTTATTCGCATGCTGATTAAATAGAAACTTTGTCTGACTTGTACATAAATGTTATTTATGATAAACAACTTCAACAATTTGTCAGCATAATTAAGGAAGTTGAAAATGCGAATTTTAACATAAGAATTTCTTATACGGTTTTGTTTGTTAAACTAAACAATTTTAAGCAATTTGTTAATAAAACTTTGGAAGTTAATTCAAGTACAAGAAAAAGTACAATCATGCATAAGCCAATTTATTCTCATGCAAAATTCGCATGTGAAATTAAAACATTAACACTTTCAGTGAGCGGAGGCTGGATCATATCATATCAAGGGAAGACGACATGTTTATAGTTGGCAACTAGTTGTAGTAGCAGCAGTCAGCTAGTGACACCTGAGGCCATCAAAAGATTGCCTGAAGAAGATATTAACTTAATAATTGATAATTGAAAGTAGGCAACCAAGTTCAGGCCTGCCCAGAAGGAGGAGGCGAGACATAAGGAGACAACTGTTACACTGGACAGAGTGCAGTGAGTCGACGCGTCCAAAAATGATTACATAGCCTGGGGGCATGCCTCATGTTACGCTTAGTAGTTGTTGTTGTTCTTGCTGCTGCTGTTGCAACATGGACACTGTGTGTGCACTTGCAAATGAGCTGCATTTTGAGACATTAAAGGGCACTTAGCATAATGATTTACAGCTTTAATTCACGCAATTAAATTGGAATTTTTTTTTTGCTCCATACCTTGAATAAAGTTTTGCATGTTGGAAAAGAAGAGGAAAATGAAGCAGGACAGGCTGGCAATCAACCAATGGAAATCGTTCCAGGGGCAATCATGTCGAAAAGCAACAGCAAATGTTAATAGAGATGACAAAAAGAAGGAGCACAAAAAAGGTTCTTATTTTTTTGATATTTTGTGATCTTAAACTAAAATGTTTTGCATAACAAAATATACAAAAATCTTCTATATACAAAAAAAGCTGTCTAATGAACTTACTCTTTCAAAAAACTAAACATAAAGTATATAAGATCAGACCATAAATGTATTTAAGTTCTACGAGTCTAAAACGTTTTCTAAAGAACACAAGAATAAAAGACCTATCAAAATTTAATTTCTAAAGTATTATAATTTCGAACTTTCAAATACGACTTGTTCTTATTTCTTTTAGGAATGGAAAGGACTCTTCTTTTATTTATTTAGCCAAGCTTGAAACAATGAAGTTTACTATACAAATTCTTAAAAATATTTAAATGAGTTCGTTTAACAACTACTTAAAATTATGGCTCAAGCTCAATCATAAATGTATGAGAAAAACAAATTCAAATTCAAAACTTTACATACTCACACCAAAAATAAGTCATTGCATGTTACATTTATCATAGTTCTGACAGTTGAATATGTTGCATGCGTGTTTTTCCCAAAAACCTGCAAAAATATCGTGCTCAAATGTCGTGTCGTGTTAGCAAAAAAAATAAATATAAAATGCGTTCATCCCTAGCGTATGGGTGTGTGTGTGTGTGTGTAATCAGTTTGATACAATGTTATTGACACCAAGGGGACAAGGTTTCAATTTCAGGCTAAGGCTCAGACTCAGGCTGAGTCGCAGGTCAGTTTGTAGAGTGTGTACAGCGTTGTCGTCCTTTTGTCCTTATTTTTTTTTTTGTTCACTGAATTGATTGGCACTTTGGCTGAGTGCGTCTGATTGGAGCTAAAGGGAGATGCTTCACTCAAGTGGAATGTGGCAAGGTGGTGTCAATGCGTAGGTGCAACAAAAGGCAGCAACAACAACAAAGTTTCCAGCACACGCTTTGTTAACCATAAATGGAATGAAATCTCCGTGAGTTATAGTTGACATTTTCAAGCGCCATTTCATTAGACCAAAAGAAATAAAAATACTATATATGAAGATGTTTTCCTCCTACTCCTCATTCAAATTTGCTGCATAAATCAGTTTAAAAATCAAGTGGCCATCACTTTATCAGCTTTAGCTGCGGGTCTTTTGTTCATTTTGTTTTTTTTTTCCAACTTTTATTGATTTTTTTTTTTATTCGTTACATTTACGATTTGATTTTTTGGTGGTATTCCGGTTAGCGGAAATTGATCAATTACCAGAGCACTTTGGAGTGCCGACCAGTTTTTCCCGTCGACTAGTTTGACCAACGTTCGATTTGCATAAACATATATATATGTATGTATGTATGTACTCATATACAGACTTTAATAAAAACAAAGCTCAGCTCCAATTCTGTTTTTTGTTGTTTTATTTATTTTTTTTCTTTTGAACATATTTTGGGCACACTTTTTAGCTATACAATCTACAATTTGGAGGCTTAATCTCGTCGTCGCATGAAAAATGAGCGAAACGCCTTTAGTGTCAATTTTATGTTATCGTTTGATTTATAATAATGCTGATAGACGTCGATGTTTTAATTGATTGTGCTTTGGAATAGAAACAAAAAAAAATGCTAAAGTTTCCTTTATACATACATGCATATGAATTTGTTATGGTTTGTTGCGCATTTTAAGTGGTTGTTGCTACAAAATTATTTGTGTTGCAAGTGGAATGGAATTTAAAGCGGTTGCATCACTTTCTTAAGTCATTAAATTATTTGTAAATGTTGCACAGTTTTAAGTAGACAAAAGCAATTAAAGTTTATAGCTACCTTTAAAATGGCTTAAGAATTTGGCAACAGAAATCATTAATAGTTAAAAGGCTTTGGATTTTTTATTCCCATCGCAACTCAAGGCTAACTATGGATATTTTGAAGAACAAATTTCTTCACATATTAAATTCGTATTCTTAAAGTAAAATGTCATGAAAACATGAAGTATTATATGGATAATTTTAGGACTCTTTTCATTATTTATTAATTATATAAGGAAATTAATGCAAAAAAAAATTGTTTTAAAATATTATGCTACTTAATTTTAACACTTAAAGGAATTTCGTTTAAGGCTACTTATGTTTTGTGCGCAAAAAAAATGCATTGCTGCAAAGCAAATCAAAATTCCAACACCTTCTATATATGTATGCATATATATATGTACGTATATTGTAGCTAGTCCGGGAATATGGCATTGTATAATTCCCTACGCTCAGTTTGATTCATGGGGCATTGCGGAACAAAAAAAAATAATAATGCAATAAAAAATGCCAACCACATAAAAAGGAACAACTTATAAAAAGAAGCCGAGATGAAGTCTTTAACGAAAGTCAAGTTGTAGATGGTAGGTCCATTAAGGTAGCGCATAAATAAATTGGCAGCAGCAGCAGCAGGACGACTTGCTTGGATCCATTGAAATTTCTGGCTAATAATGACAGCCATATAAAGTTATATATGTAGGTAGCAATGCCCCCTCATTGTTTGTCGCGTGATAACTTCATTTTCGTAGGAACGATCACAGCAGGAGGGGTATTCCTTGAATAGGGAAGGGGATTCCTCTACTGTCAGCTGCTCAAACTAAGCCTGATAAACTATCGATATGATTATTTGGAGTAAAGATGTGTGCCAAAACACACATATTTGAGAGAGTGGGACAACATTGAAATTCCTTAGAAAAAGTAAAAAAAAACCTGCCTACAGGATATATATGCTAGAGATATTTCGCAGCGATAGCACAAAATTTATGACTTCATTAAGGTAACAAGCTAATATGTTTTGAAAAAAAAAAATAAAAACTGGCAAACTGGCTAACTGGCAACTGGGTTGGGTGTTTGGATACGCTTTGGTTTTGGGTCATTCGCATAACGTTTAAGGAGCTTGCCTTACTTGTTGTTGTTGTTGTTGTTGTAGTCGTTGACCCATTTCAAATGGATTTTACACACAAACACACACATGCTTAAATAGTTTAGGCCACTAAACGCCTCACCTCGAACGCTGTGGCAAAAAGATTTATTAGCTTCTCTCTCTCTTATTGGCAGTCTATCTTTCCAGTCTGTCCATTCCACTTAAAAACCAAAACCAAAGCAAATGAAGTAGAGCTGAAAGTCTGCCTGCTTTAGCTGTTAAAAGGAATTCGTTCTTCTTCGACTTGCTTAAATGTAAATGGGAATATCGCACTTAAAGTGAGTTGTTAACTTGTTGCGAACCAATCAAATTACAATTAAGTGCATCTGGCAGTTGTTAACTGTTGCAATTAGTTTGTCTTATCATTCAGCATTTTTATGATAACCCATTTTAATTTAATTTACTTTTAGCAAAGCTTTAACTGTGAAAAGTCTAAATTCAATACTATTTTGATGAAAAAATTTAATTTGTTAAAATCTTAATATTAAAAAAAAAAAAAAACAATACAAATGTTGTTGATAAACATTATTCAATATTATTTTCCGTCTTTATATTTATTAATTTGTTTTTTTTTTTCTTAATAACATTAATTCTGCGTTAGCGTCCCCTAAATCATTTTGGACGCAACAGGAGATTTAACCGTTTGCCGTTGGAGTTGTATGTATGTACAAAAAAAGCACAAAAAAGAAAGAAAAAAAACAGAAAAGGAAAACAAACAATAAAAAATAAATTGGTAAAGCCACTTAAAACTGTCAACTTAGTATTGATTAACGAGCTTATAGCATGTTTATTTTGCAATCTTTTTATTTTTTGGGAGCATATAATTCTCAATGCTTTTCCTGTGATATTTGTGTTGTTGTTAGGTGTTGCTACTACCAATCACACCAAAGTACAAAACTGACAACAAGTCTTTTTTATGGTCGTTGCCTTAGCGTCTAGGCCGCGGCACGCTGCGGACGCTGTCAAAGTCCCATTAAAGCCGTGCAGCTTTGCTGTATGTTATGTTTTTTAATAGCAAAACGGGCGCTTTGTGCGCATTTAGTGATTTAATATTATTTTGCTGTAATAAAATCTTTTAAGCTTAGTTTCACTTAAAGGCTGTGCGCGCAATGTGATAAGATTTTGCAAAAGGGGCATAAAATGGTATCGTTGTTCGTTTTTTTATTTTTAGTTTCAAAAGCTTTTCAAACGTTTTCTTGACGCGCCACCGCAGTGGCGGCCTCTAGCGGCTAGACGCTGTAGTAACATTAACAGCAATGTGGATCATAGGCTGTGGATTTAAATTTACACTTATTTTATCGATTAGAATGTAACGCAATATAGAATAATTTGCAGATTTTTTTATATTTTATAAACTGTCTTAATGCGTTTGTAAGGAAATTGTAATTTTTCAAAATAAGTCTGGTCGTATTTAAGTTTGGCGCAAAAACTAGTTCCACAACACAGACCACAACCGATATCGACTTACCACCACATTTTATTATTTATATTTGCAACGCAAACAAAACACGCTTTAGTTCAATTCAATTAATTTAAATACGAATTATTTTAAAATGGCTGTGCTACCACCAGATCCCGTTTTCAGTTTACGTTGCCCCGACATGGGCGCAGTTAATTCATTATGTTTCCACGAAAGTGAACGTCTACTGGCGGGCACCATCAAAGGCAAAGTATTTCTTTGGGATCTACAGGTGAGCCAAACAACAACAACAAAACAGCAACAATGAAACCAAACCAACAAAAAAATAAAATAACAAATTTTCACAGACAAATCGTTCGGCACTGCACTTTGAGGTGGGCAGTGAGCCAATAACGAATCTTCATCATACAACAGAACATCTGATAACGCAGGAGAAAGGCGGAACTATAACAATGTTCTCGATAAGCAATTGTAGCTATGTGAAGGAGCGCAGCATTCCAGGCAATCATTTAGGCTACTGCCGCACTGCGCTACACATAAATCCAAACAATACAAATGAACAGCTATTGTTCTATCCGTGCGAGGAAACGGCTATTGGTGTGCTGCATGTCACAGATCCGGCAGCACCAACACAAATGCTGCTTCCGGATGATCCACAGCTGCCAAAATTGGGTAGCGTCACCTGCTTTAAGCCTTTCGAGTGCGCCTCCCAACTGTTTCTGCTTGCCGGCTACGAGTCGGGACACTTTCTTACCTGGGATCTCAGCTCGGGCTGTATGATTGATATTATGGAACTGGCACCGGAAGCTTTAACAGTTGACTATGATTCCATAACGAATCGCGGCATTGTTGGCGGCGCCTGTAAGAAACTTCCTAACTATTGCTCAACAATTAAATATATCAGGTTTTTCTATTCATTAACAGCTGACAAACTGACATCCTTTAGCTATCAGCGGCAATCGATGCAGATGCAGCGTGGCTCGGAACTGTGCATCAAGAATCCTGGAGTGAATTGTGTACGCATACGCTCAGATCAGAAGGTCTTTGCCAGCGCCGGCTGGGACGGACGCATACGCATCTTCTCGTGGAAGAGTTTGAGACCGCTGGCAGTACTTACACAGCACAAGCAAGGCGGTGTCATGGATCTCGTTTACTCCCCACAACCAGTGTCCATGTGGCGTGCACCAATTATGGCAGCAGCTGGCATGGATGCACAGATCTCGCTCTGGGACTTGTACAACTAAACGAAGAACCATCATAGCAATTAAGTGTTACAAAATGATTTACTCTTCCTATTTGTTTTTGCTGCCCCTGGGCTGACTGACAATTCTAAAGTTTTTGAATAAGTTCTGTAATTAAGTAAATATGTATGTATGTACTGTGCATAGAAAATCCATGCAGCTGCATTCTGAATTATATAAAAAGTCTTGATAATACTTCATTCACTTCATTTCACACTTTCATTTGTTCAGATTTAATAGTGTCGGTAATAGTAAGTATTAATTAATGAATATGTTGTTTTTTTTTTTTTTTTAACAGTACAGCAAGAAGTGTATAAAAATACATGTATTTGTGTTTTTAGGCATATTCTCTATAAATATATATATGTATGTATATATGGATTAGTTAAAATAGTTATTGACTCAACTCGTGCAAGATTTGTGATAGGACGCCACTGGCTTCAACATTGCTAAATGCCACATTGGCCAAATGTGGCTCATAGCGCTTTAGGCCACGTTTGGCAGTTGATGTGTTGTTGACCAGATTACGTAAAATTAGCGCTGCCGTTAAGCGTATGCTCTTCGTCACTGGCCCCTCATTCTCATCCAGCATCTCCTTGGAATTGAGAAAATCAGCCGAATGACGTTTAATTGCTTGCAATGCTGAAGTGCCAACAGCGGGGGATGTTGTTGTAGAGGCATTTCCTGCTGCTGCTGCTGCTGCCGGAGCACTAGCTGTGCCTGCATTGCGTACAATTGTGACCGTAGGCTGCGTTGGTGCCACATTGTGAATGCCCGTTGCAAGGCGCCGTTGCACACTTGCACGCAAATCATCTAACGCCAGATGACGATCAACCAGATGGGTCATTAGGGAATAACGTTTGCGTGCAATATTATCACACAGACTCGGTCCACTCCCCCACTGACAATAGATCTCAGCACCCTGATCCAAATGATCCGGACAATGAACATTGCAAACGTGATGTTGCAACTCGTTAAGTGATTTAAATTTGCGGCGCGGACAATTGCGCCAATCGCATATAAACAACCAGTTCACATCCACAGGCACAGCGGCAACAACTGGTGTGGGTGATGCACTGGTATTCACAGCGCTCGCAATGCTGCTGCTGCTACTGGTTGTTGCTGTTGTTGATATAACTGTTGCTGCCGGTATTGTGGCAACTGCTGCTGTTATAGTTTGATCTGTGGTCTTTGTTGTTTCAGCTACCGTTGTTACTTTCAATGACGGCATTTGCACTGTTTGCTGCACAACGGCTGATGGTGGTGGCATTGGTTTTTTGGCTATTGATGCTGTGGCAGCAACTTTATTCTTGATTGCCTCTGTCAGCTGTAAGTGAAAAGATATTGTGTTTATATTAAGGAATTTTCTTGAGTATAAAAAGCACTTACCACCGTTGGCATGGTAATCTTTTGCTGTATTATCGATGGATGATGTTGCTGCTGTTGCTGTTGCTGCTGTTGCTGCTGTTGTTGTTCTAGCACAGTGCGTATATGTTGCTGTTGTTGCAGTGTAGCGCCAAGAACTGTTGTATTTACTCCTCCCACAGCTTGTGGCTGCTGTTGTTGCTGCTGTGCCGTTGGTTGTGTCGTTATTATTGTCTGCGAATTGAGTTGACTTTGTTGCAATGGTGCTGCTGTTGCTGGCGTTTGTGTAATGAGTGTTGTCTCCTTAATGTTACCAAGCAGCAGTTGTTGTTTGTTTTGGTTTGAATTTGGACCAGAGATGATGTGCTGCTGTATGATGGATTGATGTTGTTGCAGTTGTGGTATGGGCGCAGTTTTAGCAGACACACGATGTAGTTGCTGCTGTTGCAGCTGTGTTTGTGCGGGTTGTGGTTGATGCAGCTTAATGGTTGCCGGTATTTGATTGAGTTGGGAGAGCAACGATGGCGACATTTGTCCCGCACCCAATGCAGCTGGCACCGTACGTTGTGGGTTAAGAAAGATTTGTTGTGGTTGCTGCTGTTGTGCGGGCGCTGTTGTTGTCGTTACCAGCACCTGTTGCCCTTGCGCCGTTGTCATAATAACCTTTTGTGTGCCAGGCACATTTGATGTACTCACACCCGGTGGCTGTTGCAATATTATAATGGTTTTTGTCTGCTGCTGCGGTGATTGGGTGACTAACAAAGTTGGGGTTGAAGATGTTTGGGGTGGCGCTGCCACAGCTGATGTTGTTTGTTGTGCCACCAGATACGTTTGTCCCTGCTGATTGGTGGCCAGCACATATTGTGTTTGTGTAGGTTGTTGTTGTTGCTGCTGCAACTGTTGATCCGTTTTCTGTTGCAATATAACTGGCACCGTTTGCAGTCCTTGATCTGTTTTTATTGTTGCCGTTGTGGCCAGTTTTAGTTGAGGTGGTGGTGCAGGCGAACCACCAGCTGGAAAGATTAACTGACGTTGGGCCGGCTGCACTTTGGCTGGTATAAGCTGCATTTGTTGTTGTTGTTGAAGCTGCTGTTGTTGCTGGGATTGCTGTTGTTGCTGGGATTGCTGCTGTTGCTGTTGTTGCTCCTGACTGGAGGCTGCTAATGGCGGCACATCATCCATATCCTCATCTTCGAGTATGGAGGCCGCGAGATCCGCATAAAGATTGGCGGCATTCTTTGATGGTGTCACCTGGGTCTCCTCCTTGGCGGCGGGTGGAGCTATGTCCAATGCCAATCGCTTGTTTTGCTCCTCATCAATGGTTAGCTTGCGCTTTGAGGCACTTTGGATTATTACGGTGCGTCCTTGCGCATCCTTGGCGAGCACATTGGAGCCGCTCAAGGGAGCTAAGGGTGGCGGCGCCGAATCTGTCATTGGTTTCTTCTCCAGCGCCAATTGTGGATGCAGTGGCTTTATGGTCGTTTGACCCACCTTGACGGGAGTGTGCGACATCAGTGGATTATTGACAAAGGCACTGATTGCCGTTGAGGTTACTTTAATGGGTTGACCCGTTGTGGAGGAGCCGGTTACCGAGGATGTGGTGGGCACCAGAGCAGGTGGTTGGGCCTGCGCCTTTTGTTTCAACTGACGTTCGTTGACTTTATTGGCCAGCAGACTTTTAATCAGCGATGAGCTGGGCGTTGCCGTTGTAACTTGAGTAACTTCGTCCGATGCTGTTTCAATAGCAGCTGGCTCAAGTTTAGATTCCTTTTTAAGTGCAGCTGTTTGCTTTTGTTGTTGCTGCTGCATGGGCAGCGGCTGTGCACGCACCCTTTATGCCTACATAATGTGTGCCGGGCAGCTCTGTGCCATCCACTTGACGCACTATGGCTGGACCCACGCTGGGATTGAAGATGAGCCGCACAAGACGTGGAAATTGCAGGCGATTAACTACTGAATGTTTGCCCGCCTTCTGGCAATGAGATAGATAAATGGTGTATAGTTCCTGTTGCTCCACACGATGCTCGTGGCCCTGACCGGCACGCTCATAGGTGGCTCCCAGCCAGGCCAAGGCATACGTCTCATCGTCGTGGGTGAAACTCTGTAGAGCCGAAGGCGCAACGGGCAATATAACTGCTGGAGATGGAGCGGTCGTTGACATTGGAGGCAGCTGCACTTGCGGCAAACTGGGCATTGGAGGCAGCTGCACCTGTGGCAAACTGGGCATCGGCATAGGTAGAGTGGGTTGCGCCATAGGCACAGGAGCCGGAGACGGAGCAGGCGTTGGCACTGGTGGAGGAGCGGATAAGGAAACAGGCTCCACTTGCGGCTGCAACACCTGCACCTGTGTTGGTGTCGGCGGCGGGGGCACTGTTGCAACTATTGTCGGCTGTTGTTTAACATTGGAAAGCTGCGTCATTTGTGTGCCCTGTAGATTCTGTTGCAGTGTAGACAACATATTGCCCGGCACAACCTCCACAACGCGCATTAAAATGCAGCCAGCGGCGCCATAAGATTGCGCCTCCACCGTTAGAAGAGAGACCAGCTGATCGAGCAATCCGCGCACTTGCATCAGCATGGAGCAGGGACGTGCACCCAATGAGCTCAGCGCATAAATAGCCTCCAGCGTAAAGATCAGCAGCATAACGTCCGTTAAAGAGAGCAGCAACATAACGCGCTGATAGAAATCCAAGCCAAGACAACGATTAATATGATTGGCATTTCCCTCCCGACCGCACAGCTTGTATAATATCTCCAGGCAGCTGATGATCACGGCGCGATCATTGGACTCAACGCCCTCGCACAGTGTGGCCAGCAGATTGCGTGACAGTTCATCTGTGGCAGGATCTAACAGCTCAAACTGTTGCGCCAGATTGCCAGCTGTTTCCAATGCCTGAATATGAATGTTGCCTGAAAGGAAATGGGACATAAGATACATAGTTCAATTCTAGTTTCTTAAACTTACTCCAGCGAACATTGGCGCCCATGACCAGATAGCGCCAGAGCGTGCGATTTGAGGCGAGCAGCGTTACATTGTCCTGATGGAAACTCAAGCTGCGCACCAACTGGACAATTTGTAGGACACGCTGACCGATGCGTTCGTCGGTGCCATGACTGCGACGTAGATTCAAAAAGTCCAGCTCGAAATCAAGTTCATCGGACTGAAAAAAAGCATCATCATCGCAGCTCTCCTTGTTGATAAGGCCATTGTCTAGCCAGGCTTGTTCATCCGTATAAAGGTCCAAGATTTGTGGCTTATCGTAGAGCAAATCCCGCCAGAAATTAAGCTTTGAGTGTTTTCGCACCTGCAGCCCGGAATTATTGTGACCATGCTGGAATAGTTGGCGCATTGTGTAATCGGCATAGACGCCAAGATGTGCCAGGAGCACATCCAGCAGCTTGGGGCACTCGGTGAGCTGTAATGTGGGACGCGGCTCATTCGCCATCAGGGTGCACACATTAATGGCAAAGTCCTGCTCGTTGGGCAACGGTGAGATTAGGGACAGCAGCAACTTCTCATAGCTGCTATGCTTGTGCAGCTGTGTGGACATTTTATGCTGCCGCCGGCGTTCTGCATTCACTATATGCTGACGCTGATTATATGACATGGGCACAGCGGTTAGAGTGGAATGCGCTGATGCAAAAATTCCGCCCATGCCACTGACATTTAAGCCGCTTCCAATAAGGCTGCCGCCTGCGCCCACTACAGCACGTGAGCGCGAGCGACTGGCACTTGCTCCCAAATCCGCACACTCAATGGCCGCTTCCAAGGCCTCCAATTTATCCGGATCCTCTCCCAGATAGTTTAGACGCTCATATTTGTCAAGATAGCGTCGATAGATATGCTTGATGCCAGCGGTTCCGTTGACACAGCGTTCCCGCAGCGTGTCCAGTGCACTGTACACCTCATCCCACTCATCACGCATGTTGACCTTGCCGAAGCCACCACGATCAGTGACCTCCTTGTACAATCTATACAAATCCACATGTTGTCCATTTATCTTGGCTGCCTGTGTAAGCGGTGTGCTGTAAAAAATCGAAGCAAACATCTTAAAATCGAACATTCATGTTGTTGGAATTTCAATTCAACAACTTACCCGCGACGCTCGTGAAACTGATGCAAATCACGCCAAAATTGCTCTGGCGGATTGGGCTCCTTGCTATCTGTAGCGTCCTCAATTGTTGACTTTTGGGGCGTGCCAAAAATCAATTGCTGTTGCACTTGTGTATTCCTCGCGCGCAATGGAGTCGCAGCAGCGACATGTTTTGCCGGCGTTAACTCATTTTGTAGTGCGGCGTTGTTGTTGTTGGCGACGACGGCCGGAGATGCTGCTGGCAGAGACTGCAGCAGCACGCGTACGTTATCAATCGATGTCATTCTGTACGTATATATATTTAAAGGCCACGCGAATTGAACATTCTATAAATTAAATACCGCGCGTACACAATGACAAACAGTAGTTAAAACGAAAAAAACTCAACAATAAATATAACTACAGCGCGAATACGACGCGCTTCCACTTTCAGGGTTGTATATTAATACGAAGAAACATCGATACATTGTATGATATCGACCCTAACTACTAATCGATACATCGTATACGTTATTTTTAAGCGGCAAATTAGAAGACATTAAAGTATATTTATTGCATTTAATGAAAATAGCAAAGCCGGAAACTTTTATTAAATTAATTTTTTTTGTTTGTTTGACTAATTGGTCTAATTAGCATTTGCACAGACTGAAGCGTTCGGGTTTTTTGCCAATTCCACCACCAAATGCCATCCCACTTATCCAATTCCCTTTCATAATAATGTCCATTTAAATTCCTTCAATAAATAAAAATCGTTTAGCTTCTATCAACATTGATTCCTATTTATACTTACGATCTTGCGCACTGATTATACCACCATCCAGCTTGCCGCTCTATTGAACAATTATCAAAATCACGCTTGTCGTTATCTCGATCAAATGTGGTGAATTTCATGTTTCGATTCATCTTTAAAGCATCGCCAGCATCACCAGCGTATTCACCCAACTCTTGAAGTTCGTATGCTTCATCTTCGCTGCCTATACTAAAATTATTATAGTGAGCATAACGAACTTCGTTATCAAAGTTCTTCAGATAAACAAACAGCTCGTGTGGCTGTGAACTTGTCATGCGATAGAGTTTCTCCAAGCCAATAAAAAAGTTTCCAAGAAGGTCTCCAAAGCCTTCACGATATTCCTCCCAGCTGCGGTTAAAGTCTACAGTATTATCTACACGTCGCTGAATAACGGTCCAACCGGGACCAGCAATGGTTCCGTCGCAAGGCACATGAAAAGGGTCTATGCCCGGAACTTGAATTTCCCAAATATCTGTTGAGTTTTCAATTTTTGAGCAGCTATTTTCAAAAACTTTAAACCTCATTTCTTGTCTTACAAGAGCCTCTGGGCTTAATGTTAAATTTGGTTTGCAGTTTTCCATAAAATACGCATCGATTTGTAATCTTGTTTCTAGCGTTCTGATTTGTTCGTTCTTCTTTTCGATGGTGATCCTGTAATCTTCGATTTGTTTTAACATATGCTCAAGCTGTTTGTTTTCTGTCATGTTTTCTAACTTGGTTTTTATTGAGACAATATCCTCGTAAAGTTTATCTTGTTTAATTAGCTGTGCTTCCTTTTCTTGAATTGTTTTCTCGTACATTGTTTCTTTTAGTTTGAAAACTGCCAACTGACTTTGTAGAACTGACATTTGCATATTCCTTTTTTCACAGGCTTCAATTTTGCTGTTCGTATTCACTGTGTTCCATAGAAATATCTTTAAACAGAACGGTGCACATGCCTTTTCCTAAAATATCGAATTTTCAATACACATTCTTTATATTATATAGCTTTATTTACTTGATCATCCACAAGCTCTTCAATTGGATTTGATGAAACATTTAAAAAGAAACACAAAGTGGTTAAAATCACTGAAAAATACAAATAAAAATACATTATGCACTTGAAATTGCTTTCAATTATTGGCAGTCACGTTTTAAGCAAATCAGAACACAAACTAATAGCATAATTTCATGTTACATTTAATGTGAGCAAAAATCTTAAACGCTGATATCCCTTATCAGTACAGGGTTGTAAGTTGTGTCAAATTTTAATTGATTACATATCGTTATGGCTGATATGATGGTTGAATTTGTTGTGGTTTTCCAAATTACATATTAATTTAGTTAGGATAGGGGCATTTAAACGTATGCGTTTTAATAGCACGTAATCAAAACATTTTTTTATTTTTATACAACAGTGCAGTGAATATCGTGCAAAAAACATCGATCATCGATGACATATTTATCGAAAATCGTAACACATGTGGGCTCGTCAAGTTAAATAACATTTGTACTTCAGTTTTTGTTTTGATAGATACAAAATTTATTCTATTCTGTGAAGAAAACACATTTAAACGAAAAATTGCTATAATACAAAGTCAACAAAATGTCAATTCGTGCATTTGGTGTGCTCCTCAAAGCCCGTCAATTGAGCCGCTTGTGCCGGCAAGCGAATCGGTCCGCCAGCTGGGCGCTGAGCACTCAACAATTTCATCAGCTGCCGACGACAGGTAAGAATTGAGTTGAATAACTTTAACTTCATAACATATAGTTATTGCATTTGCAGCATTGCCCCAACGTCGCTTTGCGACTGAAGCTAAGCCAACACCGGCGGTTGACAAGCATGAATTTCAGGCAGAGACAAGGCAACTGCTGGATATTGTTGCACGCTCCTTGTACTCAGATCATGAGGTATTTGTGCGTGAGCTTATTTCGAATGCTAGCGACGCCTTGGAAAAGTTTCGCTACACAGCTCTTAGCACGGCAGAAGCACAATTGGCTGCCAAAGATCGTCCACTGGAGATAAGGATTAAAACCGATAAGCCGCAGATGCAGCTCATCATTGAGGATACAGGCATTGGAATGACTCGCGAGGAACTTGTGAGCAATCTCGGTACCATTGCCCGCAGCGGTTCCAAACAGTTTCTGGAGGAGCTCAAGCAGAACCAAACATCGGCACAGGCCACCTCCAATATAATTGGTCAATTCGGAGTAGGATTCTATTCCTCGTTTATAGTTGCACAGCGAGTTGAGGTCTTTACACGTGCCTCGACACCCAATGCGCCTGGTTTGCGCTGGTCAACAGATGGCAGCGGTTCCTATGAGATCCAGGAAGTGCCAAATGTGGAGCATGGCACCAAGATTGTGCTGCATTTGAAGACCGATTGTCGCGAATATGCGGATGAGGATCGCATTCGGGCAGTCATCAAGAAATATAGCAATTTCGTTGGCGCACCAATATTGCTCAATGGCAAGCAGGCGAATGAGATTAAGCCACTATGGCTAATGGATCCCCAGAGCATAACCCAAGAGCAGCATAACGATTTCTATCGCTTCATCAGCAACAGCTTTGATGCGCCACGCTTTACGCTGCACTACAACGCTGATGTCCCATTGAGCATACATGCTCTGCTCTACTTTCCCGAGGGTAAACCTGGACTCTTTGATATGTCGCGTGATAGCAGCACTGGAGTCGCCCTATACACCCGCAAGGTGCTGATTCAGTCAAAGACGGAGAATTTGCTGCCCAAGTGGTTGAGATTTATTAAGGGTGTTGTTGACTCTGAGGATATACCCTTGAATCTGAGTCGCGAGTTGCTCCAGAACAATAACTTAATACGCAAACTCTCGAGTGTGATTACGAGTCGTGCCATCAAGTTCCTCCAGGAGCGTGCCAAGAAACAGCCCGAGGAGTATGCGGCGTTCTATCGTGATTATGGTCTATTCCTGAAGGAGGGCATCGTTACATCCACAGATAGTGCAGAAAAAGAAGAGATCTCCAAGCTGTTGCGCTTTGAGTCTTCAAAATCGGAAACTGAACGCATCTCCCTGGAAGACTACTACACATCGGTTAGTGTGGATCAAAAGGATATATACTATTTGGCTGCACCGAATCGTGTGCTCGCCGAATCCTCCCCTTATTACGAGAGCCTCAAGAAGCGCAATGAACTGGTTCTCTTCTGCTATGAACCCTACGATGAGCTTGTTCTTATGCAGCTGGGTCAGTTCAAGAACAAGAAACTTGTTTCGGTTGAAAAGGAGATGCGCAATCAGTCACAGGATCCAGCTGGTTCGCAGGACTTTGGCGAGGGAAGCTTGTTGGGTACCGAACTGGATAGCCTAATACCTTGGCTGCAGGATCAGCTAAAGGGTCAAGTAGCCAAAGTTAAGGCTACCTCCCGCCTGGACACGCATCCCTGCGTAGTAACCGTTGAGGAAATGGCCGCTGCCCGGCACTTTATTCGTACCCAAAGCCATCAGCTGCCTGAAGAGAATCGTTTTGCGCTACTGCAACCTGAGCTGGAAATCAATCCAAAGTAAGTGAAAACTTATATATATATATACAAACATGAAAGTTTTAATAATTCATGCAAATAATTTTCTTACAGACATCCCATCATTAAGAAGCTCAATTCCCTGCGTGTGAATGAACCAGAATTGGCCTTGCTTATTACCAAGCAGCTGTTTGCCAATGCCATGGTTGGTGCTGGTCTTGCAGAGGATCCACGCATGTTGCTTACGAATATGAACACGCTGTTATCAAAAGCTCTAGAGAAATACTAACCTTACCCAACCAAATTTTAAATAAACAAAAATAATTATAATACAAAAAATACCAACAAAAATACAAAGCTCAAAATAGGTTTAGCCCTAAAAAAAAATACTAAAAAAAATATAAAACGGCGCTGATCCAGTGCTGTAAGACGCGGGCAAGCATACATATCGATACAAATTCAATAAGCAGCACTGCTGAAAATCCGCCCCCGTGACTAAAGTTTATAAAAGAAAACGAAAACGCACCGTAGGAGTTCAGTGCCGTATAAAAAACCAGAGCGTGCTTTAGTCGCCCAGCAGCAGCAGCCAGCAATAAACCCGAAAGGCCAGCCACAGAAGCGAGTTGCTTTTAATTAGATTTCTAATCACGTGAGTGAAAAAATACACACTCAAGTCATATGAGGCGAAAACGTAAAAGAATTTACAACGTTAACTTACAACAACAATGCTGCTACACGAATTACAAACAAATTAATAAAACAGTAATACCACGGGCAAAATTTCTACTAAAAATTGGTATTTTCTGCCACGACATACACACACACACTGTTGCAAGCACAATGGCAATGAGCGGATACTGTACGTGTGTGAGAGAGTGTGCACGATTTGAGCGTTAAAATTGCTGCAAATTCGACTCAACAGTAAAGGAATTATGCCAGAGCTAGAAAAAAAACGCGCAAATTGTGTTCGAAAACGAAGTTTTAAATAACTCATGTGAGTGTCCATGTGACTTTTGGTGTGTTTGTGTGTATTTTTCCAGTGCATTGTCATTGCCAATTGGACTTTTTTTTGTGAGTTCATTCCGTCATGCGCTCAAACACACACACATAGGCACATGACTTGCATACTCACACAAATACATACACAAGGGCTCTCAGTACCGCTCTCATATACTCAAGATAAAATTCAATAATTGTGTGAGGCGAGCGGCGAGTGTATTTTGCTCTCGGTCTCTCGCAACGCTCTCACTCACAAATCGTACGTCGTCGTAGCAGCATTGTGGTTCGAAAAGCAGCGCAAGAAAATTTTTGTACATACATATATACACATATATTGTATATGTATTAAAAATACTTTGTTTCCAACTTGCAAGGCAAATCAAAACGCGCCGATATAACATACAAATAATCAAAGTGCAATAAACGAATAAAGCAAAACCAAAAATACGAATTCAATTTTCGATTTTCATTTTATAGCCTAAACACACACAAAAAAAACAAAGCAAAATGTCTTCAGATGCGAGCAACGACAACCCCATCTATGGCCCCTTCTTCGGTGTTATGGGCGCTGCGTCCGCCATTATCTTCTCAGGTGAGTTCTTTTCTATGCATATACATATAACCAACAAAAAGCAAACTCCACACAAAGCTCGTACAATAAAAGGACACGCAGCGCTGCATGCGTAGAAAAATCGAACATTTTGTGGCGTAAATGCTAGAAAGAAGAAGCACATCTAGACTCAAGACAGCAAGGCAAAAAAAATGTATTAAGCACATTTGTAGGTGACAGGCGGCGGCAAGTGTACAAAAATTCAATACACGCATAGTCAGACAAACATACACACACATATGTGTGCACGTAATCGTGCATGTGTTTGTGTTTGAGTTTATTTGAAATGCGCGTGACCAGTAAAAATAATGTTCATGTTTTGGTCAGAATAGTTAATAACATAGAAAAATATTCACTTTAAATGTGAATAGAGATTTTGCGCAAATAATTGCTTATATTTCAAAAAGAAAATGGCATCGAAATTAGAAATTTGCTCCCTTTTTTCAACATGCTAAAAACGGCATTATTCATACACACACAGGAGCAGCAGTGAGCGGCAGATAAAATGCAAGAGCGAGAGAGAGTTGCGCACGCTCTCGTGTCAGCCATTGTCATTGTACTCTTACTATATGTGTAAGTGAGAGCAGAGTTACTTTTTTTTTTTTTGTGAAGTTTATTACGAAAAGTTCGCTTTCCTTTTCACACAGTCACAAGACCAACATTTTTGGTGTTGCCGTACTTAAGTATTTTTTCTTAGTTTTTTTTTTTGATGAGTGTAAAGTAGACGGATTGCATGCTTGGGGCTTCAAAATGCAATAACTGTTTAGACTTCCTGTAAATACTTGATAAGTGTGTAACTATGACACACCAAATAAATTTTTTTCTATCACGTGCCTTTCTTTTTTGAGTATAAATAAATTAGTTTAGAAAAAACAAAAATAGCTGACTAATGAATAAAAAAACACCTATTATCTGACCACAAGAAATGTCTACAAACAAATGATTGAGCGCAATTCGTATTTTTTTCGATCACAATGGTAATCACAATAATAATAATCGTAATCACATGCCACTTTTCTTTTACCTCGTTCTATTATATGATCAATCACATTCAAGACCAAAACACACGGCATCACATGCCTGGGTCTCTTTTCACACATAAAGCTTATCTTTCATTTTATACTTACCTGTGCTGATAAGTGGCACTGGCTTATTTACCAATAGCTCGAGCTTGATAAGATAAGAATTGTAAGGCAAAGATAGAAAAAGAATAAAAAAAAACACCAAGAATTAAAAAGTAGCACGCGCTGTTCAATGCCAAATGCTTTTACAGAAGAGTATTATTTATGCATACAAAGGGCTTATACATTTAAAAATCCGTTTTTTTTTTTTGATTCATTAAAAACACACAAATTAATGACATAATTATTATGTCATGCATCAAATTCAGTCTTGTGATTTCCCACTTCTAGCAACTCAAAGTTTGCTCGGTTTTAATATTTACTTTGCTTATTAGCGTAGAGGGCAGTATCAACATATATTGTGTAGATAACGTGCGGACGTCTTCCTGACATGGCAACAATGATATCGCACCGCCTTATGTAATTAAAGTCAAAAAATTAACGTATTCATTTTAAGCCGCTTCCGAAGAACAATCTTGTGTCAGCATCAGCATGTAACGGGATGCGATATCTGGCAACGCTAAAGTAGCGCCGCTCACACGATCATATGAGAGAGATTGAGTGGGAACGAGAGTCAGTCACTGAAGCTTCTGACTCGTTTCCATTGCAATTCACTGACACTGCTTAATAAAATTGCTGTGACTGAATGTGATTCATTGGCTTTCAATATCACCATGCATACATTGGGCGTTTGCTTTCAGTTTTTATCAGTGTCCACTGTTTCTGTGCTTTTTATGAATAATTTCAGAAATCCTTCACACGTACACAAGACGCCTGACGTATGTGTACACATAGACACACTTACATCTACATTACAGCTTACACCCACAATTTGCTTGTTGCCTGCGCAAACTCAGTTTCAAAATAGTAGTAGATACATTAACACATAAATTTATAGTAAAGTGTACATACCCATGAATGTACATATGCATGTATGTTAATTATGTAAAAGGTTGTATGCTAGATGTCACGTGCTGGATCTTATGTTTATTTTTCACTGCCTTTTAAGACTTGCGAAAAAATTCCATGGGCAGCAGCTGCTTGAGCATTTGAGCTCAGTAACGACCCTGTTTTTATCTGAGTAAGCGAGAGAGAGAGAGCCAGCACAAAACGTGGCAGAAATGAATGTGTTTGTTTAACTTTTATCTGCTGCTGCATTATATTTAATTAACAGTAATTACTAATTGATATAAATATGCTTATCTACTTAAATGCATGTGCGTAACATTAACGTTATGCGCACACATCCTGTCCGTGCAAATTATCTAATCAAACAAAGCACTTGCTGAACTTGTTATCACAAAAGTTTGCAATCTGTATGTCTTACATATGTGTGTAGGTAAAGAAACAACTAGCTAAAAGCCGAAATGTCTCAAACAATTAAGATACTGAAAAACAATTAACAATTCAATTTGTATTTTGCTTGTTATTTTCGATTATATATTTGTGTTTGTGCATTCCAATGCCTTTGACTTTTTCACTTGTATCAAACAGCAACAACAACAACAAGAGACAAACAGCATCGACATCGAGCATCGCTGATCTCTCATATTGAGCAATATTTGATAAGCTGCTTGAGCTTCATTCGCGCTCTCACTCTTTTACTCAAAGATTGTCTTTTCATTCTTCTTCTATACGCGCACTCAACTGCGACGCTTCAGTTTGTTGCTGTGCACTCACACAAATATATTGCGTATATTGTGCAAACATAAGTACATAAGTACATATATATTTTTATTCATCTCGCTTGCTGCTGCTACTACTTTCGCATATTCCTCACATTTATATTTATCTAAAAATGTGCTGGGTGCTTCTTGTTTGTTTTTGTTCCTATGCTCGACTCGCTTCCTCTTCTAGCTAGCGGTTTGCCTATTGTGTATTTAGCTGCGAGCGCCCACGCAAATGTCTGCCATGCGTCTGTCGCTTGAAGAGTAGTTATAAACCATTATTTTATAGATATTTGCACATTTAAATGCAAAGCGCCATCTTTACCAAAGTCAATTGACGACTGGTAATATATTAAAAGTTATTGTCTGTATGTGTGTACACACTGGCAACGGTCCTTAACAGTGTGTGTCCAAAATAAACAGTCAGCTGTTAATATTAAGTAATCTTTTGCGTCAAGCACTAGCACATAAAAACTGTAATGTATTTCTTAACTAATTTTATTACTATGACAGTTTGATGGCGCTAATAAAAATCACACCTGTTTTATAGTTATTTAGCAATTATTTGTGGAATAAAAACATGGAATAACCTGTTAACCTGTTAAGAACTTAGCCCTTCGATCGAATCAAAAATTGCTTGCTCTATCGAAAAATTCTCACAACTCATTTAAAATTTTTTTTCCAATGAATCTTTCTCTGATTAATTGCAAATACATGAAAATATGTCAGTCACTGTTTGTTGTTGGATTATTTTATGCAAACACATACATAAATATAAACATTTGTAGATATGTATATGAATACGTATTCAATGAGGGTGTTCGGAAATCCCCCGAAACCGATGACCATTTCAATTTTATTTTTATTAGATAAACATAAACGCACGACGACACATTTTTTATGTATTCTCTGTTTGTTCAGAACGAAGAACAAGAAATAATAATATCAAGTATATACCGGTTTGGATGACGCTTTTGTGTGTAGCTATGACGTACGTAAAATATATGTACATATATTTTGCAGTTTTTTGGAAATGTTAATTAACCAAAGCCAAATAAAAAACGTACAGATTTTAGTTCCAAAATCATTTATTTTTAAATGTATTTTAAGCGAGGAGCCCTTCATACAATTTGCACCCATAGAATATCAATGTGACAGGAAAATACAGTTAATTAGCATTATAAAAAAAAAATCACATGACAGCGCCAATTAACGTAGTCAGCGACTGTAGTAGTTCTCTCTCTCTCTCTCTCTCTACCGCTCTACCACTCAATCACTCTCAGCTGTCACGGCATTAACGTTAACTCTGAATCACACAGATGTGCTACCAGTATATTTTGAACATGTGTGTGTGTTTAAATTCGATTTATTAGCAGCGCTCCACTCAAAAAACATACAATAACACATACTATATATCAAATACCATTGACCGTCATATGAAACTGGTTTTATATTTCAATATACATATATATTCAATGCGCGTGCAAATATATATATCTAAATATATAATGTAATGTATGTACTGTAATTAACATTCATTTTGCTATTTGGCAACTTTAGCAGTTTGTCTTTTTCAAAATTTACTCGACCTTATCAAATAAATATCGCAATGAGAGCAAAGAGAGTCGCACTACCATAAAGCACTCAAAAAACAACTCTGACTCTGTTGAAATTGTCGGTCATGTGACTGTTAAATGTTACGCTTTTTTCATAAAATGTTGTTTTTATTGGTGTAAAAGCTATGAATATTTAAGAGTATGATTAATTACATGTACATTTGAAAGTATTCTAATTTATAAAAGTGACCTTAAAAATCATATTAGATCAAAATTAGCTCAAGGCGTAGTCAGTGTGACCCTATTAACGAAAAGACTAAACGCATTTAAATAGCGCCTGCTGTCTAAATGATGTGACCTATAAAAAAATGAACAACATCTAACTAAAATGTTTTTTCTTTCTTTCTACTCTAACAGCACTCGGCGCCGCTTATGGCACTGCCAAGTCTGGTACCGGTATTGCTGCCATGTCAGTGATGCGTCCTGAACTGATCATGAAATCCATCATTCCTGTTGTCATGGCGGGTATCATTGCCATTTATGGTCTGGTCGTCGCTGTCCTGATTGCCGGCCAATTGGATACGCCCGCAACTTATTCCCTATACAAGTGAGTATCCTTAACCTAACATTTACGCTACATAGCAGACAATAACTTATTCCTATCTGTTTATTAGGGGTTTCATTCATTTGGGTGCTGGGTTGTCGGTAGGCTTCTCGGGCCTGGCAGCCGGTTTTGCGATCGGTATTGTTGGTGATGCCGGTGTGCGTGGTACAGCACAGCAGCCTCGTCTGTTTGTCGGTATGATTCTGATTCTCATCTTTGCCGAGGTGTTGGGTCTATACGGTTTGATTGTTGCCATCTATCTGTACACGAAATAAATCAATCAAATTAATAACAACAACAACAAACACACACACACACAACAACAGCCCAGCAATCAACAAAAACATCAAAAAACAACTGCAAGTAAAAAGTGTATCAAATTATAGTAGAAACCATCCAAAAAAAAGAAAAAAACAACAAATATAAAACAAAAACGTAACACGCGGTGGCAACTCTGGTGCCCGTTTGTATATAGCAACAAAAAAAAAAAAAAACGACAATTTGATGAGTTGGGCGCCAGTGTTGTTGCCCCAGCAAAATATTTCGCGTTTGAAGTGTGTACACAAAAACAATAAAAAGTGTGTTTTTTTTAAATTATTTTTTACTTTACAAAGATACAAATTGCTGGTGTGTTCTGTTTGTTTAGTTTAGTTTTATTATTTCCGTTTAAAAACAAAAATCAATTTTGCCGTTAAGTTCATAAAGTTGTAATATCAAATATCAAATTTGTCTCTATTTTACATTTCTCTTAATCTTTATTATATTTTTTTTGCGCTCCACAAAACGTGTGCTCTTTGTTATTTGTTTTTTCCATTATTATTATTAAATAATGTTTAGTGTATATGTAAAATTCGTTAAAGAAACTCTGTAAAGAAAAACCAACAACAACAAAATAACAAATTTAGCGAAGAGGGCCAAACAACAACAAATAAAAATATACAAAAAAAAAAACACGATCCAACAACCTGAAAAACAAAATTTTGCTGCACTCGCAATTAGGGCAACACTGGCGTAGGCAAAACGAAAAAAAAAGCAACCAAAGTTGTTGGTGGGGAAAAGACACAAAAAATAAACTTGGCAATACTTCAACAACTGCAAAAAAAACCAACTACATACAATCATAAACACACACTCACACACACACATGCATACAAAAAATGTAACTAAGTCCTATGTTTATTTTTAATTATTGTTCAATTCTAAGAATAATATATTAAAAATTAATAATAATAATAAATTATATATATGCATATAATTATGATTTTTTTGTGATAAGAAAATACATAAAAAATTGTAATACAAAAATACAAACAAAAAAAAAACATCAACAATTACGGTATTGATATACATAATATATATACATATATATATATATATATATTCATATATATATATATGTACATGAAATTGATAAATAATTATACATATAAACATGAAAAAAATTGTTATAAACAAATTGCATATTACGAAAAACAATATAACACAGAAAAACAATACAAATCAATGCATTATGATGATAATTAAAGGTAGAAAGAGAAATCAAGAAAACCTAATTAAAAACAACGCAAAAAAAAAACCAGACATCAAACACAATTTTTCCGCTGTTATTGTATAGTAAAGAAAACAAATATTATATATATATAAAATATATATTATGTATAAAATATTAACATGAAAATGTAGTAGCAAAATTATAAAAAAAACAAAACACCAACAAAAGTCGTGCAAGCAAAAACTATATATGTATGTATAGAAAGGAAAAAAAACAAGAACCTAGACAACTGCGAAAAAAACAACAACAAATTTGCAAAGTTGAAAGTTTAAAAAAAAAAAAAATTCAACAAAAAAATTGTAAAATCCCAATAAATTAGAAGTTATGTCAAAACCAAATCCTAGATCAACAACAACAACAATTCGATTTATATGCTAGCAAATAACAACAACAATTTGTATAGAGATAACAATAAGAAGAAGGTGAAGAACGAACACCAAGCAGCACACAATGTGAAGGCGTATGTATTGAATGGTCGTTAGAGATGGATGCGGGGGGAGGGGCAACAAAACCACCCAGCCCGTTGGCCGCCGATGCAATCGTGATGCTGAGAGAGCGGAGGTGACCAACCTGTGCAGGGCCGATGCCTCCAACCCCCTTGCTCACACTATCTATCCTACTGCACGCCTTTGCTTGACAGTTTGTGCTGCATGCTTGTGCCACGAATTTTTATTGTTATTTGCATTTACCAACATTCACACATTGATGCATATTTATATATATGTATATATACATAACAAACGGATCGATAAATGGGTTTAGAACACCAACAAAAATTGTAACTGTGTATTCGATAAACAACATCAAAAAAAACAAAACAACAACAGACATTGTATGAAATAAATTGTAATTTCTAATTTCCAAAAAAAATAAGAAAATTTCGCCTTTTATTTTCTGGGCAAAGTACTTTTTTTTAGCACAGCAACACTGCCGGCGAGCATATTTGAGCGAAAGTCGATTAAGCTGAGCTTTGAGTTGAGAGCCGTTCCTTAAAGCGCTCTCTGCGTTTGGTCAAATGAGTGCAAAGTAAAAATGAGTACAAAATTTAAAGCGGTCAGCTGTGCATTCTGTTCGCCTGGTACAATTGACATTTGATGAAACTCGCTTTTAAGGTTAGCATGTGCACGCACCGGGGACACAATCTAGGTTGGTGTATTGGCTAAATTGTTTTCCAGCTAAAAGCCAAGCGCTCTTTTAGGGGCATGCAGTTGAAAATAAAAAGAAATTGGCCCAAATACTTACAGATTTTCAAAAGCCTTGGCGCATCTAAGAACATATATATTTTAAAGCCAGTACTTACCTTTAAAAATAAATAACTTGTTAATAAAACACTTTGAGTTCTTCAATATTTCTTGCCTCTATATAATATCTTTTCTTCAGCGCATTATATATATATACATACACATATTTGTTCTCTTACTGTCTGTTTCACTTGTACATACTAAGTTGTGTATATGTAGAGTTTATATCTTCTTTATCTTATACTTGTTCTGTTTTTTGATTACATTAGTTACAATCTCAAGCTAACGGCTGTTGCTTTTGCCCAGCTTTAGTTCCTATCTGCCAGGATCTAGGCCACGAAACGGAATCTTTTAATTAATTGTTTATTTTGCTTGGCAAGCTCTAAAATTATTCATAAGTTCTGAAATACTTTAAATGCATTTTTTTTATTGCTAATTTAAAATTAATTTTAATTTTTATATTATGCTTTGTTTTGAATATTTTTTTTTTTTTTTAATTTATTAAAGCGGGTTTGCATTATTAGTAAGTTACTTTATGATATAGATACTTAGATATATTTTCTTGTATAAATCGTAAGAAAGTATCGTATGTACATGAACGAAAAGTTAGCATAGCGTAAAAGAAGGCCAAAATATTGTTGGAAGTAAAATGTTTATCATTTTCTTTTCATAGACTGATATACGGGCATTGATGTATTTGTTTTTATAGAGATTTTCAATGCAACACCGTTTTAGGGAAGTTGGGAGAAGACCTGGAGCTTAAGTTTTTCTACAAATTGCGCTTATACTATAATTATAATTAGCAAAATATTTAGTTTTTAAAACTACGTATTTAAGAGTAATATTTGTTTTTTTGCTTTTATTTTTGCTTTGTATACTTTCCCTTGTTCGGCTGAATGTGATGACAGCTAACCATATATATATATATATATTCTATCTTAAATGTTCGTTAGAAAACTTGTCTCGAAAAATTCCCATGTTCTTTGTTTTGTTTTTGGTTTTTTGTTTTATGCTTTCAAAAATCTGAGGTAGTTTTATTTTATTTGAATTTTCTCTTATTACGTTTTGTGTTGCGGTACAAAATATCGAAGAATCATTTTTTTTATTCAATTGTTAGACAATCCAAAATGTTTGGTTTAACTCAGAACATATACATATATATATATCTATATGTATATATAGGTATTGCTTTCAATTATTTTCATATGCATATACATATATATATAAATATTTATATATATATATATATATAGCCTAGAACATTTACAAAATGCAACTTTTTTTTTGTCCTCTCATTTATAAAACAGACATAATTTTATGTACAAAGGAAGTATAATGCCATAATTATTACGCCCACCAGACTTGAAGGCTTTAACTACACGTCTATAAATAATATATATAGTGTATATAAGAGTTTCTATATGTTATATAGTTTTATCTTGTATACAGTTTGCAGTTAGACGCTTTACACTACATCGATCTGCGGGAGGGGAAAGAGTATATATATATATATATATATACATACTAACTAACTAAGCAAAACTTAGTCTTGAATATAGGCGCAGCTACAACACACACAGATATATATTTATATAAATTTTAATATATACTAATGTGAAATATATGTGTATATAATTGCATTATTATTTTTATTGCAACATATGACAAAAAGCTTGGTGTGAAATCAGAATTACGAAAATATCGCATTTGCTATATATACATATACATATATTAGTATAATGGAAAATAAGTTTTTTTTTTTAAGTTTTTTATACATTTATCAGTCGTTCTTAAACTGTTGTTGCTGTTGTTGTATTCACTTCGCTTTGGCAGTGTTGAGTACTTTTTAGAGTTTGTTTGTTTTTTTAATGTTCTATATAAAGTTAAGTATTATCTGATTTGCATATCTTACGTTTACAATTTGTTAAACTTTATAAAAAAAAAAATCCTACACATTCATTGGCGTTGAACAATTATAATTAATTATTGTTGCAGCTATAAAGTTTCATTTTTTATTTGAAAAATAAAAATATCTATAACAAATAAATAATGGTCTAAAAAAAATCGGTTGTAATATGTTTTTTTATTTGTTTTAATTTTTTTCTTTATGTTGTAGATTTTGTTTCTTGTTTGTTCTTTTCTAAATGATTTTAAATATGTTTGTGTAAAATTTAAAATTGGTTTTTAAAATGTTGTAATATAATTTATGTACAATTATGATTTACTCAAAAAACGAATAAGACGAACGAATATAATTACATATATATATATCTAAAATTTGGACTACATTAATTTGATTTTTTTTTGTTTTTAAACTGCTGTTAGAAAACTTAAGAACTGATTTTTGCATTGCCGGTCAAATTGAGTTTATTATTATAACTTTAAACAAACTTAGCGATAAATGCTTCAAGTCTTATTCTGGTTGTTGTTGTGCTCTGCGTTTGCTTTTTGGAAGTTTTTTGGAAAAAAAAAATTCAACAAAAAGTAGAACAAAAATATAAACAATGTTAATTATATTGTAATTGCTTAACGATTTTTTAAAACAAGTCTTGTCTGCGGCGGTGTTTTTGTTCTTTCTTCAACTGCTTTCTCAACTCTATCTATATTTTTTTAGGCAGGTTTTAAATTCACATAAAATAGACTAAACATAAATGCTATAAATCTAATTAGGTTAATAGAAAAATCAAATTTAATTTAAAAAAAAAAAGTTTTTTTTTATGATGATATTGAAGCGATATTTATGTACAATTGTTAGCTAAAACAAACTGCTTTCCTATATATATATATAAAATATATATGTGTGTACTATATATATGTATGATACAATGGTCTTATGATAAATGTATGTTTTGGGTGAGTTCCTATACATATATAAAAAAAACTATAAGCTACTTGTCACTGTTTACTCGTTTGTCCTTTTCTTATGAGTGTGTGTGTGTGTTTGTGTGTGGGGGTATGAGGGAGTGTGTGTTTAATTAATCAATACTTTCTAAATGGGCACCAGTGCATCGGTTTGCACCAATTGCTCAGCTTTTGATCCCATCGTTGTTGTTGCTTTGGGTGGTTTCCTTGGATGTTTGCGTCGCTGTTGCATTTGCAGCTTGGCAATGCTAAGCACCTGCTGATAGCTGGACACAGTGCCGCTGCTGGAACTAACTGTGCCTGAGACACCATCATCATCATCATCGTCGTCATCATCCTCCTCGCCGTCTTCGTCGTCGTCATCGTCGTCTTCATCATCATCCTCTTCACCACTTGCAGCACAATCACTGCCACTTAACTCCTCGGCTACCAACTGTTGCTGCTCATTGATATTATAATCATCGTCAAAGAGCTGAGCATCATAGCGTAATCTATAAGCGGTGCTCAACAAGCTATCGATGCGTGTCTTCTCCGATGGACGCATCTGCTTAATGTGCAACACTTTTGTGTGCTGTCGCGTTCGATTCGTGCACTCCGGCAGCCATTCATCCGAGATGCTAAAAATGTATGCTAAATTAGTTATAAATTTGTATAGTAGTTTCTTTGGAATTCTTACATTTCACGTGGCGACCAGCGTACAAAGCATTCGTTGGCGCCTTGACTGTTGCGTCTGCGCATCAAACACTGACCCTGAAACGTAATGGCCTGAGCTCCATTGGTGAGTGTGCTTATTTGGCGCAAACGATGCTGCAATCCCTCCATAATGCCCGTATCAAAGAAATCAAACATGCGAGCTGTGAATAGAATTTTCGATTTCAAACCGAAACTAAAACAGTTACAATTCACTCAACACTCACCTGAGAAGGGCTGTCGACGATAGCGCAACTTTTTGCCATTCTTGCGCAATTGTTTGGGCACAGGTGGATCTGAGGTGCGTTTGCTAGTGCTCTCCTTGGCATTGTCCGTGGCATTGAAATGATTGTTCACATGTTTCTGCAGTGCCAACTACAACGAATGGGATGAAAAGGAAAAACACATTAAATTTTGACTGTTCTTTGAACAAGAAGTGTTTGGTAACTTGGTTCGTTACTTACCTGTGAACCAAAGCGCAAACCGCAGCCTTCGACGATACACTTGAATTGCTTGGAGCCACCGTGCGAAAGCACGTGGCGCTCCAGCCAGCGACGGGAGCAGGATTCCTTATTGTAAACCTTGCAACCGACCCATAGGCAGGCGAAGGGACCCGTTTGCGTATTGACATGATGCGTCTGCATATGATCCAAGAGCTTTGAGTTGCTTTCATGCTTCTTGTTGCACTTGTTCCAATAGCAGACGCCATCATGTCGTTTCGCACCTTTGGCGCCCGCTCCGGCGCCGGCTGGAAAGCGAATCGTCTTGGGCTGTGACAGGATCGGTGAGATGGCACACTTGGGCAGTGTGGCACAATCCAACGTGGTATCTACAACGGTGCTACACGGACTTGCTGACGCACTTAACAAAATCAAATGATGTGGCGATGAACCAGAGCAATCATCATTGCTATTATTGCTGCTGTTGCTGGGCGAGGCGGGTGATGAATTGGATGTGGAGGCATTGCAACTATTGCTGCTTGCTGAGGCCGGTGGACAAAGCGATTTAGTTGAACTACAAAAAAGGGGAGAGAAATAGGCAAAGAAACAAAGAGAAAAACAATAATATTAATAATGCTCTTTAAGGCAAGATGAAGAATTCTTCCGTTGTGTTTGAGAATCAATCGAATCTTGCATGGAGGGAATTGAGCAATAGTTGCTGTTATTATTAATTACATGGCATCCGCAATTGAATTGCTGCTTTCACTGTTGCTAAGACTCCCACCAATACCCGATTCGGGCGTTAAACGTTTGTGTGTGTTAGCTGTCTCGGATGAGGCAACCGATTTCATGTCATCATCCTCATCATAGTTGCTGCTGCCGCTGCTAGCAATTGTTGCTGCTACAGTTGTGGCTGTGGGTATGGCTTCAACAACTGTGGCACCAACCATTGCTATTGGCGGCAGCAACGTTGCTGCCTGTGAGCAATCTTCCGTGGCACTTGAGTTGCACGACGATGTAACCATTTCACTAAGCATATCCTGTTGACTGGCATGTCCTTCGGGCGATGACGATGCCGATGATAACATTTTTGGCATGCGTATTCCATTGCAACTGTTGCTGTTGCTGCTTATGCTGCTGAGCGATGCAGGTGTCGATGCTTCCAGTGAGAGATCGGCAGCGCTGCTCACTGAACTGCTGTTGCTGTTGTAGCTGCTGCTGCAATTTGAATTGCATTCTGCAAGCAATTCGTGCTTTAAAGAATCTCCTCTCCGGCCCGTTGGTAGCTGTCCGGCAAAGCTTGTTGTTGGTTTTGGATTGTTGCTGTTGCTGCTGCTGTTGATCGAGAGTGGTGTGCTGGCAAGTGTTGGTGCTATTGAATCCTCCATGGGTTCCGATTTGATGCTTATCAAAGACTTGCCAAATGCTGACATTGTGCTCGAGGAGTGTGTGGAGAAAGCGGGCGAGGCACAAAGCGGCGAGTTTATGTTGCCGTTGCTTAGATTGCTGCAACTGTTGCTGCTGGGCGAGCTGAAGGGCAAGGGTGTTAGAGTCTTGCCCACAATACTGATGGCGCCATTTGAGTTCTTGACCAGATCAAAAAGATCAGCGTTGCTTGAGATCTTAGCAACAGTTGTTGCTGCTGTTGGTGTTGCTACGGCCAATTGTTGCTGCTGCTGCTGATGTTTGGCCATGCTGAGTGTTGGCGTTAGTTTGGCGGGCGCTATGCTTACCAATGGCGGCGTGGGCGTTGTTGTAGGCGTGGTATTCTTACGCAATTGTTGCAGCTCTTTGGCAGCAACTGTTGATGTACTCGTTGGCACCAGCGGTGGCGGCGTTGTTGGCGTGGCTATTGCCGCATATTTGGCTTTGCTCAGCGGCGGTTGCTGCTGCTGCTGTGGCGAACGCTTCTGATAGGGTTTTGCCAATGCAGCTGGCAAGTGTCGCGTCTTACTTGCTGCGGGAGATGAGGAGATGGTTGAGGATGAGGACGAGGAGGAGGAGATGGTAACAAGCGGCGGTGGTCCTTTGATAATGGCACGTTGTTGTTGCTGATGGGCAGTGTTGCTGTTATTGTTGCTTAAATTATTCGAGGCATTACTGTTGGCAGTGTTGTTGTTGTTGTTGCTGCTGTTGGCAGCTGTTAGCGGTGGTGGCTGTGTGGCAGTGATTAGTTGTTGTTGTTGTTGCTGTTGCACGTGCTGTTGATGTTGTTGCTGCTGTTGTTGCTGATGTGATAGCAGTAATTGTGCTAGTTGTTGCTGCTGCAGTTGCAATTGTTGATGTTGCTGCTGCTCTGTAGCAGGCTCAAAGATGGAACTCAGGGCGGGAAGAGGTTGCAACGCTGGCAACGATTGTTGCTGATGTTGTTGCTGATGCTGATGTTGTTGATGATGATGTTGCAGCGCAACAGCAGCGGCAACTTTCTGTTGCTGTTGCTGACTATTGGCAGCAATGGCCGCTGCTGCTTGCGCCAGCATTGCTGGCAGTGTGGCCGCATTTAGCAACAATCCTGCCGGTGTGGCCATAAACACAGGCTGCGCTGCTGCTGCGGCGCCTAAGCGTTGAAATTGCTGCTGCTGATGCTGCTGTTGATGTTGCTGCTGCTGTTGCTGCTGCGCTGCAATAGCTGCTGCAATTTGTTGCTGAAACAACTCCTGTAAATTGTTTGCCCCCTGAGTTGGACTGGCCGCAGCTGCTGCTGCAGCTGCTTTAACAGCCGCCACCTGTTGCTGCTGCTGTTGTAGCTGAAGCTGTTGCTGCTGTGACTGTAGCTGATGCTGCTGCTGTTTGAGCAACAGCTCCTGCAACTCATTGGTGCTGAGCAGCCCAAAAGGATTGCTGCTAGCTGCTGCTGCAGTCGCTGTTGTTGCTGTAGTTGTTGTTGCCGTTGTCACTTGTTGCAACTTGAAAACTGTGCCATTTAGAAAATATTGTGCGGCTGCTGCTTGTGCTGCCTGGGCAGAGGCTGCTGCTGCTGCGGCATTATTGCTGGCGGCAGCAGCAACAGCTGCTTTGGCCACATTATTTAATTGCATAATGTTGGCGGCGGCGGCAAGTTGCGGGGGCAAGTGAACTAAATTTGGTAGCTGATGCACGGGCAGCTGATAGAGCGTGGGATTTGTTTGAGGCGTTGGTTGTTGAGGCGGGGCGGGCGTGGCAGTTGTTGCTATTTGCAGCTTTTGGCAGGGTTTGGTAGCAACTGTTGTGGTTGTTGTCGCTGTTGTTGCGCTGTTGTTGTTGTTGCTGCTATTGCTGTTGCGATAAGCAGCTGATGCTAGCAGCGTCTTTGAGGCATGCAACTGTTGCTGCTGTTGTTGCTGCTGTTTCATTTCGGGCGTGCGCGGTGCAATTGCAACATGTTTCTTTGCAGGCGATTTTCCAGTTGTTGCAGCTGCATGTGAGTTGTGGGCGTGGCTGCTGTTGCTGCTGGGCGTTTTGCGTAAATTGGGCGCCACTTGTGCAATTTTCGCGGGTTGTTTGCTGCTGCGTTCGATTTTTTTCAGTGCTGGCACAGGTAGTGTTGGTGCAATTGTAGCGGCAGCAGCAGCAACTGTTGCTGTTGTTGTAAGCTTGGATTGCAATTGCTGATGCTGCTGCTGTTGATGTTGCTGCTGCTGCTGTTGCTTTTGATCGTTGAGCTGCGAAAGTATGTTAAAGTATTTGTTTAGCGAGGCTGTTGTTGCTGGCGTGCTCATTGTTAGCGTGCTAGGTGTTGCAACTGCTGCTGGTGGCGATGGCGACAATTTGCCAGTTGTTGCCTTCATTTGTGACTTGAAGAAACCTGTGATTTTAGTTTGTGACTCCTCCAAGGCGGCGGCTTTCAGTCTTTTATCACTGCTGTGATTGTTGTTGCTGTTGTTGTTGGTGTTGCTGCTGGCTAGATCAGCTCGAGACTTTTTGGGCGCAACAGCAATGGTTGCTGAGCTGTTAGCATCGCTGCTGCGTTTCTTGATTGTTGTTGCTGAGGGATGATTGGTGGCGGGCACTGCTGTTGATGTGCTGCCGAGACTTGTGTTCCAAGGCCATTGCAGTGTAGGCAGCGTTGTGTTGTTGCGTTGTGTGATTGCTGTTGCACTTGTTGTTGTTGTTGCTATTGCTGTGGTTGTGATTTTGGCAGTATTGTTGTTGCTTCTAAGGGCATTCGCTGATGTTGTTGCTGCAGCTGCTGCAGCACTTGCTGTTCCAGCTGCAGCGGCAGTGTTGCTGCTTGTGGCAGCGATTGCTGCACTGAGTATTTGTGGCGGCATTTTGTTGTTGTTGCTGTTATTGCTTATCTGCTGCTCGTCACTCAATAGCGAGTGCGCACTGTACGGTGAACCGGGCTCGGAAGCATCCTCACTGGATCCTGTGCTGGAATCGGCGCAACTTATGGAGGTTGCAACGCCGCTGCAAGTATAAAAAAAGATGAAAAATGCATAAGCCAAAAAAAATTTAACAGGTAACAAAAACAGGAACACGACAATAACTACAGCCACACCTTTTGAGCACACTTTGCAGACAGACGCGTGTTGTTGGTGCAGCGGCAATATGATTTTTTATGTTGCACACATTTCATGTGCACTTTAATTCATCTTGCATCTAAGTCTTAAGGCACTGTCGACAACCAAAACAAAAAAACAACACAATTATCACAATAACAATTTAGTTTTGTTTTTTTTTTCATTTCTTCATTTCGCTTGTTTTTTTATTTTAGTGCCTGTTAGCTAACAGTGTTTGCATGCAAACGCGCATCGCTAATACGCTGTTATGAGCAGAACAGCTGTGAAATTTCCCAAACAATCGTACATATCGCGTGCGGCGTGTTAACAGCATTGCGCGCCAAAGCTGCTTGCTATGGTCAAGCAAGGGCGCCTAACTCGTGTATAAAAATGTTCAAGATATGTAAGGCAATTTAATTTAATATGCTAACGATAAAATTTGTGTGCACATTTAAGTGTTCATAATTCTTGTCATTAAAATCCAGTTAAAAGAAAAAACAATTGTTTTTTTAACAAGTCACACAAAAAAAAATTCCAAGAAAAAGGCGCATAACAGAGACAAAACAAAATACAAAAGCATGCAAGCCGCGATTATGCTGCTGCTGAGAGAGCGGCGCACGCGAACGAATAAAGAAACTAAAGAGAGCTAGAAAGAGAGAGAAAAACGCATATGTAGCACACAAAAACACACAAAACCAAAAACGGGTCGATAAACGAAAGCATAAGGTAAACAAAAAAAATAATACAGCACACACACACACGCTAGCACACAGAGCATAACGTCAAGAACAAGAAGCAGCAGCCAAAAAGGAAGAAAAATAAAATCAACTCCCATTCCATGCCCTTTCAGCCAGCGTGTTTTTTTTTTATTTTCTTCTTTTCTTTTCTGTTCTTGCTTTCGGTGTTGTCCGTCTGTGTTTCTCAGTCTATCCGCCTGTCCCACTGATTGTCTGTCGCCGTCACTTCGTCCGCGTGCAACATAACCAACAACAACAACTACAGCAAGAATACGGAACGCAAGCATTCTAATGCGGGAAATTTTCAGTTTCAGGTAGCAGGCAGAACGGGCAGGCAGGCAGAGAGAGCTGCTGTTCTGGTATGGAAGGGGGAAACATAATGGGAAATGGACTGCACATAGGCAGAGTTGTAGCAGCAGCGCCGCTGCTTAGTCCCCTCCCCACCCGCGTTTGATGTTTGTTTGAAATTCTTGTTTCTTTTTGTGTGTGTGTGTGTTTGTGTGCATATTAAACAGAATTAATAAAAGCGTTGAGCGTAAGTCTTTTTCACACACTCACACGCACGCACACTCACACTTGCATATATTTGTATGCACTTGTGCTCAGCTCTTTTACTCATTTCAGCGTTTTCAGTTTTTTTTATATTTTTATTTGCTTTATTATTCATTTTTGGTATGCAGTAAATGTTGTTGTTGCTATCGTCACTGATGATTGCACTTGGTTCTTAGTTTTTATGTAACAGTTTTCGGCATTTTTACCGACGATGCTTTGAATTTGTAAAATATTTTTTTGTTTATGTAGGCTTTTATATGACCATAGAATTTCCCTTCCACCTGACGCTCTAGCAAAAACACCAGCAACAAAACGCGACAACATTTCTGTTAAACGCATCGTTAAATGTGGAGATTAATGTTAAGCCGCTGTTGCTGTTGCCTAAAGAGAGTTTGGGCTCGGCTTTGGGCCAGAGGCTCTTCTTCACATGCGTTTTTATTATATGACGTCTCATTGTGTTACAGATAACAAGCAGAACAAACAAATGTTTAGTTTTCTGTATTTTTTTTTTCACTTTTAAAGCGAATAACGGTCAAAATTGTATGAATAGAATACCTAGCGTACTCTTTAACATCTACGTTTTAAAGAATAAAAGTACTACAAAATTTTAATAAGAACAAAATAGAAGACAAAAAGCAACATAAAACTCACGTGACTTAATTATGTATATTTCTTATTCAAAGTTAATTCATAAATATGCACATTTCCCACATCTGTCAAAATATTGTTTTGAAGGCAGTTTGAATAGTTCTTGACACATTTTATATATATTTTTATACCCTTAACCCATAAAATGGGTAAATAAGGATATAATGGTTTTGTGCAAAAGTATGTAACAGGCAGAAGGAAGCATCTCCGACCCCATAAAGTATATATATTCTTGATCAGCACATCAACAGCCGAGTCGATATAGCCATTTCCGTCTGTCCGTCTGTATGAACGCGTGGATCTCAGAGACTAAAAAAGCTAGAGACTTCAGATTTTGTATATGTATATTATGTATATACCATGAGCAGAACAAGTTTGCTTCAAATTATCGATAACTATTCTGGTTTCCGATATACACATGTGATCGATATCAAAAAATATCGAATTTGGAAAATGTAAAAATGAGGGTTGAAATAATGGGTAACGATGGAACAATTTTCTGAAAATGTCGTCCAAATCGGTTAAGAAACACCGGAGATACCGAATTTAATCGATTGAAGTTAAGTCAGTATACCAAAGTCTTATATAAATTTAATTCATTTATAGCAACTGGGTTCAGGGTATCTTCTAGTCGGGCTCTCCCGCTCAAACGGAACGATTTTTGATTTTTACTTCTTTCAAACTAACAAAAATTTTGTGAAGAGCTACAATTTTAAGTTTTTGGTTTTAAACTTCTTAAAAATGATCCGCACATTGAATGTAGTAACTTTAGCAAACTTTTATAATAATAATATTTTTTTCAGTATCAAATTCATTTAGATGAAATATGTATTTGTATTATTCAAAATGTTTTTATGAGTTCGTGAACAGTTTGTTAAATATTTTCATTGAAAACGCAGCATTTTCTTGAAGTATTTCCTTTAAAAGAGTTATTTTGTATTGTTTTTTTAATAAAATATCTCGAATTTTCAACTTTAAAAGTTCCGATTTATTTGTATCATTCATTGATAATCAATAATGCAACAGTAATGTTGTCTGATTTTCCATACTTTATTCACACATCTTGCTTTACTTTGAAATTTTGTGTTTTAGTGTTTTAGCGACGGCATTTTACTTGTTTTTATATCTTTCACCTGTGCAACATATTTCACTTTATTTTTACAGTTTTATTCATGCACAACAATTTATGTGTGAGTTGTTGTTGGCATTTGATATTTTTCATTTGTTATTGTAGTTTGTGTAAGACTTTTTTGTTTATTGTGGATATGTATATTCAAGAGTCAATACAAAACTCTAAATTATGCACTCGTATTTGATATTACAAACACACACACACACACAAACGCATAGAGACATTTTACAATAAAGTTACTTAGAATTTAATTTATGGATGGCGGCGCTCTGTAAAAACGGCAACAATTTAAATTTTATTTGAAAATCCTATTAGATACACACAAGCACACAGAGAGCCACACGTATATATATGTATATGTATACAGAGAGAAACTTCAACTTCCGCTTGCAAGACGCCTGGTGTATTTACATTTCGGCGTTTGAGTGTGCGTTTGTGTGTGTGTATCCACCACCCAACACAGATTCCCACCCTGACCCGCTCCGCTCCGCTCACCACACTACCCCACCTCCTACAATTGAGCACGCTTCATTTGCACAGTATGAATGAAAAAACGCGTTGAATGTCAGAAAGAGAGAGAATGAGAGATAAAAATAAAGCGTGCGGGGGGCCTCGACAACAAGAAAAAATCATTGCATATTTGCGTGGGCAAACAAAAACAAACGTCAGACATGGGCCAACACTTTATTTAACACATGATGTAAATGTAAGCGCTGCTATAATAGTTTCAACAGAAAATTAAAGAACGTCCAACACACACAGAGTATACCATGCCTGTGGAATCTACACTTCACTACACACAACAACAACAACTACAACTACAAAACTCATGCGCAGCAGCTGAGGGAGCAATGCACGCGACGACAACGGCGACGTAATCGCTGCCCCCTTTTGATTACTTTTATTTTTAACACAAACACACACACACAACACACACATCGTAGGCTAGCAGGCGGCGGCGGTCGCATCTTTGCAGACGTTTTCATGCTTGTTGTTGTATGTACATATGCATATCTACATACTTATATACATACGTATAAATATCTATATATATATTTTACTGTGCTTGTGTTGGTATACTAACATTTAATGTTAGACAGCAGCTTCAAAACTGTTATCCAAAGCGCAGCGGCAGCGTACGCTAGCAGCACACTTAAAGCTTAAATGTTTCACACACAAAACGACCACATACACACACACGTATAGTAGAATCACAGCTCACGCACGTTTTGTTTGCTTCTACTCTGACTTTGACTGCAGCTTCAGCTTCACTTCTTTCCTTCTTGGCTCGAACTTACGCTTAGTGCATTTACTTTTTGTTGTATTGCATTTTATGACTTTTAAGCACTTTGTGGTATGTTTGCCATATTTATATGGTTTTAAATGCTAGCAAAGAACACGACGGTATGCCGAGAACATTGTTTTAATTAATCCGCAAAAAAAGCACCAAATTCCCAAGCGTTTGTTCGTGCGACCGTTCGTTGCCCGTTTGCGATAGCCGTTTCGTCCGTTTGCAAGCTGCAGACGCGTCCGTCGCGTCAAAGAGAAAATGACTGAATGATGTGAAAGAGAAAATGAAAGACTGATTTATAGAATTCGTTAAAGGCCAGCCAGCCAGGCAGGCAGTCAGCAGCGGCAAGAAATTCCCTGTTTTTGCCGTTGTTCTCACTCTGAGCGCCGTCGCGTCGTCTGTTTTGTTTGTTCACTGCTTGTTTGCTTGTTCTTGCATTAGCTCTTTGCTTTGCCTTTCTCGCTCTGCCTCTTTCTCTCTCTCTCTCTCTCACCGTCTGTGGCTCTTGCGCGATCAGAGAATTTCCCTGCTTATAAAAAGGGCCCATGGGATATTCTAACGGCAACTTCGGATGCCAAGAGAGCGACACAGTGAGAGAGAGAGAGAGCGCGCTAACTGAACCCCAAGTCTGTCGAGGACTACAGCAATCCGACTTTGGCTTCGGCACACGACCAATGCACACACGCACCCACACACATACATACAAACAAACACACTCGCATACGCACGTATGCATTTTTGTACATTCCACTCTCTCAGTTGTTATCTTGCCGTTGGCTCTCTGAGTGCAGGGCCAGCAACCCTCGCGGCTCTCTCACTGTGTATCTGTGCCTCTTGTCGCGTTCTGTTCCCTACGTTTCTGCCCATTATTATTAATATTATTTTTATTTATATTTCACTTCATGCTGTTCTTGCTGTAGTTGCTGTTGTTGCAGGCACGTTAAATATTTCCTGTTTGTATGTCGTCGTCTTTCCACTTTGAACCCGCAAATTTGTGTATATGTATGTAATGTGTTTTGCGGGGGAGGGGCTGGCTCGGTTCATGTTATGGTCACTTATACTACACGTCCCCCTTTGCTTTAGCTCTGTCGCTTTCTCCTCCCTTCAGCCCACTGCTCCACAAACCACAGCTGGCAGTCCCAGCATTGCCGTTATGCGTCTACTTCTGTCGCGTGCTCCTCTTAAACTTCTTCTTATTTCTATGCTTGCCACTTTGTTGACTTGTTGTCTTGTTTTTTTTTTCACATAGTTTTTCTTAGCTTAAATGTGTATCTAATTATTTAGACATTTTAACGTCAATTGGACACAAAAAAAAAAAAAATCGTATTGTAATCACAGTAGTAAAAACTAATATCCTGTTACTAAACAGAACTGTTAATGGACTAACGTTAGTTGCCCGTAGACTTAATAAGTTATTCTCTCACCTAACGGTACTTTTTTTTTGGCACTCTGCATGCTATAATGTGCTATGTTTTGGTTTTTATTCCGTTTGCGAAAACGTTTTTGGCAATTTGCTTCAACTTCCGTCGGGCGCTTATTGCTGTCCATAAATAAATATCCTTTTCGTTTAATTCACAGCGATGGCTGGCTAAAACAAACGTCTCTAGTTTAAAAGTCTGTTTATGTGTTTCCCCGCTGCTCCCCCCGCATCGAACACGTTTTCGATATAAATTTGTATTTGACTTTGATCAGCAGCAATACGCACCACTTGGTAATATGCATAAATTTCAAGCATTTTACACAAGAAAAACACAAAGTAGAAAAGTAAAATATGTAAAAACGTTAGGCGGTAAAGAAGGACCCCCTACTAAATGTAGTTTACTCCAGCTTATAATATGCATATTTGTTTACGCGTCAATTTTGATTTATGTGCGGCATAATTCTAGGCGTAATAAACTGTTTCTGACAACCTCTTTCGATATAAAGCAGCTCCCGCTTTGGCTTCCCTTGCTCACTTAACAGCTGTCACTGGGATTTTTTGGGGTCGGAGGGAATTTTGTCGTGTAAATGACTTATGGATATTTCACATGTGTGTGTTTGTGTTTGTATGCATGTGTGTGCGTATTTGTTGTGCCTATTACTTTAGAGTTTGATTTGGGTCTCTTTCCCCCCCATTTAATTATCATGTATGCTAATTAGCTGCACAACTAACCGAGAATTCTGTTGCCCCTTTCTAAAATTAAAATTGAAATTTAATTAAATTACATTTAATTACAAAACTAAAACGCTAAACAGCGTGTGTCTAAAACAGCATTAGCAAAAAAACTTTTGGAAGAAATGGGAAAATATTTGGAAGGGAAAAGAGGCAAGAAGGTACTTTAGCATTTAAGGAAATGCCTGAATTTCTAGAAATAATAAGCGAAGAAGAATAAGCAAGTCTAGTAAATGCTTATGAGTATACTTGAAGAAAATATAAATATTTCATATTTAATCAATTTTGGTCTTAAAATAGTTTATTATTCTAGCTGTCTTACTGTCATTAAAATAACATTTCCTTTGAAAATCGGCTTAGATTACATGGGCTTCTTATATTATGACTGTCATAAAATATTTACCTGGTCCAAATCCTAATTCTTGGGGTAGAAACACAACAAGTTCTACCTATTTACCTACCCTTGACAACTTTTAGTGATTTTTTTCTGAAATTATGTTCTCAAATCCTAAGGTAATCAATTTGTACCAGGTACTTACTATTTTTACTTGAAAATAATTATTTACCCAATTGTTGCTTTAGTTTTGATCTCAAACACATACACGCACAACCACACACATCCATCGTGTGTGGCAACAACGGTAACAACAAAAATAACTCAAGAGATACGTAATACTTGAAAAACCCTTATCAATCGCAATTGGCTCAGTTGTTGTTGCCTGCAGATGTCGCCTGTCACATGCCTCTTCATCTTCTTCTTGTTCTTATTTTACTATCTCTTTTTGCCTCACCGATAAAACGAGATATATATATAAATAAGAATGCATTTTTCGCAGTTTGTCTTTCTGTAGTTTTTCCATCGATGAAAATAAAATAAAAACCGTTGTCAGCACAAAATACTTGCAACACAAGAAAAAGAAACTCCCCAACTTAAGCCCACAAAAATGTTTCGAGATTTTTTTAGGGAGGACAAAATCATCGAGGGTTTCATTTTATTGCTTGGTTTGATACACAAGTCGTTGCGTAATCGCATCAAGGCATTCTTATGAAAGTTTTCTTCAAAAAAGCTTATCCGAAAGCCAAAATTGCGTTATGTTTAATAATGTTGAGGAAATTTCAATAAAGATGCAAGAAATATAAAGAAACTATTCAGAAATTATAGAAAACTAGTTAAGGAAAGCATCGAAAGTCTTTATCAGGGGCGTAGCTACAGGCGTATCTGCCGTATCAATTATACGGGGCCACGGGGGCCACCAACGTGCGTAAGCGAAAATCTTTACCCTTCCTAAGGGCCCCCAAACAAATTTTTATACGGCGGCCCCGCCAAGGCACGCTACGCTTCTGTTCTTTATGTAATGTAGAGCATTTAAGAACACGAGCATTATATTAATGCATTTGAACTTAAGGGTTTATCTATGTTAGTTTTTCCGAAAATATCATCAGAGGTTTAACGAACTATTATAATTTTCATTGGATTATTGCAACGGGGCAATTCATGTGAAAAGGACATTTAAAGAGGAGTACTCAAAAAGTTCCCTTATTTCAAACCGAAATGCGATAGTTTCTATCAACAATTGTACAAAACTGGTGACAAGTGCATGGCAACTGCTTTTACTCGTTGTTATTGTTGTTGTTTTTTAAAGCACTTTACTAAAAGTTGACAAAAAGTGTACCGCACTTCGAAAGAGGGGCAGCAACAACTGAGAAAAAATTTCGGAAAACTTGAAACTAATTTCAAACTTTACTCTTGGAGGCTGGCTGTATACAAGAATGAACAAAAAGCGCAGAGCAGTGCACAGCAAACAAACTACGAAAAAAAAGAATAAAGAATTGATTGCTGGACAGATCGACTGACTAACTGACTGACTGACAGATGGACGGCGTCGGGCAATGTCAAAACAAATGTTGCAGCAAGTGTGCGAACGGGGCGACAACGACAACGACAAAGAGATAGAGAGAGAGGGAGAGGGAGAGACAGTGATAGCGTCAGCGGCGGCGGCTTTTTTTATGTTTAGAGCCGACGCTCGCCACGCAGCCTGCCTGCAGCTGTGATTTGCTTGTTGTTGTTGTTTTTAAGTATTTGTTCCCAGCAAATAAAGCGCCGCTATAACTGCAGGCCGCTCTCTCCCTGTATTCTCACTCTCTTTGCATTCACACATGCATTGGCACTGTATGTGTGTGTGTGTGTGTGCATGGCACATGTTGCCTGCGGTTACCAGGCAGGCAGCTTAACTGAGTTCTTCTTTTTTCTTCTCTTTGAATGGTTAATGGAATACTACTTTGAAAATTGCCATATTGCGTGAAGAACAAAGAGTAAAAAAGCTACAACTACAACTATGTATGTTTAAAGTTCCCTGTTATATTTTTTTCATTTTCGTTATTTGCTTGAAGTGTTTGAGCCTATGTGATGAATACTACAAATTAGCGCAAATATCGCAGGTTATTTTATCCGTCGCTGTCCGCCGTGTCCTTAATGAATGTCCATTGCTACTGGTGATAATCCCACATACTTTTTTCCCTATACAAAAATTGTGTGTGCAAACAGTTGAAGAAAAAAAGAAGAAGCAGAGCAATATAAAACTGCAGCTTCATTAGCGAGGGTTGCTCTTTGCATTCATCCATACACAAAAACCAACACAAACACAAGCACACGTTACTAGGTTTCTGTTTGCATGTGAGTGTGTACACTAGAGTTTTATTATTATTTTTTTTTCTTGTTTAGCGTGTTATAATTGGGGTGCCAAGGGGTCCTTGCCAAGAGGATTCACAATGCATGCAGTCGCCTGGAAGACCTAAATTCATTCCTTTTTTTTTCTCAACAACAGTACGGATTCGGATTGCAAGTTTCAGAGGAACCCCAGCCGTGTGTGTGTTTTTGTGTGGGGGGATCAGAAGAGCTAAGCTGTTATCAAGCGTAGTAAACATATTTCGAACAGAATTCGCTTTTAAATATGGTTTCGGAAAGCGCAGGTTGATATATAATGGACTTGAAATATATATGTATAAGAGAGGGTAATGTACTAATGAAGAAATGTGTAGTAAATTTAATAGAGAGAACAACTAATGAAGATTCTTTAAAATTAGAGTTTTTTGAGGCTTAGAGATCAAAAAGCTTTAAATTTCTATTGATGAAAATTTTAAATCAAAATCTTTTTTTAACATTAAGTAACTTTGTTGAGTTTGCTTGAGAATTGCATGAGATATACAAAAAGCTTATTTGCTTATAATGTTTTATAGCACTAAAACACATTTGAAATACAATTGGGCACATTGCAAATTAATAGTATAAGAGCAGCCACCTTGAAAAAAAATCCCTTTACTTTGACGGTTCTAAGTAAGAACTTCTTACGTTACGCAATCAACACTGTCTGTGTGTGTTTGTGTATATGCCACTCAGTCCACTCATTCCCCCTATTTTTCGACCACCTGTGTCTTATTCTAGCTCTTCTGCATTAGCTTCATCTGTTTGCTTGCTCTCTTTTGCACTCACTCACTTATGGCTTAACACTAGATGAGTGCGAGAGTGCCTTTAATTGTGCTGAGTCTTTAGCAAGTGTTGCCAACAGCAGCAACAGCCGATGCTCCTTGCGGACGCAAAAACTTTTTTTTTTTTTTTGGCCACATTGTGCAGCGTTTTTCTTTACTTTCAGCAAGCACGCCTTGGGGCGCAATAAAATGTTTAATAAATTGCAAAGTGCGCCCGAAAGTGGCAAACAACAAATGAAAGAAAAGGCACACGAACTTAACTAAAAAAAAGAAAGAGATAGAAAGAGGGAGAGGGACAGAGTGGGAGGAAGAGCCAGTCAACGACACATTGTGGACAGGCAAACACATCCATACACACGCACACAATTACACAAATTTGTGCATATTCTAATGAAGTTGAAGTGAAAAAGCAGCATAGGAGCGGGGGGAGACGCAGGGAGGCGTGGCTAGGCATTTTTGGCATGCGACGCACGTAAAATGTATTGAATAATTACATTGGGCAGCCTAACGGCATACGAAATAGTACGCCAGAAGCGAAACAAGTGCCAAGAACCGGACATTCCCTACCCATAATCGTTCCCCCCCCCACACCACAAACCCCTCAACCACGCCCACGCGAATAATGAGCGCCAGAGCGCTTTTAATATTGTTGCCGGAATGCCTGCGGCAGGCATTGAACATTTGTGCGCCGCAGGAAGTTTTTTGTATGCCTCCGATTCTCACCCCACCGCAATAAGATTGATGTATTTACAAAAGTCGAAATGCATTTCGACTGAAAATTGAAAGAAAAAAAATATCGCTGGAACAACAACAGCAACGTAATCAATAAGAACAACAACATCAGCATAAATCGAATTTCAATGGTTGTCTTCAGGTTTTTATACATACGTATATATCTGTTTTTGGGGGTGCGTCCTCCGGAGGCCATCGGCCTCTCTCTCCCCATCTCTTCATCTATCAGCCTGTCTATAAGTAGTGCTAAAGTATCAATCAAAAATGCGTGCGGCCATAATCATAAAATTACAACGAAATTTACGAATGCATCTACACCCGAAAGGTAAAAAAAAAAACAAAAATAAGAAATGAAGAAACAGCAGCTGTCGGTCAGCTCTGAAGAGGCGTTGAAGATGGGAAACCGCTCAGGAGAGAAAAAAAAAATACAAAACAAAATACAAAACGAGAAAACGTACAACAAAAGATGATTTATCACTGAAGGGGAAACTTTGGCGCTGGAGGGCCTTACAAATTGGATACCTTGAAGCGATTACAAAACACTCAAACTGATTCTTACAGTAGGGAAACATAAATGGTTATTCAGCGATCTTAAGTGTGAGCCAGCGAAAAAATGAGGCGAAGAAATTGAGAGAGATTAACTTTAAAAGGAATTTAAGTTTAAGTACATAATTTAAATAAAGCTTAGTTTAAATAACGCGAAATAAGATTAAGAAAAGTTAAGAATAACAGAAAAGTTAGTTTACTACTTAGATAAAATCAATTAATTTACATCTAACATAGATTTTGTATTATAAAAATTTAATATAAAGTATAAAGTATGATAAAGATAAGTAAAGCAATAAATAAAATTTAAATAGAATAACTTCATATAGCTCTTATATTAAGAAGATTTTAAAATATAAAGAATATTTGATTAAGACGTTAAAAGTATGTCTCATTGTTGTAATACTAAACTATGAGATTAAGATACTTAAGGAACAAATTTAAGATTAGAAAAACATTGTCTCTTGATAAAATTTAAAATAAGTCAAAAGTTCTACTTTGAGTTTAATTCTTAATTCACTCTATTACACATTTAATCTAATGCAAAAATTAGCAATCGACTCAAGTAAAAAGCTTAATTTTCAATTCGAATATGTAGGCTAAAACACAAGGCTCCAACTCGGTTTGTTAACTGGCTTGCCAGAGCATTTCAATAAAAATTCATTTATATGCCAGCATTTATTTCCCACTTGACCGAATACTAGTATGTGTGTGTTTGTGCTTCTCGAGTTGGGGTAGGGTCAAATGTTTGAGTAAAATTTATTGAAATACATTTGCTGTCTTTGACAGATTTGACAAATGTTCTCAGGAGTGGAGGCAGAGATGAAGAAGGTAGTACGGGGTGGGTACTGCAGGAATTTAGCACCTGCTTGCCTTAAAAGTGTAGTCAATATTTAACTTTTAATTTATTTAAAATCAATTTAAAAGCTCAAAATGCAAATAACCATGAAAATCCTTGGTAAAGGAGTTCAAGCAAGCAAATCCAGCAGTTGCTTTGGCATCCTGCAAAAATCCTTTGCATAATTTAATTGTCTTGTTGTCGGTGTTAGTTGGTCTGCCTGTCTGTATTCTGTATATTGTAGCTGTGTCTGTTTGTATCTTTCATTTGTTTACAGTAGCAACTGCAAACTGCATCTACATACATATAGTTGGCTGTGTCCTGCCCCACGGCATTTGTTGCAACTAGTCTTTAATCCACATTCGGCTGCCGTGTGTAACTGCGTCCGTGCAGCAGCCAGCAGCAGACAGGTGCCGTTGTCTGGCCTCTGCTTGGAAGTTGGGTTTCTATGCACGTATGGATTGGCTTATACCCAAAAATAGCCCGCAGTCTGCTTTATGGTAGCTTATAGTTTTGCGGTTCATGTTCAACGCTTGCCAACCACAATTACTGTGTTTACTTCAAGTTTTATTGCTGCTGGTTGTCTTTTTTTTTCTTCTAATTTTTGCGTGTTGGACACTCGCTACGTTTTAGAGTTCTTTATTGAAGTTTGTTATATTTCAAGGGTTGTATATTAAAGTTGCATAACTTTAAGAAAGGAAAGTTGAGTGAATGTCAAAGCGAGAAGGGCAATAAATAACTTATCAACTTAGGAGCCGGTATAAAAGTTCTAGGAAGTGGAATGGCTAAGAAGCAACGGAATGAAACGAACCGCAGATGACTAGAGCGAATAATAAAGTTATATAAATATTAAAAATTTATAAGAAATAATCAAATTTAAGATATATAAATAAAAAAGTATATAAATGTATTAAACAGTTCGAACCAAGAGGAACAGCGGAACGGAACAAACCTTGGTTTGTTAAATAGGGTTACAAACTGTATGAATATCGATTTAAGATCGATTTATAATAACTAATTAATTAGAGAAAGAAGGATTTTCACTGTTTTATCCCTAAGTTATATCCCTCGTTTACCTGTAATATTAGTAACAGATTGTAGCATATTGATAACCGATAGCTAGAGACTATTTAAGAATTGTTAGCTCAATTCAATCAATATAAAATAATGTGCACAGAAAATCAAATAATCATTATACTTTAGATTTCAATTCTTAAACAAACATACGTTTCGTTTATTTACATTGCTCGAATTCATTGTCAATTTATGTGTTATTTAAGACATTTACATTGCAGCCATAAGATTGAAAAAGATGTAAAGAAAAACTATTCTCAAAACATTGACAACAACGACAACGACGACGACGATGATGATTGTCTGTGAAGACATGATTGAGGGCGTAAAAAAGACCTCCTGCTGAAACCCCTTTTTAAAAGCAGAAATACTCAAACTATAAAACACAAATCCATTAACATTAGAGCGATTGAGGCACATTAAATGGTAATAAAGACCAACTTGAGCAAAGAACCAAAAGAAGAATAAGACGAAAAACTGAATTTACAATGACCCAAAATATGTGTACGCCACATTGAGTTCTACGAAAATGACTTTAGTTAAGAAAATGGAACCAAAAGAACAAGATTAAGAACGAATAGAAACGAAACCTCAGAAGGCGATGGCCACAGCTGATAAATTCATTAAATGCTTCAACGAAAAACGAAGTAAAAGAAAAAGTATTCTGAGGGTTATTTACAATTGGTTCGGTTCGTTCGGACATGCACTGAAATTCAATCCATTTTTCTTTATTTATTTATTTTTTTTTATGTTTGGGGGATGATATTTGTTGCTGTTGGAGTTGCTATTATTGATGTTGCCTAGTGTCACTATTGTTGTCATGTTGTCGGAGTTTCACAGTGCACTACAAATGATTTTGATTTTCTTTTTTTTTTTTTGTACCATCTTCATCTTCCCTTTATGCTACTATAATAATTTCGACTGATTTTTACTGTGATACAATCAACAACCAGAATATTGTTGAGAATAAATAGGCAGAGCCATGTGTGGAGTTTATTGTAACAATGTTCCGTTAATGCACAGCAACGGAACAACCGGAACTATGACGAACCGGGTGTGCATGGGTGGGTGTGGATACTGAACAGCGATATCAAATAAGGACCAGTCGAAAAAATAGGGAGAAAAAATATACAGGGGGCTGCTATAAAAGTACTTTGGCAAAAGATGATGATGTGGCCAATTGTTTGTTTGGACAATGTTTGGCTTCTTTGACCAGAAAATCGAGAAAAAAATGTAGAAGAAAAAGATGAAGCCCCCCGGTTCTAAAATTTGTTATTTGAAAGGTTCTACTGAATGCAAAGTTAATAAATTCAAAACACTTGAAATTTCATTTTCGAGTATTAAATTTCACAAGGCACAGCCTTAGCCCTGTGGTATAGAAAAGGAAAAGCGAAAAATGTCAGGGGAATGATGGAATGGGAGAAAGAGAGGGCAGACAGGGCTTTGGTGTGTGGCAAAAAGAAGAGAGAGAAAGAGAGAGTGTGTGTGTGTTTCTCTCAGCGTTAGAACATTTACATATGAATAGATGCTGTAGAAGTCATATGAAAAGCGACAAGCTCGAAGCCGGAGACCGAAGCCACAGGCACCCAGCACCCAAACATACACACACGATGTTTGTGGCGCCCATAAAAATCATAGGAGCACTCATACACATCTATAGACGTGGTAGATTTTCATTTCTCAGTGCTGGTGCATTTGCAATTGCCAGTGAAGTATTAATGGCAGCATTTGAATAACAATGCAACCAACCGCCGATGTTGACAACAACAACGATGACGACGGCAAAGTTTTCAGCACCACCTACAGCTGTGGAGGAGGAGAGGAAGTGCGTGGGAGGGAGTTTGTGTAGACAAGTTAAAAGAGAGCTACCCAAAAGAAGAAGGCCAATTTGTGTGGCATTTGGTCAGGTGTCAACGGTGGTGCGGTAGCTTAAGTCAACATTATAAGCTACTAGTTTCGATATGTAGCTTTATTTATTGTGAATATTAGAGTCTATTGTTAGAAAACTCCCTAAAGTCATGACATAGCCCTTTATTAAAAGTTTTCATTCAACAGATTATCCAAACATTCCAATTTAGAAAAACTAAAGCGATAATAAAAAATTAATTCCTGTGTCGAAATCTAGAACACAACTGCATTTAACTTTGAAAAATCCAACTTATACCATAATATAAATAGATAATATCAATTTTTAGAATCAATTCCATTTAAATTATTTAATTCTTTTCAATAACATTCATTTCCAAACATAGTTTTCTCTTCTGGCACTCAATTAAGTACTCATACGATGCATAATTCTTAAGCTGGTTCCACTTAAAGTTAAACCGTAACCAGCTTAAGCTCTTAACCATTAATTGGATTCTCTTTCAGTTAACATATTTTTTGTGTAAATGCATTTAATATCCATTGGATGCCCCCTGTTATTAGTGTGTCTTTTGTGGCTGCCCCAGACACATGGATACCAAAATCTCAACACACTTTTGTCTGGCTGGATGTTCAGTTGGTCAGTTGATTTCTCGGAACATTCAGTTCAGTTCGTTCCACTATGCATAATGAGCATTAACCGAAAATTTCAAGAGAATTTCGCCAAGGCAAAAGGCAAAACCGAACCGAAAAAAAATGTGTACAAACACTTTTTAAGCCACTGTGAAATATGCAAACGTCATTTGGTTGCTGTTAATTATGGTTGAATCTGTTTCGAGAAAGAGAGAGAGAGAGAGAGATAGAGAGAGAAAGATAGAGAGAGAGAGAGGGAGAGAGAAAGGATAAGGTTTTCAATTCTAGATGGTTATTGTTATAGCTTTTGTACTTCAATGTTACAAACAATCTCAGGTAAAATGTTTTCCTTTACTTACAATGAGAACAATGTAGTTTTTCGAGGGATTGGAAAACGTTTTTACTGGCAAGAGATATTCAAACTTATGTAATAGATTACAAATCATTGTTGCTACGACAACCCTGTTGATTTCCGTCAAGCTATTTATCTTGATTAAAAAATATATTAAGTCAAAATGTTTTATACTTGTATAATCTTTATTCTCGCTTTTTACCTTCCAAGTAAGTTTTCTCGGCTTGTATTTGATCAGTAGATTAAAACAAGTTCCTGCTTGCAGAGCTGCAGACTCTTTGTTATGATTGTGATAAGTTTTGGAATGCTCGCTGTAAGGTCACTACTAAAGGTATTCACTGTACAGAGAGCGTGGCAAGGTTGCAACCTTTTTATCGAGATATAGAAAAGTGGGATGCTTGTCAGCACGCAGTTGGTATGTTACTTGAATGGCTATACACATATAAGTATTATATACGGTTCTTTTTTATTAGAATATGCTCAAGAATACTGTTGCGTATTTTCACCGGAAATTGGGTGTAGGATTGCCGTTAATCCGAGTTTATTCAATACAATGCCTGGCAATTATTGTACACAATGTACTACTCGATGTGATTGTAAACCGGATTCTTCCACAATGCTACAGCCCTGGCACTGGTGGGGTCAGTGCTCAATTTTTATGGCATTGATTATTACTTTACTAAACTAAGAATTCATTCTTAGCTTTCTTTGCTATTACATTAATATCACAAAAAAAAATTTAATGTCATGTGTTAAGCCTTAGAAATAAAATATATGTTACCAAATACCTTATGAATGTGTGTCAAAAACTTTGTGTATTGTCAGATGAAGTTTTATTAAATTTAATGTTAGAAATGATTCGGTTTCCTGGTATACTTCTAGCAACACTCGCCCTGATCATACCCGGTAAGTGTGACCGCATTTTATTGTTGGACAACCTTTACAAAAGTACTCAAAATCTCTAGGTCTTTATGGTCAGTGTGTAGATTGTACAAAGAATTGGCATGCTGGCTGCACGTCAAAGGAAACGGGTTACTATTGCGCGATTGGCGCTGAAGTTATGGTGCATCAATTAACAAAAGAACAACTTGCAACCAGTACACCAAATCCCCACTATATATTTGGCAAATGTGTGCCATATCCTCTCCATTTAGGTGCGTTTCTATCATTAGCTGCTACTATTTTTAACAATATCTATGATCTTTAGAATATGTGCATAAATGGTGCTGCTTTTGGTCGAAAGAGGTTGGCTGTCAGGTTGCGGTACATCCAGCTAAATACGAGTTCGCGATACCTGGCCGTTATTGTAAATATTGCAAGGATAAATGTAGGTGTGAATATGAGAATGCAAATGAAAAAATGCGACCCTGGAATTGGAGTTACCTGGGAAGTATATCAGTATTGTTAGTTCGATTTCTTTAGGTATTACTATACTGGACGCTCTTCTATATAAAATATAAAAATAAAAACAGATCGTTTCTATCAAAACCAAAAGAATCCTACACATATTACATATTTATTTTTATCTCAGCTTTAAAGTGTGGACCACATATTAAGGCATGTTTTTATGTATTTCGACTTTGGGTTCAGGGCCATTTGAGGTTATTGACGGCAGTTTTGCAAACGGTTTGTGGTTTAATCTTTATTTTTTATTTTAAGCGTGAAACGTAGTGGGAAATGGAACAAAATCAAGAAACTGCTTAAAGAGTTTGCCAACGAAACTGAAATGAAACAATAAACGGAAATGGCTAAACAACTTTACTTTTGGTTCTTACATTTTTCAAATGGAACACAAGAGTCAAAGCAAAAGCAAAAAACAACTGATAAAAAAGTGTGCTATTTAATTTATTGCGTGTGTGTGTGTGTTTGTGAACTGGAACACTTCATTTTTATTTTTTGTGCAGTCATTTGTTTATGGTTCGTTATTGTTGTCCGTGGTCAGTTTAGCTGTTTCCAGCTCTATTGTCGCTTGAAATGTCGCGACTCGACTCGCTTTGCATTGTTTACGAGACGTTTATGAGTCGTGTGAAAGACGATGACGATGTCAGGAAACACATGTTTATCGAAATGTGATGTTTAAAATCGAAGAAATGGTTTGAGACAAAACTTAATATAGGTGTTTTTTATCGTGAAAGTTTGTATACGATGTTTGTTACGTGAATATGTAAAGAAATATAAGTGCTGTTAGGTGGATGAGTGTTTGTGTTGAAGGTACATATAAGATTGTTTAAATAAAGTGTTCCAACTCAATAAAGCCAAACCTTAACTTATTGTGTATTGTCAACAATGTGAAAAAAGCAGTGCTTAAGTCAAAAGACTATTTGAAATAATTGAGCGTTGTCCGCACATTTTACTTGCTGAATAATTGATAAACAATTGTGGTTAAATATTTAATATTTGTTATGTTAGACAGCGTGTGTGTCGCATAATTATAGATATTAGTTCAATATACCACTAGCAATTACTTTTGTTAGCTGACCGTTGTCACATTTACAGTATTTATGCGTTACAAAAGGAGCAATTAACTCCAGCTGTTAGGTGAGTCTTTCTATTTTTTACCGTTAGCTAGTTTTTTGTTAAGGAAGTTTAGTTTATTCATGTTTAACTTTAAGCCATCCAGTTTATAGCCGGCATTTATAGAATGTCTTGTTCGCATTGAGCGGTTATCCGCAGGTAAATAACTATAACCGCCCAGTGAAGCCATGCAACTTGCTTTAGAATTTAAACCAAACTCCAAACTCCTAACTTCCAATCATCTTTGCAGCCTTCGTAGCCACAACCCTTGTGGATGTGGAACACAGGAATAAATGGTACTACACATTGCGAGTGGTGAATGTCTTCGACAACTTGTTGTCATGGGGTGCATCTAATGAAATTAAATGTATCAAAGACAGACCGACACACAGTCACCAACAACTGAGTAAACACAGAAGCAAAGGAGTTGGAGTTGTAGTAGCTATAATCGAAGCAGGAGTGCAAGTTTGAAATCGTTGCTGGCCAATACACTTGAGTGAGTGAACATCAAGAGAAATTCAGGACCAGTAAACAGCGAGTAATCAAACTCCCAAACAACTATACCAGCAATTGAAGGACAGTTCGCATTCACCGGACTGTCTTATAGGGCAGAGATAGGGAGGGTTCCGTTATTAGTGAGAGAATGTCCAAATACAGCTTTGGTACGTGACTAGGAACATTATTGTTTGCTTATCAACACTTAATTGCTTCTGGCTACACTTAATAATATGGCATTGCACACACACACACACACACACACACACATACTAGCAATAGCCACAATTCTCAACGTCATCGTCTTTTGGTCTCTTTGGGCTCTCGTCATTGTGGTGGCCGTGGCTAAAGCTTTCTGTTACCTCTCTTACCTCCCCGCCTCTCGTTCTTTTTCGCTCTGCTGCCCGCCCGCCTCCTGCTTTAACTTGTCGTCATCGTCTTCGTCTTCAGCGAGTGGGCAGGGGAAAGTAACGAGCAGGGTGCCGAGTTTCGGGTTCGGCTTCGTTGCCGCCTTGGCCGCATTGTTTGTTCAGTTTTTCACTTTGCGTTGGTCGTCGTCGTTTCATTCTTTCGTTCTGTTTTTGTTTTTATTTTTTTTCCTACTCTGTTCAGCTTTGAGAATTGTTGCACCATAAAAAGGGGGGCTTCTCGGAGATTTCTTGTTGTGGGCTTCAGTTTAGTTCAGTTCAGTTCCCGTCCAGTCAGTGAGCTGGGCTATTTGTTTGCCCTGTTGTCTTACTTGCTGGCTGGCTGGCATGGCATGGCATGGCTTGTTTTTCAATTTCATTGGAATTGGTTTTTATTTTGTGGGCCTCGGCATTTTGATGGATTTTTCGGTAGGTACAAATTGTGTGCTGCTAATGGAGCGTAAGGCACTTGTCTCTCTACTGATGTGTATGTGTTTGTGTGGGTTGCTTTATAGCATTGAATTTTATTTTGGTTTGGAGTTTGCCGACAAGGATCATTAAGTCACTGAGAACTAAAAGATCTAAGCAACTGACTGATGTGTCATTTAGTCTCGCTCGCTTGTACGTTTAGGGCTGACCTGCAGGTTCAAAAGGTAAATTAAACAGGTTCACAACAAGCATTTTATTAGTTATTCTTCTCAGTTATTGCTTTTTCCCAGTACTACTCAGTCATGAGTTCAGTTTTGGATCACACGTTCTTATTAAAGAAACACTCATAAAATGTCGGAAGGTACAATGATTTAGTAGCTTAAAGGGCTGCCAGATTTTCCGGAATATTTGGTGTGAAAATAACGTTTTGTTAAGTAAGATTTTCAGAAAAAGTTATTAGCTTTCTTCTTTCTTCAAAATTGAAGAGAGATTGACTCCTTATTGAAGGGAATACATACTTAGAGTTCATGTCAGTTATGAAATAAGTTTTGTCACTATTTTTTGGACAGCTTTTCTTTTACATATCTTTGACTATTCGTAGCTTTTATCGTTTACATTTGCAATCACTTAAATCTTTATACACATTCATATCCCAAATACTGATTCACAATTCATCGTAGTTCAATCTAACGCAATTGCCACGCCCTTTTCAGTGGCTTGCAACCCACTTTCTCACACACACACACACACACACACACACACATACATATATACAGAAAATCAGACCACACATATCAGGCATTACCCTCCTCTGGCAGCTTACCCCAATCCTCTCTATATTCTGTGTAATGCTCTTCCTTTCACACATTTGCACCCTCTCCCTTGCGCTCTCCCTTTCTCAGCCATCAATCTTGAGTGCTAATTGTTACGAGTTTTACCGCACCCCGTGCCCTTTCATCTCTCTCTCTCTCCCTTCCTCTCTCTTCATCTGCGTTCCGTTATCCGTTTTCTGCCTTCTCCTTTTTGTTTGTACTGAGTCTGGTCAGGACAGAGCAGGAAAGGAGAGGACACGACAGAGAAGGACAGGAGAAAACAGGCGATTTTGGCATCGGAGTTTTGCTGTCAGCTGTTCAATAGAAAATGGGAAAATTCCACACGCTGTGCCAATAGGGAGTTCCCGAAAGTACCCAGAGAATGACAATTGCTAATTTAGCGCTGCAATGACTTTTGATAGTATTTCTCCCCTGCTCTCTACTCCCTATATTGCTTGCTTGCTCCCTCAGTTCGGTAGCTGATGCAATTAGAAGGCGTGTCACCGCCCGGAAGTGCGTGACTTGCAAAATGTCGACGCCCATGGACCGTAGTATGTACTAGAGCTTTATAGTACTAAATATATGACAGAGTGTGTATGCTTGGGAATTGGCCAGTAAATCAACTGGTAGCAAAACAACAGCAGCAGCAATAATCGGAGCCAATAAGCATTTCATTGACAGGACCCAGAATCCAAACAAAATTTTCAACCAAAGCCAAGATATCGAAAAATTATCCCTCTTAAAAAAAAAAGAAAAAAACGTTTCAAGAACATGATGGCCTGAGGCGTATGGAAAAAAGTCTTTGGCTTTTGGTTCTGGTTCTTCATCGCCTTGTTGCCTGTCATAATATAAAGGGGGCGGCATTTCCAAAAATAAACCGGATATTATTGTCGTTGTTGCTTTCCTCTTATTTCCCTAACGGTTTGACTTCGATTTCGTTTTAGGTCTTTGCATTGTTTGATATTTGCTGTCCAGCAGCAAAGAACTATAACTTTTACCCGGAAGTTCACATAAAATTCAATAGAGGAGGGTAGAAAAATTTGAGTACTTTGGGTTGGTTTTCAACAAAATGACAGCAAGATCTTTATCCGTCGCTTTCTGCTCAACTCTTGTTTTTTTTTTTTTTGAAGACTAAGTTACGTTAATTCATTTACCAGTTGCTTTCTTGAAGAATAGTGTTGCCATACCTGCAAAGAAAAAGAAAAGCATAAAGTCAGTTTTCTTAGTAATTAAAATTATTTGAAATGTTAGAAAAATCTGTCTTATAAACTTAACATAAATTTTACTATGTCATAATAAAATAATTCACAAAATTTCGTTTCAATTGTTAAAGGATTATTGTGCTGCGTTTTGTCTTTTGGCCATTTAAAATTTTGTACGTTATTTTTTAGCCAGACATCTGTGCGTTGCAATCAGGAAGAGGAACAATAAGGCAGCTTCTGACTCAGACTGAGACTCAGGTTGGTTTTGTTTGTTACCCCTAACTAATCCCACGCAAGACCAGGCGATTAACCGAACCGCACTGAAAATTGCAGCCAAAAAACGAAAAAGAAAAACAGGAAAACAAGAAAACAACAATCGCACAGATAACAACAACAGATATCAGGCAGCAGAAACAAACATTAACAAAAGAGACGACGAAATGTGGGCACAAAATGCGAGTAAAACAATTCCAATTAAAGCGATAGGCCCATTTGAGTGAGGGAGGGGAGGAGTTCGTTAAGGGGGTGTAACGGTTTGTGGTGGCAGTTACAGATAGATATCAGAGAGATTGTATTTATTTAAAGGAAACGCACGCATATCAAAAGGCAAATGTTAAATGCCAAAAAGGGCAGGCCAACAAGTCAGCGCTAGAGTTGCTAGCCCTCAGGGCTGCAACCGAAAGAACGCAATTGCAATTGGCTCACAGAAAAACCGAGAAGGTAAAAAACAGAGAGAGAGAGAGAAAGAGAGAGGGAGAGACAGAGACAGATAACTAAATAAATATATTGAATGAGATTAAGGTACACAAAAAAATACTTGTCAAAACATACCGCACATGTCAAAGGGTCATGCTATCAAAATTGTTTTCGACACAATTTTACCCTACAAATTTACAGAGATAATGAAAGATATATATTGCGTTTCAAGGAAAATAAACTATTAAGTCAAATAGGTTCGTGGTAGAATTTAGAAAAGGAAGTTTGCGTTATATTAAACAGTATTTTTTAATAACCTGGATATTAAACTTTACTAAACGTAGAATGAAGACGGTAACATTATGCTTATATATATATATATATATGTACTATCATATATATTATCATATAATTAGTTTTGTAAAGGTTTGGAAAGTTTGCTGTTGCGGTATAAGCAGTTTTTGTTACTAACATAGACTTGAGACTCTTAATGAGGTTTTTTCAGTGCCTTGTCTTACGATTATTCTCAATTGATCTCGATTTTTTTTTAGACCTTTGCCCGTATTCTGACCATCGTACCTTTGTTACTACAACAGTCTTTATTTCTATCTACAATTTTCTTTCCTCGTTTTCTAACCTAAAACTCTTTCTCCCAAGCACATCCCTCCCTCAAGTCATAGGGTATCAGCAAACGCATATAAAGTAAAATTAAAAATGCACTGTCGTAATGTGGAGTTGGCGCGAGTTTGCACTGGCCAGGGGTAACAACTGTTAAACTCCCACGATGTCAAAGTAGACTGCGCGCTAAAAAAAGCAACCCCAATACATAGACTCAAACTCCTAGCAAGTAAAGCTAAACCCTGCCCGCTAGATCCACAGACTCAATGATGCTTAAGCCGTAGCTAAAGCTATTGAACGCCCTATAACGAGGGAGGGTGGTGGTGGATGGAAGGTGAAGGCGTAGCAAAACGCCTACATATTGCCAGCTATGCCGTGGCGGTCAATCAGTTTACAACAATAACAACTTTGAAGGGTTAACACGTGGTCCACGAACGGCAAGGATAACCAGCCCCGGACACGTCCACTTTTCCGAACCAATATGCAATGAGAGTATGAGCTTCTCGTCAGCATTTCGGTTAGGCACTTTGTATATTCAATTAGCCCCCGGTTCGCTGCTCACACATATCCTTTAGTTGGTTGGGGTACGGCACAGACGTGGTACAAAACACACACGGTACCTTTTGGGTACTACCGTACATAGAGGCGCTTGCAAATGGTGCTGCCCACTTGTTAGCATTTCTAATGCAATTTGCGGCTGCAATGCTTTTGTTATTGCGACACACACACACACAAAACAACCCCTCCTACCTCCCCAACACCCTACCCACAACAAAACCTACTTTGCCTACCCAGCGAGTGGTCCGAAAATTGTGTGGCGTGTCGTGTCCATTAACACCTTTGATGGCCATAATACATATTCATTAATTCGCAATACTGAGGGCGATTTGCAGGCCATATACGACGTACTCAGTATATATACTCGGTACAGTAAAATAGGTGATGCGAACATACTATACATCACACACACAAACAGTTGTTTGGTAATTGGGGTTAGGGTTTAGATGGTAAGAGGGTTATAGATGAAGGAAGGCTTAGACGTCATAAGGGTGCATTGCTTATGATTGGTTATCAAATTATTTGATTAACTGTCAAAAGATGAAGGATAATCAAAACAAGTTAGTCGACAGTGGTTAGGCTGATGAACTGACGTGAGTTAAGCTTTATGACCTTTTAATCCATAACTTAGAGGTACAAAATAAAATATCTAGAGATAGTTAAATAATAAATTTAGAGTTTTATCTGCAATGAACTTTAAAGTTGGAGAAGAATAACTTGTAAAAATATGTCATAAACAGTTTTAAAATTCATATAATGAGCTTTTTTGGGATTTTATCTTTAGCAATTAGTGAATGTCAAATTTACTGCTCTTTGTTCTAATTACTTGTTAAAAAACACCTTCAATATTGTGCCACCATGTGCAATAAATCCACCACAAGCCAATTAAAAACCCGTCAATAACACTCATGCTAAAATATCAAATTTTACCTAAAACTTTATATGAAACCCGCAACACATTCCAAAAGACCCAAAAATGAAACACAGTTAACCAACAATCAAACACCATCAAATCAAGTGCTCTATTATCACAGGTGCATGTTAGGAATACATATACAAGGTATAATAATATGATATCCCATTACAGCACTATTTCTAAATGAATCCTAAACATTTATGTTAAACACAAAATTCGACACCAGAACCACACAAAATGTTGCCACCGCTCATTTAGTTTGAAGGCTCAAAAACAAAAAGAGATACATAGATACCGTAGAGATAGACTGAAACCAAAACTGATTGACTGCTGTAATGTCAGACACACCCACCTAGAGACCGGGACTCGAACAGGGACTGGGACCGGGACCGGGACCGGGACCCAGACAAGGACAATGGCTGTGGACAAGGTACGGTCACCTTTTTGTCTTGCACATTAGTTAAAGCTTGCGGCTACAACAACAATAACAGCACCAACAAACTGACAATAACACAACAAAACACTTAAGCGCAACACTTTTAATTTCACAGTTCGCCCTAAGAACTCTGAACACTGAAGAACCCCTTCACACTTATGGTAAGGGAAAATTGGGAAAGAGGTGTGGGGGCGGCGAACTTGAAACTGATGCCCGGCACGTGGACATGACGAGAACATGATGATGATGATGATGATGAGATGGAGACCCAGGAACATAGCTGCCACTGCCCAAAAACAATTACAACTCGGAGAGGGGTTGTGTACAGTGGGAGGGGGGGGTTGGGATTTAGTGGACTAGTCCGAATACATATTCCACACTATTTAAATATCATTTTGCGAGCAGAGGGAAAGAAGAGGGTGCTGAAATGGATGCTGTGGCGGCTGTCGCGACGGCACGCGCACAAATTAGTTTGCTGTAGATACCAAAAAAGGCGAAGCTCGTGCCACAGAAAGAACTACAGCAACAACAACTTCAAGCAACAACAACAATGCATATAATCAAAATTAACATAACAATGCAATACAACGACAACAACAACACAGAAAAGTGTTTTCTGAAGGCAGACATAGAAAAAGAAAAAAAAATAATAATAAAGCCGCACAGTGAAATGAATTTGTGTGCCTCGGAACACAAGAACTTGAAAGTTGTAATCCCCCGGTTTGCTAAACCGCCCCTTGCCCCTTGTTCCAGAAACACAATAGCAAGACAGAGAGAGAAAGAGCGAGAGAGAGAGAGAGTGCCTGAGCCCATAATGAAAGGGTAAGCAATGAGCCAGAGGGCCCACAATCTACACACACTCGCACAACATTGATGCCCAAGCGAACCCATTAAAACGTGCAAGGAACCATCCATTGAAGCGAGCGCTTTTTAGTTTCGATATTTGTATGCAGCCAAACACACACAAACACACATACAGTCAGTCAGTCCGACAAACAGACAGACCAGACGGATAGAGGGAGGGAGCGAGAGAAAGAGAGAGAGGGCCACGCACTTTGCCTATGTTCGGAGCAAACGAATGAAATTCCCAGCGGGCACTTAATTTACTGCCTTGCGTTCATTTTTATGTTCATTTCACAAACGTTTCCCCAAAACGACACGAACCGATCCGAATGAAAGAACGAATGCAAGTGAATGCGCTGTTGCCTTACTTCCATACATGTTTCATGTGCTATGCGTTTCAAAAGTGAAAAAGTTGTACTACCTTAAAAAAAATTAACTGTTTTAAACGTAGATTGTCGTTATACGAGAAAAATCTAAGTTCTTCCAAATGTCTTGATTATTAAATTGAAGTTTTTCAGAAATTCAATAATATTAAAATCGTGTTTTATTTCAAAGTTTTTTTATTATCTAAATTTTTGGTTGAAACTAAAAAATATAATTACTTATGTAAATATTTATAACATTTTGCTGAGCTGCGAATTTTTCGTGCATCAAAATAAACATCTGTTTCATTCCTCCATTCCTCTAAGCTTACCCGTAAACTTATGTTACTTTAATATTCATATATTATAACTTTACAATATAGCTGAAAAACCAAAGCAAACGTTCCAATAAATGTACCCCAAAATAGAATAATCATTTTACCAATTAAACTCACAGGCTTAAACCTATAACAAAGGGATTAACAAAAAAAAAAACTTGTATTTATTACAAACTCATTCCGCTATAAATTTAATTAAAGTTCAAGAAAAAAATTATAATTGCATATCGTATAAGAAAAAATTGCCCATTTATGAGTGTTTCAGTTTGAGTAGCTGTCAAAGTGTTTCGCATTAGGTTTGCAACCCTGTCGCATAAATACTATGCATACATTTCCATATGTATTATTTGTTGTCGTTGTTATTCTTTTTTTGAAGGGCAACGCGTGCCACAACAGCCACCATAATCAACATAATGAAAGCTGCTCAGGCATTATGATAATAATAGTGTGCCAAATGCTGTGCGCGTCATTTGTTAAGCATAGGGTTGCTCTTAGTCACACACACATAAAAGCAAAGGGTTGCCTATTGCTCGTAAAACTTAAGAGTGACTTCCCTTATTTCGCCTCTCCTCCTGCTACTGCATGGGCTGCTGTTTTTGTTTTATTCTTAAAATATTTGCGCTATTCGAAGAATGCACTTCGTTTTTCGTAAAATTTTAATTTTTTTTTCATCTTCTCATCTTAAGGCACTTTGGAGATAAAAAAAAAAATAAAAATGAGAAAAGAGGGCGAAGTCTGACATGAAATGGCACAGTCTATACAGAATACGAATCGTTTGTGTATATAATCGCAGTCTTTACGCATGTGTGTGTGGAATTTCGAGTGGCTGACAAAAGGGATGGGATGTGAGTAGAATATAAGCGAGCTGAGCCGAAAAAAACATTTCGAGTGCCTCTTCTAACAAAATTGTATCCTAGACATGGCAAGCAGAGTGTACACAATTATTATATACATATCTTTCATCTCGTTTCGTTCTTCGTTGATAGTGAGCAACAAATATTTAAACAGTTCCATACACTAGGGTCTTTTTGTGTATTGGGGAGTAGAATTACCTGTAAAATTGCTTTGTGTATTCTTTTTGTTAAGTGAACATAGAGAAAGCAGGTTGTACAAATACAAAAACATTTTCAACAATATTGTATTGCAGGAAGATGGCAACTCTTAACGAAAGACAGCTGAATGAAATTTTGATATCCCTGTTTAATGTGGAATTTTGAGGATAATTGATTTAGAAATCAATTTTAGTTTAGAGGTCAAAACATGCTTTTACTTTTAAAACCGATCCTTATAGGATATTTAGGGGATAAGTGAAGTTTACATGTAACCGCTCAACCGTTCACAAAATATGACTTTTAAAAGATTTCTTTATATCAAATTATGAATGTTTGTGGTAGTATTATTAATCAAAATGCTAAAACTTTGACAAATAGTTATTGTTTTTATTATAATGCAATGTTTTTATTAGTTTACCAAAAAGCTTACATTCAAAATACAAATATTGATATATTTCATCAAGGTTTTCTTTCCTGTACGTTTTAACTCTCAACAAAGCACGTGTGAATAGCAGATAGCACACGACTCTTCATTCATCATCCACTCCACTCTCATTCATAACCCAACCCATTCACGCCCATAGGCTCTACCTTTAAACCCCTCCCCCCCAACCCAACCCAAAACTCCACCACATACATTCAATTGCTTCTAGTTCAATGCCAATCGCAATGAGAAAGATGAGAATCTTTAAAGGCTTTTGTTTCAGCTGCTGCGAATTGAAACGCATCGAATCAGTTCTGTTCGGTTCATTCATTCGTTTGTTACGTTTTCATTGCATCATTCAAAGGAATATCAAAATTCAACTAATTTGCATTTTCGATTTGCATATTTACACACACACACATACTTACAAATTCAACTCTTAAGCCTACAACGGCTGGCATCACAATTCAGGCAAAGGCAACTGCATAGACCACCATTCCCCCACTTGTGAGGATGCAAATTTTGTGTCATTGAAATTAAATTGATTGCAAATACTGAAGATTGACTTCAAGTGGTAGTAGAGCTCACAAAAACAAAGGCCACAGTTCGAGTTTGAGTTTGAGTCTTTCTCTTTGGTTGATTTGCGATAACTGAACGAGTGAACAAGGACAGCGCAACAGAAAGTCAAAGTCATGGCACATAATTGCAGTTTGTGCGCTAAAGGGCTGACTCCACCGTTTTATCGGTATATTCTAAGGGCTGCAAGTTGAGTGCCAATACCATTAATGAAAATCACAAACATACACCAAGCAAAGAACGCAACGCGCACATGGCACAAAAATTGCCACCCTAACTTGAAATTAAACAGAACTGAAAATGGCAGGGAAAGAGCAGAAGTAAATGCATTTTTGAACTATCGTAGGGTTGCCAGGCATGCCAAGTATCAAGTCTTCTACTTATATATATATGTATATATGAGACTCCTGCAAGTTGGCCCGAGCTATACTATAAGGCCTAAAAGTTGGTTTCTTTTGGCTTAAGAAAAACTTTGGCTGGCTACTTTGAAAATTGGCAATGCCAAATCAGTTGCGAAACAAGTTTATTGAACAATTTATCACAGCGGGTGGGTGGGGTGAGGTAAGGCCAGGCGACAGGCGACAGGCGTCAGGGGAGCATGCTACATGTCAAAAAAGAAAGCGGAAGAAAGAGAAAAAGAGAAGGAGGAAAAAATGGCAGCACGCATCTTCGAAAAGTCTTCGCCCCATCCACTTTCTGACAGATGATGATGATGATTAGAATTTGTGTCAAGAGTAAGGGTGAGACTGCGCACAAACACACACATGCATAGAGCTGACAGGTCGCTAGAGCTCAAACCCCTAAGCTTAAGGAACATCGACCCACCCTCTCAACTCTCTCTCTCTCCGTTCCCATCGTAAAACATATTTACTTAGCTGGGATTTTGTTTCGTTCGACTTCAATGGCTGCTTAAATTCAACTAAACAAATTGGAAAATTTTATAAAAATTGGTTTATGATGCTCAACTCACACTGGCAAAAAATAACCCACGAACCTGCCGATAAATGTAACTGTTATTGTTGTTTGTCTCGTTTGCCAAAACAAACAACTAAAACAACAAAACAAAAACAATAAGCTCAATAGAAGTGCAACGAAGCGAACAATGGAAAAAAATTCGAGAGAGAGAGAGAGAGAGAGAAAGAGAGAGTGAAACAGAAACGAGTATTGAGCTTTATACAGTCGAACTTCCATAAAACGAATCTCAAGGCGTTAGGAAAGAAATTCTTAATATAGAATTGGTTTTTAAGGGTTCTGCAAATAAATTCGTTATATGGCAGTTCGACTGTAGTATATATTTATTTTGTAATGGATAGATTTGGGCATTGAGAAATTGGCGAGTCACTCAACAAGGTGTCAAGGAGTTTTTTACTCGGTTTTGCATGAGCAATGACTGAGCAAGGGTTGACATATTGAAAGAAGCAGAAAGAAGTGTTGTGGAAGTAGGGTGGGTAAAGTTAGGTGTAGGTAGATGATGTTGACAACAACAGGTGCTACTGGCTTTTAGAGTTTTGGCTTTGGCCAGGGATTGATTGCGCAACTGTCATCAATAAGAACTCGACAGGCAAGGATAAGCACAAAAGCAGTCAGACTGAGTGGATGAGTAGAAAGCAATTTCACACTTGCCCGATTTATTTGAAGAAGTGTTAGATTGAAAGTAAAGTGGTCTAAATTTGGATTATCTTTCAAAGAGCTGTACATATTCTTATCAAGGTTTTCCTATAATTGAAATATTTTTAACTATTGGCATTAAATTTCCTCTTACACTTAAAAACGCATTATTAATATCGGGAAATTCTTAACTGTTTTGCTTAATGCCTAACCAACAATGGCCAAAGTCAAAGTCCAGCAATAAATGATATTAATTTCAACTTTTATTTTCAGTTCAGGCAAGCAGGCATTTCCATTTACCCGACTTCATATTGCAATATAAATCCAATTTAAAAGCTTTAAATAACAGCAACAAGAAGACGAGAGCTGTTAGCCAAGTGAAAAGTCATTAAATTGATATATAACCAAAAAGTTTGCTCATAATCGGCTAAAGCACGTAAAACGTCTACCAGAAAGTGGAAAATGCGTGAAAAGCAAGAGAATAAAAGGAAAAGCAAGCTGTTCAAGAAGTCAAAGCTAAGCGTTTATTTAAGACAAACACAAATACTTGGTATACTAAACAAAATGCCAAAATGAACGCATTCAAAAATTCTGCAATGGAAAATCTCTTCACGTCTCACTATTCGTCTCTCTCTCTCTCGCGCGAGCGCTTTCTTTCTCCCTTTCGCTCTCTCTACGAAATGTTTGCTTTGGCAATTTGTGGATGCTCAGCAGGGTAGAGGGACAGGCTGATCCATTTAAATGCCGCACATAAATAACCATACAACAGAACGTTGTTGCTGCCGCCACAAATGCCAGACGGTTGAGGTTCAGTACGACCCTGATCCTGGCCCATACCCCTTCCATCTATCCCCACCCACCTGTGTGTCTCTCTTACATATGTCCAGGCGACACCTATTGACACATTCGCCATTTGGAACGCATCATTGAACAACTCACTGGTTGACACATTGATGTATTGGACAATTGCATTGAATGATTGTCCATCTGACATGGCGTATCAACTGAAGCGCACAAATGTTACTAATATCAACATTGTGAATGAGAGACTCTACGGCCCATTCCCATTCCCATTCCCACTTACAATCAACACCCAAACTTTAGCCGGCAGCCCTGTTCAAACCTCAATGCGGAGTGGAGGCGTTTCATTACTTTAAATGCTTTACACGTACAACATTTAGGCTGGCGGACAGACGGCGACACTTTGTCTATGGCGCATGTGTTGTTGCTGTCATTTTCTATATATACTCTTACTTTTAATCAGCGGATTGCTTGGGTTTTCTAAAGCAGCGTGTGACGCGTGTATAGAGAGAGGGTTTTATTTTCACTGTTTTCCTTATATTTTGTTTAGTAAAATATTTATTGCTATACCAGAAGATACCCTATTAAAGAATTCGTAATCTGTAAGCAAGACTTATGTTAATGAAACTCGTAAGAACATTACTAAGATAAGTTACATCGAGCTATGCTTTATTTTCAAAAACTTTTTTTGAGCTAACCGAAGTCTAAATATTTATTTTTATATTTAATTATATTATTAGCTTTAGGATCGACCGAATCACAGGTTAGTATTTCATTTCATGGACAATACTTTCAAAACTAATCTTTTTTGTTTTATAAAATGCACCAAAGAACAGGATCGGATTTGTGGAACATAACGCTATCAGGTTGCTCAGTTATGTACCCTGGAACAAAATTTGGAGATTCACAAAATAAAATCCATAATCAAGAGATGACTATAGTCAAACTCGAGGAAGTTTGTACAAATGATGATCAGGCCAAAATAACAGTCTTTGTTGTGTCACAAAATTCGCATATGTCTAGGCTGTCCTATAATCTATAACATTTTTTGCTGTTAAGGGTTATCGTTTCTAAGATAAATCGACTTAAAAAGTGCGTAGGGTATTCGCGCTTCGATGGATTTTCGTGGATGTACGTTCAACACTGAAATTTTCAAGGGCTGACTGTAGTACTTTATTGGTTACTTTATACGTTATCTCCCCGATTTTTCCTCCCCTTCCCCTCCCCCCCCCCCCATTTCAGTTTACCCTGCAACAAGGCAAGGCAAACGCATTTTGCACGCAATTCAATCTATTTTTCTTTTCATTCCGAATCTTTTTGTTATGGACCAAGTCTGTTCTGTGGTAGACGACGCGACGACAACGACTGACTGCATGGAAATGTTGCTGATGCCGCTACAGATATATTCTGAGAGAGGAGGTGAAATGTTAAGAGTAGTTATATATTGCATTGCAGTCAGACTTTTTTGTATTTATTTATTTTTTTGCTGATTACAATTCTTGTTGCCACATATTGCTTTTATTATATGCTGCGCGATGAGTTTTACTAGTAGGAAATCTTTGCAATCAACATAAAACGGCAAGAGCAAATTGTCCGGCCATAAATGATTTTCCCTATAGACTCGACTCTATTAAACCAATTGGGTGGTCAACATAAAAGTTGGGTACTTCTGAAAGACTATAGACAACAAATGAAAATTATCTTTTTATTAAGGGAAATAGTTTAGACAATAACTGTATTGAAACTTATCATAAACTTTGAAACTTATTTAGTAACAAAATTCAAGCTTTACAACTTCCTTAAACTCCTAATCACTCTCCAATGTTCAAATCCTTATAACAAGCAGTCCAACAAGTCTATAATAACTATGGCAAAGACATAAACACATAGCATTTAAAGGCTAACAAGACTTTCTGCCAAGGAAAAGGCTATAAAAAAAGTGTTGCATGGACAATTAAGTTTTTATGAAACATTTCCGCTAGGTGGCACTAGTGTGCAAAAAACCAGTAACCAACATGCACACACGCACGAATACACACACATGCAGACTTACTGCCTGGCGCCAGCCGACTCATTGTGTGGTGGGCTGGGGTAAGTTGGGTGGTGGAGTTGAACTAGCAAAAACCATACGCTTCACAGCGCATAAAAATTCATGTGCATGTGTGTGCTTGTGCTAGAGTGTATTGAGCATGTTCGTGTCTGCATTTGTATTTAAATACATTTTAATTAGTATTTATTGTTTTTGTAGACGTCTGCCTTCTCGCTCTCTGTTTTTTTATTTTTTTTATTTCATTTTCTCTCCCACAGACGGGCACTTAACACTTGCCAAATTAGACATGCAATAACAACATTTACAGTAGCTGCGGTAGCAGCTCGCCAAAAAAGGGGTTATGTTAATCAACAGGCGCACAAACACAACACACACACACACACAAATCCTCCGTCGCTGACCATGCAGCTGATCCAACTACACGACGCCAAAGTCATCTACCTCCCTCACTCCTGACTCCTGACTTGCTGGCAAACACAATCAGTGCCTTTCTTTTGGGCTCTTTCGGCAAAGCAATTAACTACGCTTTGATTAACACTCAACGGCGTCGTACGTCGTTGACAATGACGACGACAGCTGGCTGGCAGTACGGAAAAGTCCCAGACCACAGTTACCAAACAACGGCATTTCGCAGGAGCAGGGCCAGCATCGCTTAGACGCCGCATGTTACCTAACAGCTGTCAATTACAAGCTTCGCAGTCGCTGTCTTGCCTTCGTCTCTCTGTTGTGGAACAGCTTAGCCGCGCTGTTAAGCTAATGAAAGAGTTTTAGCTTTACATCCTTATGTGTGTTGTGTGTTTGTCTGTCTGTCTTCGTTCGTTCGCTTGTTTGCCGAATGACCAGTGGAGAGTTCGTCAGGCGTTCGGTGTTCGCCTTTCGGTTTGTAATTAAAGTGCAGAACGTGCTGCTGAGCTTAGTTCGTGCCGTTTATGATGAGCGCTTTATTAAGCTCTGTTACGGCAAACTGTTACACTTACTTTGTTGTGGGGTTGCTTTTTGCCTTAACAGAGGCGGATGTAAGGCGCGTTAGGCTGTTAGCCTGTAATAAGTTATGACACTTTTAGTACCCATTGTTCCGTGCTGTGTGGCGACCGAATACATAGTACATATGTGCACATGTGTGTTCGTACGAGCCATCCTGTATGGTTTTTTTTTTTTGATGTTCATTGAAGCGCATAATCGCATGTTAAATGTGTTGTAATTAAAATATTAATTTCTTCGTTTGAGCCTTCACATTGGCAGCGTTGACGCCTTCTCATCAATGTTTGTGTGTCTGTTGCTATTGTTGCCTTGTGGTTTCTTCTTGCTGTAATTATAGTTCTCTTTTACGCTGTCACGAAACATGCACGCACACAAACAGACAAACAGAGAGCGGAAGAAAGATATAAACGGTGGGTCTCTCATTAAAGTAAACAGGAATTTGTGGGAAGCTCCAAAGTTCTACATGAGGAATGTAATAAATGTGTAATCAGTTTGATGATGAGCGGTTAAAACAGTATTAAAGCATCTAACGAAACGTGAGAATTTCCTGGAAATATTGTTAAAGCAATAGACGATGGTTTTATTAGAAGACTCTTATTGAAGCTATGGAATTTTATTCTCATAATATAAGAAAATATTTTAAATAAAAATTTAAAATATTTCTAATATTATTTTCTCACAATGGAATTTATTGGGTGTCACGCCGCTATTTATACAAATTGAAATTAATTTAATTTTAAATTCGCAATACTAAGCCCCCATTAGCTCCATTATGCAGACTGTGAAAAAAATTGTAAAGTCACTCAGGCGAAACTTGCAACCACAAAAAAAAAAAAAACACGTAGACAAAGTTGTGGTGTTGTAATCGGATATAAGTCGTACTCTCCAGAGAAATGTCTACCAGACTCCCCTCTCAAAAAAGTCGAAAATCATATATGTATGGACATAAGTTTTAGAGAACGGAGGGAAAGATAAACCTAAAAAGGAAAGACCTTTAACATGGTCCTGGTCCAGGAAACAGAGAACAGAGCCCAGGGGTCCGACCATACATGACCCTGACAACTAAGCCGCCCTGCATAGAATTTTACATTTGATGTTCAAAATAAAAAAAAAAATATAAGTATTAATTTTTAAAAAAGACATGTAACCACGAATTGCGTATGCTCTTTAAACAAATTTTCAATCAAATCTTTTAAATGTATCATCGCTTTTCTATCAATTTTAAGAATACTTGAGCATTCCATATCAAACATCGAGCTTTATTAAAGGTTTACTTTAAGCTCTTTTAAGACCAGTTCTACCAGTTCCTTTACCAGTTAAGAATTATAAATCATTATTATTTTTGTTAGATGTGTTACAAACTCCATCAAAATGTTATTAGCTGCAGCTATTAGGCTAAGATAAACGAAAATGTTGTGCCAACAAAAAGTCTAACCCAAAACAAAAAAATAATCAAAAAAAAAGTTCCCCCTAGTGACAAACGCAACAGCGACTGTTGGCCGGAGTCAGGGGGGCGGCGTGTGTGCCTTGGGGGCGTTATAAACAAAAAATTAAGCGCATACGTGAGTTGCAAGCAAAAGGAAAGCGTTGCTCATATCAACATATACAGAGTGACCGAGAAGGACCTCACACGAGGACCTGCACAAACGAGACCGTTGGTCTGTCTATCTGTCTGGGTTTGGATATCGTTCTCGGAGCTCAGACCTTGTAGCCCTGTAGACTAAAACAGACGCATCGCTTGTTTTTTTGCTCATTATGTTGCATAGCAGTTTTATAGCAATGCAAAAAAAAGGAACGAAAACGAAAACGGTTATTGTATAAAAACTACCCTTATGTTTAGGATATATTATTTGTTGTTGTTGTATTTGTTGTTATTAAACAGAGCTCTTGCGAATTTGTTGTTGTCTGGCCGCAATTCGTGCGTTGCGGGCACGCATTTTATAATCGAGACTGACCACAATTATATACATATATACATATATGTTTTTGCATATCTTTTTCACCTGTCCCACAAACATTTGCTCATTAGCGTAGCAAGAAATTCCTTGTTTGTGCTATTTTTTTTATTATTTATTATCATTTGTGAAGCACCCTAGAGAACGATTGCGACCTTAACTGAAGTCAAAGTGTCATCGAGTCAGGAAATGGCACCTTAACACCTGCACTCTCAATAAAAAATAAATAAGCACACCCTTCGCAAACCCCTTACACCCTTCTAAATTTGTGACATTTAATCGGTTTCAGGGTAACTTGTTTTGTTACTTTATATTTGTCTAATTGTCCAGCAGCACCAGCAATGGAGATAAAGAAATGATAGAAAAAATTGTATTTCAATTAAATTTCAGATGCTTATCGCCATGGACACAAACCGTACGCCCGTCCCCCATCCCAACACACCCTGGGGAGATGCTGCACCAAAGTAAAAGAAGCGTAATGAAAATAGGCTTCCTGCTTTCTTTGCTTTCACTTTTGCTTTTGACGACTTTTGCGGCTTATAAGACTTCAGACAGACATCTTTTTTTGTTTCCTTCATGGAAATAACAGTAAAGCATCTAAATACACATTGCCAGGGAGAGAAATAGATAGATAAAAAGAGAGAGAGAGAGAACGAAAGAATGACGGTTTAAGTCACTGTTCCTTCGTTGTTTCGGTTTTCTTTGGTTCAATTTCGCTGCACGTGACCAAATTATTATTTTCCCTCATATAATTTTCTCGATGCGTGCGTTATACGCATTTTATCTTACGGATACCTTCCTCATACCATTTGATTGGTGATATTTTTATGGTTCATGCTCTCGTTGCCTTGGCCAGACTAACAATTAGCGTTTTGGGGTCAAGAGGAGGCAAGTGGGCTGGATTAATGGGAAGCTTATTGAACTATACCTTGTCAAGGATTAATCCAAAATATATTGGCACAAAATTGTTATGGCCTAACCAACCAAACAACAGCCTGTTATGTAAATTGTAATAAATAGCCGCAAACATCTTTTCGTTAGTAGTATATAAATTATGTTAATGTCAATTTGTCTATCCCCCCCTCAACTTGCCATCACTTGGCTCCACTGACGTGTTAAGTGCTGCTGTAGACAATTTCTTTGGGTTAATGAATATAAATGTCTTCATATTTCTTGTTTCTTAATTCAGCTGCTGACATACCAAAGGTGATATGCTTTGTTTTATTAGTTCTACAAAGTGAACTAAAGATACATAAATAATCTATGAATTGCAATGCATACAACTTGAAAAAGGAAGGTGAATTGAACAGTCGAACTTCCATATAACGAACTTCCGTATAACGAGATTTTCTATTTAACGAAGTCAGAAACCAGAACCTTGCAAACCCATTCTATACTACGAATTTTCACTATAACGAAGTTTTTTCTTGTCCCCTTGAGATTCGTTATATGGAAGTTTGACTGCATTATCTGATCCGGGAAGTTAAAGCAATGATTTCAACTCGTATCATTTTATTTTAGGTCAATACTTTAGAGGTCGGCAAAGTATGTACAAAACTCTTTTACTGATCAAAATGTTCACAGTATTTTCCTTTTATGCTGTTAGTGCGTACTATTATGAAAGTATTTTTCCGGATAAAAATCTGCTGTGGAAGTTTTTCGTTTCTCATTTGATCATCCTTTAACTAATTTTCAATGACCTATGCAAGGAATCATAAAATACTCTTTGAAAATCTTGTCGAGTAATTGATAAGTTTGAAAAAAAATATCAAACTACAAAACACAATAGAAAGACTTATTCAAAACACATAATAAGTTTAAGCCTAACATTTTGTAGACCGGGATGTTTTGATGTTTATTTTTAATTATAGTAGAAACCTCCATGTCAAAGGTCATTGTTGTGAATTTAAATTGAAATTTATTCAAATAAGTTTTAAGTAAAGCAGATTTTAAGTATACTTAAGCAGTTTTTGGCAAAACTCAAAGTATATACGGGGAAAAAGAGTAATACTTTTAGGTAAAACCAAATGAAATGCATTTACAAGATAAATAACAGTTGCTTGATCCTCTTTTTGTTCCGGGTAATGCGGGTCAAAATAGAAATTGTACTTATTTAATGGCAGAGTCAGTGAATGAAAGAACATCAAGCAACGGAAATGAACTAATCCTTTATAAGTGCGCTAAAAATGCCACATGCTGTGTGGTACCGAATGCAACATTTGTGCTCAAGGACACGCTACAACAAACGAAAGAAATGAGAAACCCAACAGAACGATGCATACAAACTAAATTAAACCGAACCGAACCGAGCTGAACCGAACCGAACCATACCGAAACCCAAGCTATAGTGTTGCCGAGGGTAGTTCTCATATCCTTGCATCGCACCCGGGGGGATTTTTGAGACGAGTGTAACAAAAGTCGCGTGGAAATTGAACGCACGGCGCATGCAATAATTCAAAATAATTTGAGCAAACAATTCAAGTGGTTTAAGGATTCTTCTCACACCACACACACATAAACACACACACACACACACAAAGTCCACACGGGCCACACGTTCCACCATGTCAACGTCAACAATAAACTGACTTGAATGGGGTGGAGGAGAGGGTGGAGGAGACAGGACACGTGCACAAATTCAATCTCATTCCATGCTCGGAAATTAGTGGCAAGATTTTAGATGCGACTTCTTACTTTCCCAGCTGTCACGCGCTTACCTGAAATGAAAATGTAACAAAAAAAAGAATAAGGAATGAAATTCAGTTGGTTTTAATTAAATTGTGTGCAGAAAAGCATAAAAATATTTATTTGTATATTACAAGTACATATACTTCGTTTAATGGAGTTCGCATGTGGCGAACAGGGCCAATTACGAGCACAAAAGCCTAAATCTTAAATTGTAAAAATCTATTGCTACTGGAAATTTTATTGCCACAAATTGCAGGCAATACAGTTCAAAAATATTATTTAGAAGCTAGGTAAAGAGGGTGTTTTTGACAGTTAGATACCTTAAGTTAGGGTTAAAACTTCTGTTCCGAACTTCTGCTTAACACAAGTTAAAAAACAACAAGAAACAAAATTGGTTGTTTTTTGGTGGAACCAGTGGAGACTCATTTACGAAACTTGGTAACTTTATAGTTAGGAACTTCTATGGTAAGGAAATCGGTTGAAATTCTGCGAAACGGTGAAATTTTTATCAAATCGCTAGAGTTTTCTGGGGCATCTTTGGACACTTCAAAGTTTTAGGGCTGTATCTTTACCTATCATGTCTATGCCTATAGGGTATTGCAATGTACATGTGGACTTGGCATTACAACGGTCTCAAATTGTTTGACAATTAAAAAAGGGAGCAATCAAAACCATTTACAATTTCAGTCCTTTTTTTTACACTGTTGTCGCAGCATTGTTGAGCGCTTAATCAACGACACCCAAATTGTTCCAAACTTTCCGAAAACGAGAAAAAAAAAACCATATACAAACACAAACACAGAAAAAAAAATGTGAAGCCGAAATAAAAATGTAAATATTAATAAGCGTCAATATGCGTTCAGGCGGCAGCAACGAGCGCCATACTAGACGCAGTTGAAGTGGGCGTGTATAGCGGGTGGGAGATGGGAGAGGAGTTTTAGTTGGGAGTTGGGAGTCGGAGCTAGAGTGAAGCCAGCGAAAGGCAGGCTAACAAACAAACAAACAGCCGCAACCACAGCTAAGAAAAAAAAGGAGGGAGAGCAGTCACACCCCAAAGCCAAAGCAGACGCTGCCCCAGGGGCAGAGCACCCAACTACCACCCCATTCGACAGAGCTGCCCCGAACCCGAGCACAAATCCGAAACGGCGTCGTTTACCACTCGGCGGACGCACTGCGGCGAGCGGGCAATACGCTAATGTGAGACTAAACACGAGCTAGAGACCAAAACCGATTTCCCGTCAAGGTGCCGCGCTCAAAAGGGTGGTTGGGTGGGTGGTTGGATGATGGGTGGGTTTACTGGATGGTGTGTGGTGTAAGTGGCGAGACAGGCACACTGTTACCAAATGCTTTGAAAAATAAAAACGGGAAATTAAATATAGATAGAGCATTTGAAGATACGTTCTATTGAAGAATTGGATAGAGGAAATATTTTCTAACCTTTGAGATATTCAAGGAATATTATTTGTGTACCATACATTTTAAAGAGCTCTACGATATTGCTGTTTAAGCAAAGTTCTTTAAGTTGATTACTTTATTTGTGTAACTGTATGAGAAGATAAAATCTCTTCTAACAATCGATATTAGAAAGAGTTCCGTATATCAAATGGATGAAATCGAGAAGTTGGTTCGATATTTGATATTCCTTTACTACGATGTGCTCTTCAATATTAGCTTTGATCTTTCCGGAAGAATATTTACTACAGATCAAACTTCTTTTTTTTCTACAATACAAACCCTTCATGAACATCTCTTGTATTTTATTTAGGATTTCACAAAGAAATCTGATATATTCATGCCACTGTAAATGCTAGCCATGCTATCGTCAACAAGCAAATGCTTCCCTTTTTTTTGCGCCAGCGTCCTTCACACGCTTACCACCACTACCACCACCATCATTATAACAGTCAGCTACTACTACTTCGGCTATTTCCCAAAAAATTGTAGAAGAGGCATAGGACTTTGCCTTGTGCGCCGCATGCCCCGTCGCCATTTCGCCATCATCATGAACATCAACTTCGTATCAACATCAACATCAAGTCATGGAGAATTTTGTGAAATGGAACTTTCAACACCGGAAGCAGCGTGTTGCATGTATTTATGTAGATATTAGAGCAGCGGCTAGCCCAGCCCTCTTAGACCATATTGGCCCCATACTGGCCCCTGGCCAGGACTAAAAACCGAATCAAAACTGAGCCCAAACCCAAATTCGAACCCGAACCCGAACTCAAACCCAAAAAACGAACATTAGTCCCCGCCGTATGGCAGGCAATGTGGAGAGTTTGTTGTTGTGTTTGTGTTTTTTTATTTTATTTTTTTTATTTTCGTAAGTGCGACTAAAAACCAGATTTGCCAGAGCTCTTTACCCTAACATATTCAATACCCGGATAGAAGAATGGGGGATTGAGGGGTGGACAAAAGGACGTGTGCGTAAAGGGATAGCAGGAACAGCACAAAACCCAGTCAAATTATGGTCCGTGTTAGTGTTTGTGCATATATGTGTTTTTTGCCTCACGATGAAATATGCCCAAACAGCAGCAACAGCGGCAGGCAAAAGAGTCAAAAGAAAGGAGAAAAAAATGAGAAGAAATGAAGGAAGCAGCAATTTTTTGAATGAAATTATGCATTCATAACCATCGACGAGCCATTAAAGAGGGGTTGCCATACACGAAGTACCAAAAGCAGCAGTGCCAGCAGCAGATGATGAAGCTAAAGACGATGACGCTGAATAAGAAAAAGTCGAAAAGCTATACGGCAAAGGAGCTCTAAACAGGTGAAGGCTATAAGGGCTACAGAAGGTGAAGGGGTGATGCTTGAACTGAAGTGAACTGCAGTTAACAGGAGTTAAATGTCTAATGAACTTATTCAATTTAAGGTGCAGATCTTAAGGATGTACCTAAAGGATGTACACATTGTCGTTGGGTATGGAAAACAATGCGAAAGGAAGGTTTTGTCTAAACCTGAAGGTAAAGTCCTGGTTAAAATAAGTCTGGATTAAGGTAGGGTCGCTTAATTGATAATGAAGGTCGGTCAGATGGGCACAATTATTGGTAAAGATCTAGAGATAAAGTAAGTACAAATTTTGGTTAAAAACTGACGCTAATTTGGAAGAAAGGATTTTCAAAAGAGAATAGAAGCAGTCTTTGTTATAAGCAAGGTCTTTGTGAGTAAGCCGGCTTAGAATAGAGGATGGATTGTAAAGAACATTGTTCACTGAAACACATGAAAATGACTCTTTGTTAAAGCCTTTAGTAAAGAGTCATGTATGTATGTATATTCTATGATTAGTTCAAGAGAAAAAGTTTAAATAGATTTTATTTAATGCAATATAAAACCGACACTAGAGCTTTGCGACACTAAGCCTTTGATAAACGCTTTGGTCAACTTAAAAACGGGAGACCTTTGTCGCTGGGAACAAATTTGATTGGGAAATAGGGTCCGTCTCTCTGAATAGTCCCTTGGTCATTTGAATGCTTAGTTATTAGAAGTTCTGGTAAGCATAAAGCAAAGCAACGCAAAGTTCTTTCCTCTTGTTAGTGCATTCGTCTGGTCAACCCTCTGACGCTCGTGCCACCCTTAAGCCGTTACTCAAATGCAGCACATACACCAACCCCTCACCAGGAGATTACCTTCTGTACTGGCTGTGACTGCTTCTGTTGGGTAACAACTTGTTATTATTTGTTGTTGGTTGTTGTTTAATTTTAAAAATGTCACGCGGACTTAATGCCCGATTGCCGCCTGAGTCCTGAGTCCTGCAGTCCCTGTTCGCAGCGCATGCATCAGCGACATCAATGAAATGTGTAAGCCTTTGACTTGATGCTACCGTTGAGCGGGGTCGCTGTCGATTGAACGTGTGCAACTGCAGAAACCTGTTTGAATCGAAACTTGTTCTCAAGGGGTTCAAACTGACCACTGGCTCCATGCCATGTGCCAAAAAAAAAAAAAAACACAAAAACAAAAGACAGGAACTCTTTAACCAGATAGGGGCAGAAATCTCAATATGCATATGACTACCAAAAATGAGGAGAGTGTGAGAGAAGAAGAGAGAGAACCGTGTGCTGTGTCGCGTGTTTCATCATAATTTCTGTGTGCGTGAGTCGACCAGCAGGGTTGCCAGGTTGGGGGGGAAGAGTCAGTCGAACGGTAAACGATTTCGCGATAACATCTGCAGCGCTTTTGCGATTTCGAGTTCGAGGTTCGAAACGAGGGTTGCTCTTGCATTGCATAATTATGCCATTGTCCAATGAAGTTTTCGTAATGCCGCCGTCGATATAATCTAATTTGTTTTGGCCAAGGGCTTTTCACAACCATTCACAAGCATTCTTTATATTTTTTGGGGTAGTTGTGAGCCGGCTGGTTGTGTGGGGGCTTGGGAGTGTTTGTCATTTGAGCTAAAGATGACCCAATGACCTAGAAGTTGCTTTTGGCCAAGAGCCAAAAGGTGTAAGTAGTAGTAACATACACTTGTATAAATGCATAAGTAGTACTTAGTCCTGAAGCATTCGCATAAATAATTCACAGCTGTTTATCGCGCGCACAAGGATTACCGGTTATCAGGTGCCGCAGAGTTCCTGGCGCATGCTAATGTTCTACCAGGTGCGCCATATAATAAAACATGAGCCGCTGTAGAGCTGCCACCGTGGCAAATACCACAAAATCCTCAAGTTAAAGCGCACTTCATAACTCATTTGTAACAGCACCTTACGACATTTTCGCATACCCAAACCAGACACAGTCCTGACACATCCCCCGCTTGGTTCGCGACCTTCTCCACACAAACTCATACACACACATTAACGCCCTCCCCAATTTCACCTTGTCTGTCTGCTTGTTTGTCTGTTTTTTGTCGTCGTTTAGCTCATCGCATTTAAATGGCAAGCGATTTTCACTCTTTTGAATTTGATTTTCCGAAAATTGTAATGTTTCGATTTCTGGTTCTCTTTTCTGTGTTCTGTGTTCTCGTTTCTCGTTCCTTAATTCTGTTTTGGGTGTTTGGAATTCGTCACAGTTTGGGAGTGTGACAAATGCGTTACATTTGTCAAATTAGCTAGGGACTGAAAAAAAGATACAACAACAGCAGGAGCATAGAATATTTTTTAACTGAGAAGCGCAACTGATGCATTAATCTACTTGCTGTCAATTAAGTTTATTTATAGCTGCACTTCGTGTAAAGATTAGTGTACTGTCTACAGAAATTTATTCAAAATATATACACATTGGTGCAATGAACTTCAGAAAGAAATAAGAAAAAGACCTTTTCATTTGATACAAAATATTTTAAATATTCTAATCATTTTTCATCAAAAATGACTTTATTCGGGAGCACTAACTATTCGAACTAAATCAAAAGTATTGAATACCATCACACTAAAGTTTATATATGTAAGCATTAAAATTTATACAGTAAATCGACCGTCTGCCGAACGCGTTTTGGCTCGTGTTGTTTGAGTTGTTATTGAACTGAACTTGACATTTTGCCCTGGAACTAACGGCCAAAACAGACGGTCTATACTCGGAAAAACCAGCACAGTTCGTAGAAATAAGCCGTGAGACGGACAGAACGAGAGAGAGAGAGAGAGAGAGTTCAAGGGTATGGCACCGTAGGGGGCTAGAGAGCGGACTGTATACACGTAATAAAAAGGATAATACGAGTGAGCCGAATACGATGCGATGCTAAGCGATGAGCTCTGCCTTTGACCCGACCCCAATTTACAGCGACAGGATATTCGGCAAGTCAAGCCGCCAAACAGGAGGCAGCTGCTGTTGCTGCTACCTCTGCTGTTATTTTGTGCAACTTCCCCGGCACCGCAAGCCCTTCGGAGCTATGTGAGCCTCGTCAGACGAGCCGACGCACGTCGTCAATACGAACCACAAAAAAAGTGAATTCACTGCAAAACTGGTTGAAAAGGACAAACAGAGCGGTGCGTTTATGAAATTGTTTGTTGTTGGCTATCCAATAAACCACGCGAAACCAGAACGAATCGAAAGAAAAAAGAACCGAAACCAAAAACACCAAAATAATGAATGCGCCTGCGAAAGCTTTTATAGGCAAAGCTGCCAGGTTATAAAATACAACAACAGCAAAAGGAAGAAAGGAGAAGATGAAAAAACTCAGAGGGGGCAAAACAGATTTCTTAGTCGTAGTCCTAGCTGCGAAGGCCTTTTTCAAAGCTCATTGGCATTGGGCTTATTGAATTGCCAAACACTAATTGGCATACCCCAAAAAAGCGTTGACATTTAAGTTCTTGAGAATTCAACTTGGTAGCTCAGAGGAACACAAAAATAAATATTCGAATGTAATAAACACATTTTGGTACACACTCTGACTGTGTGACTGTGAACACTTTAGGCAGTCACTTAATGGACAAGGTGAGGGGTAGAAATTGAGTAGAAGAGGAAAAGAAGTTGAGTTGTTTAAATGCTACAGTGATTTCGCTGTATGGAACAATATTGGAAATATATTAAGTTTTTGATTTGAAAATTGTAAGCTTATATTAGAAATATATTATGGTGCTTTTAAAAATATAATTTTTAACAGAATTAAAATGTTTTTAAATTTAAGAATTTTACAAATGATTTGATTATCTAGTGTCCACTGTGCAGCTGACCACCCGTCCAGGAAATTAGCTGATAAGCAAGCGTATAAATTGCCAAAGACTGGACGCCAAGCGCTTTGGGGCTCTCAATGCTTTTGTCGATGAAACTAAATGTGGACTTAAAGCCGAAATTAAATTTTCGGCAGTGTTCGGTACAGATTTTAATTAGATGTAATGTCAGCTTAATGAGTCCGATGTCATGTCGCTTGAGCCTTAAGGGGGAGGGATGGGTGTTGCTAACTTTGGTGGTGGTGGTGCTGATGTTGTTGTTCATGGTGGTGGTGGTGGTGTTGGTGGTGGGTTGGTGGCTGTGAATGTTTTCTGGTTGGTCAGGGTGCTGACAGTACCGCATTGGGTATTTGGGGTTTTTTTTATTTCAATTTAATATTAAAGAAATATAGAACAGAAGGCATAATGGTGACAGAAGGAAGGTAGATTATCTCGACAGACTTGACAGTTGTGAATTTTGCAATTTACGCTGAATATTCACTTCCAGATAATCAGGTTTGATTGCTTTATAAGCATGTTGTAGCAGATATCAAATCTTAATGTAAGCAAATTGTGTGTTTAAGTAGGAAGTGAGTGATCTTTTTACTTTTTTGTGATATATATTCTATAGATTTGATGATATCGTTATGGTAAAAAAGATCAAGAAAGACACTTCTGAATGAAATTTGATATTCTCTTTGATATGATATTATTTTTTTAATCTTTTTCCTTCCAACCAATAATCCCATTGTTTTTTTTTATCAATACTAGTCTGTGAGTTGGATTTCAACTGCAGCTGTTAAGCCACATCTAATTTTTGGCCTTAACTGGCCCGAACCCACAAACTCCTTGCCATTATTTAAGTTGCAAAGTACCAGCCCAGGCACTTGTTCATTAGCAACCGCATTTGCGCACACAAGGAATTAAGGGTTTACAGTTCGGGTCCTACCTCTAGCGTCTAAAAAGGACACCCGGATTAAGAACTAAAGTCAACAATGCGTTAAAAAGAGAAGCAGCGGCAACTCAAAGCACTTTACATTTATGTGTATGCATTTGTATAAGGGCGAAGACATTAAAATAATTTTTATAAAAATTAACAGAGATGTGCAGCAACAAGAATAAAAGGCTAAACATTCTCTCCCTCTCTTGTGTGTGTGTGATAATTGTCGCGTGTAGTCCGTGTATATGAATGCATGCATCTAACGGAATCTTCGTATGCCTGCCTGTCTAACTGTTTGAACTTGGAAACTTGATTTTGCGGCAGTGGAGGCAGACGTGGCAGGCAGTCAGAGGCGCCACGCTAACGCCAACAGCAACAACGTGCAACATCTGGCGCTAAGTACAAACTGTGATACACACTGAGAGACACAGAGACAGAACAACTATAGACAGAAGGGGGCGGCCCAAAGGACACACGGACTGACTGACTGAATGACAGGCAAAAGCAGGCATAGAGGCAAGTGAAGGCAAGGCTGGCTTGGCTGGCAGTCACACATACGTATGTATGTTCGTGTCCTGCCTTTGGCACCGCGTGCCAGCGGCTCCTCTTTAAATTTGCTGACTGCGCAGGACTGAAAGGACCTTAAAGCCAGCCGCCAGTGTGGCTCAAGTGTCTGAGAAAACGGAAGTTAGACAAGAAATTAAGTATTTCGTTGCGAAGCATACAAAATTGAAAGCGCTGGCAAGCGAGCTAAGGCAAACAACTTTTAAAGCCACGCCAAATGGCAAACCTAGTAGAGGGACAACGAAGGGACAAGAGCGACCGGGAGAGGGACAGAAAGAGGGGCCTGTATGAGCGGCGAGGAGTCTTCGGGGATTTTATTTTATTTTTTGCGGGTATGTGGCTCTGGCAGCGTGAGAACATTTTCATGCAGGATATTTTAGCGGCTGCTCATCAAGAGTTGAACACACCCTGGTGGGAAGTTTGCTACCCTATCAGCCCAATACACAAAACACACACACACACACACGCATACTAATACAAGCACAAACACTCTCACACCCAGACTCTCACGCTCTCACACTCTCTGCTCTCGTACTCTTTGTCGCTCTTTTAAAATGTTGCAACTCTGTTTATGAAATTTCCCAGTATTTTTAACACTTCCGTATTATGCTCTCACTCTCTTTTGCATTGCACATGCGCCGGCAAGCAAAGAGAGAGACTGAGAAAGATTCCAAAAATGTAAATACTGGGCTATAATTTTGTTGTTGTTGTTGCCACTACTGGCTGAAGTGCACTTCACTGGCTGGGTAAATACACACATACATGGATATGTATTTATATGAATAAGTATGTGTGTGTGCTATGGAGCTCGAATTTTTGTTGGTTTTGTTGTTTTTTTTGGGTTGTGCGCTCCTTTTATGCTGCTTTAGCCGCATGGTCGGGGGTGTTATGTATTTTTTACAAGTGTTTAGTCAAATTCGTATGCTGTCGTCAAAGGGAGAGGTGAGAGTGGAGAAGGGGCTCTCCCCCAACCACAAACCAGCTGTTTGGGGAACGAAAAGGGCTGCGGCAAACGTTTTGTTTACAAAAGTGAAGACGAAAAAAAACTGTCATCGGAAAAAAGACAGAGGAGCATTTTAGATAGAAATTGATTTTTGCTGTGACAAAACTGAGGCGGTGTAGATAAAACAGCTAAAACAGTTACGGCCATCTAAGCTTCAGTTAATAGGAGGAATACACCGCTTCCTGACCCCCCCCCCCTCCTTTAAAATCTAATTGTAAACAAAGAGGAAGCGTAAATGAAAGAAAGAGTTAAGAGTGTTGTATTTGGTGAGAAGTAATGTTTTTGTTTTTTTTTTTTTTAGAAATGAGATAGATTTGGGGGACACAGGTGGAAAATTAAGATAGATGATATGGAGGTGTCGATTGAAAAGAAAATAAATGTTGAGAAGGTTTAATTCCATCTCGTTTTAGTAATTGCACTGTCAGTGAGTTTCTTCGGGCTTCCGAGGCATCACTGTAATAACACCCGGCGTTCCCATGCCTCAATTAAAAATGTTGTAGAAGCCCGTTTTGCTTTAAGTAGTTCTGGCAAGCTGTGCGAAGCCTTTTGAGAAAAGCAACTGAATACCGCCGCGTTCTAATGTGTTATTTTTCATTGACAATTTATCAGCTTTTGTTCCACTTCAATTATTTCGTTCTCGTATTTCATTCAGCTCGAGAGAATCTCTTGCTTGAATGATCTTTCAAGTGTTTTTCTTTTTGGGTCTACTTAAAAATCATTTTTATACTCCATATTATTAAAGATCTTTGTAACATAGCATTAAAACGGATTGCAATCAGAGAAAACTCTTTGATTAGCTTAAGAATTCCAGTTGATGTAACTTGAATAATGTTTAATACTCTCAAATGAGACATCTCCTTCTCTCGCTCACTCTCTTCCCTTGGGGGCACACTCAGAGTCTTGAACCACATCCTTACGTGCATCTTGGAAACGATCTTAATAGCATTTAAGACAGCAGACAACAGATGATTGACAATAAGGTCGTCGAGCAAAGGAAACGCAATGAAACCGCAAGACAAATTTAAATAACTGTGCAAACATACACAAAAGAGTTGTCCTCTGGTGCAGACAGTAGGACAGCAACAGGAACACAAAAAACAGATGATTGCGATGCCCAAAAGCAAAACAAAACCCAAAAGAGGACAGATCGTGGCGATGCCCCGAAGAAACAGCTGTCGAATATGAGGACAACAATCGGCAATGATTGCTCCTTCACATGCTGTGGTACCGCTGCGGTGCGGTGTGCAACACAGGCAAGTGCAAGGTGCAAGAAAAAAAGGAGAAGAGAGCAGAAAAAAGAAGAAAATGAAAACAACAAGCAAGTGAAAAAGGGGAGACAACGCTCAGACGACTCTTCTCTCGACTCTCGATATTAAACAGAAGCAGGCATAATAAGCGATCTCAGTAGTGAGGTCCGATGATTATTATGTTAAGGAGCACTGAAGTAGGGCTCTGCAGTTCTGCTACAACCACAGGTAGTTGGTGTGGCCAACCTGCATAAAACTGAGGTGAGCTCCCGCACCTCCCTCATCCTCTTTCCTTCATTCGGTCCGATCGGTCTGTGAGCCTGACTGCCTGCTTGCCTGACTGCCTGCCTGCCTGTTGAGCAGCTGTCGTTAATGAGCCGTACCGCAGGGTAGTCTCAGTACGAGGAGGGTTGCTCGCTTCTCAGATGCCTGCATTTATTTTCTTTTTTTTTTATTATTATTTTTATTTGTACATTTGTTTTCTTGGTTTTTCAGTTTCTATTTAGAGAACAAATGCAATCTCCGCTTACGGCATACACACACAAAAACTAACATCTAATCTTTATTGACGGCTTCTCGGTTAATGCTATGGAAATTCCATTTGTCGAACAAACAATTTCCTTTCTACAACTGTTCTATAAATGGTTTAGACCCTCAGATAGTGTGTATGTGTGTGTGTGTGTGTGTGTGTGTGTGTATGCGTGCAACTGTGTGCCGCTGCAGGTTGTTCTGAGGCGGCAGGTAAAAGCTGATCCTCGACAGCTGAACACGCAAGATTCTGATGAACTCGAGCATACATTTAGTCCTTGTTTTGCCAGTCCCCTGACTGAAATAATGAACGATGTGTGTTGGTGATAAAAAGGATTTTCATGTTTTTCTTACATTATACTTATAATGATAGGTTGCTGTTAGTGCTTACACTAATCTTGTAAAGAGCATCTGCAGGGCGGTTTTGTTTTTTCTTTATTTCTTGTTGTTTTCACTTGCGATGTCTAGCAAGATTGCATAAGACTTAGAGAGTTAGAGGGAAGTAATCTAGGGATGAGTAAGAGGTCGCAATTAAAATGACTTTAATCTTATTCACATGGGTGCTCAAAGAGGAAAGAATATCGTTTTAGACAAGTTATAAGAACACCAAAGACGAGTTGAAAGTTTCTTTAGTAAGAACACTTATATATCTGCCCTTCAGTGAAAATATAGTTCAGATATTTCAAAACCCAATAAACGTATCAAAACAATAATACTAACATCCCCACTTCAACAAGCCTCTAGGAAGGATGTTCTGCCATGCCAAGATAATTACATTTTCTTCCAATTCATTTCACTCTGCCTAAAACAATTTCCAAAAGTATTTCAAAAATGTTTTGCGCAAAATTCTTACAATTTGTCGCATGTCTTAAACAATCTTTATGCTTCACGGCACAGTAAGAAAGGCTAAAGAGTAAAAACGTTCAATATGTTACACTTCGTTAATATATCGGCGGAAAATAGAAGCATTCACTTCCCATTTAGATAACTAAGCCAGCTCCATGTATTAGGGTTTGGGAACTCGTTTGGGCTGCTCTTGTGTCAATTTCCCATTGATTAGCTCAATGTTCTTTGCCGGGGCTTGGCTGCTTGCCATCAGGAACCCAACTCAAACGGATAAGCCCAACTCCCCCCATCACAACCTTACAATTCATATGAATTTCTCTACCCCCAGTCCAAAGGCAAGTCCTAAACACACAATATAGCAAACACTTATACCATTCTCACCCCAAGCGACAAAATCAGCAACAACAAGAAATCCACCACCACCACCGACAACACTAGCCGCAACAATAACAACAACAGCAACAACAATAATACCCTGTTGCGCCCATCCCCTGCTTTATCCCCTCCTCTTAAAAAACAGAGCGCGTCGCTTGCGCATTAAATGCGATTTTAATCACTTTCCGTTTTGTCACTGGCGTGTGACCGAAAAAACTGGGAGAAACTGGTAAGCCGAGGAACTGTGGATTTGCTCAGAACATTAAAACTGGAAGGTACTGGGAACTGATTACTTTTCATGATAACTCATGGTGTTAGACTTTTGGTAATATTTTTTTTTACTTATCATGTGTTCTGGCAGAAAGTTTTATGAATGAAGAAATATTCCAAAAAATGGGTACAAGTTTGATCAAGATCTAATACAATCGCAATCAAAGAGTGTCACTTGGTATGTTTATACCAAACTTAGATATTTCTAAATAAGTTGTTATATTGTTTTACTTAATTATATTAAGGATTCCAAACAATCCAAAACTTAGTGCCAGTGAGTACATTTATCAAAGCTAAAAGTTTTTAAATGGAAAAGACTTTTTAGTTGATGCGTTGGTCGTTTTATCTCCCAAATATCCCAAAGTTCTACTAAATTCAGCATGACAATATAAGAAAATATCTTTTTATGCCAGTAAGAAACATCTATTAAATCGTATTTCTGTTCCAATCTTTTAACCTCTAGTTTTGCCTAGACCTATTTATCAGCTAGAATATTAGATATTAAGCAATTTCAAAAACATAAGTTCATGTTCATTTTCCCTATAATTTTGCTGTTGTTTCTTTTTTTTTTTTTTCATCATAATATAATTGTATTTATTTATTCACACACAAAAAACTTTGTCATTTGGCCTCAGGCAGGGTCTACTTAACAAGAGTCTGCTGGTTCTCATTGACGGTTTTCTCAGCATTCGTCGGTTCTGTTCTGTTCTCTGTTCTCTTTCGTTTTATCTTCCCTTTGACTTCTGAGCTGTGTATATGTTAATGTAATTTTTATGCTGATTGCAAATTTCCACATTTCCGGGCGCCGCTGTTTACCGTTCACTTCTCCTCACAAGGAGTTCTTTGTCATGCCATTAAAAGACCAACGGAATGAGAGGGAAAGGGAGAGTAACCCATATGCGACGCCTGATTATGATGTTAACTCGTCGCTAGGCGCTTCTCGCGGTTCTCGCTTCAGGATCTGGCCCTTGATTTCACTTTTGTTTGTAATTTTAATGTGTTTGGCTTTTGTGTTTTATTTTTTGTTTTATTGCGAGTCGCGTTACGTTTTAATCAGCGGCATTAATTTAATTTAATTTGATTTAATAATACGTAAACCATACACCATATATCAGTGACTTCCGCAGGACTTACAGGACTCGGTGGGATTATAGCCGCTAAGTATGTCTAAGTGGTTTGCATTGTAGACCATAAAGAGATAAGTGTCCGTATGACGATCTATTGTAATATGGTCGAGTGTATTTCGGCCATTGTCGGGATTTGCTCATTAAAAATACCGCCAAACCAGCAATTTGCAACAGCTTCATTAAGATAGAGAAAGCATGATGGGGTGTGTGCTGCTGCTGTTCTCTTCTCAAGTGGACTTATGGCGAGCCTAACCAGGTTCCTTGGCACATCGTTGGTCAGGGGCACTTGTTGGCAACTTGGCAACCTGAATGGCATTCGGTGAAATCCGTTGAAAGCCAAATTGGAAGCATCATTAAAAAGCAGATGAAATTTGTTGTTTAGCGTTTTGAATGCATGCATTCATTATTTATATTATAACAGCATGTTTCTTCAAGCATATTCAATTGAAATGCGTGATATGCTAAGAATTAAACTAAGATTAATTAATTTTCAAAACATTAAAGACCTTTTAAAGTTAAGTAGAATCTCTGTCAGTTTATCTTTTCCCAATAAAACTTAAAATAAAAAAAATGCTTCTCCACTTATACTTCTCAAATATCTGAATTTAGTTTTATTTTCTCTTTTCGTTAAGGGAAAAATCTTCTTCTTATGACACATTTTAATCTGATTTACTTCAACTTCATGTGCTATTTCCTTCAATTTATTCGAGTGCCTTACAATCTTTGAATGCTTTTCCAATTAAAAGCAATCGCATTGACTTGCTTTCGTTTCAAATGTTTCTTTTTCAGTTGCCCCTTCGGGGCAATAACCCATAAAACACACACATTTCCCTAAAAAAAGGAACGTTGGAAATGTTTCGTAATCAGTACGTGGGCATTGCTGTGAAATAATTTAAAATGAATTTTCAATTTCATTTAAATTTCGACAAACTAACGTTTAAGGCAACACTTCAAAGGTTTCAATTACAACAACAACAACAACAACAAGAACTTTTCAGTCGGGCCTGCCTCAAAAACCAATATGCACACACATCCCCGCTCCTTCTCTAAACCCTGGGCTGGGCTCCAAAACATATATAGACACACTTACACGCCCACTCACACCGACATAAAAATAATCAAAAATGGCATATAAACAAACACGACCAAAGACCGACAAACGACGAACGGCAGCAGTCGGCAGTCGACAGTCGGCAGTCGGCATTTGAGGAGTTGTTAGCTTGACTTTCCCTCTAACTTTTTTGTTTTTCTGCTGTCCTTTTAAATTTCCGCCAAACCCCTTGTTGCCCTGGCGCCGTTACATGCTTGCTACCTTTTGCCTGCTCTTTTACTCTCACTCGGTTCGACTCTTTACTACCTCCTTCTGCCAGTGTGTGTGTGTGTTTTTGTTCAAAATGTTAAAATCCTGTTTATTGGATTCAATGGTTTGTTAATTGCCAATTTCAACTCGTTCCATCGTCGCTCAAGTTTTTGCAGTCACTGTAAACGCGTCCACCCATTACCCTTACCTCTCCAACCCTCTCTTGTATTCTCCTTCTTCTCGAGACCGTACCTGGCTTCGGTCTTGGCCCTGACACAGGCCCATCGATGCCTGCCATAATAATTTCCTGGCTATAAAATTCATTAGACCAACGTTGGCAGCTAACGACGACCACCTGTAAATGTCGTCGTTGGCGTTGTCGTTGTCGTTGTGTTTGTCGTTCCCGTTGTTGTCTCGTACTAGTATGTCTGGCTCTGGCGTTTAGAGGGTCTAACTGGCGGCTACCGTTATGTACAGCTCTTTATACGATTGCCTTACCGTCTGCCTGTCTTTCTATTGGCCTGTCTCCCTGTCTATCTGTCTCAGTGTGTAGACAGCCACTGTTGCGTTGAAATTGTGCCTTGAAATGTCGCTGGTGTCGTTAAATTAGACTCGAGAGTTGGTATTAAGTTTTATACCAAATGGTTCGAACCTCCCCAGAAAACGCATGTTAGTTTAACGATGTATGTTCTATGTGTAAGCCTCAAGTCTCAAGCCTCATATTGGTCGTAAATAATCAGCATAAGCTAAACGCTGTCACATTTTCTTAACAAGTATATCAAGATCTAACCCGATGATTTTTATGCGCATTCAAATTAGAAAGTAACTTGAGCCAAGAATTTGCTATTCAAGTAAGAAGCTATTTTTATGCAGTGGGAAGGTATAATAAATAAATAAATAAATAACAATGTTTGGGCTTAAGGAAGATATCAATTATGAATTCCCAAACAGTTCTAGCCTTAGAAATTATGTTGTGTCTTACTGCACAGGCAAAAAACAAAGGTGTCAGCTTGAATTTCTTACTTCATAGAAGATTTTTAACATTGTCATGAACTCGTATTATATGTGACTATATGGAGTCCACGTGATTATTGTTCGAATCTGCCAAACGGTTATCAGCAGCTGTCATCTTGCCGGCTAACAAGTGAAACCCTCACGTCACATACTACGTGGGTATTGTGAGTATCCATCACACGGTATACAAGTCTTCAAGTATCCAAGCGTGCTCTGTCAGCTATCCAGAAGAGCTTCTCAAGAGCCTCAGGTGGAACACATACACACACACACACACATACATCAGTTGCTGTCTGGTGTCGCATTTAATTCAATTGCATGCAACAACAAAAAGAAAATCGCAACAATTGCAGAACAAAAAAAATGGAGAAAAATAAAATTTCAGCATCGTTCGCTGACAAACAAAAGCGCAAGCACAAGCAGCAGTTGCAGTTGAGTAATGTAGGCGGTGGTGGTAGGTGGGTGCGTGTGGGGAAGGGGGAAAGTGGTGATGCGAGGCGACGTATTGCGAGCAACGGATATGTCACATGAGGCAGGATATCAAAGCGTGACAGGAACACAGCGACTCAGTGCAACAGCAGCCAAAAAGGCAAGTCAACAAGAACAAGAAGAAGAAGATGAGATGCCAAAGAAGAAGAGAATAAAGAGGGAAATGGTGCAGGAGAAGGAAGTTAAAGAAGAAGCGGCAGGATTCGCTTCAATGATTATGATGATGATAATGAAGAAAACTCACGCACTCGTAAAAGTTTTCGTATGTTTTAGGTGAAAGCATTGAAGGCATTTTAAAGGGCGTGCCAAAGATACAAACACACACACACACACACATAGCTACACTTCAATAAATTTGAATTGACATCGCATTTCCGCGTCGATGACACCAACTGACGCACGTGTCTCTCTTACAAAACACTCAAACTGCTCACAAATCATACTGAAACCGAAGAGCTTGCATACGAAAAATAAATATATAGAGAAGAAAACTTTACAGTGGATTGAAGATTTTAAAAGTTAGTTATATATTATTATGCCTTATCATTCTTTGGCTTGAACAAATATTTTCCCTGACTTTAAGCCTTAAAAATATTTAGTATTATTTATTTCTTAACTCAGCATAAATAAAAATGTATTCAATTATTTTTCTAGGTGCACTTGGCTTTATTTTTTTCCGGATTGGCCCCTGTCATTTTTCCGATTTATTTTTTCAAGCTTATAGAATTCTTTTTTTGTTTGTATTTCCATACGCATATCATATGCTTCGGAAATGTCAGGGAAATGCATGAAAAGTGCTTTTATAGATGAATATCTCAATGCCAGCTGACAGCTGTTGTAGCAATATAAACGCTTCCGCTCTTGGCCACAACTAATAGAAAACTCCAAACTCTCATTCTCTCTATTTCTCTCACTCTACATCCGTTCTTTCTTTTCATATGTCTGTGTGCTTTGCCTCCCTAGCAAAAGTCTGGCATCAATTGCCAAATAATGTTGAGCCATCAAATATTTAAAATGCCTCGACTGAGGTTTCCTTTTTTTTTTTTTGTGTTTTATGTTTTCTTTGTTGTTGTTAATATTTTAAGCCGGGAGCTTACTAAAAGGGGGGTGCGGGGTAACTCGCATGCGACATAACATGTTGCATTTTTAATGTGAATTTTACGTCAATTTGTTTGTTATTTATTTTTGTGATTTTTGCACAAACCTATAACGTATGCATGTACATATATGTTAAAGCATACTTTCGAGTGTTGGAGCTGGCAATGTTTATGGCAAAACAATGAAGAGAATTAAAAGGGGATGGTGGGGAATGGGTATGAAATGGGTTAGGGTCAGCCAGTTTTGCTCGAAGGTGTGAAAGTTGCCCGCACATAGCAAAAATGCCAAAACAGTTTAACAAAATCTCTGCACATATGACTCTCAGAACCTGGGGCACATGAGAGAGAGAGAGAGAGAGAGAGAGAGGGAGAGAGAGGGCCGAGGGTGTTTTGCAACACAAAAACAAAAGCAAAGAAGAAGCTATGGATGCCAAAACAGCAGGCAGCTGACTTTTGGCTTGCAGCAAACTGACCTTAAGGGACAGGGAAGTGGAACACAAAAATGTGTGAAAGACAAGCGTAGCCATTGGAGCCAGGCATAGCAATGGCCAACCATCTCTTCCACTCACACACACACACACACACACACACACAGACATCATATAGCTTTCGCACACATGGCTTGAGAGTCAACAAAATTCTGTCGCCTTTTATATTTTTTGTTATTTTTTGTTTGTTGCCTGCTCGTTTTAATTTCTTTTGCCATTTTGCTTGCTGCATATTTTCACACTTTATCTCTCCCTCTATCTCTCCAACTCCATGAAAAGCTTCCATGCACTACCTCCCTTCCCTGCCCCTACCCATAGTGTGTGTGTTTGCCCGTCTGTCTGTCAAATGAATTATTTGCATAGTTTTTTGGGCAGCTCAATGCAAAAGCGACAAATGATAAAGCTTCAACACTCAATTGCTCTTTCTCTCTCTCTCTCTCTCGCTCCCTCTCATTACTCATTCAACCAAAAATATGTTTTTTCTTTTTATTCAATTCATGCATTTATCCGCATTTATATCAAAAATCTCACTTGATAACTGATTTTCTATGCGCGTTTTTGGCAGGCTAAGCACGGATTTTTCACGCCCCGGATTTATTCCGGCAACGAAAACGTGTAAATATTTATTTGTTGCCTGAATAAGTTTTAAATATGTTGACAGGGCCAAAATAGCAAACTGCATACGATTGCATGCCAATTCAATAGAGTTTCCCCTTCCTCTTTACCCTCTTTCCTTGCTAATCGCATGTTTTGTGTCTGTCTGTTTGATATAGATATTTAAATTGTAGCATTGGTTTTGTTAGGCGTGTGTGCCACAGCTAGTCACACATTCAGCCAGCCATTGAAATCCCTTGCAAATTGCACTTTTAAGCAAATGCAAATAAAATCGAAAATCACAAAATGCTAAAAACTAACGATTGGGCAAGTAGGTTGGTAAATGTTGGGGATGTGCCTGATATGCATTGACTTAAGTTTGTTTCCGTGTGTGTGTTGCATTGAAATGAGCAAGTTGAGGTTGTGTGTGTGTGTGTTTTTATAAATATTTTTGATATTAAAATCATAAGATTCGATTGAGAGTTGTTAAAGTGAAAGAAGCAGATTGGCATTATGAGTTTTGACAATGTTAAGGCATTGAAATGTTCCGACCAAGATTAAAATGTAACAAAAGAGGAGATTAGCTCTTAAGGTACAAAGTCTCATACGGAATGCCAAAAGAGAGAAAAATCAAGGTTCAACTTTACCAAAATTGGATTTTATTGTTGTTGTCCCGGGATTGCAGTTAATTTGCACTCAATTGCTATGGCTTTTTTTTCGACTTTTGCAGCGTCTTTTCATCACATGCTGCTGCTGCTGCTGCTGCTACACAAGACTAATCAAAGCCAAAAGCATGATGCACTTGAAATTGAAAGAGGTAGTAAAAATAGAAACAGGAATTGGAACGTGGCATGGCATGGGAATCCTTTCATGCCACACAAACCTAGCGCCCTTAGACGCCACTTGAGCTGATGATGATGTTGATGGCCAGCGCGAAACTATTTTGCACCAAGTTGATTAAAAACATTGCTCGCCAATGCAGCGCACAAAAAAATAGAAAAAACCGAGATGAAAAACGAGAAGTTGGAGTTGAAGTAAAGACCTCCCTTGCCCGAAAATAAATGACTTTCATTTAGCGGCAAGCTATGGGTCAGTTTAAGGGGATTGGCGCAAACTATAGTCGCACCCCGATTTCAACGGCCCAAAACAGGCAAAAAAAAAACACTTTTCAAATAGACATTTTCACAGGCAAACTTTTTTATCAGCAACAACAGCCGGAGCCATAGCCGCAGACCAGAGTCCAGAGTCCATAGTCTGTAGTCCATAGTCTGTAGTCCTAGCATCCTAGCCGGAAGTTTAGCTATGCCGGTTGGCTCGCCGCTTGTAGCGGATTGCGGTATTGAATGATGCAAGGGAGGGATGGGCGGAGGATAGCGGAAAACGGAAAAACTGATGCACTGCTTGTTTCATACTGTGGCTTAGAGAACATTTTTAGTGGAGCGATGCCGGCGTGCCACAGCAGCAAAAGCAGCAGCCTGTGCGCAATTTATGTTATGACGACAATAAAATAGAGATGAGCGAAAATGGGCTTATTGCTTGAATAAGCAAATCATGATAGACAATTTCAGTTGAAAAAGCATTAATCAGATTATATGATTAACATATAATTAAAGAAACACAATATTTGTAATTATAACACTTTATTGCTAAAATGTTTAATATAAAATAATTATTTTAATAAAATTGAATAATTGTATACATAATAGATTTTTTCTTTAAACATCAATAGTTTAACAGAATATGACATATTTTAAAATTGGAATGTTTAACTTTTGCTTCGGGCTTAAACTAATACCCTTTATTTCATAGGCTTTTTAAACCCTTAGTACTAAGTCGCACGCTATTTTCTTTAAAACTATCGCCAAATGCGCATCTCTAGTTTACAGTTAGCCATAGCTGTTACCGTAAAGTAAAGCTCTCTCATTCTCTTTCAGTCTCCACAGACGATAAGAGGGGGGAGGAAGTTAGCTGGCGTTTGCGACACCCGCATTTATGTGCGACTATTTGGTTTATTTCAAATACAATCACATTTACTACTACACATACACACACACACACACACATTTGGACACTTAGTGGTCTTTATTGGTTTGACTGTTGTTGTTGTTGTTGTTGTTTCTAACCGTCCAACAGCACCCACAGTCGACGCCGCTTTGTGCGGTTGTTTGGTCATCTCCGTCGTTTTCATTATTCCGTGTTTTATTTGCTGTTGTTGTTTTGGGCAACGAAACCTTTTTTTCTTGCTGCATTTCATTCAATTTGGTTTGCTTGTCGCACACATACACACACACACACACACACACACTTTCACATTATAGTTTATGTAGTTTGCGGTCACATTTGGCCTGGCCATATGGGTTAGGTTTAGCTGGTTTGGCCTGCAAATGACATCCCAGTAGATCTCTTAACTCTCTTCTACACTACACTTCTTCCGCACAAAGCACGCCCCTGCTCTTCAATTGAGTGCTAATTTTAAATGTATATGGATATTTTATTGCTGCCATTAGAGTTATTAGACAAGAGGCCTGTCGTTGCTGCCGTTGGATTTGCTAAGTGGCTACGGGCACTTAAGAGCTCGGAAAAGGGGTTGATTTAGTCAGGGGTAAACTTTCTCTATAACTTTCTATATTATGTAGAAGTAAAAGAAATTGAACTTAGTTTTGCATAACAGCTAATTTATTGCAGACATTTAAGGACAAGGAGTTTTTATTTACATTGAAAAGGTATGTTGAATGGTAAAAGGGCAGAACTTAATGGTATTCTCGTGAAATTATCTTTAAGATGAATTTAGATATTTTGTATTTCGACTATATTTGTGCTGTGGAATAAAAAATAAATAAAGTTTTGGTAAATTTATACGTTTAAATAAGCAAGTGTTTAAAATAAAGCTAAAATGGTCTCAGAATTGATAATCCAAAGTTTTTGAAGAGCTTCCAACAATTGACAGTTCTGAAGTAAAGCTATAATTTGTCACTGAAGTTTCCCATCTCTTCTTTTGACTCTTTCTAAATGTTTTGTCGCTGTCTTTAAATCCTTGGTAACCGGAACATTTGTGAATCTTTCAATATGTTCTTCACACATTTCACATTTAGCATTGTTTGGGAAGGCGCGGCTTAAGAGCAATCGATATGATATATGTGCGTTTACGCATAACTCATCTTTTGGTGCCTTTGTGCATATCAATTCTAAAGGTAAAACATTTATCCACAACGAACTAGACTATGCCTATTCGTAGCACTCCCAGCTATCGAATGGCAACACCTTTTTACCACACACACACAACATAGACAATTTGTTGCTTGGGGGTTTTTTTTTTGTGTTGGGGTTTTGAGTGCTTTTTGGGGAGATGGTAGACTCCGAAACGAGAAAAGCCCTTTGTTTGTTAGAGGGGCCAAAAGGCGAGCTCCAGCTATTTATTGCCATTTTCCTATAGACCCAGGCACGCATTTGCCATTCCGGCCGGACAACAACAGCAATAGCAACAATAGCAACAACAGCAAAAATTTCACATAAATCAAAATAACTGTCAGCGGAAGCGACGTCCATAGTTTTTAACAGGCAAGGGAATGCAATCCGGCAAAAAGCAACCGGGGTGCACAAAAAAAAAAAAAATATCAAAAACTAGCCAGCATATCCTTCACTTACCCTGCCCCTCCAACGTCCCCCACACACACTTAGTTCAAGTTGCGGTGCGTCGCATAATGCATGTGGACAGCATTGGAGTGTATACTGTACAGTGTACACAGCAGTGCCACCATCGACTGCCGCCGGCTGTCATATTTTGGTAGCCAATTTTTTATTGCACCATTTTGTTTATGCTGGAAGCCGGCGTCGACCATAATTAATTGTGCAAATTTTTGCGGTCAGTCTATTGAAAGTTCTTGTTTTTTGTTTTGTTTTTAAAGTCAGCAGGAATATTCCCGGAGGCAAGTCAACATTTGAATTATGTGACCAGTGGTAACCCTAGTTGCAGGCAGACGAACGCAACACACAATAAGCTAACATAAAGTCAATAGCTTAATAAACAAAATAATCAGCTGAACAAATGTTTTGTCAAGCCAATTGTTCAGTTTAATGAAGCATTTACTGAGCAGAACCGAGCCAGGCTGAAGAGACATCGAGCATTTCATCAAAAATAGTGAGAGTATTTACAATGATAAGCTGAGAGACTGAAAGAATACCCTCTACAATTAGAATTTAATTGAATTGGACACAGTTTGATAAGAGATTTAGAAATTGTTAACAAGAACTTGAGATGAGAAAAACATATTTTAACTAACTTCTACTTGAAGAAAACTACCCTTTAACCGAACTCATAAGGGGTATAGAAAAATAATAAAAGCGGAGCCTCTGACTGGACACATCATTAGGCTCTGTCATTTGATGAAGTTTTAATGAAAGCAACAACAAAAAAACAGCAAAAGCAGCACCATCAGGAATATCAACAACAACAACAATACGTTAAAATGAAACATTTGGGCTCTGAGCGAACATCTTTTGCCGTTTGCCTTTTTTGGCCCAATCAAAAATTAATGAGTGCCAGGCGCTTAGAAGTGATAAATCACCTTGACAAAGGCAACAGAACGAATAAAAACAGACAGAGGGAGAGAGACAGAGCGAAAGAGAGGGAAACAGCTAAAGTGGGGGAGGGGAGCTCATGTTGCCTGGTCACAAATGAAAATGGCATCATGATAATAATAATAATAATAATAGTAATAAATGTCGCCTTTTGTAATGTGCTTTAATTGCCAACAAGCGTAAAAAGGATAGAAAGAGAAACAATAGTTGAGTGTGGCATCTTAATTATAATCCACTCGACCATAATGCTGTTGGCTTCCTATTACCAACTAGCGAGCTTGCAACTTAAAATCGCCACACATAGCTCAAAAGCAGCAACAGCGATGATGACTGAAATTAATTGCCTTCCTTGCCCCAAAATGTATGCTATGTTTTTTTTTGTTATTTTTTGTAAAACACCACCTGATGTGTGATACGAGTGGTGTGGGCTGTACGTTGGTTTATTGTGAAGTTTACGTGGCACAGCATGACGTGGTATTTATTAATTTCTTTGACAAATCTGTTGCATGCTTTGCCGGCACAACGACGAGTGGCAAACGCGCTGCTGTTTTTTCTGAAGTACTTTGTCAAACTTTTGCAACAACTTTGGCGAGCAACACGAAGCGAGGGGAGCAGGAGTGTGCGGAAGAAAAAACGTAGCTAAATGCTTGGCCATGACTCAAGGACACAATCTAGAGATGGGACTTGATAAAATAACAAAATTGTAGCACAAAGAACAAACTTATAATATTAATAAAAAAAAATTATATATGCCAAGCAATGAAAAAGAACCTTAACGCATTTGTCCTTAAAAAACCCTCTCAAATCTGTAAACAATAGCTTAATTAATTTATTATTCTAACAATAATAATTCGTGTCCCGTAAAACCAACAGGATACTTTCTCATCTCTAACACGCAATGATATTGTAGCATCATATTGCGAGACACACACACACACACAACTATACTGACACTAAAACACACACACACACATTTACACATTAACATGCATAGCTTGTTTTTGTGTGTTTTTCTCGGTATTCAGAGTAAGGCACTTGAAAAACGCAAAAGTAATAAACTTAATTGGTTTGTTCGCAGTTACTTTGCTCCAGCGGCATTGTCTTCCCCTCTGACCTTTCTAACTCGCCTCTCTAGCCGCTGCTTAAGTACTTCATGCAGCGATCCAGTCGAGCATTGCGTTGCGTTTTGCGCTTTTAAGTAGCAAAGTTTTGCGAGCTGCTTTTTTTTTGTTTTCGTTTAATTTTTTTTTATTTCTATACATATATTTTGCCGCTCGCTTTTCAGCCAAAGTGTTGAAGTTTGCTGTTCGAGTGTTTTGAGCTAAAAAAAAAAATACAACAACAAAACCGGTAAAAAAAAAATGTGTAAAAACTTTGACTGCATTTGCAACAAACTGAAAGGAGTGAAAAAAATATCACTCATACGCAATGTTTGCTTTGAGTCCTTTTGCGGTTTGAAGCTCTGTCTCGCTCTCCCTTATTTGCTTTCCCTCTTTCGGCAAGTGCTTATTATTTTATCTAATGAATCTGTTTGGCTAACTCAGCGAGCCAGCAGCAGCAGCAGCAACTTATATGAATATGGCCAAAGTTTCTCAAGTGTTTTCGAGTAGCAGACTCTTGAATTGCAAAGGATACGGATACGGAATAGCAGGAGTAACATTTCTAGTTGATTTTTTTTTCTTCTCAGCTACAGTTGAGAAGAGAACAGAGCAGAACAGAACAGTTTATATCGAAAGTTTTTGCGTTTGTTTGTTATTTTTTTTGGGTACCACACTTTTTATTGCCTTCGTTTTTGCCATCCTGTGTATGTGTGTGTGTGTGGTTGTGTTTGAGTATGCGTAGCCTGAGTAATGGATATTTTATAATGAATTTCTGAGTAGACAAAAGCCAAAGCTTCACTGAAAATCTCTGCATACATCCAACAAAAATAAAGTTTTTTGTTTTTACTATTTTTGTGTCTCTCTGTACATGTTTTATTTAAAAAGCGCAAAAAGTGGCTGAAAAATTACAAAAAAAAATGGAGTGAAAAGTAAGGCATGACAGCATTTATGATATGCGGTGAGTCCAACAGCATTTTGAAATAATATTTTAATGTCAGTAGACGCGTTTTTTTGTACGATATGTATAACATGGCTTTATTGGTAGATACATATGTATATATTCCAGAAAATCACAGTTAGTATTTTAAAAAGGATACAAACTAAGGACTGCTAGTTTAATATTTTATAGCATAAGAAGTAGTGTTAGGATGATTTTTATCTTTTCTCTCTTAATTAACAATTAAAAAGGATATTGCTAAACATATTAGATGAGTTTTTTTATATAGATTATTATTTCTCTGAGTCTTTTAATCATTGTTCATTGTTCTTTTGCCATTATGGATAGCAGTTTTGACAAATTGACACATAGCACTCAAATGATTTGCGTTTATAATTGAATACAAATATTTTCCTTAAATTCAAACACAAATATTTTGAGCTTTAATTAACGCTGCTGTTTGTTGCTTCAAATGCATTTAATCTGCGCATCGTATGTCTATAATTAAAGCCACAAGCCCCTGTGGCGTGCGAAGCTCACCCACACTCAAATTTACAATGTGCTAGCACATAATTATTGCCTACTTTTCGGTGGCAACACGAGAAGGCAACTACTACAACAAGAGCAACAAGCACTAAGATAACATACCCAAGGCAGCAGTCAGGAAGAGCTTTGAAAACAATTTTGGGCACCAGAGACGCGAAGTTTGTCGCGTTGAACGTGAACGTTCGTTACACAAACACAACCACTCCAACTCATACGCCACACAAGTTTGCACAACTTTTGGCCCCGTCTTTGGCATAGACACAAGGATAAAGCGTATAAAATATACGCGAAAAGCGTGCGAATCTTCGTCGCGACGTTGTGGCTAAGAAGGGGGAGTTGTTAGGTGTTTGGTTGCGGGTGTGGCAAGTGCCAACTGCTACTTGCCTTTGGTTCAGCACTTACGACTAATTGAAGTTAAGACCTGGTGTGCCTGGCGAGCTGTTGTCGACTTACCTGCAAAAGAGAGAGAAAAAAAAAAAACAGAATAAGAAAAGGTAAAACTAAGCTGTAAATATACGTATATGTGTGTGGGTGTGTATAATAGAGGTGTGTGTGTGTGCGTGCAGATAAAGTTAGTTAAATCGTGTAAATTATGTCTAATAGATAAAACTCGCTGCAGAAAAGTTGCAGCAGCTACAAAGAGTCTAGACTCACTTTTAGACCCTTGACTAATAAAAGCTAACGATGCCGCTGATGAAGTTAATAACAATATGATGATGATGATGCTGCTGCCTCTTTGCCTCCTTGTTGCGAACACGTGTCAGGCGTCAAATGAAAACGAAGAAAATTTCTTCTCAACGTTGTCATATTGTTTAGTTTCTATTTGCCACGCAGCTAAGTGCTGCACGTAGCACACAGCACAGCAACGCCGCCAGGCCTTATAAATAAGAAATCCTTTTGTTGCAACTGCCCGCAGGCCAAAGTAATAAAGCAAAATAAGAAGCCTGACTCTAAGCTAGCTGCTCAACACAAAAGGCATGAGCAAGTGAGTGTGGCAACAGGTAAGAGGCTGCAGAAACTAAAACAGTCCAAGCAAGCAGTTAGCAAGCAAGCCAACAAGGGCAGCAACAGCACATAATCAAGCCAAGAAAGCACTGTTAAAAATTTGAGTAGCGATTTCAATATTTGTGCTTAATATTTGTTCTAGCAATGAAACAAAGAATATATTCAATTATTGTGTTGGAATTAAAATTAACTATTATTAACTCCAAACTAAGTCTTCAAACAATAAACTTTCTTAGCACTTGAAATTAAGTCGCTCGCCTTTAATTTGTGTTTACAAAAAAGAAATTTAGATCTCTTGGTGGATAGATATTTAATTAAAATGAATATAAAATAATACTGCTCGATTTTTTACAGTGCAGATAGTCTGCAGGCTGGCAACAGTTAGAAGAAGATGAGTCAGTGGCAACTGCCCACACATAAACACACACACACACACACACTCAAACATACACTACATTCATACTCTAGTTAGCCTTTTGTGGACCATATGATGTTTGTTGCCCACACACACACACACATAGACTTGTAGCAACTGCCTGACACAAGCTGCACTCCTATATTGTTTACCTGAACAGAAAAAGGCTATAAAAACAAAAGCAAATAAAAGCCAAGGCAAAAGGCAAAGAAAGAAAGAAAGAAAGACGCAACTCTGCTTGCTGTAAAGAACTCGTAATGTGGATATTCAGGTTAAACAGGGTTTTCGACTCTTGGGCTCTCCTCTATGCACCGCTCTCCATCTCTCTACTTTTCCCTCTCTCTCTGTGTTCAAAGGATGGCTGGCTCGGCCCAAAAGTCATAACTCAAAAGTCGGTGCAGAAGAAGAGACAAACATGTGACTTAATAGTTGCCTGACTGCCAGCAATGTGCTTAGGAATGAGGCAAAGTGGGGAGAGAGCAGTGAGAGTCTGCGGTGTGGCACAAGCAAACAAAGTGCAAAAGCAAGAACAGAACTATGTCTTGGCCAAAGACAAGGCTTGTTAGTTCAAAGGGGTAGGACGCAGTAAACAGTTTGTGCAGTGCTGCCAAGTCTTTATGAGCAAAAAGCAGCTAATTTGAAAAAGAGCAAAAACTCTGCTCGAGATAAAAAAAAACTTTTAAAAGAAAAGAATTCAAAAACTTATTCAAATTAAATTAAAGCCCTTCTTAAATCAAATAAATTTAAAAATTAATACGACAGCGACTTGGGCAACTCTATTGGTAGTCTGTATAGAAGATATATACGTTGTAGAGGGTATCAGACGTTCTTAACATGAAATCACAAGCAAACACACACTCAGCACAAACACACGCACACACACTAATACACAATGCAAACATATGTTGCCTCTGTCTCAACTCGACTTTATCTCAGCAGGTTGTCGCTGTTGTCGGGAACGTTGCCACCCTTAACTCTTCTGACTCCTTCACAGTCACAAATCGGATGGTTGGAGGCAGTAGCATGAAGCAGTCGCGTTTAAGTCAAATGCTAAACGCCATTTGGGGACAACAACATCAAACAGCACAAGGAGAGAAGGAGGATGAAAGGCACAAACAGCTGAGCTGCTGCTGCTGCTGCTGTTGCTGGTAGTAGCAGTGGCTTAAACCACACATCACACATCCCAGACTACCAATCCAGACTCTTTACTACTTACTTGATTCCCACTGGTGAAGCAAATTTCATTTTCTTTCAGGTTGCCTTTCCCAGGCCAACAAACACACAACATGTCTGCGGTTTCTTTATTTTTTCTTTGGTCTGAAACTCTTTTTTTGTGTTTGTGTGCTTTTTTTTTAAGAGAGTGTTAAGTAGCATTTGGACTGGATCTGGAGAGTTGTGGAGCGTTCTTTGTGTGTGTGGGTAGTTTTGACTGGGCTGTCAAGCTTGTCACTTGCACAACTTTGTCAGCAGCAGCAGCAGTAGTGGCAACAGTAAAAGTAGCAGAGAGAGCACGTGCCAAAGTCAAAAATAAGTCTTCTTTTTGGGCTGCTGCTGAAGCTGCTTGAAGCTAAGCCTTGTCAAACTTTGTTAGATTAGCGGGTCGAGAGAATGAGAGAGAAAGAGATCGGGTGAGACACAAAATAAATATATGGTAACAACTAAAAAGGAAGTACGACTAGTTGTGTTTACATGTTGTAGTTATGCATTGTTAGTCAATTTTCTGGAAGATTACAATGTGTCTCACCACTTTTTGTTTGTTATTTGAGGTGTAAAAGCAACAACCTAGTGGAACCTATTGGGAATATTTTTAATAGGGTTTCCTAACGGTTTTCATTGAATAAGAATTCCCCACAGTTTTTACTAACTTCTGTTCAAAGTTGTAAGAGTAGCACTTAATCATCCCATTCTTATTTACTACTTTCGTTTATATTAACATGACAGTTCCTTATCTGAGCTAGAATCCCCAGTTCTATTACTGATGTACTTCATTATCGTTCGCATTCTTTCTGTTTTTTTCTCTCTGATTCAACTACTTCAAACCTTATAGTCTTCAGCCACAGACATATTGTGCAATTATATTTTGTGCCTCGGGTAATGTTGGTAAACTGAGATTCACCTGAAATCAACCCCAAAATTAAAAGTACATAAGTTCTTTTGATTTTCTCCCAACTTTTGCTACTTTTAAATAAATTTTTGGCCATGCAGTGGCTAATTTTTGATTGCCCTCATATGAAATTTATAAAGCATGCCACAACAAATAGACGCAAAACACACACAGACATACCCAAACACAGACTGTATAAATATAATTGCTCAAATGTTGCAACTATTTCGTACCATGCACCCAAAAGTAGTTTCTTCCTCCCTTTCCGCTTTAAGTTTAATAAAACTCTATGCAAATGTCTGGGCTATCGGCATCAAAAGTTACTAACACTCATGTCAGGGGCCGTTTGGGCAACAAATAAATTTCCTTATGCTTTTTAAAGGATAGGGTACAGGTATTCTCCGGCAACTCTTCCTCCCATGAGAGGATTGTCAAATAAAGGGTTAGAAAACAAGAAAACTATGACCAAACATTTTACTTACAGTTACAGCAGAGGTACCAAAAACTTTTTACAGTCTTAACTTTGCGTGTGTGTGTGTGTGTGAGTTTATGTGTTTGTCTGCCACAGTGTTGACAAAGGCCAGTTTTTTTCATCCATGTATTTCATGGGCGTGGCGGGCGTGGCTGGGCGGATGCTGATAAATGTAAGCGAGCAGAGAGTGAGCAAAGCAAGCAAAAGTGAAAATGGCAGCAAATTAAACGCACTAAACTTAAAAAGTGGACTTCGAACATAAAGCAAAAAGAGCGTTAAAGGGTTCTTTGTTTCTTCTCCCCCCATTTTTCCGTTTTTTTTTGTTCTTTTTTTTACAGTAAGTTAAGGGTTTGAATTTGACTTTTACCTTGAGCTAGCAGCTTTAATAAAATGGGGGAAAAAACTTAAGTTTTTTATTTTAAAACAATTTTCCCAAAACAACTTAAAAATGGAAAAATATTATGCGTATTTGTTGTACACTTCCGGTTGGTTGGTTGTTAGCATAAATTTTGTTAAAGAAAAAACTTCGTTATATAAAAGAGGTTTTATTTAAACAAGTGTTTTTAATTTTCCACAACTCAAAAGGTTTTACATTTACTTTTAGCTTTGTCAGGTAGATTTAGGAAATAGCAAAATGATTTCATGGCATAAATAATCTTCTCTTAAGGCAAACGCATTTTTCAAATTTACATTTTGTACATATTTGGCTATGGTCTAAGGGAGTTTCTTCTGGCTCGAAAACTGCCAGAAACACGCGCATTTTCAAGTGCTTTTTTTACCCGTCTGTACTTTGAGTGCCGAACAATTTACATAATCTTAATGCAAAGTCGCCAACAAGTGGTGGGGCAAGCGTGGCGAGGCAGTTGCTTCAAAGGCGCAGACAGCGATGCGTCAACAGCAACACGAAAAACACACTTGAAATGCGGCTAAGCAGGGGCAGAATCGGAGGCAGGGGGCAAGGGAATCACAAGACATAAAACAGCCGGCTGAGACAGAGAGAAACGGACTCTTATATCGAATATATGGAAGTTTGAGTCCAAGATTCAAGAAAGTTTCTTCTTCTTTCACAAAGTGCCTGCAAATAATGGGTTAAAGCAATTCGTTCCTGTTTCAGTTCCAACTAGAGCGCGTTCAAATCATGTATGGCTCTATCTGTCTTTCAGCGAAGAGTTGACAACAAGCAAATAACAGTTGAGTTTGTTAAAGTGGTAGGGGTTAAGGGGTTGAAGGGTATCTAAGGGGTGCAGTAGAGGTAGTTCGCTTAAAAGTCAATTGACTGTGAAAAGCCAATGCGAGCTTAATTTCCAAATAAAAGGTCTGCGATTTCAGAAAGGGCGTTGAAACTATCGCCACCCCCTTGTCACGTCTTGAGTACCCTCGCAGAAAACACATGCAAAAAAGCAACCCTTCTTCAAGATGTTCGGTAGTATCTTGGGTTTTATCTTGCGGTTTTGTGTATCACTGCTCTATTCAATTTACAGCCCCGCACTTTTTCTTTACTTCTCTCCCTCATTTGCTCTCCACCCTGTTGCAATTGACAATCGTTAGCATAATTATTACACACGGCTTAGTTGGGTAGCTTTGCAAGGGTGGTTAGGTAGATAGGGGCAGGGGGGTGGTAAACGTAAGCTAATATCCGGCACGCACACCCTCAGCAAAATGTCAACATTTGCCAAGTCTCTAAGACTGAGAGCATTGTTGCCCAAGTATTTGTCATTTAATAAAAAGAATTTTTCAAGAAATTTAAACTACCTCATCGCCGAAATAAATGAAAGGTCTATTGAAAAATCGTAGCTGGAGGTTGTTTGAAAGTGTGGTACGGGCAAGGGGGGTGTTCGGTAATGCTGGGTGTTTGGTTGTTGTTTATATTTTTATTTTTCTTCGAGGAGTGGTGAATGGTGCCGCAGGGGAAAGCGTTGCTGTGGTTTAACTTTGCGCATCGCTGCTCAAACATATGCAGTTAATTTCATGTTTGTTTCTAAGGAAATGAGCTTAGCCGGCGGGAATAACCAAATTAAAGAAAATTGCGAGCAAAGTGCCGGACCCCTCGGTATTTTAATCCACAACAATTTCAATTTGAATCCCAATTTCTTTAAAGTGGCAAAATCAACGCATTGTTACAAATTACGTTTGTAGTTAGTTTGGGGAAGTTTGTATATGCAATGAGGACTTTTAAGTTGACGTATATATTTGATGTTTAAGGACTATGTAGTCTAGGAAAGTTTTATGAAGAGGATGAATTTTAAGAAACTTAAAGCAGGTACTGGATGTTGTAGCGGAAATGAGTGGCGAGAACAGGGATGGGGAGATAGAGCGATCAATAAAGAAGAAGGGAGAAAAATAAATAAAAAGAGAAGAGAAAATGTTATATTGAATAGGGAAAAGACAGAGACAGAGTTCCTAAAGTAATGTTAACAAATAATTTTAAATTAATTAATTTTTCTTCAAATTCCTTGCCAAATCGGGTTATTTTTACAGAGGAAAAGGGAGAGGGATTGAGAGAAAATGGATGAAAAATAAATAAAAGGAGATTGTAAATATTTACCTTTCATAATTACATTACTGATAACTTTCTGCTATGATTTACATAGCTAAAAGTAACGCTATCTCCACAATCCTCCATTTCCTACAAGCTAAAACAGATGCATTATTGCCACGCCCAAACTTTGTAAAGTAATTGAAATTCCATCAACATTTCGGATCACTTAAAGGTAAAAGAAAATCAACCCAAATAATTAACTATCACACCAAAGAACGAACTAACTTGGAAACGTTTTGGGGCTGTTTAAAAATTAATTTATGCAGAGACTTGGATAAAACTTTTAACTTGTTTTAGTTCCCTCACTTTCCGCCATTTCTTAGTTCCATTTTCCTGACTTTGGCCAGCTGGGTGCAGTCAAGTTTGGCTCTAATGACAGTTGATTTAGTTGCCTTTGGAACGTTGCCTGGGCTAAGGGGCTTATAGATAGTTGTGTGCTAGACTGCATCAGATCATTAACTTCAACGATTTCGAATGCTAACGGCAAATGAGAATTGGGCACGTGATGCAGACGCGTTCGCCTCGAAGCACTCCAAGAAATGAGTTCGTTTCCCCCTGCCAAAAACTCGTTCTTGGGGGAGAATACTTTTCGGACAAAGTGTCGCGCATTCTCCCTCTCTCTTTGTTTCTCTGTATCTGTCTCTGCCGCTAGGAACTGTTGCGAGTCGTACTCATCGCCATCACAATTTGAATTTCACAAGCCATTGATTTTTATTTGATTACCACGACAATGAAAGGACGCGCATGGACACGTTAGCTAAGCATTTGTGCTGTATGACTTTTTAGCGGGTTTTTTTCAGTCCTCAGCTAGATTCGGTTTTAAAGATTTTAAAGGGTTCTTGAGTGAGCGAACTTTGGGTTGATTACAGGAAAACCTATTCTTTAACCTATTCAAACAAGTTTTGCTATTCTAGTTTGTTGATAATATAATATTATTCCGAGACATTTAGCTTTTTTAAGCTTTAAAAAATGTTTGCCATCTCTAAAAAACTCTTAAGCTAAAAAAAAATAGACAGAAACATTTAAAATTATTTTTAGCAAAAGTTTTGAAACGGGGCGACAACGTTGCATGTCATTCAAATACCGTCGCTGTGTCTACCAAATTCGTTTTTTTTTTTATTGTCAGGGGGGTGGGGGCACAGTTTTTGGGTACTGAAAAAAAAACCCCTTTTTTCTAATACATAGCGTTTGTTGGGCTGTTGCATTTGAACAATTTATTGCAGCAGCACACGACGACAAGGACGAGTTTGCCATTCTATTTCGAGCGTATGAAGAGTTGGATAAGGTCTGAGCGAGGTCCTGGCACAGGACATGCAATGGGGGGTTGCCAGCTAGTTGCTGTGTATTGCCAGTCACGGCAGCTTGAAGCCAGATGTCCTTCCCAAATGCTACTGTTTCGTTGTTGCCTGGGCACGGCGGGCGGCGTTTGGCTGTCAAAAGCATGTCAAAGGCGTCGTCACCAGCGTGCACCACATTGTTGTAGCTGTTTTAGCTATTGTAGTTGTTGTTGGAACTGTTGTGGCGCATCCTTTTTGCGGGTTGGCCGCCTCATACAATTGCAGAAAAACTTGAGACAATCGAATCAAACTCATTCGCCCGAAATCATCGACGTGTAAAATTACGAGATAACATTGTTAGCTGAGCTGCTATCCTGGCCCTGGCCCTGGTCCATCTACACCCTCTTTCAGCCAGCCGTGTGTCCTGTCCTGGGTCCTCAGTGTCGTCAGTCAGTCGTAGAAATGCAGGATTTGAAATTGAATCGCGCGACGCTTAAGCAAGAAATCAACGACACAAACGACACCCAATGACGACCACATAACTGTCGAAATATGCAGTCATGCCATCAGCTTTTCAATTCAGAACCTGTCACAGCGCCCTTTCGGGCTCTAGTCCGAAAGCATTATCATCCTTTTGCAGAGTGGGTGGATAGTAGTATTAGTAGTCATGGCACTACAACGACTAATACTACTACGACTATTTTGTACAGTCTGACAGGGTGAGCAGATTTTTGAGGTTTTCATTGTTGGTTAGTTGAATTCTGCTGTTGTTGTTTGAATTGTCAGACAGACAGACTCGCTGCCGCTTGGCTTTTGAACTGACTCTCAATTTTGTGGATAGAATTGTTGAGGGAATGAGTAGCTGTTTAATTGGTTTATCCTTTCTGGGCAAATACGCATACCAATGCTGCTAAAGCCCAAAAAGTGCCACCACTTATAGTTGCATACTTTCAGCTTGGTTATTATGACCATAAGCGTATGCGAGCTAGTGTGTGAGTGTGTGTGTGTTTGTAAGTGGGTGTGCATTCGTTTGTGTGCGTTGTAATTAAGTCGCATTGTCAGAATTGCATGTGTGCTGGTTAGAGTTGAATAGCAGGCATTTGACAACATGGAAATTAGACACACAAATGCTGACATCAATGGTACTTTAATTTGCATTGTCTCTGATCTCTGGAGCAGCAAAAATCGTCAAAGTAACTTGATGAATTGCTTGGCCTGTAGGCTAATAAGCTTAAATTTGTCCAAAAGCGCTATGTTTGGTATTTGAGTGAGCGTTTAAACAATGTATTGAACTGTTTAACCTGTTGGACAAGAGAAATATTTTCGTCTTTAAGCAGTGTTCCCTGTAGCTATTTGTCCTACCATCCCTGAAAAAAATCTCCCTTTGACTTGGATTTAAAATTTTCCACGGCCATCTTTGCAAAAAGGCCGTTGATAATAATTTGCTCGTTAAAATAAGCCTGCATTTAAATGTTACAACACAATTTTTAACAGAAATTTACTTCTAACCCAATAAAACGTTTTGGTGACGTTTTCATATCATTCACTTTTGTAACTTTAAGGGAGAACATTTGCACGTTCTGATGTTTAAACTTGTTGGCATCAGACAACAAACAGACAGCATTATAATCATCGGAATGTCTTTGGCTTATAATTTGTTTTAGCAAGCCAGGCGTGTATTAGATGCCAGACGAACGCTGGAACGAGTACTTTTTTTTTGTACGTTGTTCTGTTAGTTTGCAGCTCCAAGGTCCAATTCGTACGCCAGGTTTCACGCTTTATTCGCTTGGCCTGTCCCAGGCGATGTCCACATTGGCCACGGCCAATTTCCAAGAATGCAAACTCTAGAGCATTTTCGAGTTTAACTTTTTACGCTTGAAGCGACGATGGCGCGCTGGTCTCCCAGCTTCCTTGACTGCTCCGTTTCTCAGTTTCAGTTCCCCATCCCGACTGCCTCGTTCTACGTTTTCGTACAGCTAATGGCAAAAATGGCCACAGGTTCGTGCCTTTGCCACTTACTCATTGAAAGAGAGCGCGATGAGCTTGAGGGCAGCGTCTCGTCTGCAATTGTGCTCTTCACCCTCTCTCTTAGCTTCCTCTCAGGCCAACTTTTTTGCGGCCACCCGGCTGACTGGCTGACTGGTTGCCTGGCTGGACGTCCTCTGCCTGTCGTGCAAGTTTTGCTGTTCTTTTTTCTCTTTACGTTTTTTTGCTGAGAAATCTGTTTTTAAGTTTTAGCAATTTAATATTTTAAGTCTACAAATTGTTGTTGCAAGGGATTACTTTCGCCTTTTTTTTGTTATACTTTTTTTATGTTTTGTTTTTCTTTTTTGGTGTGCATTCTAATAAGCTGCTAATTGGTTGCCAACGCAGACAACATCGTCGTCTCCAACTAACGGCACCATCTATATGTATATAACTTCAACTTTGCACCTCCTTGGCTCATAATTAACCCCCTCTTCAATAAGTTTCAGCTTCGTTTTCATTGCTTGCAGGCTTAAATGATTTTAGTTTGAAATTTCATTCTACGAAATCAGAATTTAATAGCTTGTGGATTAATGTTTGATTTTTTGAAAATTTTTATTTTTTATTTTTATAAAGCTTACGCTTTTTTCTTCATGGCAACTATTAAGCTTTTCCAACAATATAATTGTTTTTGTTTGTGTTAGCTTGAAGCTAGAATTTCAAGCTGTTCTTTCTGCCCCCCGAAGCTAAGCAGGAAAATTTTAATTATTGAAATTGATAGCGCTGAGTTTAACGGGGTGATAATTAGTTTTCGCTCAGCTGCCGCCTGTTGAGTTAGTTATGTATAAATATATTTTTAAATGCTTTTCCCTTCGAGGTAGACGCTGTGTGAAATATGGCATGTGATTTGTCGTTTTTAATGGCCAGAGGCCGACCAAGTGTTGATTATAATTTTAGATTTAAGTTTAATATGGCGTTTATGTGCAGTGAAAATTTCTGATTACTAAGGGAAGGAGAGGAAAGTGTTAAAGCTAAAGATTATTACAGCTTGAAGTAAGAGAAAACTACTTAAACTCTTATCAAATACTTATACGATACGAAATATTCCTTAAATACTTTCTGTCTTTACTTTAATCTTTACTATTTTTCTTACATTTAAATCCTGATTGTACAAAGATTTGGTTCTTATCTAGAAAACAGAGTTGCATTTCATACGTTTTTTTAGGCCTGTCGCGTTGACAGCTTAAGAAAATGATGGTGGACAAGTCTATTCATGCGGCCATTTGATCTCCATTCACTATTCACCCTCTGCGGTACGATGAGTATTTGTCCATCCTTTTTTCGGGCTGCCTGCACAACAAATGCTGTCTCATCAGCATTTGACTTCAAAGAAGTCATTTGCACAATGCTGCTGCTTGCTTGATTTTCCTGTTGATGTTTTTCTTTTCTGGTTGTTGCACGGAAATAGCGGAAGTTGTGTTCATTATGTCCTTGGCAAACAGCAGAGAACAGCAGAAAGAGAAAGAGAATGCCAAGAAATGAACAACAGTTGCCAGTTTCTATTCCATTTGCCAGCTTGGACTTGTCATTGCCCTCCCTTTGACATGCCCTTCCATAGAAGTTGCATGTAATGCCAGACAGAGGCAACAAAAAACAAAACCAACGGGAATAAAAACTGCATGTTATCATTAAACAAAATGCCAAGTTTAATATCTCTGCTTACAAAACCAAGGGAACCCTGTTTTCTGAGTAAATGTTGCATAAAAAATTAACTGAATATTGTTAGTTGTTAGGTGAATCTAATACAAATACACTGAGAGAAAAAAAAGAAGATTAAACTTGCAAACAATAAAATGAGTTTAAAATCTTTTGTGAATTAAGCAAGTTCATAATTGTAATTTATGATTTTGAAACAGCCAAGACTTGATTTATGTTTTTTCTCAGTGCACGAATCCGAATCAGAATAGGTATTCTGAGTACTGCCATATTGACTGACACGAAAGGTTCCCCCTAACAAAATCACTAAAATATAAAACCCATGTTCGCTGCAAGTGACGTCCGCTTGAGGATTTCCCTTGGCTCCTGGACCTGAATGTTGAGAGTTGAGAGTCTGAATCTGTATCTCTGGGTATTGGGAGTTTTTTGGTGGCTTGTCTTTTGGCTGCCACGCTCATTGATGATTGAAATGCGATTAGGGTCCAGTCAGCAGAGGAACACACACACACAAACACACAGGAAGAAAGGGAGAGAGATTTGGTCACTGGCGCATAACAATGCGAATGATGAGGGCAGACAGCCGAACAAAGTGTATGATGCGAGGGTATGAAAGGGCTTAGAGGGAATAAGCTACCACATAAATTGGTAATGTGCCAAGAGTGAGAGAGGGAGATCGAAGTAAATCAGCTGTTACAATACAAACCCGAACAAATGATGAATATTTTTGTAGGGATTGAACTTTAAATTTAGTGCAAAGCTAATTGGCTTTACGTTTTGATATCGATCGAAGCGTGGAATATCACAATTAATGCGCTTTAAGAATGCAACGGAAAAGGAAGGGCAAAGATTATTACGCTTTTTTGAACCTACTGACCGCAGTTTTAATTTGCCAACTAAGCGGTATTAATTATAATTAACAAAAAAAAAAAAAACTGTGGGGCGGAAACTGTGCAAAATCGAGGAAGAGAGAACCAAATGGGAACCTGGTGTGTAATCAGGATAATTTGAACAAAAGCTGTTGAGTGGCAGCTATGAAATTGAAAGTAGTCGGGAGAGCGAGAAGGGCTTTAAACAATAGAAAGGTAGTCCAGGCAGGGTAGCCAGCTTAATAATGAGGGTTGCTTTAGGTTGCCGCTTTGTACTGTTGTTCTATTTTGGATGCGAAAATCCATTTTGCTTATGAGCTTTTCAGACATGCAATTTTTTTAAAGTTAATTCATAAATATTGCATAGCGGATGTGCAAATGGCTTTGTTTGAGGTGACCATAAGTGCAAAAATAACAAAGTTATCTTGGGGTTTTTTTTTTCTTGTTGGGGAAAAGGAAATTGAAATGGAAAAGAAATACAATAGGAGAAGTAATCTACAGGGTGTCGAAGATTAAACACTCAAATGATACGGTAATCCATTTCTTAGGAATACGCAAAGTTTTGGACAATCAAACAGAAGAACACCCTTTAAGATTTTCAAGGATTCCTTGATGTCTATTTCCATGAGTTAAATATTTTGGAACTAACTTATTATACACCCTTTTTTCATTTACATCCAAAAAGAGCAACTGATTGATTGTTGTTATTTCTCTAGCTTAGCCCCTCCTCTCTCTCTTTCACTTACAAACTCTCTTTTCGTTTGCTGACCCTTCTTGGAGCCGCAAACATAAAGTTGTCCAGTCACCTTGACCCTACTCAAATGATTTTAAGCCCTAACCAACTGGGCTAATGACTGGCCATAAAATATATCATCATTAAGAGCACGGGCCGAGGCCAAAACCAAAGCCAAACCAAACCACCTAACCAAACTGTATCAACTTACTAAAGTTTCTAAACTTCTTCTTCACTCAATCTTGTCCCTACAAAATTCACTCTCCTCTCTCTCTCTCTCTAAACCTTTCTTCTAAGCCAATTAAATGTCCATTTGAAGCACATTTTACATTTGATTGCACAAAAACGCGCCAATCGTCGGGGAATGAGGGGCGCTGCCTTCCAAGTTCATTATCGTTAGCCGATAATCAGCGACCGGACCACTACGAAGCGTGTGATATTGACAGCCACAACTAGTTGTCCATTGGTTCTCCTCTTTCTTCCATCCCCTTCAAATTTACCTGATCTGAGCTGGCCGCAAAGCCAACATAAATCATTTCCAGTTTGTCGAGAGAAGTGTTGTTTGCCTACTCCTTCTTTGCCTTCTGCTCTCGATTTTATATTTCATGTTGCCTTTTTCATTTACTTCGCTTTAATTTCTGATTGAAAATCTGTGAGCTCAAATCGAAACATGTTTGGCAATTAATCGGTTAATCAATATGATTAATTTGCATGAGCCGAGCGCACGCTTTTTGTTAATACGCCGCCTGAATTGGCTGCCAGCTAAAATTCCTGCCTGCTACTGTTGCACGTAAGTTGAAAAAAAAAAAATGTTTAATTCGTGTTCAACGAACGGTCAAGCACATTGCGCCAAGAGCGGCACAGTGGTACATCGATGGTTGACAATAAGTAAAAGCTATCGAAGCTTATGTTGATGACAAGTAATTACTTATGGAATGTTTTGAATTCCAACTCAAAACCATTTTCAAAGAAAGGAGATATAACTTTTAAAGGTTTTAAGGTCCCATAACTTTTTCAGAAATCAATAGATTTAAAATCCCACAGGAGGGTAAACTAAAGATCCTCTATATTAAAACTACATCAACATTTTTTGGAATTCTTTTTTTGTATTCAGAAATAAATATTTTTCTATTTATTTAAGCACATTTTCTTAAATTTTATGAGCAAACTACCATTCTTAAAGTATTAACAAAACCAATTTAGAAAAATAAAGCTTCAAGCGCATAATTTACTCCATACAAATTTAAATCAAACTATATTGACTAAATCCCCGCCCAAGTCTAATTTATTGTGTGGTATTTTATCAACAATATCAATTTCCTAGACGCACATGGGTGTGAGAGCGTTAGAGAAATAAATGAATGTGTGTGTGTGTGTGGGTGCCAAAGGCAAAAAATGTCAATGAAACCATAAAAATGTCTAAAGCTGACCGACTGGACAAAATGGACAGCAGGCACCGCAATAAACGGCAAATGTTGGCGCGACAAGAAACAAGAATGGGGAAGGAGAGGATGTGGATAGTGGGAAGGAAAAATGTTGAATTGTTTGTGGGTCGCTTGCCGGTCAAACGGAGCGTATATAGGAGAGGGCAGAAGTGTGCGGAATTGTTGATGTTGATATTGCAAATGAACATTACGACTAGTATGAATTTCTGACGCTTTGCTGTTGATTATGATGATGTTTATGAGTGTTTGCTGTTGTTTGATGAAGGACAGAGAGGGGTTGGTGGAAATGTTGTGACAAGTGAGCAAATGGCGGCCAAATGCGTGCAATTTGCTTGACACATGTTGACGGGGCAGCTAAATTTGATAGTAAAGTATTTGAACTGTATGTTCGAACTAAAGATATCTTTCTGTTTTGAGCACTTTTAACTTTATCTTTGCCCTGACGCAATTGCAATTATAATATAATTAAATTTAATTAAACTGCTATTAAGTATACGCCCGGTCGCACACTTTGCAAACCCAAAGAAATCCCTTCCATTCTTCCATTCCCTTTACACAGTCAATCTCTCAACCAACAACAATAGGTACCCTGAATTTTCCGCATAAGTTCATGGCTGGCGCTGGTAAAATGCACACCATGAAAAATTCAAGCAACAACAAAAGCAAACGGGTGGAAAACAAATGCTGAAAAAAAGGGCGCACAAATTGCAAAAAAAGAAAAGAAAGTGCGAGCTTGCGAGAAGAAATGTGAGAAGCAAAGAGGCAAAAACAGCAGAAATGATTGCGTGCAGCTGATCAAATAAAAGGCAAAGAAAAGGGCGAGTAGAAAGAGTCTGACTTTAAGATATCCTGTTGTAAGATTTTTATCTGAATGCGATGATTGATTTGGGATTGATTTTTAAGTTTTCTCATAATAATACTGAAGGAATACAAAGATGTTAACAAAAGTCAATACCATGGTTTAAAATCGGGGAAAAATCCAACGAACTGTTAAGTTATTTCATCTAGAATCTTATATTTCTTACAGATATGTTTTATTCATCATTACTTGCAAAGTCAAAGAACACACTGAAAATCATAAACTCAAGTTAATGCCCGACTGATGAAATGAATAACTGAACGACTTTCTGTCTGTCTGTCTATTTTTCTGTCTTCCTGAAAAAGGGGTGAAGTTGAGTGTGTTTTGAGCTTAGGCGACTGCTTTATAGGCGCAAATGTTATACAAAAATGACACTTCATAAAAATAAAGACAACGATAATGATTATTATGATGATGATAATAATGATGACGACGAGTCAGCATCCTCCCTACCCAACATTTGCCTTTTGATAATATATCTCAGTCCGTGCCTGTCTGTCTGTCTGTCTGTCTCTGTGAGTGGTATAATAATGATTTCGAATGATTTGAATGACTCGTCGTTGCGAATATTTCTGATTCGTGGCAGGAGGATTAAGGGTGAGTTGGGATGGCGTCAGCGTAAAGTGCAAAATTTGATGTTTTAAATTAAGTCATTTGCATAAAACGCTACAAAGCCCAGAGTGTAGCAAGCGAGTAAGCTAAAGAAGCTGAAGCTGCGACTACAAATGAGGGCCGAACTCGAAAAGTTTTTCCCTATTTAATGGGGTATGGGCGGGCTCTGTAGATAAAGCATGGTAAAAGGAATGGGAAAGGAGTCTGCTTTGCACACGCAATGCACTCATTTGTATGCAAATTTAACATGAATGAACAAATCTAAGTAGTCTGTGTTATATTTTTTTTTATTCTCTTCTTTTCTCTCCATGTTCAATAAAACAAATTGAAAATCTTGTGTAGTATTGACTAAAATATAAAGTCTGTTCATCAATGTTGCTGTCAATGCTTTCGATGACAATGTTGTTAGTGAAATAGGTAGGTGGAGAAAACCAATATTTTATATCGCAAATAAAGTGTTTCTATTGAAAGCTGAAAATGTTAAGACATTTTTACCTTTCAATTTCTTCGAAATATGCTAAAATTTTACAACATTTATAGAATATTTGTTTTAAAGCATTAAAACGATAATTTAAATAGCTTTAATTATAACTATTTAAGCAATTTGTTGCTGCTGTGAGTAATCTAATTTTTTTATAGTCTAGACACAATCTCAATCAAGTGCTGCTGCTGTTGCTTCTTCTACCAGTTTCCCGTTTCCAGTTTCCTTAGTTTCTGCGTGCCCAAAGTTTCACTTGGCTACACACGAAATATATGTGCATACTATAAGTATATATCAACTGAAATCGCTGCAATTTGCCAGCCTAAGCAAAATCAACAGAAATCTAAAACTCAGCCCATAAGCTAAGGCATACACAATGCACAATACACAATTCAGAGTCCTTACCTTAACTAACACCCCTTCTACCTCTCTCTGCCTACCATTTGACTAACGTCTATGTTTTTAGATTTACTGCTTAACTTTTTTGGTTAGCTTGGGGCTCATTTCAAGGCACGTTTCTTTCTCTTTCTCTTTACGTCTCTCGCATACTCTGTTATCCGACAAAGGCGAAAACGCTCAAGTAGGTGTATTTTGTATTTGTTGTTGTTGTTGTTCTTGGGCCTGCCTGCCATTTGCCGCATAATTAAAAAGTCAAGTGAAAAATCACATTTTAACGCAAATGGCAAGCAAGGCAACAAAGCAACAACAAAAAAAAACTCTGAATGTGAAAATGAATGAATGAAATTCTTGCGCCTGAAAGCAGACTAAAGTAATAAGTTGAGCGGGGGTCTGTTGATGAAGGGAAGGTGGGACTGCACGGGGAATGCAGGGGTGATGTTAGCTGCTATAAGCATACCACACCAAATTGCGTCAAATGCAAATGCGTTCATTGTATGTATGTATGTATGTGTGTATGTTTGTTTGTGTCGAGTGCCACAAACTGCAGGCGCCAGCTGCCAATGGCGTGGGTGGGCAACAGGGAAGGTGGGGGGAAATAGAGCATGTGGGGCTGTAGCTGCCGCAAGCACTTGAGGCATGTTGCCTGTGCCAACTGGCAGCTGGAAGCTGATGTTGCTGCTGCTGCAAACTGGCTGCTTTTGGCGGATAACAAAAGAATATCAAAGCTAGCACTCTGTCTCTCTCTCTCGCTCTCTCTATTGCTCTCACACTCTCTCTCCTTTCTTTTTTCGCAGTGACTTTTTGTTTTTAAGCCCCACAGAGCGAGGGAAAAGGGTTCTTAACAACAATTTGCCACAGCCGAAAAAGTGGCAAGAGGGCTGACAGAGAATTACGAGCATTACGTAATTAAATATTTAAAGTGTTCGTTTCACCCAACCTCAGCTCAACATACCAGCACAAGAAAGATTTCGACCGGAAATACCGCCGCCTACCATCAAAAAAAAAAACAAAATTTTTTTTTTTAAATATTTGTTGTACCTTTAAATATTATTTTAACACAATTTTCTATTTTAAAAGGCTCAAAATGCACAGGTCGAATGTGCTTTAAGTGTTTTAATTATTGACAATAATCTGCTTAAGAAGTATTGAGAATTGGGATGGTTTTTATTACCTTATGAAAAGATAGGCTGAATTTAACATTGTTTTATTTAATTCATTACTTTTGAACAGAAAAAATATAAAACAATTACTTTTGGTACATTTTGTAATTTGTAAGTAAAATATCAAATAAATATTATAACTGCTCGAAAAAAGTATTGAAGCAAATTCGTTCAATAAATAGCTAATTTTAAACTCAAGACTAGGCATTCTGTAAGTTCCTCTTCATTATTTAAGTATTCGAAAAATCCCACAGCTCTGCCTGATAGTGTCAAGGCTGTCAGTAACAGACAAAAAACAAGCTTTAAGCTCCATACCACAATAAAAAAGAGCACAAGAATAAAAAACACAAAACAAAAATGGCATGAGGTCCATTCTCTCTTTCTCTCTCGCGATGCTCATACTCTCTCTCTTGAGAGAGAGGGTCGCATGTCGATGCCTCTGTTAAGTGCTTGCAAATTTCAGTTTTCCGTTTTACGCAGACGCTTCGCGACCCCAAAAATAGAAAAGAAAAAAAAACAACAATTTAAATATGTGTTGTTGTAGCTAAAGTTATTTCACTTTTTTAATTTCATGCAAATTTTCTTTTTCAAGATTAATGTCTGTGCCAAAAGAACGAACAAAAAAATAATAGAAAAAGAAACGAACTTTTGCCAAATGCAAAACAAGAAAATGCTTCGTTTCGGTTTTTATTTTTTTTTATTATATTATTTTAAAAAGGGGCGAAAATAAGGCACAAAACTTCTTCGCAGCGAGAGGGGCGTGCTGACCCAGCCTAGAACAGTTAAAGGAAAAGATATTTGCAATACACTTGAGCAAATTTTTCTTAAGTCAGTTTAAAAACGGTTGGAAAAATGGGTGAATTCGGGACGCATAACTTTAAAAAGTCTCATTGAAATGTTAATTATAGCTTATTCACCAGCCGCATATTGCCAATTTGTGAGAACCCAATCTCCTGTCAGTGCCCCCCTTTTAAGTGTCCTTTAAGCTATTTGGCGCTCGTAATTTAGATGCTTAATCCTTAATCCTGAAGCTCAGCGCTTTTGAAATATGTTGGCAAAAAAAACTTTTTTAATTGATTTCGCTGCAGTTTTCTTGTTTTTCATTGTGTTTTTTTTTCTTCTCTGCGTTACGTATTTTTTTTTTTTTGCTTACTTTGTTTTTCTTCAGTCAAACCAGTCAAGCGCAAAATTTTTGCAGCACGCTTTGGCGCGCTTCGTTTGCCACGAGTTTGAGCGTTGAATGTGGAATGTGGCAAAGTATGGGAGTGCTATGTATGACTTTAAAAGGATAGCAAAAGGGTTAAATCTAGTGAAGCTGCATTCTGAAATTTATCTATTCGATAGCTATTCAGTTATAAAGCTTGAAGCGGCTAGTCAATAGGATAATTTACCTTAAAGTAGAGCTTTTACAGTGAAGATTGATGACAGAGTTAGTTTAAGCGTCGTTTTTAATGTCTTATATTTCTGTACAATAGAAAACCTACTTAATATAATAAACATATTACAAAAGTATGTCATATTTATGCTCTACTAATCTTGATATTCTCTTATAAGCTCTTATTGTGTCAAATGGAAATCCTCTGTTCAAAACCCAAACAACAAACAGCTGAAATCAACAGCTGACGGATTAAAATTAAATGTAACTATACAACTAAATAAAAGCGACCCACACACAAACACAAACACACATACACAAAACAAAACAAAACATAAAACCATCCGACAACAATCCGGCAAGTTGGCTAACCCGCAATCCGGCAACTCTCGTTGCCAGTGTCAGCAGTTAATGATGACAGTAAAATGACTTAAATCGCTGTCAATGTTGACACTTTAACAAATTTTTTCACTTATAGCCAAGAGAGACCGAATCTCGACGAACAACGTGCGACAGAGACAGCCCGAAAGAGACTGAGAAGACAGAGAGAGAGAGGGAGAAACATGAAAAATAATTTTACAAAATTTTTCAGCACGCTTTGTAAATTGTTGTCGTTGTATTGGTTGTTGTTGTTGCTGTTGTTGGCAAAAGTTTGTTAAAAATTTGTTGATTATAACATAAAAAAAAAAACAAAAAACTCGGTTGTTGCTGCTTGATGCTGATAATGATGATAACGATAATGATGTTAATGCACATACATTTGTTGCTTGTTTGCCCGGCGGGCGTGTTCATTCAACCGCATATAAATCTGCAACAACAAGAACGAACGAACGAACAACGAACAAATGGACGGACATTACAACAACAACAAAAAAAAAAAATTGCAGCGGAAACGCAAAATGCGACGGCCAAAAAAAAAAAACACAACGTGCCTACCAGACACCCCTAAAGCCCCTTCCACACTTTCCACTCCCTCTTGCTCCTCAATGACAGGGCCAACCACAGTGCAACAGAGTTGCAGACTGTGTGTGTTGGGGCAACCAGTTGATTGGCGTCAGGCACGAGTTGCAACTTGAGGTCGGTGAGGCTGATTTGGGTTTTTTTTTTTTTTTGGTGTGGATAAGGTAGAACGAGAGAGAGAGAGGTAGGTAGGTAGGTGCCTCGCTGCACCTCTCTTTTGTTGGCCAACTGACTGGATGAGTGAGTGAGTGAGTGACTATGCTGCCTGTCTGACTGCCTGCTGGTGGCTGCCTGCGGTTATCGCCATGCAGGTGGGGCCAACAAGACCAACACACCAAGAGACCCAAGACCCAGACCCCAGAAATGATGAGAACCAAGCGCAGGGCCCCCGTATATATGTGTGTGTGTGCTGCCCAGCCCTGCCCTGCCCATTATTTTGCTGTTGCTGTTGTTGTTGTTGTTGTTTATCTCATGATAAAGCGCGACTTGCAACGCGCTGCGTGGTAGAAGCTGACGCCACAGTCAATGCCACAACAGCAACTCTCTTCATTGGTATTATAAGCGCACGCTTCATAAATGTGCAAGCTGTGCAGGGCATATGATGGTAAGGGCGGGTGAGGAGGGGTGGGGAGAGGAAAGTGGTGCGGTGTGTAAGGTGCAGCAGCAAAATATTGAAGGTGGAGGCAATGTAAAACTGACGGCTGATTTACATTTTTCATAAGCAATGCGCTACACTCGATTTATGAATGCATATCAATTGGTACACGAAGTGGATAAAAAAGTACTATGGTATATTGATATAAAGGAGTGGAGAATTGAATATGTTGAAATCAATAAATGATTAACAAACAAATGTTATTCTATAATGAAAACTAGCTAGAAAGCTAACTTGGCTTTTAAATTATGTATCCATGGTAGTTTATATATAAGTATTATTTGTAGAATTTTCAAGAAACTTTAAATAATGAAAAATAATTTTCGGGTAAGTAAAGTGATATCTATGAACATTCTACATACCCCAACTGATGTTCTGTAAAAGTTCTTTTGATTTATAATAATAATAAATGTATTTTCCGATCTGAAATTTATACACAAAATTACTTAAAGCAACTTATCGTAACTTTCGTTAACTGCTTTCGTTTAAACTGAAGCTGATCACAATTCCTTAAGCGATCCTACCGAACTACACTTGACCAAAAGAGCACATAAATCAGATAACAGAAGCGTCGCCTTTTCCCTCACTCTCTCTCTCTCTCACTCTCCACACTATATCGCTTGTCATAATCTTGTGGAGTGCATCAGTCGCATCAGCAGCAGCAGCAGCAACAGCAGATGCTTCTTCTCTTTCTTTTGCTGCTGTTGTAATTGAATTGTTGCTGTTGTTGTAATTGCTTTGCTACCGTTTTTTAATCAAGCGCGCTAAGAGCAACGGCTACAAGCGCGCTGCACCGCCCCACACTTCCTTCACCACACTCCGCTCAACTTTGTCCCGCCAACAGTGCTCAGGCAGGCACTTAACTGCATTAAATATGCTTGCCAGCCTGCCTGCTGGCTGTTCTCTCTCTCTCCGTCTGTCTCTTTCTGTCAGTCCGTCTGCCAATTTTGCGTTGGCAAACTGGTTTTTTGTATTCTCTCATTTATTTGAGACCCTAGCTAAGGGTATTGTTGGATTGTTGTGCAGTGCGTAACGCATTCAAGGAAATACTATATCTGATCTAGAAGTTAACATAGATTTGAGTTCTTAAAGGACAGAATCCTTACTCTAGCACAACATCGCTTACCAAAATTGGAAGAAGAAGTTTATCATTCCTTCTACAAATATTTTTACTAATGTCTTTAAAGGGTATTCGATGTTTATTAATTCCAACAAACCTGTTCTTTTCCAGTAATTTTTTTTCTCATTTTATTTTTATTATAATTTTTATTTTTTTTCACATAACTCGACGCACATTTCTGCTGTCAGCGCGTATTAATTTCAATGTATCCCGCTTCTACCCCTTTCATCACCTCTCTCACTCACCCTCTCATCGTCTACACTTTAGTTAGCTATTCGTATACACACAGTGACCATCCGCAGTCCGTTTTTGGGCTGTGAGCTGTGCGCGTGCGCTCGCATCTATAATGAGTTAAAGCTGTTTCCTGAACAGAGTTCCACCTTCACATTACGCATACGCCGCGTTGCCCCAAGCAGCAAGTTGTGAACTGCAGTGAGTGTCTGTGTAGCACCTGTCGCAACTGTGATGCCGCATGCCGCATGCCGCGCACGTCTCTTGTAAATAATTCATGTTGACAACTATGTTAGCTTGTTTTACTCTAGTTGGTCACGGCGCAAACAGAACTGCAAAAGTAAGCCAGTCTAAAGGCAACAGTCAACAGCCAACCGATGACAAATCGAACGAAGCGATTGGCGGCGTATTAAATTATGATTGACACATTGCCTGCCTGACTGACTGATTGCATGCTCCACAAACATATAGTATATGGTATATACATATATATAATGTGGATGTCTGCTTATCAGTAATGTTGATGTTATTGACCCCTCGATGTTTGCCGTCTGCAGCGTTTATTTACTTTTGTTTAGCATTTAACTTATCAATATACATTTTATAAATCAAACAGTCAATTCATTCAACGGCGATATCAACTTTGTGAGTTCATAAATCGAAATAAATAACTAACAAGCTCTTAAAAAAAAAGTTTTATTCACCATTTTTCACTTTCATCATTATTTCCCATCCCAAATCACAAACAAGAACAACTTCTTGTTAACAACTTACCAAGTTACCCTTTTGATTATTTTTGTAAGTCATTCAAGCTGCTTAAGCACTTTATTCTTGCTGATTCGCTTACCTGCAATGAAATTGAAAGTGAAAAGAAAACATGTTAATTAAAAAAGTCGATTTGCCAAACAAACAGCAAGAAATAACAATTAACAACTTTATTGCCAAAAATGCACAAATCATTTCTGCTTAGGGCAAGTCGCTCGATGAAGCGAAATAAACATAGCTTAACAGTTATAGGGTGGTTTGGTTCGGTGTTAAAAAAACTTTACAGGGCTAACAAATTGAATTGCTTTGAAATCGTAAGAGTTTAAATGCTAACGATTTACATAAAATTAATTAAATGGAAGTGTAGGAAATATGAATATTCTTTCTTTTAATACTCATAATATTTTCTATATTATTTTCTTTACTTTTTGCAGCCCTGGCAACTCTTGGCATGTTTTTAACACTGTCTACAATGAAATTTGTCTAGCGTTGTTTGGCACCAATCAAAAAAGGGCCATTAAAAACAAATGCAAAAGTTTTCTAATTAAAATTATTCCAGATCCCTTTGCTCAAAATATTCACTCAAACTATTTTTAAATAACTGCTTAGCAATATCCGCAACTTCTTAGCTTGTTTACTTTTTGTAGTGAACTCGGTAATTCTTTTCACATAATTGTTTGTTAATGCCTCTAGCAATAAATGACTAGCTAAGCTATAAAGCAAAAGCAACAAGAAGAAAAGGAGCAGCATGTGTGTGTGTGTATTAGTCTTGGGGGCACGTGCCGCACATCCTTTTGCTGCACGAAGCAGCTGCTGTTAAAAATGAAATTAAGCGCTTTAGCACGCGCTAATCACGCGTGACACGCACGCACCAACGCATCAACACGAATGCTAGTCAAAAATTGTGGCAACAATAAAGATGCTTTTATTATTATTATAATATTTATAGTTTTATGGCGCAGCATAATAATCCTTCTGATGATGATGATGAAGTTGAGGCTGGTAATGAATAAGCCAAGTAAAAATAACCATAAGAAGAAGCAGCATCAAAAGCAGAATGACGCAAAGTCGTTTACCAGAGTCTAGACGAGGCGAGAGAAAAATCGTCGTTCACAAAACAAACATAAAACGTAGCTAAGGAAGCAAGGCACGAAGGGCGGGAGGAGAAGAGGCGTGGCCACTTTCCAAGGCGAAATGAACTTAACGCCTCTTTAAACTTATGAAACATTGTATCCTGCGAGACGCCAGACAAGCATAACGGTGCGGGCAACCAGCAGAAGAGGGGAACAGCTGTGGGTTAGGTGGCAACATTGGCGACGCCACAAAAATGAAAGCCACAATTTTATAAAAAGAAAGCAATAATACGGGAAAAGCATAAAAAAGGAGTTTTTCAGAGCGTTGCCAGATGGCATGGCATGACTGACAGTCTGGCAACGCTTCTGAGCGAGAGATGGGGAAGGGTTTGGGGTACGAGGAGTGCTGGCCTTATCAGGCGCAACAGCCAAGAAAGAAAGTTGAGCGAGCTAAAAAAAAGAGAAAGCCAAAAAAAAAAAAAGAGGCAAAAAGGCGAGCACGAAACCGGAAGGAAGGAAGGACCGACACACACACATATACACACACACACACACACACGTACTAGAGCAAGTGGCAAGCGAGCTTTACAAGGGTCGACAAATATGAGGGAAGCCAAAAGGCAACGAACACATTTCGAAGGCGCTTTAATGTCCTTGCTCTGACTCTCTCTATCTGGGTCCTTTTTTAGTTTGTTCTGCGGACATGGGCACGGGTGTGGTGGTAAGCGCGCAGTGTGTGACGCCCTTTAATGCTTTGGCAGCGCTGCCGCCGCTGCTGCCCGCTTTTAGGCCACCCCTCGGGCCAACCAAGCAAACAGCAACAACAGCAAACAACAACAACAGCCGCTGTTAACTTAAATATTTTATGGGGTGTCAGCATTGTCGATGTTGGCGCGATTGTCTTTGCACCCAGGATGCCTCCCTCCTTTTCCCTTCTCGTTTCCCCACCTAGCCAACAAACCTCTACCCTTACAGTGTCTGGTATTCGTGTGTGTGTGTGTGTGTTGGTTCTTTTCTCTTTATCATGTGCGTGGCTTGTCTTTTGTGTTCGAGGCTAAAGTAATTTCAAATTGATAAGCATCTCGCTCCCTGACTGACGACTGAATGCTTCGAATTGGATATGGACGGGGATATAAGCTGAGCAAGAGGAAGAGGAAGAGAAGAAGGACGTCGAAGGGGTGGTGTGATCAACTACGGTGGGCGTTTGTATTAAACTGATTTGTTCCATGTCGAATTCGTTGGCAGGCAGAAGCCAGCTTCAACTTCGTCTTTTCCTTTATTTTATTTTTTTGCCATACGTCGCGCTTTTCAAAGTCAATTGAAATTAAGTAACAGATTTTTGTGACTTTACTGCCAGAACGAAGGAAGGTTAGCCGGGGAGTGTGGTGTTGGTATAAGGCATGGGGTGGTTTTAGGGGGAGGTTGGTTGTGGTTAGGCATGAACGTCGTGTAATTACTATGGAAAAAACATTTTCCGTTTTTCAAAACGATAAACGATTTAAACGTTTTGAATAAATGCGTTAAATGTCAAAGTAAAAAGAAAATGTAATACATTGATATTAAGAAAGGGAAAACGTGCGAGACAGCAAAAGTGTTGGGAAAATTGAAAAATCGGCATGCTTAAATGTAAAAAGCTATGATTAAAGATAAACGAGAATGATGAAGAAAACGAGAGCAACGGGGTAAAGAATTTAAAGTCTAATTGCATCCTTTTCTTAAACTTTTTCTGGTTTGCTTAAAACTTATAATTCTCTTAAGTTTAGTTAGGAAACCACTGAAACATGTATTTATGGAATCAATTATTATTCTAACAGCAGAGTTTATTCAGTAAACACACGTGATTTTCAATGTTAAGGAAACCGCATTCAAAACTAATTCAATTAACAAACCCTAATCATAAACATATTGTTTCTTTATTGCCAATTTTCCTCAATTTGCTCACTTTGGCCGAAAGCATAAGAGAATTTCGCTATATTCAAATTAGAAATTCAATTAACATTAAGGCCGAAATTGCATGTGACTTTGGCTCTGTTTCAAAATTATATCTTATTCAAAATTCTATTAGTCTCAAACCATCAAAATACGTTCCCTCGTTCAAACTTGAGGCTCATTATGCTTTTGAAGGGAACACAACCAAACAGAAACAGAGTCGACGCCCAAATGCGCATAATTAATGAAAGTTTATTTGTACAGCTGCTGACGAAGGCTCACTACCTCACGCCCCTTACCCCCCAAACACCCCACTCGCCACTCTCCACTTCTTCCGAAACACACAAAAGTCTTAACATTAGTCGCCTCAAAAACAAAATTGTGCTAAACAAATGAGTTTTATGCCAGCCAGAAAAGCTTAGTGCGACTAAAAAGTTTTTCATTATATAGGGGTGTAGGGAAGGGGAGGTTAATGAAAAGTGGTATTCTAAGAGAACTTGCAAAGGGACGAGGAGGGAAAGGGGTGGAAGTTGTTTAGGTTGGCATATCGCATGCCGCTGATGTTTGTGCAGACAGCAAAGGCATTTAAATCTTATTTGGACATAATTAATGACAGTTAAAAGCAGTTGGCGGCTTTGCGAGGCACCGCCCCCAACCTCTCTATCTATCACTCCGATGTCTCCAGGCTGTTGCACATTTACATGACACTTGGCATTTTTGACGAGGTGGGGGAGGGGGCTGTGCGTTTGTAAAGTTTTCAACTTGAGACTGCGTTAAATTTATGACATTTATGCAGACTTACTTGCAAGTAGCGCAAACGAGTTTTAACTTCCAATTTGGTGCAGCAGCAGCAGCAGGAGCGGCAGCTGCCACATAGCAGTTAATGCCACGCCCATTTCTTGACAACCAAAACAGACAGTGGCGGCGGCGAAGAGTGGTAAGCCTTTTGCATAGTCACTCAAGTCGTCGCATGATTAATGCAATTGGCCTTTTGTAATTGACACATAATTTATTGTCGAGCCTTGTTGTTGATAATAAGCATACGCAACGTTGCATGCCTCCACCGGCTGTGTAAATAATGCCTGGTAAAAAAAAAAAACAACCAGCTGCAACTGCTGCAACTCCTGCTGCTGTCGATTGCAACTGCTTCTGACAACTGCAACAAGCAACCGGCAACAGGCAATTTGGCAAGTCTCAAGTTATGTCCTGCGCTGCACTTTTCAAGTGCCAAAAGTCACAAGGCAGAAGTCAAAAGTCCAAAAAGGATGCCGACACACGTTTTAATAAAGTTATGCAAATTTTCCATTGCTGTCTGGACACACGTTCCTTGTTGTTCATTGTGTGTGTTTGTGGTCTGTTGTTGATGTACGCTTCTTATCATCAAGTGCGGCTGCCTTTTGTGAAAGAACACTCGACGCAAAGTTTAAAAGTTATGCGTGCAACGTGCATTGTTGCATCATAATATGTGGCTGTGAGAATTTAAAACTTAGGTGTAAATGAGTTTTAAAGCTGGTTGCAATAAGTTAGAAGTTCTATTGTAACAAACATAGTGGAATGCATAGTAGAAAGAACTAAAGATGTGAAATATTAGTGCGAAGACTTTTAAAATTCTTTGACTATAGATTTTAGGGCATTAATATACACAAAAAACAAGTAAGAAGGCTCTAGTCGGGACAGCCCGACTAGAAGATACCCTGAACCCAGTTGCAAAAATAAATTAAATTTATATAAGACTTGGTATACTGACTTAACTTCAATCGATTAAATTCGATATCTCCGGTGTTTCTAACCGATTTGGACGAAATTTTCAGAAAAGATCTATTGTTACTCATTCTTCAACCCTCATTTTTACATTTCCAAATTCGATATTTTTTGTTATCGATCACATGTGTATATCGGAAACCAGAATAGTTATCGATAATTTGAAGCAAACTTGTTCTGCCATGGTATAGAGAACTATATCCCAAAGCTTATATCTCTAGCTCTTGAGTCTCTGAGATCCACGCGTTCAACAGACGGACAGACGGACAACAGACAGACGGACAGACGGACAGACAGACGGACAGACGGACATGGCAAATCGACTCGGCTATTGATGCGATCAAGAATATATATATTTATAGGGTCGGAGATGCTTCCTTCTGCCTGTTACATACTTTTGCACAAAACCATTATACCCTTATTTACCCATTTTATGGGTTAAGGGTATAATAAGTTGATTTTGAAATTGGCTTCTGTTTAATTTAAGTTTTGGCAGTATGTGAAGTTTCAATTACTTCGGTTTTAAGTTTTTCAAATTCAAATGCAGTTTTAATTAAGTTTGATAGTAAATTATTCTTTTTCATTTTTAACAAAGACATTGTTATAGAAAGGTTTGTTAAATTTATGCACAAAAGTGTTTTTCTTAATCCTTTTTTTTACGCTAAACTCCGAGTTCCTTCAAATTGTATACCAACAAATATCCAATGTAACAATTCTATAGCTTTTAGTAGTTTTCTATTATAATTTTGTTATCGGTAGTTCAACCTATGAAACACTAGCCGGACTATTAACTTGCACTCTTTACTTACTTTCTTTTTCTTTCTTTCTCTCTATCTGGTTGAAATTGCTGCAGTGCATCCCCTTATCCCACCCTTCGACTCTTGAACAAACGATTTGAGACCCGCTGGCAGTAAAACAATAGCGTACAGAATTCAATTGTGGCTGCAGCAGTAGCGTCTGCTATTGTTGCTACTGTTGTAATGCAATCAATACCTGTGGCTGTGGTGTGGGTTTGATGTGAGAGAGAGTTGAGCTTATGGGTATAGGGATAGGGATAGGGATAGGGTTGGTTGAAAGGCCCACTCAAATGCAACATGGCCAATTAATTACTCAACAACGTGATCCAGTCAGCCATTCAGCCAGCCCTCCAACAACCATAAACAGGCAGAGTCAGTTGAACCACTATGACCGCAACATTTAAGAGTCTAACCTCAAACACACACACACACACCTCATACAGACACATCCCTCACCTGGACAATGTGACGCATACGTAATGGGATTTAAAGTGTTCCCTTATCTCTCTCTCTCTCTCTCTCTCTCAGTGTTAGCTTTCTGCCTATTTAAAGTTCCTTTCTTTGCTTGCTACCCAAAATTAATTTGCATAAATTATGCGGGTTTTATGGAATTGGGGACGTGGGGCGCAACAAATTGAAGTGCTTACATTGAAAAGCGCGCATCATTAAAATTAAATTAAAAAAGTTCAAATTGTGGCAATGTTTTGTGCAAGTTTGCCTGCAGCAATTGCCGCGTTCGTCTCCCTCTTCTGCCACTATTTGCCCATCTGGTTAGCATAATTACTTTACCCAATTGCATTCTACTACTAGCTGCTGCATTTTATTCAAATTTTCAATGCGCTCGCTTTGCTTGCTGTTCGCTTTTGCTTTATTTTTTTATTTGCATTTTGCATTTAAATGTCTTTGCCCCATTTCCGGTTTTGCAAGGGGCAAACGTGCTAATCAGTATCTGCTTCCGTTCTCCGGTATTCCGTTACTCTCCTTTCTTCGTTCGCTTCATTCTGTTCTGACCTCAAGATTAATGCCGTCATTTCAGTTTGTGTTGACATCTCGTGCGAATTTTGCCGCTGCAAAGTCACACCAACACACACACAAGAGCTGCAAGACGCCCCCAAATTAGGTTGCAACATATAAAAACTTTTTTGTGTGGGACTCTTACGTCACATTTTCCTTCGTCGCTTGAAAAAATACCTTATTCAAAAACAGGGCATTCTCATTTTATGAGTCGTTGTGTAATGCTCATTTTTGTTAGATAATATATTATTTATGAGTCAAAAAATAGATTGGAGAACTAGCGGGATTTAATTAAATGCATATTTTATAAGGTTAACCTAAGCATATTTGAATATTTATTGCTGGGAACCGATTTTAGTAGGTGAATATGTTAATTTTTTGACCCATTCAGGGACTTATTAAGAAATAAATACATTTTTCATAGGAAAACGAATAAGGTTTAAATGTTTGTGCAATACAATAATAAACTACATAAAAAACTCAAGCTTAAGATCTACACCTAATTTTGTAGGGTATTAAAAAGTTCGTTGCCTTATAAACTTTTGTTCGTTGCCTTCAACAAAATTACTTCTCTTGCTATATGTATTTTTCTGCACTTTGCTTGGCTTTTGAGTAACTCAATTTGCAGTGTTTTTAGTTTTTTTTGGCCACTTGCCAGGCGAGCGAAAAAAAAGAAAAAAAAAATAGTTTTGGCGACTTTAACCGTCAACTGTTTCACTCTAACCCATAAGTAAAGCTGTCTCTGTCTCGAGTAGCGCATTCTACTATCACACTAATTGTCCGCTTCTTCTTGGCCCATTTATCTTACTCCTCGTCGTCGTCGTCGTCGTTGTTGTCGTCTACGTGTGCACTTTTAATTTGAAGCATTTCTTTATTTATAACGTTTTTCACTTCATTGCACTTCTTCTTTATTCTATTGCCTTCTATAGTTTCAGAGTCCAAAGCCCCTATGGCTTCTGTACCCATTTGCAGTATCACTTTGAGGCTTTGTGTCCGTTTTTCCATGTTTTTTTTTTTTTTTTTTTTAAATTTCCTTCCTGTACTGTGCTGTCCTGTTGTTGTGTCCTTTAGTTGGCTCCATTCGTATCATGTCACTAAATCAGCACAAATTGTTCCACTGATTTATAAATTTTGGCCAAATGCCAGCGATATAATCTTATTGCTTGTAGTTTTGGTTACAGCTCCCAACTCCAAGTTCCCCAAAAAAACCAAACAAAAACCAACACAGAAATAAATAGAAAGAGAAGCTCTCTCTCTCGTTCTCATTGATGTCTCTCTCAGGCGTTGTTGCCATTTGCCTTTTTATATAAATGGTTTCAAATATGTCAACGAGCTGCGCTTTGGGGCTGACTTTAGTCAAGCATTCTGCAGCTCTCTAAAGTTAAGTAAGCTGTGTTCGTGTAAGGCGGGGCGGGCAGAGATTGTTGTTGGAGGAAAAACATTCTTGTGATGAATAAGGAGCACAGCTATTAAGAGCTGTTCCATGAAAAATTGAGATGTTGTTATTTAAAACACTTTTGATTAACAGAAAGTTTAGTTGTATATGTTGGATAAGATTGTTTTTAAGCATTTAAATGCCAACTTCATGGATTTATATGTATTTATGTAGTTAAGGTCTTCACAATGCAATCTCAATCTATTTTCGTACATTATAGCACGACTCTAACTAGGCAAAACAGCATTTTGCAACAATTATTTTTGCGCAACAACTACAACAAAGCAACTTCTAAATGTACTTTCCAAAAATTTGTTGTACGACCTTCAAACAAACTAACCAACTGGCAAAACCAGCCAAAACCACAACCAACGGCGACACAAAATTGCATAGGAAATACAACACAAAATTAAAAAAAAAAAAAAAAAACAAATTGTAGATAAAATAAAATAAACTGAATGGCCAGACAAAGTTAGAAGCTCAACGCGGCAAAAAAAAAGCAATGGTTAGCAAATGAAGTCAGTTAACAACAAAAATGGCAATAGACAGACAAAAACAAAAATAGCGCAGCAACAAAAGTGATGGCATATTTTAAGCAACTGTTTCCTATAGTTAGCCACCTAACAATAAACTTTAGATGAATAGTTTTGTGCGTTTGCTAAACTTTTTCATTTAAATACAGCAATGCAGCTGCAGCTGACCATATTTGCATGTTGGTAATTGTAATAACTGTGATTTAACTCTTAGCCTTATCGATTTGTGTGCATCTGAGAGGCCTTGTCTTGGATTTGAGTTTCTTTTAATTTTTTTTTTGGGTTGTGGCCAGTCTTAAGATGCTGTTGCATTGATAAGTGGGCCAACAAAAGTGAGGTGCAGACATGCGGGCCAATTGTAAATATCTTTCAATTGAATGCCCCATTTAATGGTCGCACATATAATATCATCAATCTCTTGAGTCCAAAGTCACGCAACCGAAAAAAATGTTATTTTATCGTTATTTATTTTAATAATATTTTTTTTTTGTATGCCAAAGCTTAGCAAAATTTTCAGCGTTCCACACAATTGAAGTGACAAGCAGCAGTGTTTAGGGTTTGTTGTTGTTGTTGTTTTTGTTTTTGTTGCCTGGATCCCGCATTTTTCCACATGGTCTGCGACAGGAACGCGACGTATTCAAAGCAGCGTACGACAGTCTGCCTGCGAGCCTAAGGGTGTGTGGGGGAGTGGGCAAATATGTGCCAGGGTTTTCGTATAGTAGCGTAGAATATGTATGTATGTAGAGTTGCCTGTCACCGGAAAACAATCAGCAATATAATCGAGTAAAGCTTTAATCGTCAAGGGAGAGTGTGATGTGGATTGGTTGACAGAGACCTCGAGCCTCTTTGTGACATGTGCATAAATACTACAACAACAGTTAAAAAGCGAAATGCTTTACCATATCGTTGGGATGAAAAGAGGAAAGTGGTGCTTAAAAAAAAATTCATGATGTTAAACGGAAATATCGAGCATATGAGTAAATATTTCTTAAAGTAAATATATATATATATGTGAATTGAATAAGTTTAACAAGTTATTTGAAGTTATTACTGAAGCAAGAAATCTTAAAACATTATGACTTCATAATAAATTGTATAAAAGTCTCAAATCAACAAAATAAACGTTCAGAAAAACATCGAATTTATCATAAAATATTAATCTTAATAATATGTATAATTATAATTTATTAAGGCATTTTAATCATCTTTTGATGCAGCAAGCTGAACTTTGTTCTTCTCATTTTTTGCGTCTCGATGATTTCTATTGCTGCGGTTTTCTTTTCATAAAACACACCCTAAGTAGCTTTAAGCACATTCAATTTGCCATAATATACAGCGCTGCCCACAGACTCAATGGCGCTAGCTTTAAATTCGTTAAGCCATCAGCTTTTTTTTTATTTTATTCTGTTTCCCTCTTGGCAAATATATTTTTTTTTGATTGCATTTGGCAAAGTTTGTGCTTCAAGGTTAGCTACATTATCTTTTTTGCTTTTCCTTTTATATTTATAATTTTTTTTTTTTTTGTGTTTTGCACGGCTAATTTTGCTGTTCTGCGAATTTAACAAGCCACAAAATGAAATCATAAGAATGCAAAGGTTGAGCTTTGGTTCAAGCCAGTTTTTTTAATGTCTTGTTGCAATTGTTTTTTTTTTTTTTTTGCCTGTTTATGCTCAGCCATTTTTGGTGTTGTTGTTGGCATCATTATCTAATTATTATAGAGATGCAAAAGTCAAGGCAACTGCACAATTATTCATTTTTTTGCGAGTGTGCGAAAAATAGAGAAGCAAATGAAGCAAATTAAACAAAAAAAAAAAAAAACGTTTAATGTTAGCAAACCAACTTTAATAATAAATTAGTCAATTTTGTGTACGTATAATCAACGAGTTAAGCGAAATGTATTTTAACGAAGATTTAATGCTCTTGGGAATTATTTTTAATAATATTTTCAAAGAAGGCTTAACGAATAACTTGTCAACAAAACTTTTAAGTCAAGAAGATAATTATTAAACTAAACGTTCAAGCTTTTTTTTTGCCTTAATTTCCCATGCATTCAAAAGATCGTAATACTCTATCTTAGTGTATGCTAATCAACTTATGCAAAATAATTTTAATTAATCGACTGCCAATGGGCGGAGGAGAACAATAATTTGTCTGTCTCCCCCCCCACCCTTGCCATACCCCCTCTGTCTAAGTATCAAAAATAAATGCTTATTAACTATAATAATATTCATAAACGAAAGTGCATTATACATGCTTCTCGGCTATGTGGGCCCCAACGAGTAACGAAAGAAACCGATCCGGGTCTTACTCGTATTTTGGTATGTCTGTCGCACTGTAATGGAGCGAATTGTAAGAGGGCAGCTGGCGAGGAGAGAGAAGTTCTTGAACACTCAAGTGAGTCAAGCCGTCGGTTTATGAGCGGCATTTAAGCTGCGATAAATGGCATAATGTGCCCTCATAAACCGTGTGACGAATACAACAGGGAAACGAACGAGACGACCAACACTGGGGAGTACTTACAATACAGTAGAAGTATGAGCTGTAATGGAATGGGAGTATGAGCTCTGATGAAATGGGATGGCCAGTCAGCCACTCCATGCAATTGAAATGTTGCGTTGCCGTTTGTCGAGTTTGAATTTTTCGTTTGCATGGCCGTGTCATAATAGGCGCAAGAAAACAAATAAAAATATATATAAAAAAACACTGCACGACAGCAAAAGCGACAAACGCAAAAATCAGCTGCAATGTGCAGAGTGAACACGAGATTGAGGAGAGTAAATAGTACATAAGTACCGTGTACCCCAATGAATATGAGTGCGAATATGAGTGCCAATTAGAGATGAGGGCGTGCGCATTGATTGCGCGACATGAATTTAAACTCGTCAACAGTACTTGAAGAAGTTATTAAATGAATAACTTTTTTTCTATATTGAATGATGAAAAAAAGTATTTGGACCAAAGAAAGGACACTTTTTAGTGAATACTGAACAAATTCTAAGTTATTTATGGTGGATATCCATTATTCTGTTGCTTAAGTAGGTTATTTCGCTTACCGAAACAAAAGTATTTTAATAAAACTCAATGTTCTAAGAAACTTTATTTAAAAAGATTCGAATAACTTTTTGTTATACTACAACTTTATATACATATTTTTAAATCCTTCTTTTCACCACTTCCACACTCACGCAACGCCAAAGCAATCGTGAGTGAATCACTCACACATCTCTAGCTAACATGCACCCATTCGTGCTGTAAAAGCAATGCCAATGGCTTGCCACTAAGCTTATGAAAAATGTGTGCATGTGGATTTGTCAACGGCAACAGCAGCAACAACAACAACAACAGCAACAATTACTTAATGCCCCATTGTACTGCATTTCAAGTTGGCAAATGGAACAAATGGAAAAACGCAAGACATCCAACAGAGGGGAAAAACAGAAGGCAGGCCAAGGAAGAGCAAAGCACAAGGCACAAGGCATAGAGAAAGAAAGAAAAAGAAATAAATATTTCCGCACTGTTGGCAGTTTAAGTGCGAGAAGCGATTTCCAAGTAGAGAGACACATGAAATGGAAGGGCTGAGTGAGGCAGGTTGGACTCATTCCTGGGGTTGGTGCTGGGGCAGGTCGAACTGTTTGTATCAGTTAATAAGCATAACGCAGCAAGTGGCAAATGATGATTTAAATCACAAAAGGGTGTTAAATCCACACAGATGGAAGGCACTGATGTCAGCAAAGAAAACCATTTAAAAAAAAGAATGGGCTGAGTCATGCCTTATAAAGGTATCAAATACAATTTCCAAGAAAAAACGCATACGCGCCATCAATCAATCAATCAAAGTCGCAGCGTGTGGCGTGTTCCAAAAGAGATACACAAAAAAAAAGGAGGAATATATGACAACCCCAAATCGATGTTAATGAAACCCTGCTCAGAATTACTAATATGCGAACCATTGCCGACTAATTTTATTTAATTATTCATTAGAATTGGAAAAAGGTGCATAAGAATATTCAAAAATTAAAAAAGTAAAGCTAGTGAGAAGGTTAAAATATGATTTTATAAACAAAAACTGCAAGCATTAAAAATATTCGTTCATGTATGTACATATGTGTCGTTTAATCTTTAAACCTTTCTAACGTCGTAAAAGCTTAAAATAAATAAAAACTAAGTTGAATGTTTTATGTTATATCTTAATTTTATTTATAGCCAATCAAAATCCAAGTTTAAGTTTTACTTTTTAACTAATGAGCCATGCAATAAAACATTTGAACTCGAGCTCCCGCTGTGTCACAATTCTAACGTGACTTGAATTCATAAGCTAATCACTGACTATTGATGGATACAATATTATGTTGCTCAACGATCAACTTTGTCTTCAATTGTATCTTTATACAGTTTTATGGTCGGAAGTTTAACGATGTGCGTTAAATTTTAACTACATTTTAATTACACGATACTTCGCTAGAAATTAAGGCTAAAAATACAAATATCAACATGCATTTGAAAATTATTTGACTTTTTTTTTGTTTAAAGCCAAAAAATAGACATAAAATCAATTTAATGTGCATAGCGGACAGCGCCAGCTATAAAAAAAAAACACACACACACACGCAACTGTCGTCGCACCCATTCCCCAATGGGAGAAGAAAAAAAACCAATTATGAACCCCAACCAAAATTAGGGAGAGAGAAATAAAATCCAAAAGTTAAATACAAATTTCATGGGGCACAGCATGGGCCGGTTAGCCATTATATGTACGTACATATATTAATAGCTTGATTTATATTATTTTATTTTCAGCACACACGAGACTCAGTTGGAGGTGTGTCAGAGATCTGCGGAGGTGGAGTTGGAGTAGGAGTTGCAAGGCAAAAGCGAAGTTGCAGCAGATATGTAATCAACGGAAGTAACGTTGGTCATGCTTAAAGCTACAAATACAAATGCAAGTACATATGTATATATATATTTTCATGTTCTATACGTAATTGCAATGCCAAGTAGCAAAAACTTAGCAACGATCATGCAACATGTTGCCAAAAAAACACAAATTTAATACCACAACATATGCATTGAAACTGCAATCGGCGATAAGCAAAAAAAAACTGGAAAAAAGTATGATGCATATATACAAATTATTAAATTCTGTACATTTGTGCTTGCAACTTTTTTTTTCGATTGCTACAACTTTTGCGTGTGTGAATGCCCTATAGTAAAATGAGGCAAGAAGAGAGGGTATGCTCAATTTAACAATGCTGAAGGAGATCTTCAAGAGTCTTAAAGGTTTTGTTAACTTTGTTAATGAGCGAACAATCCGTCTATTTGAAGACATGAATTCCAGTTATCTATGCTCAGCCTTATTTTCACCAAACTTTTATATGTGTTCGCTCCTTAATACAGGATATATTTATAGTCACATTGTGACAAACAAAATGAAATTCGAGTTTTTTTTTTTACTTGTCTCTATTTTTGGTCGTTGCATGCAGCTGGCGTTTGCCAACTTGCCAATATGTTGCAGCAAAAATTATTATTATTTATAAGCAAGCAGCATTTGTGCTTGTGTGCTGCCACATTGAAGTTGTTGCCAGCCAACAAGCTGGCTAGCAAACTGTGCCAAACCGAATTTATTGAAGCTAAAAAGTTTCATTGCCAATTTTCTCTATAAACATGTGTGTGTGTCGTGTGGGTTGAATGAATACGCCGCTTAAACAACTTATCGGAAGTGCTTAGAAGTTGTTAGCTAGTACTTGGCAAAGATTGCAGAGCAAAAATGCTCTCAGACTATCAAATGGAAACCCAAAAAAACTTTCAATCCAAAACTTTTTAATGAAATATTGAAGTTGAACAGCTAATAATTGCTCAAGATGAGTTTTGATGCTAAATATTAGCTGAAAGCTAAAAATGTCTACAGAACAAACCAAAAGTTAAAGTTATGAAAGGGAATTGAAAACTTCATTATTTGAATGTCCAATTAAAATGGGCTACGATAAATTTAACCATTTGCTTATCTGTTTTGAGCCAGGCACTTTAATCTCTCTTCTCTTCAGGTTGTGTCCCGTAGCCCTGACCCTGTGCAGAAAGAACTTCTTAATCACATTGAGGCAACCACAAAAGTTGGGGCAACCAAACGCGTCCGCAGTGCCCACAAAAAACAAATACCTCCAATCAACGCCATCTAGATAAAAACAAATATAAACAAATAGCGGCTACACATTTTTATATCTCCCTTTCCTCACTTGCTTCCTTTACATTTTTACATAAAATTCCAACAATTCTTGGACAAATGCGAAAAGAGCTGCGAGTAACAGAACCCGAGATGGCAGAAGGAGTAGCAGAGAGAATTCCGCTGAGTGTCCATTTTATTTATTGTTATTTCATTTGGACCGCAAATTAAAAGCTATGAATACGAGCGCCAAGTGAAGAACACAAAACAAAAAAATATATATATATTTATATATAAGGAATGAAAGAAAAACACCAGCAGGCAACAAAGTGCAGCAAAAGAGTAAAAATCGCCAACAATAACAGCACCAAATGAAAATAAAAATAAAATACAAAGGAAAATCGTTTGAAAAGCATACATAGTTAAAACATGCTGAAAACGGAAATAAAAGCTTATTAAAGCCAACAAACGCACACAGGGAAAATGGCGTTTAGGTTGGGAGGAGGAAAAATGGGAGTAAAAAGGAATAGGCAGGATCAGAGCTCAGCAAACGGAAGCAGAGAGCTAAAAAACAAACACTAAATCAAACATTACACCCAACAACACGGCACAGCGAAAAGTGAAATGGCGAGAGAAATAAGTATAAAAATGTGTAAAGAAAACTGTTGGAAAAATCAAGCAGAACAAAAAAAAAAAAAGAAAAACAGAAGGAGCTGATGGAGCAACAGCGGAAAGGCAAACAGCAGCACAGCAAAGCGAGGAAAAGCGCTTTTTTTCTTTCAGAGCATAAAGCAAATGCCAGACTAAAGTAAATATCAGAACACCTAACCCGCTTCCTGCCACACCCCGCACAACCCCTTCACCATCCACTCTTGAGCGAGAAGAAGAAGAAGCAGAAGACAAATGTGGGCGCCACCGCGACGTCCCGTCGATGTCCTTGTTGTTGCTGTTGTTGCTGTCGCTGCCGGCATCCTTTTTGCAATATTAAACGTAGCAATGACACCCATGGGTGCTGCCACGCCCCCTTTCCAGCACACATTGGCGTGCTGCCATGGGTTAAGCTACTACTCTCTCTCTCTCTCTCTCTCTCTCGCACACACTTTTTCTCTTTCTGTGTGCACTATGCTAGACAACTAAATATATACACCTAGTTATTTGTTGGGCGTCGGCAACAGCACACAAAGTGAAATATCAAGGGAATTAAAGACATTGTACGGATTTTGCAATGAATGCCTCACTGGGCATGAATGAGTGAGCCCAAAGCTGACTCTATGGATGAGCCAACGAATGAATGAAACGAATGCCTGTGTGTTTGAATGCATTGAATGAATGACTGACTGATTGTTGATGGTAGACTGACGTTCGTTGAGGCTGGAGAGGCTCTACCATTTGGGAAGCTGGTTGATTGAAGGGCTTCAATTGGTTCTTCTTCCTTGCAGCCACATTTTTCCTACAATTTAAAGCCATTGGCTAAAGCCTCTTAAGCGCAAACAGCGAAATAGTTAATAGTTATAGAAACTGTACAACGTGATTGTATTTGTTCAAAGTATATTTAAAAATGATAATATCTTCAGTTGACTGTCTGCTTGATGAAGTTAGGTCCATTGCTTGAGACAACTTAATGCAGCACTCAAAATTTAACTTTGCAGCTTTTATTTATCAGTATTGCGCTCCCTTAATTGCAGCTTATGTAAGCACAGGAAGGCACTAAAGCTATATGCTTAATGTCATTGAGCGCAATAAAGCAACTTTCAAAAACAATATTTAAGTACTTAACATATAATTTATACGTTATGGCTTACATTTAATGCAATTGTCTCGGCCCCAACATGTTGACAGCTTTAAGTCGCTTCGTAATCTCTGTGAAGATATTAATTTCATATTAACTAGTTTAATTCTGTTAACGTCGTTGTTTCCTTAAGCAAGCTGTAACTTAAGACTTTAAGAATTTAGTTTTCTTCAAACAAATTCCACTGATAAGCATCTAGTTTCATGTGTAACTTTAAATAAGACATACAATACGGGAAATACGGAGCTTTTCTGTTTTGTTTCATCTATTAATCCACTAACCCCTTGAAGCACACATCACTCAACTCAAAGGCACACAGAGGGAACCTCTCTTCACCACCTAACTCTCTTCCCATTTGGAATATTAAACACACCTAAAACCTAATCCGTTGCAAAGTGCTTCTGTTTTGTGTAATACGAACGAGTAAAATGTATAACCCGAAGGCAAACGACACAAGCTGGCGTAAAACACACGCTTGCCTCTCGCCTGTCCTATCCTCTCCCCGCCCCGACTTAGGGATAAGCCAAAGGGATATGCACTCGCAAAACACATATCTTCATGTAGATGAGCTCGTATTCTCATTCATATATGTTTGTACAAGAACGTGTGCCACTCCACACTCCCCAATGTAACCTTACCCAGCCCAGCTGTCATCGCACCCTATGCTTATCCCATCCTTTTTACGTTACTCACTCCAATCCATTCACGGCTTACGTACAACAATGACAACAGTGAATTGTCATGTGCCAGGCCGCAAAAGAAATTGTCAAAGAAGGAAGAGTACAATAAGGAAAGCGCAAGGAAAGCAACTTTAGTTTAGACATTGCGTCAAAGTCGAACGTCAAACGGAGGAGATCCAAAGTTCCCATTTCAATTGTGTTAGCTTCTGGGAGGCACTTTACGGTGTACCCTTTCGAAAAAAAAAATGGTTACAAACGGATATGACATGTTTAAAAGATAGCTTCACTAATACTTTTCCTAACCTATGTCTTTGATGTAAGTCCTGAAGACTTGAGGGACTTAGGAATAATTTTATAATCAACGGCTTACCTTTTAAGAAAATGCAAAACAGTCTTAGTTGTAGGAAAATAGTTTGTTTGCCGTATTTTGAACTAGGGTATTTTTATGTATTTCGCCTGAAATTCCTTTTGCCACTTGGCAAATCTTAAATTTTTGTCTGATGATGAGGAATTCTTTAAATTGAAGTGTTCATGTACTAGGAAAAATAAAACTTGAGTTTGGGAAAAGGATGCCAAAAAAAAAGGGAGAGTCAAGTGCCGCTTTCAAGTCAAATTAATGTCCCATGTAGGATGCACTCTAGCTATGAGCCAAACTCAGGATCAACCCATTTGATGAGTCTGTCAGGACGGCAGGGAAAATATCAAGCTAGATGTAGGGGTTTGGTTAGGGAGTTCAAGTGCCAACACTGGCAACACTAATCTCAGCAATGGTAAACGACCGTTCAAATGCTTATCAAATGTCACAGTGTACGACTCCCTCCCTCCTTCCCTTTCCTTTTCCCTTTCTCTCTCTCTGTCCCTTCCTCTATCCCTGTCTGTATGCCGCTGTCCAGGAAATGCCTACACAAATCCAAACTGTATGCGGCGTTATCAGCCAACGGTAATCTTATCAGCCAACTGTGCAACACTTTGCGCTGACAAATTTTAGAAGTGCATTTGCGATGGTCCCTTCTCCCTACCCGTTTCGGCCTATAACACCAGTGCTTGCGCCTGAAAACAATGTTTGAAAACAAAAGAGGACATTGACTGCAGTTTACAGAGCATGACACCCAAAGAAAACAAAATAAGCCAACCAACCCCAACTCTCGAGCAACGGTATTGTGGCGTAGTCAATAAAACAAATATGACAGCCACAGTGTGACAGAGCTGGGGAAGAGAGACGCAACGGGAAAACGGGCAACGACAATGAACAACGTAAGTGTAATGATAATAAAAGTTTATGACAGCAGCTCACGAGCTTGTAAGGCTAATGTCAACGTGCTGTTATGGTCAGAGGCGGCTGACAAAAGTGATGGTGGTGGAAGAGAGGGGGGGTTGTTTGGTGGGTTAAAGATGTAGTCGTTTGCAAGTAAAAGGTTAGAGAGGAAGCAGAAGCAGGAGTACAGAGTCCTGTTGCAAGTGCGAAAAAGCGCTTTCATGCTTCACTGAACTTTTAGCGACGCAATGAAGCAAGAACTTTTTTAACAGGTCTCGCTTGTGTCTCAAAAGTGCAAAAATGTTATTATGTTATAAGGTTCATGGTACCGCCCACCTACTCCACGGCATCCGAATTGTTGACGGGGTTAAATTTGTAGATTACAAATTGCTTTAAGGCAGCTCAAGCTGTAAATTATGACTTCAAAGTTTTGATGGAAATATTTGTGTGGTAAAATACTGGAAGGCCCAGGTTCAACAAGTTCTTAAAAGAACTTTACCCGGTTTTACTGAGCACTCTTTAAGTTGTTTCCACACACATATTTTCTTCAATAGGTACCAGAATATTAAATACATCTAACACACATTGACTGACAGTTTAAGCCCCCTCGTTGTTGTTCTACTTATTTCTTTGGTGTTTACCATGTTCTTTAACTTCGCGCTTTTGGTTAATGTTAATGGCTTTTAAAGCCACCCCCAGAGAGAAAGAGAGCTCAACGTGTGTCCCCAATGCTCGACAAACACTAGACCAACTGCCAACTGCCAAGTTAAACTGATTCCCTCCCCTCACAAGGTAAATAATTGTCAGCTAGCTATTATCGCCAAGTCGGAACCAGGCTTATCGAATTTCCATCAATATGCGCAACGCAAAGTAAAAGTTGGAAAAGAGAGAGAAAAGGAGACAGAAGAGGAAGAAAATATATTAAAATTATTGCACTAAATTTTCACGCTTATAAAAAAAATACCCCAAGGGTATTGAAAAAAAGCCTAAAAAAAATATGAGTTGACATTTCAATTAATCACCAGTGACATATAAACATATAAGCAGCAATGATAAGAATACCAAACAATGGGCTCTACTGTTATCAGAAATCAGTTATCAGTTCGTGGCTTTGGTAAGGAGGGCTCGTAGTTGGTATCAATGAATGGATTTAAGGATTGATTTTCAATTTGTATAGAATTTAATTGCATTATAATATTGCAACTGCAAATCATAGAGCTTCATCGTTTTTATATGGGGGGCATACATTGTAATTAGCTTTCTATCATAATATCATGAGTGTAGATTGTGTGCTTTGCGTTGCATTTCTAATTGCTTGCTAACCACAAGGCACCACGAACACCAACAAAAACAAAGGCATTAAGAGAATTTACTCAAATGACCGACTGACTGTTAAATAATTCACACATTGTGGTCAATATGTACCTACATACAGAGTCTGTATTACAGACATATGTGTGTAATGAACATTTAACGGTTCATTGCACAAACTAATAATTACATGATGAAGCAAAGCACGAGTAAAACTTTGCTTGAAGCAGACTAGGGTACAGAAGGTCCTAGGGACTCCTCCTTAAATGCTAAACAAGTCGCCAAGGTTCCATAATAAGCTGATAGCCCAAGTTGCACAACTTTTATTGCTAACTGAACAGAAAAGGCTTGGAGAAGAATTAGAAGTTGAAAAAGTTTCTGTATTGGGTGTTTTTAAGTGAAAATGTGGAGTTACAAAAACTTAGAAGAAAATACTGTGCAAGGTTAATTGTTTAGAAACTATTGAGAATCGGAGAAAGGAACATTTTTGTTGAAGGGCTTATTGAAATGTGCCAGGTAAATTAACTCTTGGTTGATTCCTTACTTAAAGTTATTTTCAGGACCTTTCTATGTGAAGTAAACATTGCTTATTAGTTGAAGTACCTTCACTCTTTCAATATAATATTTTTACCGCATATTTTCTCTCTCTGTCTCTATCTTTCTCATTTTGCTTATCTGTAGTGTCATTATTTCTCCCTCATTATCTCTCTTTCTCTCTGTCTCCTTCTCTTTTATTATTATGTTTTATTTTTCATTCTTGCCCATCTATTTTCATCACCCTCTCCATCTTTGATTTTCGCATCAGCTTATGTGGCATTCAGTTGTGCTTAGTGATTTATCGCTAACTGATTTCGTTATTCCCATTTATTGGCAAGCCAACAAGACATAATTTAAAAACCTTACGCTTCGTTTGGCGCCTAAAGCCCATTAATTTGGCTGGCAAACGTGTCCACAACTCCACGAAATTCTTGATGCTCGTAACTCTTTCGGTTGCAGACCTCGGGAGACCAATCAAAGTTTGCCAACCAAATCAAATGCAGCATATACTTCGATTGTTAAGTGTTTGCATAAAATGTTGACTCATCCTTTGATATACTAAACAGCCCCCATAACCTTAACTCCCCGACCATAATTTAAACTACAAACACGCACACACAATTCTCTATTGAAAGCTATACGAAATTCCCCGAAACTGGCCTTCACATTATAAATTCATATTCAATTACGCGTGCTCGCCACACACACTCATAGCGGCCAGACCAAAAGTGTTTTACAGGTTCAAAGTTCGCCGTTGGATTGCACAGAGGCTGCCCCCAAAAATGTATTGTTTGCATTTTGCACTGTGATAGGGTAGGGCTGGGGGGCTAGAGAGCTTTAGGGTGCTCTGCCCGACTGCATGCAGTAATGATAAATGAAATATTTATATAGCTAAAATACGTAATTAACTCAAATTATAATAGGGCGTTAGTGTGTGTGTGTGTGTGTGTGTGTGTATGACGATGCACCCTATTCAGCCAGCCAACCAACCAACCAACAACAACAAGAGGCGTTAATATGCCCAGCACCAGAGCCATGAGAAACCACAAGAACGAGGAGGGGTCAAGAGAGAGGAGCAACAAGAGGCAGCCAGCCAGCCAGCCAGCATGTTGAAATGCATGCTGAGTGTGATTACAACAACGATGACAACAACAACGACCCGTATTTGGGACTCCCTCTCCCTCTCCACCCGCCCCAACCCATCTCATTTGTAGTAGTTCTCACTCCGCTCCCTCACTCGGGTACGCCCCAGTTTGGTTGCGTTGCATTGGTCATTATTTACTCATCGATTGCCGAGGAATGCGGTGTGCATCATGCGGCGCAGCAATGTGCCCGCTTTTGGTTAGTACCTCTGTCTAAAAATTTCCTCGTTCCCCGGTACTCCATGCAGGGTCTCACTTCTCTGTCTGTCTGTGTGCTCTGTCTGCTCGGTTGCCTGGCTGGCAACTGACTGCTAATAAATTCAGCAAAGCCAGCAGGTTGCTAGGCTTAAGGTTCGTTTCTGGAACTGTTCCACACACATAAACCTGAACACGAGCCCTATCATCCTATCTCTCTCTCTCTCTCTCATTCTTTCTTTCTTCCTACGCTCTTCTCTCTTTCTCTTGTGGAGCAACAATAACAAATCGTGTTGTTAACTGGCAGCGTCGTCATTCGCATACGCACGAATGCATTCAGACAGAAGTCCGAAGACGGAGGAGGATAAGCGAGCGGCGGAGAGACACACATATAGCTGTCGTTGCATGGGATCCCACACTGTCTTCTCGCTCCCTCAATCCCTTTAGCTTGTGCTTAGTATGCATGCTTCGTTGACTGGCTGGCTTGCTGGCTGGCAAAGTCTTAGGCCTGGACCTGGACTTGGACTTGGGCTTGGGCTTGGGCTTGATATTAGACTTGGGTATATTGGGTCTGGGCTTGGGCCTTGTCATTGACCTCCACACACATGTGCCTGCTGGCACATTGTAACTTCAACTCCCGTGCTGCAATGAGCTCCTCTCCCTTTGGCACTTGTCGACTTTGTTGTAGACTCTCCTCTAAATGAACATAGCCAATGTTGTGTGCGCTTTAATGTTGTGCCTTTAAATACTATATACTTATATACTCAAAGGGTAGTACTCAGATTCTGTGCTCACGATACTTTACGACTTATTGCTTTGAAAGCCTTAATTATATAATAACCTAACTTTTCCAGTTGTTAAATATTATAAATATTGAGTTTTCAGAATTTAAGAAAAGGATTAACAAACGCTGAAATACTTGAAGTAAAATCTACCTCTACCAAGATTTGCTTTAACTATTTTGAATTTTTTGTTCGCAGAGAAACAGAGTATTTAATAGTCTTTAAACTTGAACTAAAACATTGTTTGCTTGTTGATGTTGTTTTTAGGTGTGCTAGCTGGCCATAAGCACAGAGAATCAACCAAGTGGCCAGTGTTGAATAGTGTGTAGTGAACAGTGAGCTGTGAGCAAAAGTGAACAGGCCAATATACCCCAAGGATGAAGTGTTGATTGTGCGTGTTGCAGTCAACGGCAGTCGGTTCTTGTTTATTGTTTTTGCTGGTGTTGTTGTGCATCGATGCAGCAAAATTTTGTAGCCAAGTGCAAGCCGCTTAGAACTTTGATGCTATAAGCCTGAGCATATTGTCAGCTGATCCCAGCTAGTTAAGTGATGCAATTATGTGTGGGGAGGGTTATTTGTGTATTTTTGATACTCTCTTGTTTAGAATGTGTTTGTTGGTTCCTGGCAACTTTTGCTGTTTAGCAAGAACAGTATTATGAAAAATATTGAATAAAATACAGTGAAATGGTAAAATAAAGGTGCTTGAACGATGTAATTTAAACATGTTTTTGAATAAATTCCGAAAATTATATGATTTTTTTGTACTTTCTTGGTATTAAAGCTTCTTATTTATATAACAAACTTAGCTCATTTATATAAACATATTCTCAAAAACTTCCTAACTTTTTTTAACGATTACATTAAACATTAACACCCCTCCCTACCTTTGCTTTCATACACTTTAATCCCTCTTTCGGATCATTTGTCCACCTGTTGTGCCATTCATTTTGTCAAGAAACAAATAACTTAATTAAGGAAGTTCATCAGATTGCCGCAATGCTTCCTTGAGAACTTAATTAAAGTTAGCCTTCGGGCATTAGCCCGAGTATAAGACCCCTATATATAGTATATATTATCCTACCTTGAACATACCTGCAGCGAAACAATTCACACGCTTCCAGTCATTGCAAACTGAGCCCTGGTCATTAACACAAAACAGAACAGAACTTGGCCAAGAGCGACAGGTAATGCTCGAGAGTATAATGTGAAATGCAAATAGTGTGGTTGTGTTTCGGCGTTACCTGTTGCCACTTAGCAGGAAACGCAGTAATGGGAAACTAGTCCCTAGATGCTAGATGCCTTGCATCTATCAGATACTTGTGCAGTGCATCTTATACTCGGCTCTTGCAAATTAGAGCACATTAACGCATTGAAGCTGAAATATGCCCCATTGTTTGACCACGGCCAGCAACGTACCTGCAAACAGGTATAGAAACGGAGAGAGAGAGAAAAAAGGAGATGAAGTGAGCAGGAAGACGAAGTGGCAGATAATTATGTAGATTAGCTAAAGGAAGTTTGTGCTTGCTCAAGAAATTAACAAGACAATTGTATCGCTTTACTTGCTTTCATCTAACAAACACTATACAGAGACATGTACAATGTATATATTTAAATATTAGTATATAGTATTAGGTATATTGTTAGTGATGATGACTAATTGGAAGGTCTTTTGTGACTGTGAAAATCATTTAACTGTTGTTTGCACGAATTTCAACTCGGCTGTGAGCGCTGAAGGCGTTAAAGGACCTTACAAGAAATGTTTACTTAAGGTGTTGGGGTTTTCTAATGAATAAGTGAGTTAGACAAAAGTTTTGTTATTTTAGCGCAAAGTCAGCTAATTTTTTGACGAGTTGAACAATCAATGGTTAAAGTAAACTGATGTACACTCTAACAGGGATTTGTAGGACATCTTGTAAGACTTTCGGGTTTTAAGTCTTGAAAATGTATTTTTAGTGACTTGGAACGCATAACATATTGAGCTGATGGAACTTATGTATCTAACAGTTAAAGCCTTTATCTTTTTTAATCAAAGGATTTCATTTAAAGCCAAGAAAACTTTATTGTTTTTAAACTCCAAGAAATCTTTTGAATACTCAAAGTTAACATTATTAAAATACCATGCATGAAACTAACAACTGAAAAACTGGCCTTACCACAACAACAACAAGAATATGTTAAAAGTTTATATCTTGCAAATTACAAATCACTGACTGGTTTTTCACCCTTCAATGCTCCTGGCATAAAAGAACACATTAGGCTTAAACAGCGGGCGGTTTCATTACTTTATATCCGGCCTAAGATCTGTGGCACAAGCTCATAGCAGGCATTAAAAAAAAAGAATTGTGGGCTTCTTTTTTTGTGAGGGAAATTAAAAATAATAATGATTTCTAGTAGATTTTGAGCAGTACCTATGGAAACAGCAGAAAAATTGGTGGTAAGTGCGTTTTATGTTACGATTTGTGCTTGTGCTTCGTGTTTTCCTTCTTTGCAAAATAGCTAGGCGACCACAAATCTAAATTACAAGGACTGTGCTCTAAATCAAATGCGCTGATGTTCCAAGAGGGCAGCCAACTTGAAAGGGAAACCCAAGAGCGACCACAAAACGTACAGCAACAACAACAACAACAACAGTAAAACTTAGACTTTGACGAAGAATGAGAATAGTGAGAATAGTAATGAGAGAGAGGGGGAGGTTGGTAGTGGGACAAGGTATAAATTAAGAGCGGCATGCGGCAAAAGCCAAACGAATTTCGACTTGTAACCCTAGAAGTGTGGCCAAACAGACGACGGCGACGTCGCGACGTCGACCAACGTCGACCGCATTATAGCGCCCTAGGGGGATGAATTTGTCAGGGCCAGGGGCGAGGACTATAACCAGATACGAAACGAAACTAAAAATGAGAACGAGGACGTGGACGTTAACGTGGAAGTGGACGTGTACATGAAGGTAAATGGTGTGCGTTTGCCTTGTTGACTTGAGCTGAGTTGCGTTTGCATAGACAAGTTTTATTATACCCACAATGCCCAATACCCATTAAAGGAAATGTGTGTAGAGTTGCAACAGGCTGTTGGTCTCAAAGAATATTCAGACTTTGGAAAATGGGTACGGGAACCGTTGTTAACAGCTGCAACTGCTAACCCTATAAATCGATTAATATCGATTGTCAATAGTCGGTTGAAGATAAGATTACCGATTAATTAAAAATTTAGGCTCTCATTAAGAATCTTTTTTCAAAGTACTTTTAAACACCTAAGACCATATTTGAAACAATGGAAAAGTTGTTTAGTGTTTTTTGATTCTTCATTAATTAATTGATTGCTACTTAAAGGGTATCTCATAAGTTCATCACTCTCAACTTAAAGCACGCACTCTTGCTCACTTTCTTGTTTGTAGCCCGGGCATTCTTGTTTTTTGTAATTAGCCATAATTCACTTGCCTAGGCCAAGACAAAATGAAGCATAAAATATTTACGCGCTGCCCCGTCCAAACGACCACCGGAAATATGCAATTTGACGCAATTTGCATGCAGCAACAACAACAACTTGCACTACAGCTGCAGAGAAGTAAACCTTTACCCTAGGTGCCCAGACCATAGTTGAAGCCCTCGCTTCAAACTGGACGTTGCACAAAATCGCATCGAATGCTATTCTCTGTCTGTCTGTTTCTCTGTTGTGTGGCACGTGGTTGCATTAGGTGATGCAATCATTTCCGCTTTGCAGATTGCAAAATGCGCATGCCAGAAATCAATTTCCGTTTTCAAGTCATCTGCTTTGTTGGTCAAGCAAATGGTCAGCTAAACTGGAGTACGCCCTGGCCATCAATACGATGATAATGCGCCTGCAGTGTAATGACTGCATATGAATGCAGACTGACTAGACTGGCATATGCATGATGATATCTCGCTTGTCGTGCATTAATTATAAAGGCAACAATGCGTTCCGATATTGTCGATTGTGATGATAGTAACGACGATGATGATGAGCTGCAAACTGGTAAAGTTAGCTTGTATATCTGCGGTAGTGTGTGTTGAACTCGACTTAGCTTAAACCATTCGCAAAGTGGTACGCCTTTCAGCGATGGATTCTTTTAAAATAGGTATATGTAGCTATAAAAAATTTGAAGCCTACTTGTCTACAACTTCTTATAAGCAGTCTTGATCTAAGGAACTATCCATTCAATGATATTTATTCATTTGAAAATCGTTTCAGCTGTGACTCTAAACTCTATTCAACTTCAAGGGTCAACTTTTTGGAGTTGAGTTTGACATGGATTTCAAACATTCATCAATAGTAATGCTATGAAAATCAGTTCAGTTTTGAGGAAATTCTATGGTAAGTAAAGAACGCTTGTGAATTTCTCCAGTTTGACTAAGAACCCCGTTTCCAAAGGTCAAAACGTTTATAAAAAAGGTCTTGCATTAGTTAAGACATTCGTTTTCTCCAAGTGTACACTTACACGCACACTAACACAAGCCCAAAGACTTGAACCGGCAAGAAGATGCTTATCGCGAACCACGTTTTTCCCAGCGACTCTTCCCGCAGCATGTTTAACTGCTGTTTTGCCGTTGTTTTTGTTGGTATAAACATTTTCTTTTCATTAATTCATAAAGCATATTTTTATTGAGTGGCAACACATGAGACGCACAAAGGGGCGAAGGCGAGGGTGGTGAGGGAGCATGAAAAGAAACGTTGTGGAGGCATTAAAAAGTTGTAGTAATGGAAATTGTTTTATGAAAATTGCAAAACTGCCAGCAATGGGCAGCTTGTTGAACAAGTGGAGGATTCTTGAAAATGGGAAAGAGAGGTGGAACGTCAGGAGCGTTATAAAATGTGCGAGAATGTGCACCAAAGTTGTAAGTGGGTTTGAGGCACGCTTCGTTTGCCACTGGGAATTTCAAATAGAACAAAAGTTACTCTTCATGTTGTTAATAATTTAACTCGGCGTCTTTCTGTTGTGCTGTACAAACACGTTACTTTTTAGCTGATAAGCAACATTACGGTTAACCGTTGCACGGCAGTAAAATGTTAAATTTTATGATTTAGTTGAGAAAGGTTAAGAACAAAAGCTAATTAAAAAGATTTTTGTTAGTTATGAATTATAAGTTGAGAATTGTTTTCAAATAAGAGATAATGTTAAAAGAACTTTCTCATTTAGTTTATTGAATAATCTCTAACTATTCTAACACCAAACTTGCTTTGCCTAAAACTATTAAGTTATCTTAAAATATTTATTGTTTATTAGCTTGATAATACTTGTCCTCACTCTTTTATCTTAAAAAGGTCTACCAAACAACAGCATAATATTTTCTTTTTTGCTGTTGATAGGCTGAACAAGTCTTTGATCTCTTTGGCGGCATTTTCTCTCTGTTCAATCTTGTCTTGTCGGCAAACACGCAAAAGTCTTCAACACTCTATCTATGGTCCGTCCGTTGCTGTTGCTTTTCAGTCAATAAACACTAGACTAGACTTCACTTCACACAGTCTGCACTGCACTTATCGTATTTCTAATCATTATGCAACTCTCTCAATGGTTTCAAAATGTTGAAACTCAGCTAGCGTTCCCATTTCCATTTCCAATTCCATTTCCGATTCACTTTGAACACATCAACCCAATGGCAACAAATCAAAGAGCTAAAAGAGCTGAAAGAGCCAAGCTAAGAAAAGCCGCAGACTGACAGATTTTGACCAAAAGAGCAGACGCTAAACATTTAGTGTTAAGAGCAAACAGTTTTCGGTTTAATTTGTTTGAAGAATCTTTTCGGGCAAAGCAAGAGCGGAAACTTTTAGCCAGACTAATTATAATCACATTCTAATTAGACAAACTGCGTCAAAGCTGCTTTTGCTGTTGCTGCTGCTGCTCAACTTAATAAGGAAATCAATTAATAACAAACGATGCAGCTAAAGTTACAGCAACAACTTCCAGTCTCTCTAATAGATTTTAAATTAAAGTTTGCCGCAGTCAACTAGAGTCAGAGGAGCTCAGACAATAACAGCAAGAACAACAAAAACGACATTGACTTGCACAACAAGTTGACTTCAAAACTGCAAAAGATACAAAGATACATAGAACGAAGACGACGAAGACGACGAAGACGACGAAGACGACGACGACGACGACGATGATGATGATGATGCTGATGACGATGATGATGACAACAATGATGACTACATGGCAATGCACTCGAGGATGACAACAACAGCAGCAACAACAACAACAGCAACTACAAAGACAGGGAAAGGCACATAAAATGAGAAAGACGAAGGCAAAAAAAAAACTTCCGCAAACAACGTCGTTTTTGGAAGACCCAAGCCAAAGGCAAAGGCAAAGCCAAAGCTTCACCCGGCCAGACAACATTCGAAAACAATTTTAAAATTAGAAAAAAAATATAAAAAAGACAAGAATGGTTAGAATGAAATCCGTTTGATTGAAAAGTACTCTGTTAACATTTTTTTTAAGGTTAAATATCATTGTTTCTTTAGAACATATACTATATCCCATTACCATAAGATAATAACTAGAAATTGAATTTTTTTATTTAAGTACTTAAGTAGATTTCAGAAAATATATTATAAATTTTTCTTAAATATTCTATGTTCATACTAACAACATTTTGAATTAAGCATTTAATCTCATCACATAACAAAATAATAAAAAAGTTTCAAGATTTCTTTCCAAGTCTTGATCCTCTCAAATAGGGTTCTACCTTACTTTCTCTGAACAAAAATAAATGCAACTATTTTAGAAATTCAGTAAAAACTTTTTAAAGAGGCATTCTTAGCCTCGCAGGGTATTAACAACACTAACAACAACAACAAAAAGGTACCGAAATGTAAAATGAAAATAAAAATTGTCTATCATTGCGTTTGTTTGTATGCTTGTGTACTTTGTATATTTGCGGAAATAACAAGCAGCATTTGGCAGGGGAATACGCGGCATATAATCTAAGCAGAACGAAGAGATAGAAAAGAAAGGGGGGGGTGAGGGGTTAGAGTGAGACACGCACAACGAGGTGAGCCGCCGCCTGGGGCCAATGCAAGCGAGCAAAGGCAATCAAACAACTGAAGCATGACAACTTGATGCCAGGAGCCAAAAGCAGAAAAAAAAAGGAAAAGATGCTTCAGTTTCAGTCTCAGCTGCTGCTTATAGATGCTGCTCATGTGTGTAGTGTGGTGGTGGCTAGAGACAGTTGCCCCACCAAACAAAACCCACACACACACGCCGCCGACGAGCACTTGACGAGCGACAAACGATAAACGAACGGAGAACGAACGCAGAACGGCACATAAAAATTAAATAAACAAAATTATGAACCGCGCCAAACTTTGTATGTGGGCTCCGGTTCCGTGTTGCTGTTGATAAGTAACTAAGAAGTGAGTTGTAGTTAAGGCCGAAATGGAGCTAGGCAGTCATGTCATGACTAGAGAGAGTGAGAGAGGGAGAGGGTGATTGAGAGGGGAGATGATACAAATCAAAATAAACATTGTGCTTGCTGCTGCTTGATTGGGGCATGCAACGAACGAAATGTATGTACTTGTAAGATAAACAATGAAGGGAGTTTTTAATGTTTGTCTACGGGCAAATGTGCCGCTGGCTTGCGCCGGTTACCCGGGCACAAACACGATGCCAAAGCCTACAAATGAAGCAGACAGAGGGGGTTGGACAGCAAGTGCATTGAGCTGTTAAGCAAAAGCAGTGAAAAGTCCGATAAGTAAATATACAACATACGCACAAGGATCCCAATGGCTAAGTATACAAATACATATACTATAAACTCTCGAACTTGGGATGATATCGACAGCTTATTATAATAAGCAGCAAGTAGTTTGAGATAAATTGCAATTGAAAACCCAAAGGCTTCGAGGGTAGACATAAGGTAGACAAGCACAATGCGAAATCAATTTTAGTTAATAAATAATTAAATTCGATTAATAAGATTCAATGTGTGGAGACAACAATTGAAAGCCTAAGAAGATTATATAAAATTAGCATTAAAAGTAAGATTTAATAAATAATATAACATGCAATGAATGCATTGAATAATAATAACTTATAAATCGATTAAGCAATAACTTGAAGCAAATCTCAGTATAACAATCATAATTTTAATTGCTGCCCAAAGTTTCATTGTCCCTGGGCTAAAGCCTCAAACTATTTATTGTCCATTTAGTTAGCTTGTTTGCTTAATTTGTAATAACCCATTTTGTAGTACAACAGCCCTTTGGCAAAATTATTGCAATAAACAGGAGATTGCTCTTCTCTGACTCTATCTCCGCCTCCGTCTCTTTCTCTTCTCGAATTTATTGTTTGCTTGTGAATGGGACCCCGAGCGATTTATACACTTAATATTATTACAATGGAATTCAATACGAAGCAAAATAATCTAACGGATGCAGCTCACACTACAGCCAAACATTAATATTTATATATACAGATACATATACTAAGTTAATGGCATTCGTGTTTGCTTCATGCTGTTATATAATAACTTCCTGGCTGCACTGCACAAAATTATAAAATATATTTACAAATTTTATTAAAACTAACGTAACTTATTGCATGTTTTGCTTTTAATGAAAACCTCACTTAATTTTTAGATGGCAGATTTTCCAACCGCCCGGCAGAAAGTAAATTGCCTCTCTTTTCGTTCATTGAACTTTGTCTTTGATTAATGAAAAAACACGGAAAAAATGTATGCCAGCGAGCAATTGAGTTGACGAATGTGGTATGCCCTTACAATAATGATAAATTCAAAGTTCTTATTAAAATTAGATAAGATGAGATCAGGAAATAAATGTTTGAATGTTTTCCTTACATTTAAATCGATTTTGATGCTGTAAAACTAACTTTAATACATATTTTATATCTTATATATTTGGATCCTTTTAACAAGCTAACAATAACACAAGTTTTACTTAAGAAGCCTCCTCGAATCGCATACCCAATAAGTCACCAACTTATTGACTAACTTAGAATGCCCAACGTTAAGTCATTAAATAAAACAGCAACAGTTGCTTAACAGTAGCTCAACAACTGTGAAAAATGGAGGGAGGAGGCGCCGATTCATGGATCTACAATATAAAATTAAATATGTGCACTTACACACACACACACACCACACACACACACTTGAAAACTGATTAGCATTTTGTAGCTGCCGTTGCCGTCGTCGCATTGTATTAAAAAGAATTTTTTTTTTTTTTTGCACAAAAATGTAAAATTGTAAAAATATGTACAAATAAAAAAAATCACACGCGTCAGGCGAAATGCAATTTAAATTTTAATGCGCTGCCTTTTAGCAAACAGCAACAGCAACAACAAAAAAAAAAATCAATTCAAATTGTGCACACATGGCAAATGCCCAAATGTGTCTGAGGGAGGGAAGGAGAGTGTGGCAGATTGTGTGTTGGGCCAGTGACTCGGCAATTGCATGCAATTGCTGCCACTCTGCTAGTGTTGTTCTTGTTGTTGCCGTTGTTGTTGCTGCCCCATAGTCAAACATGTGAGGCTTGAATTGCAAACTCAAACCCCAGTCTCGATACACGCACAAGAATTTTTCTTCATTTTTTATTTTATTTTATTTTTTTGCCACTTGCTTTTTTAGTAGCTGCTGCATTTAATTTACTGTTTTTTTGCTGGCCTGGCAAATGTCAAAAGTTGGCAAGGCAGTTGGTTGGTTCGTTGGTTGTTTGGTATTGCCCCTACGTAACTCATTAAACGCAACGCAGCAGGGCCTGCAACTGAAAAACAAAAAAAATGTTATCTGCATCTCTCCGAACTTGCCTGTTTTTTTTTTTTTTTGTTAAATCCACTCCGTATACGAGATAATCGCTGCATTAAACTCTAATGTAATGAGGCACCAAACCTTTCAAAACGGCCACCAAATCGACTTAACAAAAAAACAAGTGGAAACGTGGCAGTCGGACGAAACCGACTGCGGTATACTCGTTACCAGTATAAAAACCGGTAAAAACAGGCCTGAATGCAAAGGGGTACGGATGTGTCAGGGGTGTACGCTGCCTTAAAGATTCTCCGATGCAGATGGGGATGCCAACAGCTGTCTACATACCAAATTTGGTGACTCTAGCTCAAAGTTTGTGAAAGGTGGGTAAAGGGGGGTGGAATGGGTGGGCGTGGCTCCAAAACTTTGATGCAGTTCTTTGGGGGTCGTTACCAGCTATCTTCCTACCAAATTTGGTGGCTCTAGCTCTAAAATTCTGAAAAATACAACCATTCCCGTTTTTGACGAAGCTTTGGGGCGGATGGGGGCGGCTAGGACGGTATTGGTGAGCGTGGGATCCAAACTTTTGATGCAGCTTTTAGGGGGTTTTTAGTAGCTATCTTCTTACCAAATTTGGTAGTTCTAGCTGTAAGGATGTGCGAAATATGCGGATTTATCGGTTTTGAGTTATCGGTTTTATCGGTTTGCCAGCCCCCCAGTTATCGTAGAACCCCAATCTTGACACTTTAATTTACTATCCCATAGATAAAAAGAATTGGAAAGTTTCAAGTCTCTAGCTTGAAGGGTGTGGAAAAAACTTGCAAACATACGGACGGACAGACGGAGAAACGGACACCATGACGGACATTGCACAAAACCAATATACTCTTTACCTTCGGTAACTAGTAAAATAAAACGTATTAACTGTCGCTTTAAGGAATCACGAGTGTGTGTGTGTCGCATGTGGCAAGTTGACAAGCGATGCAAGCGATAGTGGGATCCCGGGAACATGCCTGGCTGGGCAAAAGGGTTTCCATTACAAACTGGTAGCTGCAACTAAAAAATTGGTAAGAATCTCGATTTATATTTACGCTAAATATCCAAATTGTATGAACAGGCATGACAAAAATTACTAAATAAATCGAAAATCTAGATAAAACGTTTATACTAACACAAATCATAGCATACGTTTATTTTATTGTTTATAATCGTTAGTTTCACAAACTTCAAAATATAGACACGTTCAGTTTTGAACATGAAAAATTTTGGGTTTACTTTTATGGTTTCCATTAGTTTAATAGTTGGTAAGTTGAAGACCCAATAAACAAACTAACTTAATAAAGAATAATAACAACATTTCATAGGGTTAAATGGACAATCCAAAAATGAGTGCGTTCCCTGCCAACGGTATTTTACATGCATAGTTACTACTACCGGTATACGAACGACTGGCGGCAGAGACGAAGAGAAAATAAGAACTCGTGAAAAAAACGAGCCAAGGAACTCACAATTACATAAATGTTTACCGGAAACATGGATAATAACTGGTAATTTAACGAGGGTTGGGTGAAGAACAGGCTTCATTCAGTAGGCATTAAAAGTTTGTTCAAATGTAAGACAAATTGGATTAGTCGGATCTCACATTAACAAATCTTTATTTCGTAAGACTTGTCTTATTTTGAAGCTGGATACTGAATTTCTTAAGAAAACTTTTGCTGCTTGACCTTTAAACAATATAATCTAATCTTTTCTTTACTTCAGGTGACTTGGATGAATACTATTGTTCTATCTCGCCAGCTTTAGGTTGCAATGTTATTACTGCAAAAAAAACAAAATCTTACCACTCGAGTGCATGCGAAAATTGCGCTCATTATTGTGGATGCAAAAATTGGAAATATAATTCGGGTGCTATGAAAGGCTATATGTTATCTTCTGGCTCGATTTTAATATATTTCATCAACACTTTTTTAAATTTCAAATACATTTAATTATTGCCAAACCTAAGATTGGGGTTTTCATCATATGCATGCAGATAGGGCATAAAAAGGGTATCTGGCTCTAGCTATGAATAATTCTATTTTTGAAAACTTATCATATGGTAAAACAAAAAACAAGCTAAAATTAAAGTACTGCAACTGTTGTCAGAGTCGCTGTGATTGTGCTTATGACGGATCGAAAATCAACACAATTAACGAAATAACAAATTAAATGGAAAGCAGCAACGTTTTGGATTCCATTCGCATTTGCATTTTCATAGACGTTGCAACAAGTTCTTTGTTTGATCCAGGTACAAATATTTGTGTATATTTTATTTTAAAAATTTAAGTTAAACTTTTGATTGACTCAACTATTTGATAGAAAAGTAATTCCCTACAACAACAAATATCGGAGAATAAGTAAAAAGAAAATAGGCTGTTGCTATCCTTGTCCTTTACATAGGACTTATGTTGAGCCGCTTTATACGTATAGGAATTATTTTATTTATTATTATTTTTAACAGGAGTTGCAAGCTGCAACAGAGCGTTGCAAACTGGACTTTATCCTATAATAACATTTTTGAATTTTGAAGTGTTTTGACCCACTTTTAGATGTTAAAATGGCGCCACAAAAAGTTGCACAGCTTTGGCGTATGCTATTTGTCGCTCTGGCTCGTTGAAAATCTGCTGCCACTGCTGGCGGCAAGCAGCTTGTGGCATGCATTAATCATGACAACTTTGCCATGTCAACGTACGTTAGTTGTTGCTGTTGTTGTAATGTTGCAGTTGTTGCGTTTGTCGTTGTTGTTCAAGTTTCCAAGTTGCCATGCAAATCCAACAAACTGTCACTAAATGTGCGACTTTAAGCGCTCTTATCCTTGACAGAGATGCCGACTGTAACACGCTTAGGTTTATTTCTTCTTTATATTTTTTATTTTTGCCCCTCGACGGCTTCCTGTAGCGTAAATTTTCCTGTCCGAGGTTTTTCACCACCAGTAGCAGTGTGTTTGAGTTTTTCTCTCAAGAGTCAGTCACAGCGAAACCAAAGCGAGTCACATGCAACATCCGTTTTTTTTTTTCTCTCTCTCAACTTCTTCTTTTTGCATATTTCACACGGCGTCCAAGTGAAAAATAGTGTAATTTGCTGAGCAGCGAACATTGCGACGCAGCTCAAAAATGCAACACGGAGCCAAAGTTAATTTGTAGCGACGGCAACACAACCTATTAGCAGGCTCCGTAATAAAAAAAATAAAAATAATGCTCAAAGGCAAAGTGAGAGGGGAAAGGGAACAAGGCAGCGGCAGCTCGTCGTCGCCGTCGTCATCGTCATCATCATCAACGTTGTTTCTTCTTTTCCGAGCACACAGCCACAACTCGTTTCAAGCTGGCCAGGGATTTGAGGCTTTCTTTGCTGTTTGTTGAAGAGCGAACGTGCAAAGTGTTGATGGCTAGTACGCAGCTCGCAAAATAAAGCGAGCAAAAATAAAGAAAAATACAAGCATGTGTGCATGTAGAATGGAAAAGTTGTTAAATGACTAAAAACATAAACTTGTAATTTCTTGAAAAAATGAATTCAAAACAAGTATCAGAGCTTATGAAAATACTAAATACTAAAGCAATTCTTTGACAGAAAAGTTAGTTAATAATTTAGAAACAACATAAATCCCAAATTTATGACACTTTACATAAGCCATTGATAATTTGATGGATTCATAAGTTGATAAAATCAAATTATTATCTAATTACATTTGTTTTCACTAAGCAAAGAAAATAAATGCTTGTTAAACAATAGAAATTAGAGTTTAGCTAACAAATCAAATACATTTACTTACAATGCATAATGAAATTGAATCTAAATAATAAGCGAAATACTTCTTTGAGAAGGCTTGAAACAATAAACATACCTTTAAATAGTATCAAAGTATGTTGGAATTTCGAATACAATTCTCAAGCAATAAGCAATTATAATTTTAACACTAGACATGCTGCAAATCAATTTAATAAGTACATAATTACATTCACACTCTTGGCAAAATATGCAGCCTTTGACTGTAGTAAGAACAACAAAAGGTTATAACCTGCATATGCCGCTTGGGGCTGTGTGTATGTATTAAATGCTGTTTTGTGGCACCAACAACAACAACAACAACACTAGTCCAAGTTTCAGCTGGCTACTGTAGCTTGTGCATGTGTGTGCCTGCGTATCCGTCAGATACTTTATAGCAAGCATTTACACACACACACACATTCGCATAATGCTGCAAGAGTTTTGTAAATAATGTGCGTGTTTGAGTGCATGCACGAGGTAACCCAACCAATACCCCCCCCCCCTTTCCACCAAATACCCCGCAAACTCCACTCTCTGGTCTGGTCTGGGCAGTGTGTGTGCATTCAACATGTCATGAATGAATAATTAGACAGTGCTTCTTCATGCCGCATGCCCCGTCACCGCTTGGCAACTAGCTTTAGCTTTAGCTACAAAGCAGCTAACTAGAAATTCACACACAAACACACACACACATACGAGTCTATGGAGAAAAAAAAGACGTTGAAAATTTTCTACTTAGCTGCGTTTGCTATCCGACCATTAATTTAATTTAGCCTAGTTGAGTTGTCGTTATAAATTTTAGTTGCTTTTGCCGTTGCTGTTGCCGCTTCTGTTGCTACTTGCTGTTATCTCAGTCACTAAGCTATCTTAATAATTTGATTTCATTTCATATTTATGTTTTTGCTTTTTGTATACATTTATATATTTTTTTATGAGCCGTGTCCCCCAACTTCATTTCTTTGTGGGCAACTTATGCATATTTATAAAGTGCAGCTAATGCTCAGGGGAGCAGAGAGCTGGGGAGCGATGAGTTTGTTGCCATCTGGATACTCTGGAGACACTCCTTAGCTTCTCACTCACTTTTTCTCTCGCTCCGCTTTGGCCATTAACGGCTCTTGACGCATTCCTCTTTTGCATTTAACCGGAAATGCAAACGTTTTTACTTACTTACTTTGAACATCTCATGCTTCGAATATTTATGCATATTTGTTAAACATTTTCAAATGTTTCAACTGATGAATGTTCTTTATAAATGACTAATAGCTTCCTGTGCACTTTATCATATTTACATTTATAGCCCGCATTCCCTCTAATCAAATTAGCAAAGAAAGCAACGCAATTGTTTTCGGAATGTCAAAATATTTAATGCTCATGCAAAAGCGCTAATTCTATTTATGTTAGTTTCAATATATAAATGTTTCTAAATTTCGTATTTAAAGTTTTATTTCCACCCCAATTTGATGATCTACATATGCAAATGTATTTTAAAATAAATTCCTTGGCAGTTATCAAAAGTATTATTTTAATATAGTTTGAACTTATTCATTCTTAACTATTTTACAATTCAACCTCAATACTTTCCCATTTGTTTCTTTTCTGAAGCAAACACAGCCCATAAAACCAAAAACTGTAACTTAATGACACATCAAGCAATAAAAATACCAGGTTTTCGCATAGTGTTTTAAATTGTTTCACACGTCTTTGCATGTGCCAAAACGCCATACAAAAAACAGCGAAAAAAACAGTCAACCGTTTAAATGAATTTCGCCGTCTATCAATAAATCTTTGGATAGAAATACATAAATTTATAACAATTTGCTGATGTTGTTTTAGTTCTTTGAAAAACTGATTTTGTCGCTTTTTTGCTTTAACAAATCTCATTTATGTATCGCGGCTTGTTTTCTGTATCATTTCATTGACGCTATTCGCGCTAAATATTCAAGACTACCTCAATACGAGTTTCGTTTACCCAAATGAGTTAGCCCAAAGAGAGAAGAACAAGGTGGCAGGAAAAACAAGTAGAGTAGAGTAGAGGTAGAGCAAAGCCAGAAAGTGGAAGGTTGATTGAAGATTCGTTTAGCATTTTTTAGCATATTTCAACCATAGTGAGAATGAAAGAAAAAACACAGATACAAAAACAGATACACTGATACAGATACACACCTGCGCTTATCTTGAGAGCTTGCTCAATTATTACGAAATGCCTACGTTGTTCTTGTCGTTGTTGTCGTTGTTGTAGTTCATTAGCACTTGTCAGTGCCGGTTCCAGTCCGAATACTGAGTACTTCCCTCCTAACATGGCGCCCCCTTCTACTGACGACTTTTGCGGTCGACAATTGTCACAAGCGCTGAATCAATGAAAGTTTACGAGCATTGTTGTTGATATTTTAGTTTAGCTTTTATTTCTTCTACTTTTTATCTCTGTTTGAAAGTGAATTTATAATTAGCTTATTTCATTCTCGCAACAAAAATAAAATAACTATCGTTAAATGTTTGTTGTTATTAATTTATGTGGGAAGCATTTAAATTTGTAGTTTAGTTTTGCAACTCAAACGAAAAAAACAACATAAATTATACATATCTAGTGTACTTTATATGTCAGCTATAACATAGATCATTAACACCTGAATAGCACCATATAATGGCTCATGGAAAAATTCACTTAAGACACATGTCTTGAACATTTTATGGAACTCATTCTTGTAAATCGTTGCAGATTTCTAATATTCTTAAGCTATAATGAGATCTGAATTAGATCGCTTTAAGTTTGGGTTTCAAACCGGTGGAAATAGTTCTTATAATATTATTTCATCATTTCTTGTAAATTTAAGATTGTATAAAATTTTTTAAAAAAATCAAAAAAAAAAGTTTCAATTCATTATACCCTTAACCCATAAAATGGGTAAATAAGGGTATAATGGTTTTGTGCAAAAGTATGTAACAGGCAAAAGGAAGCATCTCCAACCCCATAAGGTATATATATTCTTGATCAGCATCAACAGCCGAGTCGATATAGCCATTTCCGTCTGTCCGTCTGTACGAACGCGTGGATCTCAGAGACTACAAGAGCTAGAGACTTCAGATTTTGAATATAAGTTATCCTATACCATGAGCAGAACAAGTTTGCTTCAAATTGTCGATAACTATTCTGGTTTCCGATATACACATGTGATCGATAACAAAAACATATCGAATTTGGAAAATGTAAAAATGAGGGTTGAAAGAATGGGTAACGATAGATCTTTTCTGAAAATTTCGTCAAAATCGGTTAAGAAACACCGGAGATATCGAATTTTATCGATTGAAGTTAAGTCAGTATACCAAAGTCTTATATAAATTTAATTTATTTATTGCAACTGGGTTCAGGGTATCTTCTAGTCGGACTCTCCCGACTAGAGCCTTCTTACTTGTTTTATTTTCTATTTATTTATTGTTTTTGCGATTTTTTTGTGTCTATATAGCTTATATACTTCATGATTAATCTTTTTACTTCGTATTCAGTAAAGTTAACTCTTTGTTAGGATAATAACACAATTGTCGCTTACAAAAAAAGCTCAGAAAAGATACACAAGGTGAATAACACTCAGTGTCTCTCCAAAAAACACACTACTGCGAACAATCATATACAGTACGACCTTGTATAATGCAACCCTCGTTACATGCAACTCCTCGATAATCGCAACACCCGAATTTCGAATTCGCCAAACAGCTGTTCAGAAAAATATAAATTGTAGCAAAGTTCAGATCACAATTTCTCAGTTTTTCAATAAATAAATAAAATAACATGAAAACCTTGCTTTGAGCACAGATCTATTCAATTTACTTTAACTTTAATGATTAGCAAAGGCATCAAATAGGTCTCGTGGCCAACAAAAAGTTTTCCCTCGGTTTTTGCAACCACCTCAGTTTTCGCAATTGGCTAAATTTTAATCGGTTGCGTTGAGCGAGGTCGTACTGTATAAAGAACATTCCACTAAGGCTCTGTTTTACTCATTCTAATTTGCCACCCACATGAAAAGATCTCTGAGCAATGTGCATGGCAAATACTTTTTTGTTTATCGTTTTTATTATACATTTGTTTTTGTTAATTCGTTCTTGATGTTGTTATTGTTGTTGCTGCTGTTGATGTTGAGTGGCATGCGTTTTTTATTTATTTGTATTTGTATTCAAACACATTTAAATTGATGTGTCATTTCAAATTGGTGACATGCCAGGTGAGAACAGAGGTAGAAATAAATTAAGATTTATTGTGGGTGGCTGCAGCACTGCTGAGAAACGAGACGGAAACTCAAAATATATTGTTGGTTGCATTGTTGCTGGGGAAAGAGGGCGTGAGTTGACAATTTGTGCGAAGGTTGCTTGCCGACTAGCGCAACAAGCAACACAAAAAATAAGTCTGTTTGACATTTGAAGGTTTCGTTTGGCTGCATTTGGGCAATGAACTTGGCAGAGATCGCGAATGGCAAATGTGGAAAGCAATTTCATTGAATTAAATGCGCCAGCGAATTATTGCAATTGACGACGAGGCAAACTGAGGCAGGGAGAATCAATGTGTGAAGATTTTATGGTGTTTTTTTTTTTTGTGTCATTTTAAAACATTTTTGTATGTATGCATGTGAATGAAATCATTTTGAATATTTTATAGTGCGTCAGACACAAAGCAAAAGTGAGAAACGGAGGCTGCATATAATACCATCAATCAATCAAACCATCAATCATTGTTTTTAACAGCGCTTCAAGCATGTCGGAAGACTTAAAACTAAACTTGTTTAATCCTTTGCTTTTCCAAATTTGGTTTTTAATGCTTTTAAGAGATTCTGTTCCAAACTTTCATTATAAAATAATTAATAAACAACATTAAATATATTACTATTGTTTCAAACATTGTTATTAATATGTATATGCATATAAATTTCACTAATATTTCGTTTGTTTCTATAAACTTTCAGATTTTATTAATGATCAAACAACAAATTTAAAATTTGAAATACATTTTTCACATAGAAATGTTCTAATGGGTGAAAAATAAAAAAGTATACATTGATGGTGCCTAAACAACATTTTACAGCATCATTCAATTCAATTGGCCAACAGCGGCTGTAAAAACATTTAAAAATAAACATTATGCAAATAGTTTAAAACAGCTGCAGGGCCAACCAAATACTAACTGATATTAGCAACCAAAATAATACGTATAGATGTGGATCTGTGTTTGCCCGCAAACCAAAAGAGCAGCAGTAAAAGTAAAAATAAATTTAAATACTTTTAGTTTTTTTTTTTTGCCTTTTGTTATAAGCCATCAATTATGAATGTTAATAGCTATGCAGAACCAAAACTAACCAATGAGAGAGTCAGTTAGTGAGTGAAATAGATAGAGGTTAAAAAACCAGGAAGTTATCTTAGTAGTAGCTAATCAAAATGCTAACTCTATTCCGCTCATTTTAATTTCATGCGTTCAACAGGTTTACCCCCTAACACAGCACCACAACCATCCAAATATTCCCCCCTTTGTATGATGCATACAGATATATATATACATATATAAATATTTTACGTTAGTTTTAGTAGTTTTTTAAATTTCGCTACGCTAACTACCGCACAGCGTGCATTTAAGTATCAGTTGGTATTCATGTTTGTCCGCGTGTATGTATCTGTATCTGTATCTTTCGAGCAGAAGGCAACTTCAACAGCAGCAGCAGCAGCAGTCAGAGCCGTCGCATTTGTCAGACAAACATGCGAACAGAGGCGGAGAGGCTCGACTGTTCGCATCTTCGGGGCGGAATTTTTTTTTGGTTTAGTTTGGAGCCTAACATTTTGATTTTTAATAGGTTTTTATGCGCCCCAGGCTGCATTCGAAACGGGCCGGGCTGGGCCGGGCCGGGCCGGGCCAGGCTGAGGCCAAAACATGTATCTGGCAGATACTTTAGACGCCGCTTGGCGTTATGTTTAATTACGGCACGCCATGCGCTTTTGAATTAGTTTTAAATGTTGCAAAAGCTCAGCAAACGCAAGAGCAAACGCAACTAAAAAGTAGAAAACCAAAGAGCTATAAACTTGCACTTGTCATAAATTATAGAGACATGCCATCTACCAGGCCACGTACTATCTGTTGGACAGGTATATGTGTATACATACATACATACATACATACACACATACAGGTACATACATACATACGGTAATTACCTGGTTGAAAGGCATGTGGATCGTCTTTCGGCTCTTGGCATTCGGCTTTTTTGCTTTGCCAAGCGTTAAATGTCGAGTGTACCAACTCCAACTCTATGCTATAATGCAACAAAAAGGGTCGCTACCAACAACAACAACAAAAACAACTACGGCTTCACTGTTAATTGGCGGGTGGTAAAAATACAGAAAAACTGAAAAGCGTACATATTAAAAAGGGAAAAGCCTGAAGCTGTAGCGACATGTTGCCTTTACCGTTGCATATTCAACTGTTTAAAGAGTTTTTAATAATTTCAAAGATATTTTCTCAGTTAAAATATAATGGAACCAAGTTATAATGCAATGTAAATAAACTTTTCTATAGCAAATATACGATTATTTCTAGACTGAATTTTTCAAAATCCTTTCTTAGTTATCATTTTCAAAATAAAATTAAAGTTCTGTGAAAACTTCAGACTTGTAACTCTCATAGATTCGGCTATACGTTGATAGCCCATCAGTCAGTACTGAGAAATTTCTATAAAAATCAATCGTAAATACATATTATACTAAATTCTACTAGCTCCTCACAAACATATCGCTATTCAACATTTTTTTAGTTACAAAAAATACTTTAAGGATTAAATTTCTTTAAATAAATATCATTCCACGAGCTGGGATATTTCAATGCTGTCTGATTTCACAGCATGTATATATTGTTTTTTTTTACACATATGTTTGCTTTGTTTAATACCTTGCTTTGCCTGTATCAATCTTTAGAGCCCTACCCATTTTGAACAGAGGAGATACAACAGTTTATCAAACCCAAATACATGAGAATTGCATTCTTTGGTATGAGTCATCTTGGAACGAGACGCATCGCAATGGGAAGCAACCTTTCTGACAATAGGGGGTGACGGTGCAAGGTGGAAGCGGGGGAGTGGAAGTGTTTCATCAATACAAGGTTTTCTTTGTTGTCTTTGGCTTTGGCTGATTGTCATAAAATTGTGTGCTTAAGTGTTGTGCATTAAGCCAGATTTGTGTATATGTTCACATATTGAAACTGGTATCGACGATTGCCTCCTCAATGGATTCACTCGGCTGTAAAAGTGAGCCGAATCTCTTCGGGCACTAGGAGACTCCCCTCGAGGGGATGCTGTGAATACAGTGTGAATTATAGCGGTTCACAAAAACCAAAAAACGATAAGACCTGCAAATTTGCATGGCTGCATTCGATTGGACTGTTTTGTTGTAAGATCTCGACAAAAAATACGAGGCTGGTTTTGCATAATTTTTCCTTGAATGCTTCGGTGTGTTTTAACGTTTGTTTGTTTGTTACATCAAAGCCAAAAATGCCGACAGCAGCTACAGATACAAAATACTTCGTATGTGAATATGTAATTGTGATAAATTGTTTTGGGAACATTTAATAGAGACATAGATAGAGCCTGAAGGAAACGAAGAGTTCAGTTATTGAATTGAAAATCAAATGATTTTTGATTTATTGTTATCGATAAGATGTGTGCATCGAAGAAAGGAAATCTTTGTCAAATGTGAAGCGATAGTGAAAAGAAAAACATTTTCGAAAATATCTTGACCTTTTGAATAAGTAATTCAATTAATTTATGCAAATGAATTTTCCTTTGAAAAGTATATCCTCAATTGAGTTTTTAGTAATATCATTTTACAGTTTAGCTTCTAGGCTATTGCAAGCAAAAAATTTCGGTAATTTCCTTGATCTACTCTTAAAAAACAAATCCTTTTGAACTCTCCGTTTCATGCCGAACTTAGCAAAGCTGGCAGCTGTCAAACAGTTCTATGTTTTATACCACTTTATACTTGCAACTACAGCTTAGGTGGAATAGATCCCCGGCTAAGAGTCAAAAATTCAAAGCCAAAAGCATTTTTTTTTTCTTTTTTTTTACCACACTCGACAAAATTTGATAGCCGTTCTTAAGATGAAAAGCCGCACAGACGAACAGACTACAACGAAATGGACAGAAGGCAAGGGAAATGGGGCAGCAACAACGATGTTTTTTGGCTTTCCTCTGTTGCCTGCAACAATAAATTGGATTCCGGTGAATTTGTAATGTGCGCTCCAAACTTCAACAGAAAACAACAACATCTACAACTACTAGTCTTGGCTTTTAGGGCCTCCTCTAACCCCATCTGTATAAAAATATAAAGTAAGCATATGTATATTCGTAGGAAACTTAAGGAGATGAGCTCGATGTAGATAGAAGAAGACAAGGCGACATATGTAAGGCAAAAAGTTCTTTTGCTCTACCAAGAAAATTGTCAACATGCATACACACACAACATTTGCGCCCATTTTGACACGCCCTTCCGCACATCTCTCGCCCACCCCTCTTTTCTTACTGTCTGCTGTCTGTCCATTGAGTTGTAAATCCGCAACACACAAAAGTGCTAACTTAATTATTTAGCATGGCAACAACTTGTACGAACTGTTTGTTGGTAACAAAGAAAAGCCCTGGCCCGAAAATCTTCTTACAGTCCGCGTAACTTGAAGTTGAAGTTGAAGTTTTCGTTTTGGTTCTTTCCATATGTTTTGTTTTGCCTTAAGTATTTTTTGTTTCTCCGTTGTTGTTGTTGTTGCGTTGTTGTTAAGTAGATTTATGCATGTCTAGTCTGAAATAATTTGAAACAAGTTTAAACAGGCATATGGGCTAAAATCTGCAGGCTACCAAAAGATTCAGGGCTTGGAGGCTTTTTCAGGCTCTCGTCTCGATTTCAGGTAGGTAGGTAAAGGGCCAATGCAAAGAGACCTCATACCACACAACAAAAACTGAGACATCGACGGCAAGCTACATAAAATATACGAAAAACAGTAAAACACATGTAGACGTCGTCATCGCCGCTGTTTGTTGGCCTTTTGTAAGACGTGCCAAAGATACAGGTAAAAAGATACATATACATATGTACATACAGAGCGAAAGAAAGATACAAATGTAGCCGCCGCTAAAATACCTGACCAACTGCAACTGTTGCTGTTGCTGTTTCTGTTGCTACCATGACATTGGCAAAGTTCAAGAACTGCCCGAAATAACATGCCATATACACACACACAAACACACATATATCTACAAAACTGGCATTATACCACACGACTTTTTAGCCAACTTCAAGCTCTGAACATCGTCTTCTGCTACTCTTCACGCTGTTTCCACGAATTTCACACTTTTTTTCTTCTCGTTTTGGCTCAGTTGATTATGATGATGAAGGGATTAAGATGCGCAGCCGTCGCACTCTTCAAACATTTATAGAGGATACCAAGGGGACTGAAGTTAAGCGCAGCCATGAGATACATTTACTACTGCATCTTTATGACACAAATTTTATTTGCTGAAGTAGAGGTGTGTGGAGGTGTGGCTCGAGGATTGCGAATTGCAGAAGTGCGGCGAGTGGCATTTTGTAGTCACTTTTCATACAAGTTGTTGTTGTTGTTGATGATCTTTCGAAATTGAAAGTACGACATGTAAACAAATGCTTAAAGGCCCAAGTTATTGTGAAGATGGTAAACAATGTGTAATTGATATTATATTATCAGCTGGGAATATCTCACTTATACGATGAATATTTAATGACATATGATTTGTAAAGTGTGATTACTCTTATATATGTATTATTATCGCTTACGTAAGACATATTTTTAAACGGATTTACTATGCATCATGAAGTTGAACACCATTGAAGTGTAGTTTAGGTTAGCTAACATGCTTAAAGGTTTTTGAAAGATTCAAATATTTATCTTAAAACATATTTCTATCTTAAGTACTGAAGTCTGCTGTAAAGTTCTTACATGAATATCTTATTGAACTGAAGACTGCTTGGCAAAAGCTTCTATTGAATTTTTCAAGACATTTTCTTACTCTTCTCTCCACACAAACTTTAACTTAACGACTAAGTACAACTGGCGCCATCTATGAACAAATGGACACACTACAACTCGCAAATGCCCAAAAAAATAAGAGAAAAAACCAACCATCCCCCATTTCTCACACTTAACCAATTGCCTATCTCTCTTGCTTGGCAGCAGCAGCAGCAGCAGCACCCTCATCAGAACAAATAACGCGACAGGAAAACGTGTGTCTGCTGCACAACCCTTTTGAAAAATACAACAACAACAACAGCAACAACAAAAATAAAGAACTTTCGACTGCCTTTTTGTCTAGTGCTGTTGTTGTTGTGGCTATTGTTGTTGCACATTTTTAATCAAGCGTAACCTGGGCGTTGCCACTCCGGCCAGCTTGTGGCAAATTGAGTAGATCCCCCCAGAGGGCAGACGTACAAACACACAACCCTTTGCCCGATAAGAGAGAGAAAGAGAGAAACGGACCTACAAAAAGGGACTATATATATAATGAAACTTTACTGATAATTTGCAAAGTCATCATCGCTTGCTTCAACTTCCTAATTTTCAGTTTCAGCTTTATATGCACCTTGTAATCGACATCGTCATCGGTTCAATTGCATTGGTCAACGCCCTTTTTAAAACTGGACACAGAACGTCATCGACGACGGCACATCCTAAACGCCATTTCTGTTTTGTTGTTATTCTTCTTTTGCATTTGGTTGTTGTTGTGAGGCTTCTTCAAAAGTATTCTCTCACTCTCTCACTCTCTCTCTCTCTCTCTCTGTCTTTGTGGCTTATATTGCGTGACTTGGCAGGCAGAAACTACAGTAGCACCGCCTTCAATGATCTCTCACTGGCTGCCAAAATATCGTCAATTACCTTTACGACTCTTTTTTATTGAAAGGTTATGAAAGAATTTTCGAAAAAAAGGCAGACCAGAAGAATTAATACCCTTGAATACATATGTCTCTATTGTTTTCTCAATGAATAACGCAACTTTTGATAAACATTTTTTAGATACACATAAATTTTCTAAAGAGTTCTCAATCAAAAGCAACTTAATTGAAAATATGTCAAGCTTTTCTCTTAAAATGCCATAGATCAAGAAACTGATTATATTCTCTTAACGGTATAAGAGATAAGACTATTATGATGTAAAGGTGCTTGGAACACATCCCAAGACTAATCAAAAATAAATAAAGTTTTCGAATACTTATTAAAAATTATGTTCTATACTAATATTAAGATTCAAAAAGTCGCTCGAATACTATATTGAAATATATTCTGTTCCATGTATTTATACCTTCTATCAATACATTCCCAAAAGAGTATTAAACAACAACAATTATATTAAAAAAGTTCTTCACACATAACTGACACCGGAAGTTGGCATTTTGTGGTGCGTGCTTCAAAACATGAAATAACTTTTCATATTTTGACTTTTTTACGATAACTGGGAAACTTGACCAAAGTGACGCCCTATCAAAATCAAGTGTGTGGCAAAAGGGATCACAAAAAAAAAAAAACCAAAAGAACAAACAAAAAATTAATTTATTATGTTAACAATGGGACAAAAAAAAAGGAAAAGTTTTGTAATGTTTAAGCCCTGGCAATTAAGTGACAGAAATTATCAACTGTGTGAGATCTTCACATGTGGCAGCAACCTCAAACATTGTTGCTGCGTGGCAGGCTCGTTTGTTCTCGCCGCTGTCTTCAACGGCATTTGTTAGGCTAGGGGGAATTCTCGACAGGGTTGTATGCATGTGTGTGTGTTAAGGGACTCTGTATAAGCATGTCTGTGTATATGAATGGACGACTATCCCATGTCGCGCCATGTTCACTGAATATTTCAGTTGACAGTTGCGTGTTTAATGACATTATGATTAAAATCATTTTGTGTCAAAAACAATTGTCCCACAGACACACACACAAACACAAACACTTACTTCAAGGATATGTGGCAAGGACCCCAAGCAAAATAAAAAAAATATATATACATATAAAGCCAAGAGAAATAATTTAAATATATGTCTGCAAACAAAATTTGTTGTTATTGTTTTGGGTGCCTTTTTAATTGAGTCGCTAATGAGCGTCGCTGTGTCAAGCAAAAAGGCTTACAAAGGGTTCAAGCCCGGCTATTATAAGTACAATGTAGTCTATGTACAAAGAGCATGTCCAGCAATTAGTGCCTTCTAATTGGCTAGATTGTTTTGAACATGTTTTCGATATATTTAGGATTGCTGTTGACATTAAAACGAACCGCTAAATGTGATTAAAGATACAAAGTAAAAGAATATACACACGAGTGATTTCCACTTAAAATGAGTTATATAATTATAATACTTTTAAAATGGTTTCTAGTATTTTTAACATTTTTTCAAAAGACTTTGGTATACTATATACTCACTTCTAGACAATATTTAAAATTGTGTTCAAGTTTCAACATACCTGAAAAATAAAGAAAAAATTGTTAAATTAATCGAGTTTTATTGTAAGTTATAAAAAATTAAAAAAGCGCTTTTGATAAATTTAAATAAAAATACTATAACGAATTTTAAGTGTCAACTCATAACCCAATTTAACAAAGCAAAAATAAATCATATGATATAGGCTTGTCAGCTTTATAAGTCATTAGTTTATGCAATATGTTAATACGATGAAGTCCATAACTCGTTAAGCATAAAATAAGCTTAATTTTATTTTTTTTTTAATGATATGATAAATTCATAGATTTAGAATTGTATAAAGTTGGGTAGCATAAAAAAATATATATTTCATTAGATTATTTAAGAATAATCTTGACTGTAAATTGAAATACTTTATGGGAATTATCAGCTTGTGTTGTTTTTCTTATGTATTTTAATTTGCTTTAGAAAATTGCAAGTAAAAACTTTTGGAATTATTTGCAAGACCTTTCACAAAATGTAAACATAAACAGTTATCAGAGAATATTATTTCGCAGCTTAGTAGTAATTTCTAATAAATGAGGTTATCAGGTCAATGGAGACTATCATTGCATATTTGTATTGTTTTGGTTCGTCATTCAATGCCAGAATTCGTCATGGAGTAGTTGCCCAACCAGAAACTCAGAAACCAGAACCATTGACAACTGTGCTACACAATTGTATAGCAATTAGTGTACATACACACATAGCATATAAATTACTGAGAAAATATAAATAAATATTTATTTTCCGAGCCAGTGCAGCAAATGATAAGAATTTTGACGCCATATCGCATCGAGGGCAAACCTTATGCAACATTTTTTTATTTGGAGAAGGGGGCCAACTTTTTGCTTCCTGTGTATAAAAACACAAACACACTAAGTGTGTCCGACTAGTGTTTGTTTAAGTTTTATTTATAAGCAAACATTTGATAAACAAACCAAGTAAACAAATATTATTTTGAGTAAAATTAAAATAAATATTTGTTGGGTATTATTTCATGTCATTTCGACGCTTAACACTTTTTCTGGGCACGTTGAACTTTTCGGCATTTGTGTGTCAAATTTAACGAGCGTAGTTAAGATCAAAAGAAAATAATAATAATAACAGAAACAAATATAAAAGCGCCCGTTTTTGGGCCAAGTCAAAGGCGTTGACAACATGTCCGACACTGCCTGACAAATGGCCCAGGCAAATAGGCGTTTTATAGCTTTTGATTTACGCTAGACATTTATGTCAAGTCGGTCAGCCACCCGACAAAAACATGAAATGAAAACTTATACAAAAAGCGGAAATTCCAACACGCCACAGTGCACTAAATCCTTAAAGTGTTTCTTTTTAATTAAAAATAAAAGTATATAAAAATGGCAACAGCTGCCAGCAAAAAAAAAAAAAGGTATTTTGCGGCACAACGCCAGTCCTTTTCTGGGATCTCCGGAGCTCCTTAGTTGAACCAGAAGTGACTTATATGAAAAGTGCTTCTTTATAACAAGAAGTAATTGTTTATGCATGTTTGTATGTCTCTCAGTTAAGCTGTAAGGCATTTGCAATAAAAAGAAACGTAAAAAACATTCAAAGAAAATATAAAAAAAAAACTGAGTGAACTTAAAGGCGAGCTTTCAATACTCTTCTGAAGAGGGTAGAAATGGTAGAAATTTTTGACTAAATATTTTTAGGCAAATTATTGATAGAGCTTTGCCCTCATTTTGATAACATATATAAGCAAGGCAGCTGGCGTAAACTGCGGTCTATATATGTCTATGTAATATTTCGAAATAATTTAGTAGCTGTGCGTTGTTAGCAGTCAGTCAGTCACGACAAAATAAACTGCAAACAAGGTGAATTTTGTTTAACTTAAAAACAAATAATGCCAGACTTTATGCCATACTATATACAAATTTAGCTACATATATACCTTAAAACTTCACATCCACTTCATTTGTGACAAAAATAACCCAAAAATAACAAATTTCCAAAGTTTTTTTTTTAGCACATCACAAAACAAAACAGAAACACAAAACTCAGCAGAAATAAAATATTGTATAAACTTTTTGCACCAAACCAGTATTCAGCTTTATAAATATATATATATATATAAGTAACTAAGTATATAGCCAAATGCAGTCAGGCAAGCGAGGAGAAAGAGGGAAAGAGAAAGACAAGCTGCGTCGCGGATGCGGACCGTCAAGCTAAAATGTATCTTACGGATACATAAACATGCCGCGCGTCTTTGTCTACGTAAATGGCCCATGAAAATGAGACAAGAATTTATAGAACAACCACAAACAGGGCAAGCAACAACTACAACAAGATGCAAACAGCGCAGACAGGACTGGCAAGGACAAGCAAAGAACACAGCGTGATAGTCGCCGTTTTGCCTTTTTCCCATTCATTGTCTCCTCCTCCTCCCGTCTGACGCTCTTGAGTTTCGCTTGATGGCGTCGGCAGCGTCGACAATGTCATAAAAAAAAGTGCCAAAAATCGCATGTTGATAAGAGCTCGTCAAGTTTTGTTTGCCATTTACTTGTTATTGTTGCTGCTATTGAAGCCAAGTATAATCGAGCAGTTTTTTGTTTAGAATTCGATATATTTTAAAGACTTTAACAAAGTATTTTTTCGTATCATTTATATACTCTAACTAAGTATCTATGTTCCTTTGAAATCATTTCAAACTCAAACCAACAATTAAAGTATCATAAACTTCTAACAATAGTCAACAAATCATAAACGAATATAATGTGTGATAAAAGATATTTTAAGTAGATTTAAATCGTTAATGCAAATGCTTTAATCATCAGAAAATGCATCACGCCAACGAACTGATTGCATTTTTTAATCTCAATTACTGCATGTCGCATTCAATAAACATTTGAACAAGTACATTATTCTGATTGCTTTATTGTACGTACGCCTTCGCTCACTTTCAATTTCGTTTGCATTTCGCTCAATTAGCTGTTGTATTGCCCTTGTAACAGCCAATAATAATGCAATCATTAACGTTAACTAATCAGTTAAGAACAACGACAAAAAAAGAAACAATAAAAAAACTGTTTTACATCGAATGCTTGAACAATAATTTGATTGCAATTATATTAAAACCAATTTTGTATGTTCAACAGCTTGATTGTATTGTATTCTCTCTTCATATCTTTTTTTTTAACCGTTTGCTGCAATTTTCCATGCCTCACTGTAATTATGCAACAATTGTTTGCCGATTTTTTTCGCTGGCAACAGCAAAATTGAATTGCTAATGAACTAAACATGAAAATGTAATTAAAATGCACTTAAAGCTGCAGGCAAGTAAAAATATGTAAATACAAATTGGTAGCTGTCAAAAAAATATTATTTACAAGTCATATTTTTATTTATAAGCTTATAAATTAATAATGCTGACCTGTAAAATGGTACCCTTTAAAACAAATTATGCTATTAATTAGAAATCCATATCAATTTCATTTCAATGTGAATTCAATACTCCCCATTTTTGCCAGCTGTTTAAGCCGTATAATTATTTATCAATTGCATAAAAATATATGTACGTATATAAATCATGTTAAATACAATTAAATGATGTGTACTTTGTTTTGTGGCTGCCACAGACCGTTGTAATTACTTCCATTTCAAAATTTGTTATTTTTGCGTAATTGAGCAAATTGTTTGCATTACAAAAACCAAATAAGAACCAGCTGAATTTTGTATATTAATTTTAAATATTATATATGTTTATTTAATGCTTTAAGTAGCTAGGCCCAAAATGAAGAAAATTTATGAATATTAATAAGCAGTTGAATTAGCATTTCTTCCGTTTCTCTAGATACTTTTGCATTTCCTGTTGTTGCTTTTTTTACAACTCGGAGGCAATTTCCAACTACCCCGCTAAGAGCCATTCAAGTTCAAAGCTAATTGGCAATTTTGTAACGCTAATTTACAAATGTTTCAATGGAGAGTTTGAGAGTAAGTTGTGAACTTCATCATGACTGATTAGTTGACTGCTTGACTGGTTTACTACTGCTGTTAGCCAGGCTGTGAGACTGGGACTAAAACCAGCATTGAAAGCAGCTTTTGGCTTTTGGCACATGGCTTTAAAGTTAATTACATTTCGATGCTGAGCAATTAAAACAATCGAGACTGGAGAACTCTATTGAGAATACAAGTGGACACAGACAGAACAAAACTTCCAAGTATCTCGCAATGCTTGAGATCAAGAGAGAAAAAAAATACATTTCAATGAAAAGCGTCAAGAAGCAAAGTGAGAGGAAAAAGATAAAATATAATCATAAGCAACGTTGTCGTTGTCAATTACTCAATCAATAAATGACTTTACAACAACAACAAAAGTGAATATAAATGTGTTAAAAATAACAGATAGCACAGCGCACAGTGGTTTAAGTTGAGTTAAAATTATTTAGGAAAAATTATTTATTGAAGCAGTTTGACAAAATGAAATTTTAGTATCAAAGTCAGTGATTAGGCGAGGTTTTAAGGATAGAGAAGTCGAATTCGAAGCACAGTGGTTCATAAAATAAGGTATTTTATAGTTCCGAAGGCAAACAAAAGTTTAATAGAGTTCGATCGAGTGTTATTTGTGTTATTCGCAGAAACGTTTCTCTTACGCGTGATTTCGTGCATACCAAACTGCGAATAAAAAACGCTCTAGCCAGGCTTATGCATTTATTTTCACCTCCATTAATTAACACTTTTATAATATATATTATTTTGTTGTTTGGGCTAGTTGAACATTTTGATTATAGTGTAAGAAAATCGCTTATTATTTTCACAATTACAATTTTTATTATTTTACTGCTTTATAACCACTGTGACAATAGCTGACGTTCGAAAATCGTCTATATTATAGTAATTATGCTACTGTTAGAGTTGCTTCTATTGCCACTACTTGGGTAAATTGCTGTGTTTTTTATACCCTTAACCCATAAAATGGGTAAATAAGGGTATAATGGTTTTGTGCAAAAGTATGTAACAGGCAAAAGGAAGCATCTCCAACCCCATAAGATATATATATTCTCGATCAGCATCAACAGCCGAGTCGATTTAGCCATGTCCGTCTGTCCGTCTGTCTGTCCGTCTGTCCGTCTGTATGAACGCGTGGATCTCAGAGACTACAAGAGCTAGAGACTTCAGATTTGGGATATAAGTTCTCCTATATATATAATTATATTACTAATAATATTAACTTTAAAAAAATTATCATTAATCACCTACACAAAAATAAATAAATAAATAAATAAAACCATGAGCAGAACAAGTTTGCTTCAAATTATCGATAACTCTTCTGGTTTCCGATATACGCATGTGATCGATAACAAAAAAATTTGGAAAATCTAAAAATGAGGGTTGAAAGAATGAGTAACAATAGATCTTTTCTGAAAATTTCGTCCAAATCGGTTAAGAAACACCGGAGATATCGAATTTAATCGATTGAAGTTAAGTCAGTATACCAAAGTCTTATATAAATTTAATTTATTTAATGCAACTGGGTTCAGGGTATCTTCTAGTCGGGCTGTCCCGACTAGAGCCTTCTTACTTGTTTTTTTATACATTTATATTTTTATGACATAGCAATCGGCAAGCGTGTGAAAAAGGCAGAACCCACAAGATAATGTTTTTTTTTTTCTGCTAATGGGGCGTTGCTTGGATTGTAGAGAAACAATATGAAATTACTGGCCATTAGAGTGACCAGACTTTAGCAATTTAATTGTAGGCTAACATTTTTCCACATGATTTAGAGTTTAATTTTTTGTTGATGGCAGTTTCAAAAATGTTTAGCATATGGTGAAAAATTTAATTAGTTATATAAACGTTTCTATCTATTTATGCAAAAAACAATTTGATTACTTTTATATGGGTAATTATAAGCGCCACTTTCCCTCCACCCGCACACACTCATCCCTCCTCTCATTATCCAAACAAACCACACAAACTAATTGTCAAGCGCAAATGTTATAAATTTCAAACGGTTTTTGGTCGCATGGTCAACTAAACATATTAAACAGAATTTATGTATAATCAATGGAAAAGCACATTCACACACACACAACAATATATGTCCAACAAAGTTATAAGCGTTGACAGCAACAAACAACAACAATAACAACAACATTTGAATTGACAATTCAATTCAATTTTGAGCAAATGTCAATGTGACGCTTTTTAAGCCGATTATAATAGCTTGTTGCTTTGAACACACATTCCCCTATCTCTTCCCCCTGAGAAAACCTTTGTTAGCTTTGTTATTCATTGTCTTCATTATGTGTTGGGAATGTATGCTATACAACAAAGTATTTTTCAGTGCTTAAGGTAGATATCGGTTTAGTTATTCAAAAACTTTCGTATAAAAATATATTTCTGTACAGATTTGTTATAAATTCCAATTCTCTTTAAGTTTTTCACTTATTTAAACTGCATTTTATTTGCTTATCAAAAATCTTTTATAGGGTATTTGCAGTTCGTTGTACCGTTTTTCTCAATAAGTTTTTCTCATCCCTCGTTTTACACAAATTAACTGAATGATTTGCGCTTTTCTTTTTGACTCTTGTTGCTTTTTTCAATGCGATTTAGCTTTTCAGTTACACTTTTGATTTTTAAAGCCTCTTATTGTGTGTGTGTGTGTGTGTTTGTTGTGTCTCGGTTGAGAGCTTAAGTAGAACGCATAGTGAAGTCAAGGTCAATGTCAAGTTTGCCATTTCGCAAAAACCGATCAAAACGAAATTGGCTAACAACGGCCCCTAGATATAGTGAAATAAAATTAGAACAGCAGCAAGAAGAGAAAAACTTATGAAATAGGAAACAAAAAGTGAGCGGAAATGAAAGCAAAAGTAAGAGAAATATGGTTCAAACGAGAGAACACACAAATTGGAACAGAGATAATCTTTGTTGCGGTTTATAAAAAGTGCTAAGAATGATAGTTTTAAAGGAGGCAAAGAATTGAGGCTAACTTTAAACTTGCTGAAATTTGTCAGTTTTGTTGTAAAACACAAAATGTGAAACTCTTGAACTTTCCACGTTGTTAAACACTAGTCTCTTAAGTGTTTCACAATGTTAAAGCTTGTCTTTCGGGCAGCACCTAACGAGTTTAGTCTCTCTCTCCCTCTATCTCCCTCTTTGTGCATTGCACGAGCCACATTGCAAAGGCAAGTATCAACTTTGGATCATTTTCATGCAATAAAGTTAATGATAGCCCCAGGCAACAAACGCATATCCACTGCCTGCCTGCCTGCCTGACTGTCTATCTGTCAACAACAGCAACAACTGTAATAACTACAACGACGAGCAAAATACGACTCGAGTCTAACGCACAGCACACAAATTGCAAGCAATTGCAAATCGGTTGCAACTTCAGAATCCACTTGACATAGCGTTCAAACATAATTGCCACATGCCCGCGAATTTCAGTTCGACTGTTGTCGGTTGGTCGCTTATTCAGCGGGCCTTATCGCTTACCACACACATAGAGTGCGAACGATAGACAGGTGGAGTGGAGAGGGGCGTGCGCCAGTATACTTTGTGTTCAGAGTAGGACCGCTATGCACATCACTCATACGCCATGTTTGTCCAGTCGATGCTTAAAAAGTTAATGACTAATTTTCGCTGGCACAAAAAAAAATACATGCTAAAAGTATTTGAAGCAGAAAGTGAACGACTAGATAATGCTCTACAAAAGGTTTTGAAATAGAAATAAAATGTATTTTACAAACTTCCACATAACGAAGGTTTCTATATAACGAAATATATTTCCAGAACAGTCAAATTTGGTTCAATCAAAAACCAGTTGTATATTTCTTGTCCCCTTAAGATTCGCTAAATAGAAGTTTGACTGTTCCAACAAGAGGTTTAGTAATTAATATTAAATGGTTAAGCTATTAGTAATCTTAACTGACTGACTGCTATCAACGCACAGCCCAAACGGTTGGACATAGCGATCTAAAAAAGAGTTTACTTCGCTATTGATATGTCTTCGAAAAGCTTTTTGCTTGTTATCTTACTTTAACAACACTATTAGCAAACGCCATCTTTACATAGGGTATACAAAAATGGGAGCCTGGCAACGACCATCACTTGTCCGGGACACATGTCTGGCCACATTGCATGACCGTGGTTCATGGTGTGGTCGGGGCGGAAGGGGGTTTTCGAATATATATATATATATATTTTTTTTTGTTGGCTTTAGCGCTGCATTGGCGTATGCCTCATGTTGCTGTTGTTATTACAGCTGCACATCATGAGCAACAGCCACAGGGTAAGTAAAAACAAGAAGGCGGGGAGGGAAGGGAGGGCAGGTAGAGATTGTGTATGTGTGCAACTGTCTGCCTGGCGAAAATGCAACGCGTGGTCCGCGAAACTGACGTTATAATTAATGAAAATTTCCAGCTTGTTGTTGTTGTTGTCATGTGCCAAAGCCAAAAGCAAAACATGGTCATGCACACACACTAACACTACATACGTTTATATGTATTGCATACTTATATATATGTACATAAGTTGGCTAATATGATTTTGATTTTGGTGGCCAACATTAGAATGCCATTAGGTTTTTCTGGTTGAGGGTTTGGCTGTTTGATGAGCATTCGGCTGGCAATTTGCATAAATCGGCAAACTGTGCATAAATCATGCGTCCAAAAATTGGCAAATTGCCAGGAATCAAAAGAGTTTTGGGGAATCACACTTTTAATCGGTGACATAATGTAGACATTTAGTTCTACAAGTTTGAGGTGAAATAATTGTAATTAGCCTTAAATAAAGCAAAGCTTACTTTCGCTAAGTTAAGACTATAACTTTTATCAAAGCTTAAAGCCAAATAGGAAATGTTTAGCTTTAAATTAGCTGTATTGAAACGTTAAGCGCTTTGATTTCATACATTTTAGCTTCTTTCATTTATTTTTTCATTAAAATGTTAAAGTTAAGTTATTTTTTAAATTCTGTGTAGTCAAAAGTCAGAGTTTAAAGTAAAAGTTTCGAACTGAAGCATCAATTTCATTGCATTTTTTCCACTTTCTGACATTTCATTTGTAATTTCTGAACTTTTGAACATTTTTGCTCTTAAAGCCAATTTCTGCTTGATGTAGGTCATTTTTATTGTTGGCATTGCTGCATTCCTTTTGCTTTTGAATCATTTTTTTGTCATATGGTTTGCTTTTCGTCTGATGACATTTTGTGCAACACTTGGGGGCGTGCTTGTTGGCTCTAATTGGATTATGTTAAACCAATTGGCCAACAGCGTCACCTGCCAAAACAGACCGTTAACGTTATCAGCGTATCCCGAGTTGAATAATTGAAAACAAAAAAAGAAAAAATCCTGGAACCGCGAATTAAAGTGTGAATTTAAAGTGAAAGAATTTTTTAAAATTGATGAATTTTTGAAACATTTTTGGTTTTTACAAGAATCAATATTGATAATGATCTTTTTACTAAGCAGTTTATCAATATTTGCCAAAATCTTTGTACATTACTTTTAGTTCTCATTCAAATTGTTCAGCAACTAATTTTAATAAGAATATTGTTATTAATATTTTAAGTGTTCAATTCACGTGTTTCTCAGTATTTTTGTTAGAAACTCAAAGATGCTGCACTCCAAATGCCAATTCCAAAAAATCCTATAACATAAATCTATGAAAGTAAAAAACATTTGCATAAATCTATAAAGCTCCATACTGTTTTCAATGTAGTGAAGCTGCCTATTTGATTTATGGCCAGAAAAGTCGCGCACGTTTTTCCCTTTCGCCAAGCATACTGCCCTCAAATCTCCTTCCCCTCGTCCATTGTGGCATTGTTCTACTCTTTGTTGCAAGCGAGGAGACAAAGTAGCGAAACAACAAAAACAAATTTCTGCACTTTACAATTGCGGATGCATTTTCCATGGAACGTAAATAGAAGCTATTTAGTAAAATGTGCACGAAACAAGAACAACAACAATAACAAGAACAGCATCCCAAACAAGACACAAGCAGCAGCCGCAAGAGGCGTGGCACGTATAGTGGGGCATGGAAGGGGGGATGGGCATGGCGGGATGACTATTTTTTTTTTTTTTTTTTTTTGGTCAATGTACAAAATAGAGGCTGGCAGCATTTATTACGACTAAATGCGATGCTCGAGGGAGCTCCGAAAAGATAGAGAGAGAGTGAGAGAGAGGAAGAGGAAAGGGCATGGGAAGAAGATACGTTGCAGTTAAGCAGAGAGAAGAATGAAGAGGCTCTAATTTCGTGTAAAAAACTGCTTTTAACACAAATACAAAAGCTGCACATACACTTGCAGCAACTGCTTGTTGTTGTTGTGTTAATAATAATAATAAAAAAAGAAAATTTATATATGCATGTTGACGAAAAAAAAAAAACTACACAATGCAAAACAAAACCAGCAAGCAAGCAAGAAACAAGTGGAAAAATATGCCAAAGCAGAAGGGCTGACAGCAGGAGGCAGTAAGGCAACCCATAAGCACCAGAAGCAGTAAAAAAGGGGAGACCACAAGAGGGAGGAAGGCGAAGTTGGGGAACACAGACGGTGCACTGGGCCGGCCAACAGTTGCACGACAACAACAGCTGTAGACTATAAAAAATAAAAACAAAATTACAATCAAAAAGAAAAATATAAAAAAAAACCATAAAAAAAGTGAGAAATAATGTATTAGTTAGGTCGCAAATTGTATGTTCTAGCCAAGATTTAACAAAAATTTATTGAAAAAAAAATATTTAAAATGCAAGCAAATATACAATAAATAATCATAATGTTTAAAAGTATATCAGAAATCAACATTGAATTTAAAACTTATTTTTCATGCATTACGATTTAATATTTCTAAGCCACGTGCTTTAACTATATTTAGTTTAACTTATTTAAGCATAAAACTCTCTTTATTAACATTCTAACAAAATATACTTCAAAGAAACAAGCTAAAAACGTGGCCAACTTAAGCGGTTTGCCGTTGATTAGACTTTAGCCGAGACTCGACAGCGAATAGGGCGGTATGTCCGTTAGAGGGGGGGCGTGGCAGGCAGACAGGCTGTGTTTGGCAACGCGTTGGCATGTTGCAAAGTCTCATGCATAGCGTCGAAAAATGTTCTATGGTGGCAAGACCACTGGCAACCAACACAAAATGGAGCAGAAAACTTTGCGTCCGGCTTTTTTTTTCGAGGCGTTTGCTTTTTGGCTACTTAGCTGGTTTTTGCTGTCGTTATTTTTGTTGTTTTAGCTGGTTGCAGTTGCAGCAGCAGCAGCAAATTAGTTGGCAACTCAACATATTCATTTTGGTAATCGAGTGTAATCGCTTTCAACGCAAAGCTGTGGGCGTGGCAATTGAGAAAAAGTGGCCCATAGGGCAATCAGCTGCAAAACATGTTGCAAGGCGAAGGAGGAAAGAGTGAAAAAGGCGAGAATTATAGAGTGTGGGAAGGCTTATTAAGACCCCGATTTAAAGGCATGCTAAAAAAGATTTCCCCAGTGAAAAAATTACAATTAAATATGCATAACGATTATTATTTCAGTCTGCCCTACTCGATTATTTAGAAAACTTCAATCGATGATATCTTTCTCAACCGATTGTGATTAAGTTTTCATTTTCTAAAGTTATTGGTTCAAATTTCATATTTTACAATGCAATCTTTTTTTATCGATTACAAGTATATATCGATAGTGGAAGTAGCTATCGATTATTTCAAAATAGAATACATAAACTTATATTTCAAGTCTCTTATATCGTCCTGAATCATTCAGACGGACTGACGAACAAGGCTCAATCGGCTTGGTTATTGTTGCTTACCAGGAATATATGTATTAGAATTAGATTCCGAGCATAGAAAAACTAATGCATCCACATTTTACGCACACTCTATGATTCTATTTGCCATGCACTTTGCCATGAGTCATGATCATGAACACGAAACTCAAAACGAAGCTCCATCAAAGTTCGAGTTTAAACTTAAAAAAGTTTAACTTTTTTTTTTTGTGTGCAGCTGCATGTTGACAAAAAAAAAGACAACAACAAGTTGAATTCAATGTTGGGGGTTTGCCAAACAATGCAACTGCTATGAAAACAATGCCAAATGCAATGCCAAAAATTGCAAACATAACATTAAGAAGCCAAAATGCGGCACGACAAAATATACACACACACGAGTAGCAAGTTGCAAGTAGCAAGCAGCTAGCGGCATGCGGCAAGTTGCGGCAGAAGCTACAACAAATAGTAACTTGAAACTGCTGCGCAAACACAATTTACAGGTTTGGCAAACAAAACTTAGACGACTCACAAGATGCTCTGCAGTTCGATGGAAAAGATAATGAACAGAAGTAAAAATTAATATGGCTGACAAATGTTTGCTAAAAACAAGAAAAAGTTTCAATTTTGTTACTTATAAATTAAGCAAACTTAAAAGCAATTTTAGACATAAACATTTTCAAGCAAGTTCTGTTTAAAGACCAGGCAAATAATACTTAAACCAATGTAAACAATTTATTTTTATTAAAAATTCAAATTGTCTGCGAGAAATTATCAGTTAACAATTTCTAAGATTTGTTTAAAAATGGATTTAGATCAAGTTCAATTTGTGTGCAAAATTAGTCAATTTGTTCCCAGAAACTTTCCCCTTAAAACATAAGTGTTTAGATTACAGGGTATATAAGCAACTTACTAATTGCAAATGCAATTTGCGACTTATTACATTACACTCTCACCAAAACGTCATCGGGAGCAACGTCGACGTTGTCGACGATGTCGAAGTTGGCGTCGTTTTGGAGTCACTTAAACAAGATAAATCAACGTGGGCGATTACACAATATCGCATTGTCAGTCAGTGTGTAACTGTGTGTGTGTGTGTGTCTGTTTCTCTATCTGTATCTGTGTGTTACTGCAGCTGTAACTGCAACAATTGAGGCGTGCTGGCATGACTGTGCAGAAAATAGAAAAACACAAAAAAAAACTACACTGACTGTTCAAATAAAACAAAAAAACGTATAATTTCAGGCTGCAACTGTGGAAAAACTGTGTGCGGCATTGGAGCAGTGTGTCGCACTTGGTGGAGCGAGGGATTGACACTTTATCTGTGTGGCGCATATGGAAAATGTGGAAAAACCTGTACCAATATATAGCCTACCAAGTCAATAGCACACTCACACACACACACACACTAATAATGCAAAAAAGAAATAAATAAATAAATACAAGCCGTTGATTATCATGAAAAGAAAAAACAAATATATACAAATGATGACTACATAGTGCTGCAGTTGAGTTGTTAAAGTATTTTGCTGTTGTTTTTTTCGGTCTTTATGAGCGATAATTAAAGTTAAATGTTTTGTATGTGATGTTACTACGACTGGCCTGGCAAATACTTGCCTCCTATCTACAACAACATAATGCACAAAGCGCTAAAGATGCCACAGCGCTTAAGATTGTGAGTTCTTAAAAGTGCTGTTGTCGTCGTTTTTTATACTAAAAAGAAATAAATTTAAATTTAGAAGTTTTGCCAATTTACTATAGCTTCAGCTGCAGCAGAAGGCTAAGTAACCAAAAAATAATAATTGAGGCCAGTTGCATGTTAAAGTTGCAATCAAATGTTGTCGAAGCGTTAAATGATGACTTTTCGATCAATTTAAATATTTTTATTGAGATATTTTAAGCTTCTTATAACTTTTAAAGCTTTTAGCTTTGGAAACTATTAGCAATTTGATTAAATATCTGGTTTTAATGGTACTTTTTAAGGCAAAATAATTTATTATTTGGCCAGCAATTTCTTTTTATACCCTGAACCTATAAAATGGGTAAAAAAGGGTATAAGGGTTTTGTGCAAAAGTATGTAACAGGCAGAAGGAAGCATCTCCGACCCCATTAAGTGTATATATTCTTGATCAGCATCAACAGCCGGGTCGATATAGCCATGTCCGTCTGTCCGTCCGTCTGTATGAGCCCGTCGATCTCAGAGACTACAAGAGCTAGAGACTTCAGATTTTGAATATAAGTTCTCCTATACCTTAAGCAGAACAAATTATCAAATTATCGATAACTATTCTGGATTCCGATATACACATGTAATCGATTACAAAAAAATATCGAATTTGATAAATGTAAAAATGGGGGTTGAAATAATGTGTAACAATAGAACTTTTCTGAAAATTTCGTCCAAATCGGTTAAGAAACACCGGAGATATCGAATTTAATCGATTGAGGTTAAGTCAGTATTCCAAAGTCTTTAATAGGGTATCTTCTAATAAGGCTTTAATATATTTACTTGCATTTACTGTTTTAAACGGCTAAAAAAATGCATCACTGAAAAAGTCTTTTAATTATTTCCCTTTTAAAAAGCACAAGTTCTACTTTTCTAAAACTTTTTGGTATACAGAACAGGCAATGCAAAAAAAAGTCGGTGCTAGAAAGTTAAAAATAAAACAATAAATAATGCCATCTATTGTTCAATTCCTGACAACACCACAGTTCAAATGTAATTTGACTTTTTTTAATGCTGGGAACTGATTACTTTTTTATTCTGGGCACAAAATGTTACATTTCAACACACAATAACTGAGTTTTAAGCACTCATTAAGAATTCAATTAAATATATTATAAAATTAAAGCAATTCTCATAACAATTACAAAACAATTGAATATTTCAATCAAAAATTTATATTATATTTATGAATAAATTACAATTACTTTTCCAGATAAATTTAAAAATTACTGCAAAATGAAGCTGATGATGAAAATTCTTTAAAAATTGCAATCTTAAAGCATTAATGCAACATTTTAGCTGATTTGAGACGCGCAATAAAATTTAATGCAGCCTAAAAAATTGCAAATAAAAAATATTAAGTATACAAAAAAAACAATAAAAAACAGCGATGAGTGAGAAAAAAGTGTTTTCATGTATTGTGAGCGACGTGAAACAAAAAAAAAAAAATAAATAAATCAAAAAGAGTTCAACGACCAAAAGTTAAAATTATTTTCGACACGAGACGAACGAAGCACGAGCAAAAAGCCGAGCTAAACAAGCGAGAGCAAAAGAAAAAAAAAAAGGGAGAGAGAGAGCGAGAGAGTGTTATGATAGCAGATAGCGTACTAAGAGATACACTTATAGTATTTTATATAGTAACATTTAGATGGATAGCATTTGATATGCGTGCGTTGCGTGTTTGGAATCGAAACAGAACTGTGGAATTAAAAAACAACAGCGACTCTTCAATTTATGCATGATTTGCATGCAACAACAACCACTGAAGAGTCGAATTTGCAGCTACATACATATACATTTTGTATCTAAGAGATGCGGCTGCATTCAGGAAGCTTGTCGCGCCCACGCGCCATAAATATACAATCGCTGCTGCTGCTGCTGCTGTTATGGCTGATAAATGAACGCATGTTTTTGCGTATCTTTGAGATACAAAATGCACTTGCATGCTGTTGCGCATTTTTAATGAGCGAAAATTAGTTGGCATTGTGCGCCTATATACATAGATACGAAAAGTATCTGTAGGCCATAAATTTACACACTGACGCTGACAAGGTATTGCTTTGATTTGCGCGTGCCGCATTTGTTTTTTTTTCGTAAACATTTACACAGATACTTATTTGTAAATGTATGTGTATTAATTTAATCGCCTTTTAGCGCGCACTTTGCCACAATTATCTGTCAGATAAATTATCAAAATTGTTTTACGGCACAGAACAACAAAACTTCGCTTCATAAATTACATTTGTAACTCAAATAGTATCTTCGCTCTTCTTTGGCAAAATTCATTTATAGTGCATTTGGCAAGAGTATTGCAGAGATACATGTGCATATACATATATATTTTTAGTATTTCTGTTTTTAGCTTGAATTTTGGCAAAAACTGTACATCTTATACAAGCCACAGCATTTGTGCATTTCCCATTTTTAGAACAAGTCTTTTTTGCCTTAAGTAGTGGTAGTTGTCTAAAGTATCTAACAGATTCATTTGTTTTATAGTGCAAGTAAAATATCTTTAGAATTTTTGCTTAAAAACTAGCTTTTTACAGAACTTTTTAAAAGTTATTTCTAAGGGCAAAAAGTCTATTTTGACAGTTATTAAACGAGGTCTATTATACGTTATTCAACCCAAAAATACAGCCGATTCTTCATTCATTTCATAATGCTGCGAATTTCAACACAAAAGTTGAAAGAATATTTCCACGTTTTCACACATTGCAATTATTTTCAATTGTGTTTTCTTACCTGTCTGATGACTCTGATGAATCGTAACGATCGAGACAACGTTTCTTTGTACTCCTTACTCCTTTTGTAGTTCCCGTTCCCGTTCCTGTTCCTGTTCGTGTTGTTGCTAACAGTCTTTCTAGCGCCCTGATAGAGCTGAGATCGCAATGCGTTGATATCCAATTTGGCAGTTGATGCTGTTGTTGTTGCTGACGAGTTTGGTGTTGTTCTGTTAGTGTTTGTTGTTGTTGCTTGTCTGCCCCTTTTGGTGCCCTGAACAATGCCAATGCTGCTTGTGGGCGGCAGTAGGCGTGTGGGTGTATTAAAGGATGCTTTCAGCGGTGGCGGTGGTGCAGCGGGTGGTGCAAGCGGAATGGCGGCCGCTGCTGCTGCACAGTTCTGTACAGTTCCTGTCAAACTGTTCAAATTGATGCCGTTTTTCAGCTGATCAAACAATGACAAAGCCGCATTCGAAGTTAAAGTTTTCTTTGCAATTGCAATTGTGGCTTTTGCTGTTGTTGCCAATGTTGCTGCTGTTTGTGTTGGGGGCGTGTCTGTTGCTGCTGTTGTTGTTGCCTCGTTAGACGTTTCTTTAGTCTTTGGCGATGTTGTGTCCTTTGACTGCATGCCTGACATTTTCTTTGTTTAGCTTGTTGTTTGTTTGTTTTGTTGAAACTTGTTTTTTATGCACTTTTTTGTTTTCTTTCGCACTTCTTTGTTGTTATTTATTTTCGTTGTGGTTGTTGTTGTTGTTGCAACTGTTTGGCAACGTTCTTTTTAATTGCTTTCCGCTGTTTATTTTGATGCTGTTGTTGTAGTTGTTGTCGCCATTTGTTTGGCTTACGACACATTTTTGTTCAATTCACTTTATTCTTGTTTTAAGCGCTTTTTCGCATTTGTTTTGTTTGAAGTTCTTTAAATGTTTCTTATTTGTTTCTGTATTAAGCATTAAAATAAGTTGTTTTTAACTATTTTAGTCTTTTGAGAACTGTTAGAGAAAAACGTTGAAATGAAATTTTTTAAAAATATGTGAGATTATCTGTAAAAAGGTTACTTTAACACGTAATTCTATGTTTTCAAACAGTTATCGAAAATTAAAATCTTATAAAAAGTAATCTGAAAACTTTTTCTAATCTTCTAATTGCTATTTAATTTTTGTTGCACTTCACCGACAAACTTTAACTGCAAATGTTACACAAAATTTATTTAAACACGTTTTTCGACATTTTTCACTCTTTTTTACAAAATTTCTTTAAATTTTCACATAAATCAACACTTTTTAGAATATAAATATTTGTTGAGGTTTTTTGCTTGGAATATTTTTTGTATGCCTTTTTAGTTGCGATTATAATAATAATTTCGAGTTTCATTCGTTTCCGGCGCTATTTGATGTTGTTGTAGTTGCCATTTTTTGCATTTGCATTGCACGTAAAAAACACTTTTTTGCAAGCTTTGCAAACAGTTAACCGGTTCTCGCGTCTTTTGAGCTTTTATTTTTGTTTGTTGAAACAACGAAAACCAAACAGAAACAGAAACCTAAACCGAAACAGAGGAAACAAGAGTCACAAATCTGGCATTTTTGTTTAACAACAATGCCAAACAAATTTAATCAAATGCATTCCAATACAAATATACACACATACGCACGCATTCTATCACTTACACTCTCTCACAACGCAAGCACAGAACGGAACACATAAACACACACAAACATGTTATCAATGCTGTGTTCGCCGGGGCCAATTTGTCTAATGATCTAAGGGGCTATTAATAATCAAATCGAAAAGCACACTGCACTAAGTTGCTGTTGTTGTTTTCGTTGTTGTTCGATTTGATTGCCATGTAAAAAACGTAAACCGAACTTTGCCAATTGTAAATATAAACGTTAAAAAAGCTCGACGAAAACACTGCGCGCTTGAATCTCTCTCGTTTTTGCTGCGTTGCTTTGGCTGCTGGCCTCTGCCTGCGACTGAATGTCGCGACTACGCGATGTGTTTATTGTGTGGTGTGGGGCTGCCGAGCGAGCGCCACACGAAGAGCTTTGGCCAACTAGAACCGAGCTGGCAGCAAGAAACGAACAAATCCCAGCAAGAACGAGCGTGCGAACGAGCAACGACCGCAACTTCGTTTCAAAGGCACGAGCGACAACAGACGACGACAATGTGTGTGCTTCTTTTTTTTGTGTTTTTTTGCCGAGTGGCGAATCGAAAGAGTGAGCAGAATGGGGAGAGTGGATATGCAAGCGATGCGATGTTCACTTTTGATTTCTGTGCAGCGGCAGCAGGTTTGGCATACTGAAGAGACGCAAAGAAGAGAAGGGGTCTCTTTAGAGGAGTGCTGTTGGGGTCTACAGGAAAGCCGGTTGTGCGGCTGCTGCTTGTTGCGCCACAAGCCCACACGCTTTTATTTCGGTTTTGGTCTTTTAATTTTTCTTCTCTGTTTCAATCGTTTTGTTTTTGGGCAAGTTCAATATTTAGTTATACGGGTTAAGTTTGATTGTTCCTTTGGTGTGGGTGTAAAACGAACTGTAGCATAATGTTATTTGGTTACCTGTTGATATGCGTGTCATATGAAAATAAAGAACAAATGGAAAACATGGACATCAGAGTTGGTTTTAAGAACTTAGGATTCGTTGTAGTTAAACATATTTAAAAGCAATAAACCGTTTATGAGTCTTGGTTTAAGTTTTTTCCTTAGACACACACACTGCACATTCTTATCTGTGTAATAATCTCAGTTCGTGCAATTTTTTTATTAAACAACTTTTAGTGTTTCAGGACTTTTACACTGTAACAACTGTAACTGTAAACTTTAGTTTTACTTATCACTTTTGCCTTTTTTAACTCATTGTCTTCTTTTTCTTTTTTTCATTAGCTTTTGCTTAACTTTAGTATTTTTCTGAATTTTTCACACTTTTTTCTCTCCTTTCTCTTTATGCTTGCCTCTCTCAAAGATTAAACTATACTTTCTGTTTGTATTTATTCTCATAGTTATCGCCCTTTTTTATTAGAAAATATCAACTTTAATCAGAGCTGATACATTTTTTCTTCTACCTATCATTTACCCACTACACAGCCACCAAATACAGCATTTCCTTTGTAATGCCCACGCTTTTTTTAAGTTGCAGCTTTGTTTTTGCCCACACACATTTTGCTTACAAAATTCATTTCATTAATTAAGCAAAGTCAATGCAAAAGCAAACAATAACAAAAACCAAGCAAGAGAGTAAGAGCAAGCGGGAGAGAGAGAGAGAGAGTGCATAAAACACAAACACAGCAACTGTTGTTATCAAACACACCCACACACACAGTCATCACACAGCAAATCACATCATGAATACAAAATACACATGAAAAGCAACAACAACAAAAGCCACAAACAAAAAAATCTAAGCCAACACGTGCTTTTATTACGTTATAAGAAGTGAGTGTTTGTGTGTGTGCTTGTGACTTTTGCTGCTCAGTCGGTTATGTGATGCAACTGTTCTGGCAGAGAGAGGTGGGAGAGTAAGAGCAAGCAAGAGAGCGAGAGCTCCAAACTGTATCTTTGTGTGCGTGTGAGCAGCAGCAGAACTTGTTTTCAATCTTGTTGCTATTGTTATTGTTGTTGTTGCGTTGCCGTTTGACTTTGTGTTTTGGTATTTTGTGCGCTCCAATCGCCTTTTTTCACAGAGCGGCAGCAAAAACAGACAAAGCGAATACAAGAAATTTGTGTGTTTTATATAGTTGCCAAGTGCACAAAATTACTAACCAAAACACTAATAAATGCTGCACGACACTTTTATTACACTACTTTTTGTTTGTGCAATACCCAATAACTTTTTCAATTTCAAACGGAACGTAAACTCATTTTTTCACACGCACAAGAAACGGCAAACGACGCAACCGCTCTGACGTAGCATAGAAAATGCACTGCATTAGCAAATCCAAATATTGGCAAATGCAATGTTTTAGACCAGAGAGAGTAGAAGAATGGGAGAAGGACCGTGTGCATTGAGTTAGGAATTGTGGTGATTCAAGCGCGAAGTTTTTATTTTGCTAATTGGAAAGCTTTAAAATTGTAAGAGCTTAAATTTTTGTCTGATCTAGGCAAATAAAATTGTTTGCTAGTTACTGAATTTGTAAATTATTTAAATTTATTACAGCTCATTGACTCATTGTATTGACTCTTATTGCATTCGACGATTTAAAATAATTCAAAATTCACTAACAGAAAACTGCACCCCTTAACAGCGTCGTTTTTTTTTCATAGACGAATAATGTTAGTTTGTCTATGGTTTCTTTTAACATTTCTGACCAACAGCAGAAGTTTGCAGCAATCAGCTTACAGTTGTGCTACAGCAATGAGCTTTTAAGAGCGTATGGGATTTTTTTGGAAAGATCATTTGTATGGGAATTTTTAACCTTTCTCGGTACAGTAGATAAGTCCCAAATTTGATCGTACCATTCACTTGAATGAAAATATTTATTAAAAAATATAATTGCGCTTTAGTTTGTCTAAAATACTGCTTTAAATATTATACAAATTAACAATAAAATCTTAATTCTAATAGGGGAACGTCGATATACCGTAATAAAATAAATTAATTAGCTACAAAGGCAAAAACAGTTTACAGATTTATATACCTACTTTATTACTACTTTAATAATATTATATACAATATAAAATTTTCAATTAAACGTGACTTGGCAACAGCATATTGGTAAGTTTTAAGCGCATTTTGGTGGGTTGCATATACATTCATAGAAATACACTAAATGTAGTTAATAAACCTAAACAGTTGCCAAAACTTAGTGGCAACTGTACCTACATTTAATGGCGTCTTAAAGACTTTTGCCAGACTATGTCCATACAGAGGTAGGTATTAGGCCCTCCTTGCTGGTACCGGGCGGCGTAAGGACTTCCTTGTTAAGGAACTCCAGTGGCAGGTTAACCAAATGACCCTAAAAAAACATATTGTGGATTAATTGTTTTCCTCTGGGGTAATTTTCTTGAACCTACATGAATTCCTGTGGCACGCTTTGCGGCAGCATCGGGATCCGTTTTGGATAATGGTAGTTCCTCCTGATATTTGCGTAGACCAGCAAGTGTCTTAACAAAATCTGTGGGTATGCACTTGAATACCTCATCATAGATTTCAGTATTTCTCGTCGAGATGCGACGCCAAGTATTATGCCAGAATTGATCACAGACAGGATCACTTATATTCAGGTCAGAGCGCATTGTGCCATCCAAATCCAGTAAACCTATAAGACCCAAAGTGTTTTTGTTGTATAGATCAAGGGGAAGATTCGATCAGCGACTTACCCAAATGTTCTTTAAATAGATATTTTCGCAATCTTCCCGCAAATATGCCACTCGGATACTTTTTGCCATTCATTCGTCCATCTTCATACTCCTCATCTATGATAATCGCTGCAATTTCCGAATCTCGTTTGCCAATCATTGAACGATCATTGATATTCGCTGAACCGCAAATGACAACACGATCATCAGCTATAAGCAGCTTGGAATGCACATAGATCAGTTCCGTTATGGGTGTATTATTCAGATACGAATGGTTGCGCAGACTGTGAAATGATATATAGTTCTCGGGTTTGGCTATTCCCGCTTCTTTTAGACGTGTTAAAATTGCCGTGCGACCTCTAAAGGGAGGGAAGAAATAATTAATGGGAATACTTTAATTGCTTTTATATCATTATCAATCAACCCAATTAAGGTAATTCGATATAGATTCGATTACGTACCTAGATATCGATGCATAGTTCCAATGGGTTATTGCACGCACCGCAATACCCGTATTGCCGCCAACATCGCCCTCAAATCCTGGCAACAATGGCATTATCACATAAACACGAAACCGTTTGCGTTCTCTGGAAAAGAGTGTTAAGACAAAGATTGACCGGAATTTTCTAAGAAACATAAACCTCTACTCTCTACTTACTTATGAGCACGAAAGATACGCTTGAATAGAGTTTCCCCAATTTGATTTTTCACATTATTATAGGCACCCGATGCACCCATACCCAGTTGCATGGTAATAAAGAACTGATTTTCTATATAGACATAATGTTGGGCTTTCGATATTGTCTCGATGTACGCATCATGGATACTCTGCTCTACAAGATCTGCTTCGATGAAGCCACAACTCCAGGCAGAAACACTTCTCAGAAGTTGACAAGTGACTCTTTGCTGTCGTTGCTGTTGCAACTGTTGCAAGTGTGCATTGAGCTTAATTTGATGATAACTTTTGGGCATGAGATAAGGAAACCTTACATTATCCCTTAACTTCTCCAACTTCATGGCATTCCAGCGCTGAATAAAGTGTCGTGCAACATCCCGAGCCGAGGCTCCTACAACACAAATGCCAACATCATGCCAGGGCATTCGGGGAGTCGTCGTTCGATCAATAATGTCCACAAACGGCGCATTAAGGTTCATCCAATCCTTGAGTATGAAATTAGAATAGTCCTTGCCAAACCAATACTTCGCCTGGCCATAGAACTCACTTTGGATTTGTGTACTAGCTGTGATATTAGCTGCCCCGGAACTTGAACTCGTCGCTGCATCTGCTTGAAGATTCGAACTAGCTGCTGTTTCATTTGTTTCTATGCTGTAAACGCGAGCTTCTTCTGTGTCCTGATCCTGCTCCTGTTCTTGATCCTTTTCCACTGTTGTGCTATCTGTGGTTAGTCTCTGCATTAAATCCTTGCCTTTGCGTGCACCCTTCATTGCATTATTCTTGAGCCTGTCCAACATATTCTTTCGCTCCATTTCAGGTGTATTGAGCTTCATGCCTTCCAGCGCTGGGGCATCAATATTTTCTTCACTTGAGGCGGCCGGTAACATTTGTGGAATAAGCAAACGATCTCCAGGTTTAAGAGTACGCAATTCCATGCCAGTTGTGGTATTGGGTTCCGCACTTTCAGGACTGAATTTTGATTCCTTTGGTTCCTTTGTGAACGTTTCATAGTGAGCATTGCGCGAGGACTTCCTCGAACCGAATGCCGAGTCTACCTCATCCTTGTTGAAATAGCCACTTGGTGTACGTCGTGTACTACCCGAAACGGATGCAGTGGAAATGCTTCCTAAATCAGTCAAACGATGAGCTCGATCATCCCACCGACCATAGCATAGATCTATCCCTCCTATAAATGCATAAGCCTGATCAATCACTACAATCTTCTCATGATGGGCCCACAACAGAATGCCACCACGAGCATGATCCGGATGACGCATGACCTGAAAGCAAAGGGAAATTATCAGATGATCTAAACCGACATAAGTGGAAAATGGGTAGAAACCTTCAACAGAGAATCTCTACGTGGCTTGCATCATTCGTCATCAACTTACCTTGATATTTTCATGCTTTGCCAACGTCTGTTTACTGTAATAGCTGTTGATGCCCAATGCCATTTCTACCTCCTTGTATAGTAGAACAAAAACTTTTACACCCTGCTTTGCCTTTCGCAAGAGGATCTTATCCAATCGCCAGTAATCACCATCCAAAGCTGGACGTTTCATATAGATCTCTGGACTGAGCCACCAATCGGCAATATAGATCTCCTCTGTGGCTGCCTCTAGGCCATCGGCCACAGCTGCCATATACTGTGCCCCATCTACATACCACACAGCTTGAGTGTTTGCACGCATTGGGGCATAGGACATGTGAGGATTGGGGCAGGTAAAATCACGAGCATAACTATGAGCTGTATTCTTGAGGTATTGCATCCATTCCTTGCACTTTCGCCTCGTCCAACACTTGAGCACAATGTCACGACTGTTTGTGAGTACTTGAAGACCCTTTCGCATACCCGTCTGATACATGCCCGTCGAGACTTCAAAGCCCTGATCGAAGAGTATCACAGCCCGAATACTACCATCGGTGGGTCGCACATATCCAAAACAAGTCTCCTTTACGAAGAACCAACGATTGCGCCACGTGCCACAAACAACATCCGAGCAGAACAAGTTGCATCTTACACAACAATTACTCTGAAAGCAACCAAAAAAGTTGCAACCAGCTTGACCAGGACGTGTCGATCCTGTACGCTTTAATATTATACCCTCCTTGCCCTTAAGGCCTAGACCAGAGACAAATGAAACGTTTGAAACCTCCACAAAATTGAGCTGAAAAAGGGTAAATTGAAATAAATATGTACAATAATTGAAGAAAATAAATGATTACTTACCGTCTCATGATGGTAACGATATAAACTTATATTTAACAGATTGTACAAATAATCCTCCAGTTGTTTGATCCTCACGGGTAGATGCTCCACGGTGATTAAACTCTCCGGACGATTGGGAAAACGTGGTAGTTTTCTTTTAGTTTTCTTGCGCTTTCTTTGACTGCGTCGAGGCGTAAAGCTTGACAGTATTGAACTGTGTGTGGGACTCGTTATTCTGGCAACAGCACCAGCGCCAACGGCACTACCATTGTTATTATTATTGTTATTGGCAATTGGTGTGCTGGAATGCTTGACTTTGGTATGTGCAGGAAGGTCTTTGAGCGTGGATTCATCGGCCATTTCACTGGCAGCTGCTTTTAATGTTGTGCGTTTTTCCTTATGCGCCCGACTCGGAAAGGGTATATTTAACGAGGTGCGAAAGAAGCTCAGCTGTTGATGCAGAGAATTAAAATGCTTGTAGCGCCTCTTAATCGTCCACTTGAATGGGCCATGGGTGAGCTCTATGGTGTATCTGCAGAGAAGTATACAAACATAAATATTTCAAAATCGGTTTTAAGGGAAGATTACTCACAAATTGGGATTCAATATATGCGTTGTCACACTCCTTTCCGTGTCCACAATGCGAACATGAATCTCCCGGCCTGGGATGAAAACCTTGCGTTGAAACGAATTAAATTTCACACTCGGTCCATAGATGCTTGTGAAGGGTATCTCCTCTCGCATAACAACACTATTCTCATCATCGAACTCCTCTTCGTCATCGTCAGTCTCTTTGCGCTCCACCAACACTGGTTTATCACCGATAGTTGACAGGATAGTGACGGAATCGGGAAACGCCAGCGTTTCATCATATTCCGAATCGTAGATTGAGAATTGAAATTCGGGCAGGCAGCGATTATTATGTGCTGTCTCATTATCCTCGGCAGTGGCATCATTTGTGCGGTCTTTGAACACATAATCAGTATTATCATGATCCTCAAGATCATGATCAGCCTCTTCCTCTTCCTCATTCTCGCTCTCATCCGCACGCACAACATCAAAATCGAAATGGGGTTCGGGTGTATAGGGCGGTAGTGCCCCACCAATTCTGGCATCTGTCATGGCCGAGTATTGTGCAAAGAGGTAGGAACTATCTAAATCTTCATAGCCGCGATTAATATGGCCGCCATAATTAGTCGGTCGATAGGCATCATTCGAAGGATAATCAACTAACAAAACAGAAAACAAAGAATTACATTAAAAAAAGCATTTTGATATGTTTTTTTTATTTTCGATTTATTTTTATTGTTTTTCCTCCCTTTATTTAAGAATGGGTTAAGTTTTGACAAATTTATAACATTGAAATATTTGGATCAACCATGCAATTATTTAAAGTACAATGAATGTTAAGCAAACGGTTCTTTACATTCTTTACACCGCATAGAGTCGTATTCGTCCCACTTAAACTCGTTTAAACTTCTTATCTTGTATTTACGCGACTGTTTAAAAGTGGTTTTTGCTACGTTTCGTTTCGTTTTTAAGTTGCTCACCTTTAATTAGTGAAAATTGAATTTGTTGTTTCAACCAAATGCTATTGACTTGTCTGTTCCTATGTATATGTATGTATCTAAAAACGTATTGTCCACTATTATGACAGTATCTAACATTCTAAAGTCTCTTCTAGAAACTACATACACAAACATTTAGTCTGCTGATAATGTGAAAAAAGTTTTACTTGTCCAGAGCTAACACTTTTTAATGGAATCTTGTTCGTGTACGTGTTTGAAGAGCTCTTGAAGTTTCTAGAGAAATACCATAGAGTCCAATTATACGGAAGCATAAATAAATAAATATGTAAGTAAGTTGTGGAGATCTCAACTATGAAATACTCTGGTATTATATAAATATTTTATAATCCTTCTATAGAAACTAAGTTATATCTTGATTAAATTCCATAACCAATAAAAAGAATAAATTTCCATGCATTTTTACCATACATCATATATTCATTATTTACTACTATATACTAAATAATTACAACGAAGCGTATATTACTATACTAAAATCAAAGAAAATAAGTCTAATTGCATATGGTTAATTTGTAAATGTGTCTTGCCTTCAACTTTTATCGTACAACAACGAAATCTCAAGGCTCTTTTCTGCCGCACTCAAAAGTACAATATATGTATGTTCAAGCTGATAAAGGCGCGTCTAGTGATAAGATCCGATTAGACCCATTTTAGCAATAAATGCTTTTGTTATGTATTTTGTATCGAAAATCACAAAACCACAAACAAAGCATTACTAGACTCTTTTTTGAAGACAAGCAAACCTTCTGGAAGCTCACAATATATTAATTTGTCAAAATATTCGGTATGGTATGTTAAGTAAACCTGATAAGGCATTTTATTTTTGTTTTTCATATTATAACAAATAACAATGCACAAATCATCGAAATGAGTTTATTTTTTTGTTAAATTGAATTGCTGGATAGACCTAACAGGTGTATTTAGGCGCTAATCAAAGTGGTTGACTCAGCTTTGATTTATAAAGATGATAATGTGTTAGATATTGAATGTCAAATATAATGTCTGATAACAGAGGGTATTTTTCTTTGTTGTCCCTTTTTGATATATGATTGGAACTACTGAAATCTGTTGGCTAAACTGATAGCAACTTACTGCGCACATAGGTATAGTTTACTGTTAGTTATTTTTATAGTTCAGATAACAAAAAAAAAAGCAATACATAAGACAATAACCCAATGAAATAGTTCTGTGAAATGCTTATCAATACTTTGCAAAATCATGTGTGTAAATAATAATTTATGAGTTAGTCTTTTTATATCTTACAGTCATACAGAAACGAGTACAATCCATACGGTCCCATAATAAACACAATCTAATAATAGAAATTTATCTTTCTTTAATGAAATATCACTAAAATTGAACAAATATTCGCACACAGACGTACTTTCATAGGTTGCCCACGTAAATAAGTCATATGATCTTATCACATATATCTTATCAGTTGAAATAATTTATATGCTTTGAAAGAAGTTAACTTGCAAAAGGGTTAGTTAAACTAACTTAATAAGTTCAAGTTTGACAGTAAACATTGAACTCGTAAATCTCAGTTTGTTTTATGTGACATTGAGAAGGTCTCATTTTCGGAGCTATAAAACAACTTGTATTATTGTCAAGTTTAATTGAGATCACGTGCCCGGTCAAACCGAATGTTATCAATGTTAGTTTGTAGGTTTAAGGTGAAGGTTGAAGAACCTACATAATTTTTGTTTGTAATTGAGTTCAATGAAACTTTCTACATAAAAACTATTTGTTCAGAATGTCTTAATAAGTCCAATAATAGAATAGTTAAGTTTACCATTTTGCGTCATAAAATTACCCTTCTAAACTTTATTAGTCATACTCGAGTTCAATGTGCACCTTGAAAATGTAAGTGCTTACATTCGTTGCTTGTTGAAGAATAACTCATTGCGTAAGTGCTTTAAAAAGAGAGCGTAAGAAAAACGTTTACAAAATGAAATTGACTAAATACAGTAATAAGAAAAGCTGCCAGTTAATCGCGCACTTCTGGGCCAACTTGAAGTTTATGCCACAAATTTTTCAACACCTTGTCAATGGTTATTAAATAAATAAGCTTGCGATCAACTAAACTGACAATTAAATAAATATTTACAAAACTTTTTAGCGAGTATTTCGTTCACTTAAACAGTTGCTAAATGCTTGTTCACACATCTGTGGCTTTAAATTGTGGAACTGAGTTGTATCCCAATCTTGATAAGAATAAAAATAAAACTGTAGCAAAAAATAGCTTAATAAAGAGAAAGAAATAAAGAAGGCAACACAGCGGCAAGCTGTAAAAAAAACAAATGGGAAGCAATCAATTAGCTGGGCCAAAATGCGCGACAAAAAAGAAGTAAAAATATTATTTTTATTTTTGCTGAAGGGTCGCTTGAGGTCCAAGTTTTCAAGTAAAATAATCATTTGCCTCAAACTTTTTTTAAAAACAAACGAAATTTAATTTCATTGCCGTGACTCAGATCGATAATACAAAGTTTGGCATTTGCTTTGATGTGCAGCAAGAGGTTCGAACAATATGATACTAATCTATAAATATTTTTATTGCCAATACGGTTTAAGGTCTTTCAACTTAGGACTTGTTGTGTGACCCAAACACAATGTGCTAAAGAAATCGAAACTTCCTGTTGCAAATGTTCATTGTTGTGTGCCAAAACAGAAAAAAAACAACTTTTTAAAATCCATATAAGCAAACACTTATAACGTGCCATGCATTTACAATTTAGTCTTGGGCATTATGAATAATTTGCTAATGGAGTGCCGTTAGACAAGGGGCGCTTTTAACAGCAATAAAACAAACACACACATTGGGGGAGCGTCCTAATCACGCAAACACGTGAAGCGAAAGCCAGCGTCCAACTTCCAGGGTTATATAACAATTAGAAATATGTTGGCTTCATATGTAACTAAATATGAATGTAAATAAGTTTATTTCAATGTATTTAAGTCTGGGCCATAATGTTTACATTGTAAATTGGTCGGTTAATGGAAAATTCGCTTGAAAACAAATCGTAAAATGCTATTTGTTTTGTAAAACATATTGAAATTTGCTAAAATTAAGTTTATTTATTTTTACTTAACACTTAAAATGTTTTCTTAATTGTAATTGTCATTTTGAACATAGAATAACTTAAGGCATTTAAGAATCACGATTATAACAGTTTTCGCTCACTTTTCATTTATAATTCCCAATGGGTTTTAGTGCAGCTTATTTGAAAATTCCTTGTCATTAACATTAGACAAATTATGATGTGTTTTCTAAGGTATAATGTCAAGTAAAATGCTTCATGTTAAATTCAGCAAGCTTTAATTTAGTTATAAAAATAACTGTAGTATTCTGATTATATTTCCATGGAATTGCGCTATCAGCATTTTTATGACAGTAAAATCGTTGATAATTGATATTTGTTGATAAGACTAAGACTAAAAATGGAAGCATAAGACAAAGAATATTTTTATATATTTTGTCAACAATTCTCTCTGTTTACAAATAATGTATATTTTTTTTTTTTATCTAAAAAAACTTCTCAAATTCCAATCACGCCCACACAGTAAGTTCAAACAAAAACAGTCGGTGCCATTTTGAGTCAAATTCTTTATCACTTTCACAAGCAAACCGGCTAAAAATAAAAAAAAAAACCTGTCACAATATTAATTCTAGAAATTGAACAAGTGAAGCTTAAAACAAGAAAACTGGTCCAACATAACATAAAAGCTCAGATTTGTATGGCATGAAGCACAGTTGAAATAGAGAACACAACTCTGGCAATGATCTAACCATGAGAAATTCAAACGCAAAACAACTGTTAACGCAGACACAAACACCAACGTTATGCATAAGAAATGTTGACAAAATATACTGGAAACGAGTTTGAGACAGGTGTTAGGCTTAGGTAAATAAATAACCCATCAGCTGTGAGACTGTGACATTTAAACAAAAGAGACATTAAAGCTTTTGGGAAATTTAACAGGATCAAGCATATTTGGCTGGGACATTTAAACATTTAAAGAGAGAGCTAGTTAGAAAATTACCCATGCTCTCCATTAGCTGTGAGATGCTGCGACGATGACGTTGTACCTGCAAATTCTGCAGATCCGACGTCACCGCCGCTTGCCTTGGATCCTGCAGGTGTTGCGCCTCAGTGTTGTTAGCGTCTTTTGGTACTTTTCGTACATTTGGCTGGGACATTTTTGCGTTGCGTTGTTTATTTAATTATTTGGTATTTTTGGTATGCGAGTTTTTGGTGAAGACCTAAATTCATTTTGTTTTTAATTTGCATTATGAGTTTTCCGTTGCAATTTCTGTTGTTGTTATTATTGTAAGCGTTGCAGTAGCTGATTCAACAAAAAGTGCACACAAAGATATTGCATATTTGAATTTTTTAACGATTAATTGCAGTAAGAAAACAAATTACGTTGAGACATAAAATATTTCGTATTCATTTCATTTCATAAAACTATGATAATTTTAATTTATAGTTGTAAGAATTATAAAACACATTCAATTTTGTATGGGACAAGCATATCAAGATAAAAACACACACTTTTTTGATGAATCATATAAATTTATTTCACAATGAAAGCTTGGGAATTTCGGCACTTTTCCAAATAACGGTTATTAGCATACTGTCGGTGATTTTACACATTTATTTATTATACACTTTTAATTGCAAAAAAATATGTATATTGAAACTACGTTAAAAAATCCTTGAATTTATATTTTCGTATTGCTATAAAAATATTTATCAGCTGATTTATATATTGGAGTCCCGTAGATTATTTTAGGAAATATGAGAGGGTAATTTTACTCCCGTTTGCTGTTGCTGTTGTTACACATTTTACAGCTAACAATCCAATTGGAAATTATTTGCTTTCAAGATAAGCGCCCGCGTTAAATGCATAATTTCAAGATGCAAAATAGCACGTTTGCATTACGCGTGCGATAATAATTATAAATGATAAATAAAATTAAGTTTTTGCCATTGTTTACTTTTGGCCAACAACTAACGGAAGTTACAGCTTTGAAGAAGAGTAGCCGTTGCTGGAATGCCGCAGCCAGCCAAATTTAGCGCGCCGTCGCGTTAAAAAGAAAGAAAATAAAAACGATAAGAAAACAGCAACAACAACAAGCAACAATAACGATTGCTTTGGTTTGTTCTCATTTTTTTACTGCTACTTCATTTTTTTTTTCTACCTGTGACAACAACAAGAACGTCAAACGTAGACAGCGCGCAAAAATGAAGACACCTCACACGCGCACACCAACACACACTCACACTCACACAAACACATGCACATACTCTCACAGATAAAAACAAATCGAGCCCCTTTCAGCCCCCTTCTTGATTCGCGCCACGATCATCCGGATCGTTTTGAATAGCGAGCGCGAGCGCGTTGCCAAAACGTTGCGTTAACGTTGCCGTCACTTTGCTTAATAATAGTAACTAAAACCGAACAGCGATGGCCAAAGCTTTTTGCGTTCGTTGTACAAAGAACGCACGCAAAACCGGTTAACGTAACGTGAACGCTTACGTTTATCGGTTAAGAAGCGCTCTCATTGAAATTTTTAAGAGAGTGTGAGTTGACTTGGGAGTTGTTTGCTGACAAATGAAACAGCTGTTGAAAGCTTTGCAAGTCAATGGAAATGAGTATATGACGCTCATCGGAGCGGATGCGGGGGTCTATAATATGCGTAAAGATCTGCAATTTAACATCTTTGCATATTAAAGTTATTAAGTCTTCTATATATATTTGAGGTTTCAACAGCTACAAGGTCGTAGTATTGAACGGAGAACAGCTGAAACGAGTTTTGCTTTTTGAGAGTTGTGTTTGTGTGTCGCAGCTGTTGAGCTTTTAAAAGCTAAGAGAGTCACAACAGTGAAAAGTACTATTCACAAAGATCATCAACTGAAAGTGGGGAAATTTAAAAGGTAATTTAAGTCATTTGTCGTTTTGTCACATTACCAAGATTGTCTCATAAGTTAATTTAACCGTTTCGCATGATTCATACTGCAGTTTCATGCTCAACATCAATGGGCCAACATGCATATGCATATAAAGGTAGCTCCTATCTTTGTTGTGATTGTTGCCAATCTAATCTAATTGCTGTAATCAAATCACATTTAATTTTACACGGAAAATAACGATTTTGTGTCGTGCGTTTTAACAAATGAGGTGTAAAAAATATATCAAATTGCCAAATTATATTTACACTTATGATAAAATTAACACATTCAACATAAATAGTAAGAAATAAATTAGTTGTTAATAATCTTTATAATTGAAATAAACATTTTGTAGAAGAGAAATGAAAGTATTTTAATGTTTTAAGATTTGTTTTTATAAATTTTTGGTTTTTTTAAAAACGTTTTAGTAGTTAAACTTACTTTATGTTTATATTGCATAAAAGCAGCGTAAAATGTTGGTATCTTGCAATTTTTTCATAGCTTTTACACTACCTATACAAAATTCATAGCTTATCTCACAGTTCTCGATATATTAGCTATAACATTTAGGCATTTTGTTGTCAAATATTGCTTACCAAAGATAACAATGGATTTTATAATTTTTCTTATGTTAGAGCTATCAAAAATCACACACCTTAAAAAAAAAGCTCTATTCGTTAGTGTAAATACATATACAGTACTACCTCACTCAACGCAACGCTCATTACACACAACTCCTCGATAATTGCAACAACCGAATTCTTAACATTGTAGACTGTTAACGCAACTTAAAAATAATTACATCAATTAAGGAAACTTCCTAAGAAAATCGTATGTTTTAGTTTCTTTTTACCACTTTTCAAAATAAAACTAAATGAAATCTTTGCTTTGAACACAGATTTGTTCCATTTACTTTAAGGTTAGCAAAGGCATCTTCAGTTTGGAAATAGGTCTCGTTGCGTTTAGCGAGGTCGTACTGTATTTCTAGTTCGATAGTATACATGCACAATATAAATGGTTAATTTGTTATTTTTATCTATCAACTATTTCCAAGGAACATTTAATCAACATACATTATATTGAATTAATTAAGATTTCCCCCATTGCAATAGCAAAAACGCTTCAAAAAGCTAACTTGGACAATTTTGAACAAATATTTGCAGTCAAAGTTCAGATAGATTATAATGCACGTACTCTATGGTATATATGTAGTATTTATTGTCACAATGCTACGTTGTGTTTTTTTGTGTTGTAATAATATATGCACATATCACACAACTTTGTTAACCTGTCTATAACTTTAAATGTTTTGTTTACAAAACCATTCAAAATTTGCTATTGTGAACGATGTCGGAATAATCAAAGTTTTACCGGGTAAATACCATTTATTCAGTGTAATAACGTAATTACTGAGTATTAAAATTTAACAACTGACTCGATTTTTAATTTAAAAGTGATCAAGGGAACGATTTTGTACCAATCAACATATAAAACATTACAACACTTACAATAATAATTGGAAAATATTTAAGCTCTAAATCAATTTATTGTTATATATTACTATTTTGATAGAATTTCAATAAAAATTCCTCAATAAAAATACTTAAATTTACTCAAATAATGCATCACAAATTATGCATAATTAATACTCACTTGAAACACAAAAATATCCACAAATTGACAGCTTTTGATTTTGCCTTCCTCTCTGTTAAGCTTAGCTTGATTTAAATTAATTCCTTTTTATGCGCGGCTTTATTTCTTATGATTCATGTAGCACACAAACGCAGCTTTCAACTACACACTCACCTACATGTATATACACATATATATATATAAATACATATGTATGCTTTGTATGTGTGAGTTTGGCTTTTTAATTGAGCATTCTTCTTTTACACAAAATTGCTAGCAAGTACAAATCAATTTGGGGCACCAAAATAAAGGCAAATTGGCGCCAAATTAGTACGAAATATTTTATATATAGTATGTATAAAAGTTCAATTCAGATTTCGATTGCTGCCAAATTGGTGTTGTGATGCAAAGACCAAATACAAACAAACACTTAAACACAAGTACAAAAACACACACACACAAAGACACTGCGAGACGGACGCGTTGTTGTTATTGTAGGATTTTTAACTTTCTCGGCATAAAACTTGAAAACTTGTTGTCGTTTGGCTAGGGTGCTTTGAAGAGCGCAGTCGCCGCGGCTGCCGTAAGCGTTGCCGTCAAATTAATAACTGAAAAGTATACAAAAAAAAAACGTGCCGTCGACTGCAGTGGACTGACAAGAGAGCTGTGAGAACTGGAATTGAGCACTGGAAGGCAGAAGTCAAGTGAGCGGAGCGCATGATAAGGAGCAAGAGCAAATCGTTGAATGTCTCTCGGTCTGAATTTCTATCTGCGTTTTATTATTTAATTAATTGTGACCGTCACTTTGTTACTCATGTAAAATGCTTAGTGCACAGTTTAATCCAAGCTTTTGATATTTCTTATCGTTTGCGGCGTCGCAGCATGGTATTTTTAACTGGAAAGTGAGCGAATAGAGCAAGAGAAAGAGAGAGTGCGTAATCGAAATGGCGATCAGGCATCTGAATGAGATGGCACAGTGGTAGGAAATTGTTATTTACTTGCTTAAATAGAATCATAAGTAATTCAAATCGTAGTCCCCTGACATGCTATCTTGCTTACCTGGCTGTATGTCAACATATGTGCATGCATCATAATAGAAAATCGCTTCTATAATCAAAGTCGTTAAGTAATTACGATAAGAATTGCATTAAAATCAATGCAATGATAAGCGCTTATAACAATTTAAATCATTATTAAAAACCAAATCGATTGAAAATACCTTTTTCATGTTTTATGATGTTTATTTTATAGTTGTTTTTCATTTCTTTTTGTTCTTTCTTGTGTTATAGCTTTATAAATTGTATGTTTCATTTTCTCAGAAAAAAATAATACATTAATGTTCTAATCTATAAACTACATACATTATGTAATTTTTGTTTTCAATTTTATATAAATTGTTTTTTTTTTTGTTTAAGCATATAATATTTATAAATGTAGTAAATTGAATTTTGTATGCTTTCGCGACATTTTTGAATTTTGAGTAGGTTTTTGTTTTTGTTTTTACAGCGATCCCTTGCATCGTTTTCCAAAAATGTTAATCAAAAATAGTTGCATTTTATACGGGAAGTTTCTATTTTTCTTTTTTTCCTTTTCAGCTATATATTATGTATATTCTATATGTATATATAGCACATATAATTTACTTTAAAAGTTACTCCATTAAATATATGTGTGTGTGTGTGTGTGTAATTTTTCTTCTTCTTATGGTTGCGTATTGCTTAATGAATTAACAATGTAAGCTTAAATTTAGATTTGAACTGCCAACAAGAGAATAAATCGACAAATTATAATTTAATACTAAGCAAATGAAAAATGTATAAATGTTAATATAATATCTATTTAAAGGCTAACTTGTATATATATATTGTATGTACTTCCGTTAAATTACTATATATATTAAAAAAATATATATATATTATGTACTACTTCATATTACAAAAAATCATAAGCGTCTCGTTTGCGTTTTACAATTATCTATAACCGATGTGTTTTTCATTAATGATTTGATATTTCGCAATATATATATATAAAGTATGTTTTTGTATATAGCTACAAATAAAAACATGTATAAAATCTAATTTTTTCATTTCTGAGTACAGTAGTCGCTGGAAAAATAAAACTGTATTTATAAAGTAATTAAAAATGATATTAAGTCTTTAAAAAAGTACATTTAACAAAAAAAAAAAATAATCGAAATTCGTTAACAAAGTATGAAAACTAAGAAAACATTTCAAAACCTTAAAGTTGAAATTCCCAAGCGGCCACATTACTTATTAGTTTACAAATATTATATATATTATTCATTAAATTTTTTTTATTTTTTGTATTTTGACACAATTTGTTTCGATTTCTCTGCTCTATATATTTATAGATATATATATGTATCGAAATCTTATGCATCCGACAGATCACAGTAGGTGGCGCCGCTGCCTGCAGCCAACGTCTTCTGTTCATCATCATCGACATCAACATCGGAGCTGGCCTCATGATGATTCACCTGCGGCGATGAGCTACTCTCGCCACAATTTGTGGCATACACATGCCGTCGACTGCCCCCAGGCAATTGATTCGAATCATCTGTGTCGGCATCGCGTATCGAATTGAAGGCGTTGCACGCATTTGCATTCGGTGAACAGGTGTCATCATTTGGCGGATAAACATGTCGATGATAGCTGCCACCGCCACTACCTCCACCTCCAATGCTGCCATCCCCATCCAGCTCGGCCTCACGTACACTGCCAAAAACGGGCGTATGCGATGAGCTCTTCCTCAACGATGCTGGCGGCGACCAAACCGTTTGATACAGCGGCGATGCAAACACATACATATGATTCAAATACTCCATGTCATAGCTGGGCTGATACGAGTCCGTCTCCAGCGGATTATACGTATGCTGATACATTGGTGTCTGGCGGCAACTTGCCGAGCCCGAAGCACTGCCTGCATATTGCGGCGTATCGTAGGTTTGCGAACGCGTCGAGCTGCTCAACAAATGATGCAAATGATGCGGAGCATGTCCGCTCTGGCTGCCGCCGGCACTGCTGCTGCTGCCACCGCCCGTTCGATGTCCCGCTGGCAGCGTGGCATATATGCCGCGATATGCCTCGTACGGTGTTTGCGGATAATACGCATCGCTCCAGCGCACGTGATTTGGTGTATAATCACCCTTGGCGTACAGCTAAACATTAAAGAGAAAAAAAAACGTTAGTTGAGGTTGAAAATTGCATTTACCAAGTTAAAATAGTGCAAAAACTGACTCGACTGCTATCAATGTGCAGGTCAAACGGTAAGAGATTGCAATCACAATTTATAATAGCATTGATATTGCTGTTGAGTACTAAGATTGCATTACAGTCGAACTTCCATATAACGAACTCTTTCATAACGATGTTTACTTAGAAGTTTTTTCTGTTACAACGTTTTTTCTTGTTTTCTTGAGATTCGTTTTATAGACTGTACAAGTTTCATGATTTTTCTCACCTGTATGGGCCTGCAGAAGCCCTTATTCATGTGCCTCGGCACGCCGAGGGTATAACTATGACTGAATCCCACCTCTGGGCTCAACAAATACTCATGAAATTTATTGGGAAACAATTCGATTTGTTTGTAGTTGTTATAGATCTCGGGCTGAAAAGGGAGAACAACAATATACAAATTATAAATCGTATTAGATAGAAATATTTATAACATCCATACCGTTAAATTCTTTTTCTTCTTATAGCTGGCCCAATTCTGCGCTTCGAGTATAAGTTTGCCGCCAGGTCGCAACTGGTTAAAGATGCGTTTGAAAGCCAACTTGAGTCCAGCATCGCCAAAATTCAAATGAATCCATTTTGTCACCGATAGACACAATATGAGATCGTATTGTTGAGTGTCATTGGCCATTAGGGATTCGTCTTTCAATACATAATTGGTGCGACGAAAGAATACATTTTGCGGGAATTGATTGGACAAGCTTGCAGCAATTGGTGATTTGCCTGTGGCCGGTATGAGGTGGGGTATGCCGCCATAGGTGAGCGGAAAAGAGATGGGAAAGAATTCGTTTGGTTTGACGAGCAATGAATCCAATTTTAATTGCTGCTGTAAATCCAGTTCATTATGATGATGATGGTGATGATGATGGTGATGATTATGATGATGATGATGATGGTGGGGATGATGATTATGATGATGTTGATGATGTTGCAGTGTCAGCAGTTGTTGCTGTTGCTGCTGCAGTTGCTGCTGTTCCGCCTTGCGTCTCTTTTTGCCACGTCGCGTCTTCTTGTACGCATTACTCTCCTCTTCACCAGGCTCCATTTTATCAATGGGCAAAAGCGTTTGTTGTTGCTGCTGCTGCTGCAGTTGCTGCTGATGTGTGGGCGTTACATCCGCCTCCTGCTTTATCTCCTTCTCCTCTTTGGGTATACGCACAAATATGGATAGATTGCGACGAGCACGCGAAATGAGTTCCGCATCAATATCAATGCCAAGTATGCTCTTGGGTGCCAAATGTCGTGCCACAGTTATGGTCATGTGACCCACATTGCAACCAATATCGAGTATATCCTTGTTCTGAAACAATTCCGCATGACGCTCAAAAACCTGCAGACGCACATCCCGAAACTCATTCAATTGCCTAAAATCCACATAACGATCGAAATTGCCAAAGCGATATTTAAGTCCATCCGCACGGAATTTGGGCAGTTTGATATTAAGTGGCGGTATAATGGTTGGTTCAAGCATTAAGCCAATTACAGTTGGTGCAACTGTTGCAACTACTGCTGCTTCTGCTGTTGGCTCATCTGCTGCTTGTGCTTCCGGTTCGCCAGCTGTTTGCGATGTGGCAGCGGAAATGGCGCTCATTGGACTTCCAACGCCTTGTTCCGATAGATCGGGCGTATCATCACGTGGCAAGTCAACAACTGTAATCAAATCATTGAATTCAATCAATTTTAAAGTAGTCTTATTCGCTTTAACTTACCATCTGGCAATTGTTTGGGTGGCAATTCCTCCACCGGACTCAGTTGGTCCGTTTCGCTAAAGGATGTGGAACGTCGTGTGTTGGGTTTGCGTGCCCCACTCGGTTGCAATTGACGTGGTGGACGCTTCCAGGCGCCAGGTTGTGGCACCACAGGACTAACAATCTTATCCATGGCATCATGACGATGGAATTTCTAAAAGTTATGAATTTAATTAATACATTTTTTAAATAAAAATCAAGTTGTTTAATTAAAATGTTAGTTCACATCAAAGCGATACTTAGGCTGAGTGCACACCGCAGCCAACAAAACGTTTTTTGTTGGTCTGACAAGAAAACAGTTTTTTTTTTGTCGTTTTGTTGTTATTTTTGTCGGACTCAGCCACAAGAAGCAATGTATTCATGTTTGTTACGACAAAAAAAAAGTTTTGTTGGCTCCACATAAAAAAGTATTATTTACAGTTTGTAGAATTTAATATCTTTTATTCAACGAATTCATATTTATGCAGTTTGTAGAGCAAAAATTTAACCTTAAATACAAAAAACCAATATTCCGCTTTTTATTCAGTTGAAATGAACAAACTATGATGCTTAGAAATGTAACATCATTATTTTAAGCTTTAATTTTCTGTGTTCCTAGAAATATGTAGTTTGCATACAATTTATTTCCAAACTAAATTCCAGCTAAAAGAACTTATTACGTTTCAAAGCTTTTGTTGAGCTTTAAACTTAACTGTTAACATCTCTCACTAAATCAAGTATACCGTTGCACATAAGCATTTTAAAATTAATTTACAAATGTCTAATGTCAACCAAAACCAACATTGACAACAACAAAATGAAAAAACCTTGAAAACTGTTTTGCCACAGTTTTAATCGCTTTTGGCTACCCCTAAAAACATAAAAATATAAAGTTCTTTCTTTGACGCCCCTGACCCCTTAACCTCAATCTAAGCAACGCTTGAACAGGCATTACAAAAACAATAACAAAACTAAAGACAGCCAAAAGCAATCAAAACAAAGCAAGCGATTGACTTGCTCCCAACAAAAACAACAACAACAACATAAAGAGTCAAAGCCCAATCCCACACGCACATAAGCTAACAAACAAACTAACACACACACACACACACACGCAACTACCCATTCCATTTCAAGCATTTCAATTCCGTATTCCAATTCTTCGTACTCACCTTACTCTTTTGCGAATTGCTCTCACTGATTTTACGTTTCCTGCTGCCGCTGCCAACGCTGCCAGCGCTGTTCGCGCCAAAGCTCAAACCCGTGCCGCCTACACCGTAGCACGTGCTATCCAAATCCAAGCGCAAATCACGACTGGCAAGCGCACGACGATCGGCTAGCGTCGACGCCACAGCCAGCGCCGCTGCTGTCGTCGATGCGGCTATAGCTGCGTCCAGTACCAAATCGGCTGAGCTGCCGTCTGGTGCTGCTCCCAACAAGCTGTTGTTAATTTCGCTGCTTAGCGACTCAGCAGCTGCGGCCACGTGTTGCTGCTGCAGCAGTGGCGATAACGCTGACGCCGCTGCCTGCTTTAAAGCGTTGCATTCCATTTGTTCGTGGGGAGAGAGCGTTTGTGCGCCGGCCGCCAACGCTGGCGTTGTTGTTTCCTCCATGGCAGTGGTCGCCGCTTGCGGAGAGCGAGAGCGCACATGCGCTTGCTGTTGTCCCAATTCCGTTGTTTCAACCGATGCTGCTGCTGCCGCCTCACTCAACAGAGTGGCGCTCAATGCAGCCACTGGCGACGCCGCTGTTGTTGTTATTATTAATGCAGCTTCTGTAGCGACTGGGGCTAGGTTTGTTGTTGTTGTTGTTATTGCTCCCGCTATCTCTGTAATTACTGCTGTCGCTGCCGCTGCTGCAGCTGGCGCATCTTCAAGTGAAATCGAAAGCGTCGACACTACATCACCCCCTCCATCGGTAACGACGGAGGCGACTTCGTCGCCGGCATAAGAGGTATTATTGGAATCGAAACGCCGTCGTTTGCGATTCTTGCGCGTTCGATGCTGCCGATGATGCGGCGGCTGCAATTGCTGCTGTTTCAAATGACTATTACGCGTCAGCATGCCGCCCCGCTTCATTGGTGACGTCAGCTGCTTCTCATACTCCATCGAATCAACGGGATCAAGCAGATGCAACGGATCATGTATATTGGGCGGTATTATTACTTCCACCTTCGGCGGCGTCGTTATCGGCGATTGACGCGGCGTCGTCGCCGGCGTATTGTTGTTCGATGATGCATTCGATGTATTCTCATGCTGCAGCGAATTGAGATTGAGCGGATCCGATATATTGCCACCCAGCAGGAATTTCGTTGGCGGCACAATCACCTCCTTACGTAATCGCTTCTCGGGTAAAAAGAATTTGGAACGTCCGCAACAATAGTGAACAGCATTCGCTGCTGCTGCCGCAGCTGCTGCGCTGTTTGAAATGATGCTGCTGTTGCCACTCAACGAACTGGTGTCCTTGTTGCTTTGTGTGTCCTTGCCGGAGGCGCCGCCACCAACACTGCCATTACAGCCCGTGACCAAACAGCAAGTGTGATTCGCATTGTTTCCAGCACAAAGCACATGATGATGATGACCTCTGTTAAATCGCAGGGAGAGGGAGAAAGACAGATATACATAATTAATGATTTATATATTATTTATGATTTGTTACATTTCATATTATATTAACATGCCTTTATACATATATCATTGCGTTAGGATTAATTTATTTTTTTAAGCTCACACAGAAAATAAATCATGCATAACGTATCATAACGTAACAGCAAGATTATTAAATAACGTCACGCAAAGGTTTAATTATAGTATAAAGAAACAAGTAAGAAGGCTCTAGTCGGGAGAGCCCGACTAGAATATACCCTGAACCCAGTTCATAAGTAATAAACGTAAACGTTATATAAGACTTTGGTATATGAATTAACTTTAATCGATTAAAGTCGCAATATCTCCGGTGTTTCTTAACCGATTTGGCCAAATTTTCGAAAAGGCTTAGCGTACCCATTATTGCAACCCCATTTTTACATTTTCCAAATTCGATATTTTTTGCTACGATATGTGTATATCCGAAACCAGAATAGTTATCGATAATTTGAAGCAAACTTGTTCTGCTCAGGTATAAGGAGAACTTATATCAAAATCTGAAGTCTCTAGCTCTTGTAGTCTCTGAGATCCACGCGTTCATACACGGACAGACATTGGCCAGACGGACATGGCTATATCGTCTCGGCTGTTGATGCTGATCAAGAATATAAAACTTTATGGGGTCGGAGATGCTTCCTTCTGCCTGTTACATACTTTTGCACAAACCATTATACCCTTTTTACCCATTTTATGGGTTAAGGGTATAAAAACTTGAATATTTAATGGAACAAAAATATAAATGAATTCATAATGTAATGAACGTAAACGTTAATCAAAATTGATTATTTATTAAGTAAAGTCGCAATATATTAAATTCACAAAGCTTTTAGGATATATTATTTAACATTACGTTACGTTATGTTAAATCACAACTAATTTCTGATACTCAAAGCTCTTCTTATACGTTACGCTACCTGTGTGTCAGCATCTTTTTATACTGCTGCTGCTGTCCCTTTAGGCCGCAACCACCATGACCACCATGCCCCAATTTGGCATCCAGACCATTGTTGCCCACAATGGAGGCTGCCGTCTGCGCCAACCGCGTATTGTGGCTATGATGATGATGATGATTATGACCAGCACCGCTGCCGCCACCGTTGCCAGCTGAGCTGCCGCTGTGATGTGAATTGATGCCATGATGCGAAATGTTGCCGCTGTTGCCATGTGCAGCAATTTGATTCTTGATATTTTGTATATTCTCGAGATCCGCTTTGTGGGCAGCCACTGCAGCCGCTGTTGGCAGCGCACCGACGCCAGCGCCGGCAGAGATTTGAGCATTGGCTGCGCCGCTGATGCTGCTGCCATTGTTTTGCTGTTGCGATTGCTGATGCTGCTGCTGCTGCTGCTGATGATGATGATGATGCTGCGATGCAAACTGATGATGATGCGATGAATGATGATGCTGTTGCTGCTGCTGTTGTTGTTGATGGTGCTGAGCGTTGGCGCCGACGCAGGCGCTGGCATTGTATTTACCGCTAGTCTTGTGCTGACGTTTGCTCCAAGCTTTACCACCACTATTACTGTTGTTGTTGTTGTTGCTGTTGCTTTTGTGCTTGGCCGCGTGTTGTTGTTGTTGAGCGGGCGCACGAAATTGATGATGCGTTGGCGTTGACGTTAACGTTAACATCGGCAGCGCTTGCTGCGGTGATTTGACTTTTATATGCTGTTGTGATTGTTGTTGTTGCTGTTGTTGTTTTTGTTCATCGATTGGCGGTTGTTGTTCCTGCTGTTGTTGTTGTTGTCGCCTGGGACTTTGCTGTAAACGCAATGTGGGCGTCATACTTGATCTGGTAACGCGACACTCACTGGGACTAACGCTACTCGATTTATCCATCACTTAATTGTTTTTTGTTTATTTTTTGTTGTTTTTTGAAGCTTTTATTGAAGTCTTAACTGGCTTATTTCAGGCAGAGCCATACACTTTATAACCTTATATGCAGATTATAACGTTTCTCTTTTTATTTTTGTTTTTCTCTCAACACTTTAAGCTTAGGCATAATTTAACATTCGTTTTTTTATTGGCAACCAAGCGGATATATTTCATTGAATATTTTCAGTATTGATATGCATTTTCAAAGAGTTTCTTTTTTCAACTTTTTCACTATTTTTAACTTCTTTACACTACTTTAGCCCGCTTCTTATCCAGTATCCGATATAAGTCCGGTGTTAATGCAAACATGTTTAAATCCACAGAGATACACGTAGTTTAACATTGTATTTTTTTTTTTTTGTTGTCAACTTTTTTGTTGTTTGTTTCCGCTTATGATGTGGGTTGAACTGCAAGAAGAAAGATATAACAAAAATTGAGAATTAATTGAAAATTTAATTAGCAATAGTAATTTAAGCACACAAAGCTCTCAATAAACACAGACATAGACTGAGACCGAGACTAACACACACACAAGCACAACCAGAAAAACTTAATGGGAAAGTTCAAAGTTCTACAGCAGATTTTACCCAGCAGCAACTATCCTACAACTACCCTTCGCCCTCACTATCTTCCTCTTCCCTTCTCTCATTCTCCAGACACACTTCAGCAATATTTTGCATTCATTATTTGCATAGTCAGGCAACGAACGAACGAACTTAACGACTGAACGACAGACTGAACGGCAGACTGAACGAACTAACCAACGAACGAACGACACAAACGAGCTTTGAAAAATTGAGTGTGCACTGTACAGCGATGTGTACGTTTTGCCCTTCACTCCTTTTATTTTTGCTCTTTCTCTATGTCTTCACTCTCTCGCCCCGTCACTTTATCAAACAGCAAACGAAACCCAAACGTTACCAATCCCATTGCTAGACCAAAAACGCCTTCGTTAGGCAAAATGTGTGTGCTAGAGATGTGTGATGTAACACAAGGATGCTCAATGAGGTCGAGGAATATGTGTCATTAATCGATATTTATCGAAATATGAATGTCTTGCATTGATAATTATATTTCTGAGATATTAAAATTTATTGAAGTATTAATTTAAAATTATGTTACTGTATCTACATTTGTCAGTTTTAACTTTTGTAATGGAATATTTTATACATATTTTTTCTTCAAAACACGCAACCATCTCTTAACGCGAAGAGTCTGTGCGGTTGGTGCATTTATATTTACACGGCAAATTGTGGCACTGGCTTCGCTGGCTAGGTTGGTTTGAGAGACGTTCTTTCTTTACCTTTATAACGATTCGTGGCATTATTTGTGTGGATTGCAACCAAACGGTGGCGGTGGCAACAACAACGAACCGAACTTGCAACAACAAAAGCACGTATACGCATCCTAGACACTAAAAAAACTAATGCAAATTCTCAAACAGTCGAAAACAGATTTGTGAACACAAAAAATAAAGAAAGCAGAGCAAAGACAGAAAAATACCCGAAGCAAAAATTCTTTACAAGTCAATGTGGAATGGTGGCACACACATACTACACACACCCATACATAACTACGCATAACTGAGTGTATTTCTACTACACTATTTAAAGCTTTTTACAGCAACTTGAAGTATCTCTTACTTTATGACACTTTTTGAAGAGAAGAAGCTGAGAAGCAACCGAACAAAATGTACAATAAAATAATAAAATTGTGCATTTTATATCAAAAAATGTTTCAAGAATATTTGCACAAAGCAAATACTTGACGTGAATGCTATATTTATATATATACTTATATACATTTATGTGATGCATATGTATAAGATATGTCAGGGGTATATATACAAAACATAATATGGTTAAATGGCACTTGGCTTTTCCTGTACAATTTCAATGTAAACATTTTTAATTTAATTCAAGAAGCTTTGCTTTAGAGAGCAAATTTCGTTTGGAATAAAAGTTTTTTTTTTTAATTGCTGTGCTTATTTATTGAATCTTTTCTAGTGAATTAGAAAACTAGAAATAAGTATACAAATCTTATTAATAATTCTAGCTAAAGTACATTTTTTTTGACTGTTTCTGAGTGCGCGTCCCTAAAAAATCATCGCTGGGTTGGTAAGTCGTTACGACGAAGACGGGATCGGCCGCGCAGCCTTGTAAGACCTCTCGCGAGATGATTTGTGTGCGATGAGAGCTTGCTAAAATATTTTACTTTTTGTTCCGCTATTTCCTCCTTGACTGTTAAGATGTTTAAATCTTTATGAATGTTTTCGTTCCGAACATACCACGGTGCCCCGGTGATGGTTCTCAGGATTTTTGACTAGGCTCTCTGGACAATGTCAATGCTGCTGTTGCAAGCGTTCCCCCATAACTGGGAACCATAGGTCCAGATTGGTTTTAGAACAGAATAAAAGTGATCTTTTTAATGGGAAAATGTTTTTGTAATTGTTAAGAATGCTTAGCTTTAAAACGGAAAATAATTAAATTACAATTAAGCCAAAACAGATTAAGCACAATTTGGAGAGGTAATAAATAATAATAATAATAATAAAGACCTTGTTTTAAGAATTTTATTCAATTAAATGAATTTAAGCAGTGAAAAAAGAAACTCGACATTTTATAGCTGGATTTTAATAAATAGAATAACAACTTTGAGGCGACCTTAAGCCATTCTACGAAAGTGAAAGTCAAAAGGATTAAGATAATAGAATTTGCTCAGAAGAATCTTGACTTAAGTCTTTACTAACTTAACGCTTAACCAATGACATATTGTTTGGCTCAGATAACAGTGAAAAGTCATGGCACGAAGGCTTAATATAAATACAGTTAATGCTTTTAACCTCAATCGTAATAATCCCAAGCAAAAGCTGCTTACGCTTTCATACAAAACTAATTTACTTTTGCCAGCCAAAAAGCTCACAGGACATCCAATGAAAAGCTATCCAAAAACAAAAATTAAATTCTAACCAAGATTCCTTTTTATTTGCATACTTTGTGTAACAAGGTTGAGGGAGTTAGGAGTGTGCGGGGGGAGGCGACGCGTGCCGTACAACCTTAATTTTAATTAAATTTTAAATATGCGTCACATTGCCGTGCCAAGCGCGGACGAGAGCTTGCCTCTAGGCAGCAACAACATGCCACAGCCAATGTAATGTGGGTCAAAAACAATTGCTCAGCAGAGGGAGGAAGATTTTAGGAGGGGAGGGGGGATGTTAAGAACGTTGGCAGCGCGAAAAGAATTGCGTGTGAGTTTATTATATTTATATAATTTTTTGAACACTGGCTTCTTACTTGGCCAACGGATATTGTCAATTAAATTAATTTTGTAAACATTTTTTATGGTGGCTTCGATGTTGTCGTCCTTGAGAAAGTTTTTTTTTTTTTTTTTTTTTTTTTAGTTGGCCCAAATGTAATTTGCATGTAAATCAAATTAGTAGAATTTGCCACAAAAAAGGTTCAAGCTTCGAGCGCGGTAAAGCTGCTGCCACGAGTGGCAACTTGTAAAGCGCTGCTTCCCTCCCCCTGAACACAAATTATTATAATGATGATGATGATGGTGTTGTTCCTGATGATGATGAAGCTGTGATGAGCGTTAAACATTTGTTTGGACAGAGAGGAGGTTTAGCATAGACTCTAGGATACCCTACATAAACTAAAGCTTTATTTTCATAATTTTCTTCAAAGTGGCAAAAAAAAGTCGCGTTGCTGTTCATATTTCAAGTTAACGGAATAAACACTTCAACCTAATATACCCTATCTTGATTTGCTTTATTTTTGTGGTATATATACATGGCACAGGTGTTTAAAATGTGAAATTAAGTCCTTTGAGAGTATAACAAATTTCATGCTATGTTTGAAGACAAATACAGCGGGAGGGAAGTGCCAGTAGGAGGTAGTGAAAACAGCAAGAATATGCCGCTGAAAAACAAATGGCAACACATTTGTTTATTTACTCAAAGCACACACACACACACACATACAAATGTTGGCTCTTTGGTCATGGGGTTAGATGGTACTCTCTCTCCCTCTCTCTCTTGCTCTTTGTCACTGTCACATTGCATATGTAAAGTGCGTCAATATAAAACAGAGCTTTACTTCTAACGGTTAAAAGATGGAATGAGCGTCGGAAAAGAGTACCATCGATGGCGCTTGTGTGTGTGTTATTTAATGCTCGATTCTTATGGGACTTACGCACAGGCTGATGACAACGCGCTCACACAGGACTAGTACAGTTTTGTTGCGCTAGAGGGCGCCAAACAAACACACATGTTACACCAATTTAAAATATGTATTAGTCCGCATACAGTGGAAGCAAATAACATATGCAAAATATGTTTATGTTTTGATTATAATAACACAATAAAAACAGTTGTGCATAAAACAAAATGGCGATGCTATTTAAATATTTACTTGGGGAAAAGACATTTATTTATGATACAAGTTGAGTTGATACCACAAAGGGAAAATATATATATTTATTACCTTAAGCTTGAGAATAAAAACAATTTATTTTCTTATTAGGTTGATAAAGCTATGACAAATGTTTGGTATCAATATACCAATACAATAAATAAGTTTCGTTTACATATTCATAAATAGTATCAATCAATCGTATCGAATGCATATTTTGAAACATCTTTTATGTGCAATCTTTCTGTTTCCTTTTTTTCAACCCTTATGTAATACACTTTATCTTAAGCTATTTAAATCGTTCTCAACAAGATTCAGCTCGAAAGTTTCTCGTTTTTTTTACCGCTTTATATGTAGCACTTAACCATTTGAGACATCTCAACCCACCCATCCACAATCCACTCCCCCACGCCTACCCCGCTCAGCTCATTTCATCTCCTGGGCTTTATATCTCATTCCATCTGTATTCCACGACCAGTGTGCTCGCCGCCACTCGAGTTGTCAAAACGCCAACGCCAACACCAACTGGCACTTATCTCTGGCATTCGTCCTGCGTTAAGGCCCTTCTCCCTGGCACCAACCTCTTCCGTCGTCACTCTTCCGTACTTCGTCCCTCTAGCAGACCAGGTCATCATCATCGATGTTGCCGTCATCTTCGTCGTCGTCGTCATTTTGCGCGCTTCACTGGCAGGTACATTAATAAGCCATAAGTGTAACATGCGCTGCCTTAAAAGCGCCTCTTAGTGCGAGAGCGCGTACTATAATTCTTAAGGCCATAAGCCCAGCCACCCACCCACTCAGTAGCTACTCAACAACAGACAATCAAAGCAAAAAGGAGCAACCAAAAAGTACAAGAAAATACAAGTAAACACATTGCATTCGGATGCAACCGACTGCGGAATATTCTGTTATCAGTATGAATACTGGTGGTAAGGAATCTGAATGCGAAGGTGGATAAATATGAATCGACACAAGATTAGGTGACTCCAGCTTGAAAATTTGTGAAAGACAACAGCTGTCAATTCTGGTGAAATGTGGAACATATGTATGTGTTTTATCGATTCGCACCTCGAGAGATGTATCGACTGGTTATCGATTTAACTATAACAGCACAATATTGGCACATTGTCAAGTTTGCAAAACTTCAATTCACTAGCTCTAAGAGTGTCAACGAAAACTGACAGACATACGTTGAAGAAATTCAAAACCTTTGCTTTCAAAGAAAAAACGAATAGAGTCTGTCAAAATTTGACAGTGTCAATATGCACAGTGTGTTTTGCCAGTCAATGTACGACGTTAATGCAATTTTATTTGTAATTTGAACATTTCTGAACAAGGAAATTAAATTACAGCCGTACAACACATATCACACACAGAAGAAAGATTCTAAAAATGGCAGAAAAACTTTTTTAAAAAGAAGCAGAACAAAAAAACTATTCGCCGACTGCACTTTGTCAGCTTTTGTCAGTTGTTCGGTTAAGTTTAGCGAAAAGTTTGTTGCCGTTCACACCCCAAACCTCCCCCTGTTTTGCCCACTATAACCCTCAACTGTATCTACACTTTTATACTTTTTTCTATTCGCTATTCTTGCATCCTTTTTTTTTTGCTTTTTACTTAGGACTTTTCTCAATTTTCTCTTAGTTCACAAGAAAATTACAGTCTTTGTCAAATGCAGTTGCAGTCGTCGTGTATAATCTACAAATGCTTTCAAAGTTCAATCCAGACAACGACACACAGTTGTGAATACCCATTAATAAAGTTTTAGGAAACTCTTGTCAAAGAATTTTCTCAGTATTAAATCCATATACACTGATTACTTTAGGAAACGCTTTAACTAGTGTTTATATTTACATATACGTATATAATTCAGCTTTCTTGTTCCTGCAGCATATATCCTCTTATCCTACTTTTACAGGGTATACTTAACTAATATAATGTCAAAACATTTTATAAGTCAAACAAAAGCAGTTCTTTTTAGAAACATGTTTATTTACTTTAATTAACTTGACCTACTTTGTTTAAATATCCCTCTTTTAACAGGGTATCCCCAGAGGTAAATCGTACAAGTCCAGGCGCCGGCCCCATTAATCAATTATGCAAAAACCAACCAACAAAAAATGAGGAAATCTCTGTCGCTAGTCACAAAAATAAAACAAAATAAAATTTGCAATAGGTAGTAAAAGGAAAAACAGCTAAAACGAGGGACGCATAATGAAAATGAAAATAGAAAGCGAAGGCAAATTCAAGATGCTAGCAATTGCTGCATAATTTTGCACGGCACATTGAATGATTATGAGCGCCTTACTGCTGCCCCTCCCCCGTTGATGATTTATGCAGGGAGGAAGCAATCCCAGTAAGCAAAATACAATTACAGTGACAAATTAAGGGTAAATGAGCGTTGTCGTCGTCTCTAGGAAATTATGAAAATGGTCAAGCGTTGAAAGGTATAGTAAGAAAAGGAAAGAGCTAGCAATTTGTAAGATTCAAAGAAAAAAGAAAAGATTAAGCAACTAAACAGTAAAGACTTGAGCATGACGTACAATGAATTTTAATAAAGTGTTTCGTCATGGTGTGCAAATAATTGTTGTTAGCTTATCTTCTTATGCCGCAACGATACAACAGCCAAAGCCAAGGCTTATCAACAATATGTGGAAATAGTAGAGTCATAAGTAAAGTATTCAAAAATATATATATTGTACAATTTTTAGGTGGTTTAACGAAACAGAAATGTGTGTTGTCAAGGGCATTTTCACTCAATGGAACTTAATGGATCGAATCAAATATTGACACGTTAATATTTTAAAAGTATTCCAAGAATCAGTTATAATTTTTCATGCAGATTGTAAGGATAATTATAAACTTGTGACATTACAAACTTTCTCTATTTCTTTTTTCATCTTTTAGCTTGCTTTATTTTTATAGCTCTATATCTTTCTTTCTACATCTCTACCTATCCATCTCCGTCTTCGTCTGTCTCCCTCTATCTATGTCTCTCCCTCTACCTCTCAATGCAACTGTGTGTGTTCTTAAACTTTTCATTGCACTACTTTTCGTTATCTACTCATCACCTTAAAGTTATAGATGCATGTTCATGTAGGTCAGGTCTTACTGCGTTGTTGATTTCGCACTCATCTCAAGTGCATCATGCTTATGCGTCAACAACGCTCAGCTCATCTATAAAATACATCTATTAATAATGCCATAAAAAAAAAAGAAAAAAATCACCACACACAATGAAACTCGTTTGTGTTCGAAACCAGTTAGCATCTCAATTTACTAAAAAGCTTTCACGAGTTTCCAAACACGAGCCGCATATATCATTCATGCTACTTGCGTCCACACACAGACAGTATCTTTCCACAACGCGCATCAACAGTGTATATCCTCCACACACAAAAACACCCTAAAATGCCTCCATCTGTAAATTTTCTGTAGCTAACTTCTTCTTTTTTTTTTCTATTTTCAAGGAGACCTTTTTTGTGACCCAACGAAAAAAAGAAAAGAAAAAGCTTTGTATAATTTAATTGCCGGTGTATTGTACTCACTGAACGTTCATTGGGTTGGGTTTGGTATTGGGTCTTGGGATTATACTTGCCACAAAAAAAAAGGGATAATATTTTAAAATTTAAATGAATAATAAGCGAAACGTTATTTAAATAAGACCTTTTCATATTAAGCATTCACAAAAGTTTTGTTAATGTTTGTTAAATAATTGCAATAAGTTAATGTATATTCAGGTAAACTTTCAGCACCACCCACACACACCTCTCTTTCGCCTCCCCGACCAGCCAATCGGTGTGGACTGTAGGTAAGACGCCCACTTTTTCGCTTGTTTACATCAAATGTCGCATTGATGCATGGGTTAAGGAGTTGGAGGGTAGTCGGACAGCAGGAAAAACAGCAAAAACAAAGTTTTCAATGCCACTTGAGATTAGTATTGTAGAGAAAATCGCTTCACACGTTGCCCCAACGTTTTTGTTGCTGTTGTTTGTACTGACAGCCCTTCAGTTACTTTAATGGGGAGCAGGAAAAAATAAAATAAATATTTCAAATATATCGGAGCTTGACTTAAAGATACCCAAACAAAAAAAGATTAGGTACTTCGCCTAAAAAAAAGTTTAAGTTGTATAGTTTGATAGTTTTTAAGTTCAATAACAAGTTAAAGCTGCTTGGCGACATTTTATTTGCCAAACTTAACTTAATATTGTTTATGTTAATAGAGTATAAAAAAACCGAAATGCAAGTTATTATCATAAATATGCATGGAATATGTAATAGTCTGTTAGAGAGAAGCTTTTAGAAAAGTTTTTGCTTGGTGGAAAGGCAGAAATTTGATTATGTTTTCCAAATGGTTACGTTCTGGCTCGTTTGTTGTTCATATTGTTGCTTCAACTTTTGAGGCCAAAAACAACGACGGGCAAAACATGCCACGGACTTTCTGCTTTCTATAACAAAAACAAAAACAAAAACGAAGGCATTGAGAATGACGATGAAGACCACGACAACGGCAACGGCAACGACGATGGCAACTAGTCAAGCTAAGTTTGTTTGTGTTTTTTTGCTTGTTGTTGTTTTGTCCCCATAGACTGTTACTGTTGCCCCCCCCTGCACCCACGGCCTCTTTAGTTTTTTCTAGTCTGCCATTGCCTAGCGGAAAAACCACTTTGATTGTCGAGTGTTGCGTCTATTTGTGAGTTGTGACTTGTGCTTTGTTTGTGTGCAATTGTAAAATTGCCCGCTTGCAATTTGGGGGCATTTCATTTATGTATATGTATTTATGTATGTATGTATGTATGTTTGCTGTTATAGAGAATCGTAGCAACTGTGCAAAACTGGAGCTACTACTAGCATGTTTATTACAATGGCTTTTGGTATTCTAGATAAATGACAGTAAATATTGTTTTATGTCGTTGTTTGCCTGGTGCGCACTTTAAATGATTGAGTACAAGCAAAAAGCAGCAAAGGCGTGGGCATGACATATAGTTATTGTACAAAAGTCAATTACAATTGTTAGTTAGTCCAACAAATTGTGATACCCGAGTGCGAGAAAAGGGGTATGATTTATCATGTTTAAGTTTTTTGACAAATTTCAACAAGTTTCAAGAGCTTTTTAACTCATTTAACAGAGGTTAACCAAAGGTGTGCTTTAATGAGCTTTCAAAGCTGTTAACAACTTCTTTTGTAGACATTTGTGAGCTTTAATGAACTGTAAGCACTTTTAATTATCATACAAATAATGTTAATAATATTATTTGAGATAATATAACAAGTTTTCAGAATTTTTAGATTTTAGTACTGATGTTTCACAGATCCAAACGAAGTGTTTGTGCTTTTGATAGCATTTTCTTAAGTTTTGTTTCTTCCTAAATATTGTGCTCAAAGCTATTAAAAACAATTTTTCATTTTAAAACTGTCTTTTATCAATTATTTATATTTTTATTATTCTGTTTTCATGATTTTTGGTAATTTAGGTCTTCATACATGTTAAATTGACCCAATTCATACAAACAATAAACCAACTAAGTTAACTTAAAATCAAACAGAAGCAATTTAAAGATAAACATGCCAAAAAACATTTAGAGCTTGATTGCTTGATATGCAAATGTCATAAACTAACTAATAAAAGCATTTGAGTTTTATGTGCTTCTTTTTACAAGCCAAAAACAAGTACAGCACAATTTATCTAATTTGTTTTTCCATACAAGTTGAGAATGTCTTGAAAAATAACAAGCTTCGTGCTCTGAAGGTCGAATTGAAAATGAAAATGCCGCAACATTGTTTGCATTGATTTCATGAAAATTAAAAAAATACCCTTTAAAAAATATGTACTTATATTATATGTTGTGGAATTTTTCAAATAAAAGTCATGAATTTTACTATTTTACTTCAATAACTAAAATCTTTTAGGCATTGCTTTAACTTCTTACTTTTTAGAGCATCTTAAAGTCGACTCTAATTCAGAAACTGGACAATTTGTTTGCTTGTTTTTTCCTCGATTCTACCCAACTGATTTCTAAGGTGCTTATAACGTCAAGCCATTGTCAGAAGCCAAATAGGTGGAATGATAGAAAAGCACATACCAAAATGAAGAGAGAGAAAAGCGACTGATATGCGTGCGTTATGTTTGTGCTTAGGAAAATTGGAAAATTGCTTTTAACACAGTCAACCACACACACACAGGTGTATGTCCGTTTGTTTGAGTTTGTATAAGGATATGTGCGTGTTTCAAATGGCTTTCAGGTTGAGAGGTCATGTTTAACATGTTGGGGCTATGAATTTGTTTGTTGTACTTGGTACAAAATTCTCTGCACAACACAAAAACCTGATAATGAAATATTTTCTGTGCGCCAAATTCCAACATTGCACCCCCAAATGAAATAAAGTACAAAACACAAACAGAAATAAGAGGCAAAAGATGTTTAGAATATGTTCAACAATATGTTGAAAATGTTTATTTGTTGGCCGGGCAGAAAAACAAAGCAAAAACTCATACGATGTAAATAAAAACGACGAGATAAAAAACCTAAAACTCGTATAGAATATACAAAAATGTGAAAACGCAACGAGCTTAATAGTATATATTCTTTAAAGGATTAAAGCAAGGACTACAATGTTATTATACCCTGTTTTACCTCTTTAGGGCATATTTGTTAACAGTTTTAACAATCAATAAAATTACATATACTTTTCTAAACATTTACGTGAGAGACTTTATAAAAGAAACAACTTGCTGCTGGCATATAAAATAAAGATGATGCTCAATTGTGTCAACAACAACAATTACAGCAACAACAACAAACTCTTTGGTTGTTTAATGGCAGGCAGCACATGCTGCTTTTGTTATATTGTTGTTGTTTTAGCGCGTCTGTTTTGTTCTCGGCTCGCACACGTTTCACAAACAAATGATTTTCTTTAAAATTACAGTAAGACCTCGCTCAACGCAACTTCTCGATAATCGCAATACCGGAATTCTTAACATTGTAGACTGTTAACGCAACTTCTTAAGGAAATCGTATGTTTTTGTTAGTTTTTGCTACTTTTTTAAATAAAATAAAATGAAATCCTTGCTTTGAACCACCTAGTCATTAGGATTACTAATCAATTTTTTTTGAAAATAGTCGTAATGAAAAAAAAATGGAAAATATTGGAAAATATAAAACGAGTATTTTCCATTATTTTCAATTTTTTCCATTATTTTTAATAATTCATGGTAATTTTCCATTATTTTTGATTATTTCTAATCGTAATCATTAAATAATTGTGTGAAACCGAAAATAATCGCAATTTAATCATTAATTCAACTTTTAAACAAAATAATCTAATTAATAATAACACAATTAATAATCATTACTAACAGGTCTGCTTTGAACACATATTTATTCGATTTAATTTCATTTTAAAGGTTAGCAAAGGCATCTTCAGTTTGAAAATAGGTCTCTTGGCCATCAGAAGATGTCCCCTCGGTTTTTGCAACCACCTCAGCTTTTGCAATTGGCCACATTTTAATAGTTTGCGTTGAGCGAGGTCGTACTGTATAGAGCACATACGAAAATTGCACACAAATGGGGCGTCACTTAGCTCAAAGTGGGGGAGAGGTATGTTGGGGGGGGTGTACATTTTTATAATATTTTGTTGTGAGTTCCGTTTCGTTCAGTTTCGGCAAAATGGGATTTTAATAAAAATTTAATTGAAAAATAGTATAGGAAATTATTTAATAAATTGTTGAACGCTTCCATTAAACGATTTTTGCCCGATTGTGAAAAATGCATTTAATATGCCCGAATGACCAATTAAAAAGTTAGGGCAGATAAGGTTCGAATCTAAGGGCCCCCTTTAAAATTGTAACACAATAATTTGCATTGTGTTTAAAAAGAGTCTAAAACTTACCTAATACCAAATGCTGAGCGAAATTGAGAAAGTTTAAGTTTTTCTTCTGTAAAGATAGAAATAATTATAAAAGTTAGTAAACGAAATCGATATAGTTTAAATGAGGCTAAAATTATTATGAGCCTAAGTTAAATGCTTAAAATAATTAGTTTAACCTCCAACTTTTCGCTTAAAGTCAAAGAGAAAAGTTTAAGCTTTACTTCACAACAATTTTCTCTTCACCTCATAAAAAGAACTCTTAAACGGACTGCTTCCAAAGCAAATTGCAAATTCGATTTTTCCACAACTGGCGGAAAAAAAAAAAATGTTATGCCAGGCAATAAAAAAAAAGGCATAAAAAAAACTGTGGTCTATTATGTTTATGGCGCCTCCTGCTGACATTTTGTGACTTGAACGATCAACAACAATTCGTTTTAGCTTTTAACACTCAACGTTTGAGCGAGACAGAGAGATAGAGGCACAGTTAAATGAATTTAACACACACACACACACAGACAGCTAATATTGGGGTCAATGGGTTACAAAGAACCTGTCATATTTAACAATAAAGCTTTCTATATAAAAGCATAAGCTTAACAATATATATTTCGACATGTTTGCCATTTGTTCTTGTCTCTCTTCTTATATCTTTCGACTCTTGGTTATTTCACAACACACACACACACAGACACATTTTCGCCAATTAACTTTAGTTATCGATCATCTAATATGCTACAACACACAGACAATACCCTACACGAAAGAACAACAACATAAACTTTAAACAATTTGTTCGTCAGAGATACATGAAATAAAAAGAAGAAAGTTCGACTAGGAGATACCCTGCTTTGCTGCTTGACTAAAACTCAATCCGATTGCGTTTATCGCAAATTTTCATTATTTTAAGCAAAGTTTTAAAAAACCTTTTTAAAGTTTTCTAAATTCAAGTTTGTTATCGATAAAAAACAAGAAGAGTTATCGATAACTTAAAACGAACTCTATCTAACTCTTAGTCTTTGTGATTGACGGCTTTAGATGCTGATCGGGCATATATATGCACTACGGTATAGAGTCTATAAGGCTCGAATATTCCCCCTTTGTCTGTTATATACATTTGCTCAAAACCATTATACCCTCATTTACCCATTACTTTGGTTCAGGGTATAAAAATCACTTGAAAATTCACGCCCACATAAATCGTAGCCAGCTTATGGTCTATGGCCATTGATTTTACACTCGTATACCCTACAAAAAGTTTTTTAACTTTGTTACTCAGCCGGTTACGGCTTGATGAAGGTAAGCAGATAAAGTTGTACATATTATAGAAAATCAGAAAATTTATGCTTAAGTTAAGTCTCCAAAAATTTTAAAAGTGTATTTATCATTCGGTTTGACAAAAACCGCTACTGCTTTAATTTTTTCCTGATAACTTTTGGACCACATCTGATGTGTTTTTTTCCCCGTTATAAAAGTCTTTTTCTCTTTTCTTTTGGACATAAATTGGTTCACTTTCGTTCTTTGTGTGGAAATGCAATAAAAATATTATGTTCCTAACAGCATAATGCTATTTTAAGCATAGCCAACAATGCATAAATTATTAATTTTTAAGCCCCAAAATTTGCATTCGCTTGCGTCAATCACAATCAAATATATTTTGTATTTATTCAAATGCCAAAACGTATTCTTGTTGTGAATCAATTGAACATAAAAGAGTATATGACAGTAATACCCTAAAAACTATTATTATCCCAATTAAATACCTTAATTTACATGCCTATCAAACATTAGATCATAATTATTTATTCTAATGACTAGCAATTAGAATTAAAGAGATTTTACAGTCATGGCAATTTGTATAGGAAAAAATACTCGGTGACTCAAAAGATCAAGCAAATATGAGCTCAAAAAAAGACCTTGAATAAATTTAGTAAGTAAAAATTATTCTAATGCAAGTTCTGTGTTTTTATACTTCACAAAGAATAAAAAAAACCGTTTACAAATTTCCAAATGATTAAAATCATTATTCAAATGAATGCAATTTATATAAAACTATCTATCGGTTATTCAACCGTTTTTACTCCAGCTCAAATATCAATTATTTTCTTGAATTCCGTCTGCTGAAAAACAATCAATATTCATCGGAGCTGTTGTGTTCAGCCAACATAAACACTAAATTTTATGCACAAAAGCAACACTCAAAAGGGAGAGACGAAGGCAAGCCACCCAAAAAGGGGCTGGTTAATGTCAAAATGTTTATCAAAGCTGCAACAAGCCAAGCAACATCAACAACAAAGTGACTAATAACTAAGCTGATTAAATTAAATTAAGTTGGTTAGTAGACAAAAACACACAAACAGACACACAAACACACTAATACACACACAGATACACCCACTAAAATTTGTTTGGTTATTGAACTACCGTAAGACATTTTGAATGCAAATTTAATGCGAATGGAAAATTTACCCCCTTTTGAATGCCTTTTTATAGATAAAACGCAATCTATCTTGACTTTGGGATTTTAGTACTTTCTCGCTCTATTTCTCTTTCACTCCGATTTAATTAATGATGCAAGGATACAATTTAAGAGAGAGAGAGAGAGAGAGAGAAGGCAAAAGAAACAGGCATGAGCAAAGCAATGCCGTAAACCAAGGCTCACATCAAAGATATTGAATGATAAACCTCGCCTTGACAAACAAAACGACTTCGACAGAAAGTAAGAGAAAATGCCTGGGAAATTGAATTGGATATTCAGCTGTGCCATAGACGCTCTTTAAGTTAGCTTCAACTATTCAACAAACACATACAAAGCATATTCGCAATTTTGCGTCAATTTGCTAACCAATGGAAACTGTCAATTTTCACACGTCTATGAACTTTAACCCTCAACCATTTTAATTAGCTCTATAACTTACGTTTACGTAGGTAGAAAAAGCTCAAAAATAAAAGAAGAAACGCAACGACAACGGCAACAACAAAAATCCAGCATACAACTCACATCGAATGCCCAAGTTTTCCCATCAAAAAGTCTCGCAACAAGCAGCGCCAAACAACAAATACAACAACGCCAACAACAACAGCGACCAACAAATCCCATTTCACAAAACTAGGAAAAAATGAACGAGAAATTCGCATTGGCAAAAATGCCACAAAATACCCTGCCTAAAATGTGGTAGGTGCATTTTCATAAAGTGTTTTGTAAGCAGAATTCGATAATAGAATAAAACTTAAGTATATTTATAATCGATTTTTATCGATATTTTCATTTTGTTTACACTAAAGGAGAAAAGTCATTGAATTTTCAACTTTTTTCACAAGAAATAAAATTGGTTTAAGTTATTAACTTTTTATGGTAACGCTTTACTCAATAATACTATCATTACAAAGAATTGTTACTATCGATAACTCTATAATTTGTATTGTTGACTGAATACCAAAGGGGAAATCATTGCAATTCAGTACCTTTTAAACGAAAATTTGTTCATAAATACAAATTATTTAATGTAGCATAATAAATACAGTTCATAAGTATTGATAACTTTATATTTATAGTATCGATTACTCTTGATTAAAGTGGGAAACATACCAAAGTGGTTTCAAACCGTATTTTATTTAACTCAATAAAAGTTTGATAACACGTTAGCTATATACATTTTAATCTATAGAAAAATAGAAATAGTGTATACAAATAAAATAAATTTCTGGGTCAACTACGCTTCGTTACACACTCCCCTACTCTAGATATAAAAATATCTATTGTCGAATTTTTTACTGCCTTTTATTTTATGGTGCAGAGAACAAGTGCGCAAAAGTTTTACAAATCGCGAAAAGCGTTTAACTTTTTGTAGTGTAAAGCAAATTTTGGGGAAAAAATAAAAGTGTTGATGAGCTGTTAGAGGGTTTGTCGAGTGTAAAGTGGGATTGAGGTTAGTAGGGGATATTGGGTGTCGAGTGTTTGTGTGGGGTTGGCCACTTTAAACCTAATGCCAATATGCACTACATTGTGCACTTTGTGTTTGTGCAGCTAGACGCCATTTTGTATTGACTGACCTTGATATATATATATATATATATATATATATATATATATATATATATATATGCATGTACATATGTGCGTCTGCTCATCACTGCAAAGCTTGTCAGTCAATCAGTCAATCTAGGGGAAAGTGCAACTTAAATGCAACCCAAAAAAAAAAAAAAAATGCTCTTTCGATTAGTGTGGAAGAGGAATTTGTTGTTGTTGCTGTCATTTCATACACTACGATATCAGTTAGGATATACATATACATACACATTCATATATACTTATGTATAGATGCATTTTGGAAACCAATTATTTTGTTTTTTAACTCGAATACAGTCGGCATCTGGGTATTGCAAGAGTGATGGACAAACGGAAATGAAATTTAGAGTTTTTTAAAATTTAAAATGGAAAATGTTAACTGCTGAAAATGATTGGCAATTGTGTTGATGAAACGAACTGTAAATTAAGAGCAACATTAGATTGATTTTCAGTTTGAAAAATACTTGGACCACAACGCAAAATTCACATTTAAAAGCAACGCTTCATTAAAATTTCCAAATAGTTCAGGCAAAAAACAACCTAAGTAATAAGAAACCCTTTTTCCTCTATAGAAATCAAAATTTTAAAGGTTATATCTTCTTGCAACAACATTATTATTCTTGTTTTAATGATTGGCCGTGGAGACTTTTTCAAAACCAAGTTATTAAACATAAAACAACCATAATTTGCACTTGCTGCAATAGCAATCCAAACTTTAATGAGCACTGCAAAAGATACAAATAAAATTGTCTATATGAAAAAAAAAAAATTATGTAAACGGCAAATACTATATAGAAACAGTTACCGCAATAACCGCAACACGTTACGAAAAACAAGAGAATGAGAAATAATTGCTATGGCATGATATTTATGGAGCACTTACCAAACCAAGCAACACATTTATGCATATATGCATAGAATTGAATAAATATATGTATATTAATCGTATATTATATACATATATCTATATATATACAGTCAAGTTAAGCCGTATTAGTTCAACTCCATGACTTCTGAGCTTCTGTTTTGCCTCAAATTATATGCAGCTTCGGTAATTTTCCGCGTCGACTGGACGACAGTAATAGATAAACTTTCTGCTTTCAGCAAATGAAAATTTATGCAATTGAAAAAGAAAGCCTGCGACAACAATAAACCAGAAAAACAAATCCACAAGTCAAAGAAGTGCTTGCTGGTGTTATAATTTAAGCATCATAAATGCCAAGAATGATCAACTTAAATTGGCATACAAACATAAAGTTTTAATGGATTCTGATTTTTCTATAATGCCATTAATCATATTCCCACCTACAGATACTACAAATCATCAGCTGGTTTAATCTCTTTGCACTATTTACATAAAAAAGTAGCACACACGTCTCTAAAAGTTTTCGTTTTCTTTTTACGAGTATCCCTTTATTCTGACTATTTAACTTCTAGCTGAATATATTTCTTTAATATTTGTATGAGTTTTTCTTATCCAACTTTACACCTAAAGCTTAACTTATTTCTACTGTATTTAGTTTTATAACTCCTAAAACCGCAGCCAGTACATTGTGTTTTATGACATTTCCAACAGGACACACACATGTTGTCTATAACCACATGCCTAAACCAGATACATAGATTTAAAAAGCATGTAACTGAAACTGAACAAATGGAATATGTTCATCAAGTAGACAGAATGTTATACCTGTGGTCAAGCCAAGCCTTATAATTCTTCATCTTTATCTACAAGCTTCTGTTGTTCATGCCTTGGTTGAGTTGGTTAACTCGAAATTCTTCTTGACCAAGTAATGACTATTAATATATTATTGATTAAACTAACGGCATATTAAATGCACACATTGTACTAAAAACAGATGTGGGATTTTTTTTTTGGTAGTAGTTTGCCAGTGGAAGGCTGGCAACACGTCTCATTAATGATATGCCATTTGGCTTTTATTTTTGTATACGCTTTTCTTTTGTGCTTGCCACAAGTAAGCTTGTTTTTGTTATTGTTTTCGTTGTGTGAAGTTCACATTTATGCCAAGAATTTATTGCCTTATGAAGTGGATGTGTGTAATAAAGCCGTCTAATGGGACTTTAGGTGCACATTTGTAGACATTTAGTGCAGAAAGTGTGACCGGCTGCCTGTCAATTAAGTGTTGGTCAATAAAGCAAAGACTTAGGGGCAAAATTCATAAAGGAAAACAATATTTAGAAAATGTAAAAGTTTTATATATTTTAATAAAAATATGTGGATTTGTTAACGTTTATGATTCCTGTCTCAGTAAGTTATTTCTAAAGCTTTAGCTGATGGCAATATTTTAGTCAGTTCACATATAAATAAGTAACATAAGAGTCTTTCCCCTTTTCTCTAAAAAACATTTGTTCAACTTTTGGTGGAATCCGCTTAAAGTGACACAATTTCACAGAGTACTTATACTTTTCTCAATTAGACCCACCCACTGCTTGCGACAAGTAAGCTTAATACACTGTTTTGGCCCCAAAGAATCAAAATCAGAAGACGTAGCAAAAGTCAAGCTACTTCATTTTCGCATAGCGCAAGCAATGGCAAGCAAACAGTAAACAAAGTTTACGCCTCCCTTTCTTCTTCTCTCTGGAGCCCTCCTTCACAAAAAAATGGCTCCCGCTCATTGACTTGACGTTACAACAAAACTTTTTGCCGAGCAAGTTGCAAACTAGTTGAGCACCAGACTGTGTATGCATGTGTGTGTGTGTGTGTGTGTGGAATGAGATGGGATGGAATGGGATGGTATATTAAGAAGGCGATGTTATGAAATGAGACAGCAGCAGCAGTAGGAGCTAAATAAATGTTATGGATGTTGGAGACGAGCATCAGTTTGGTGGGTGGTGGGGGGGTGTGGTGTGGTGTGGGAGCTGAAGTTGCGCAAAAGTTGCTAAGAAAATATGTCTACACTTGCCGACATCCGTTTCCGTTTGCAGACGCGTTCAAGAGAGAAAGAGAGAGAGAGAGAGAGAGAGAGAGCGAAAAAGGAGAGAGAGACGGCGGCGCCTGGGACCGCTTCAAAGGCTAATAAACATACTCACGCACGCATACAAATATACATGTATTGGTTGTACACAGGACACATTCATTGTGTCTCATTTAGGGCAACCCCTCAAACACCCCTATCACCATCCGTGTAGTACATTGAATGCAAATGGCGCAAATTCAAATTACAAACCAACAACTTCCGCAAAATGTTTTTCGCACTTTTGTTTCAACATTTTTCCGTTTCTTCATTCATTTTCGCGTAACGCTTTTACTCGTGAAGTCTTAATTGCGTGTTGTTTGTGTCCTTTTTTATCTAAAGCACGATTTGCTGTTCATATTGAATTGAGATTTTCAATGAATATGTATTCAAAACTATCTTAAATGTTTAAAGCTATTATGTTCAGAATCTTGATTTCATAGATCTTAAATAAGATAACAATTTGGTTTAGTAACTTTCCTTTAAAAGCCTTTAATTGTCAATATGCACGAACGTTTTTTGTTCTTGGATATCGAAATTGTTCACCTGAGAGCCAATTGGGTTGTCGTCATCGTATGATAGCAATGATGTTTGACATTTGAATACCAAATCAACTTCTCAACACAGAACTGCTTTCAATCATCATTGTAATCAATAAAAACAACAGTTAAGCATTTTTACCCATTTACCTCGGCTCTACGTTGCCCACGCCCTCGCCTTCGCCATCGCACAAAAACCAATAAGGCGCAAGTGTATGAAAAAATTTACATTAATTTCAATATGCCACTTACACTGAGAGATAGTAGAAGCGAGAAGCAAGCAAGGATATCAAAAGAGGCGGACAGCAAGCGTATAAATAAAACGAAGAAAAAAACAGGAAAATTTTCTCATCTTCATTTACATAGTGGGGAAGGGGGAGGGCAAAAGAAAAAAGGAAAAATTCAAACGACCTCAAAAATTTGCATAGGTCGACATTTTCAGATTTTGTGTCTGGTTCGTACTTGATACTGTTCGTTGTTATTGTTCTTGTTGCAGTGTCTGTTATACAATATTACAGGCGAGTAGGCGAACTATTCTGAACAATGGTAATAGTATATGTGTGCTACATTACATGAATGTAATGCACAATGAAATTGGGCCTGGCCAGTAAAAAAAAAAGGAGATATGACAGAGAGGCATCATCATCGGGTGAAAACAACAACATGCAAAAAAAGTTATAGTAGATAGAAAGTTTGACTATGCAATACCCTGAAACCTTCTTCACTAACTTCAGTACAGTATTTCTAAGAACAGATTATCAATATTGTATCAAAGCATTCGAAAAGCAAAAAAGTTTATATATTATTGCTATCGATTATTATCGATAATTACAAAAAAACTTAAAACTACGGTTGAAAACACACAGACAGCATATGATGCTGATCAAGAATACATAAACTTACTGGGATCTTTCTGTCTGTTACATCCTTAATGTCCTTTGCACAGGGTATCAGAATGTAAAATGAGCGAGGGGTGGTGGCGGTCGTGTCTGGAGCGTGTTGACTTGCTGCTGTGCCAATTTGGCCAGGGTTGTCAATGTTGTTGTTTTTGTCTTTTTTATTGTAGTTATTGAAGGGCAACCAGCAATCGCCGCAAAACAAATTTGTGTACTTCGTGAGTGTATTCTGTTTTTTTTTTTTTTGTTGGAAGCAGTTGTTATGGATAATAAATTGTCTGGGATTATTTAAAGCGCAGGTGTAACAAGGAAATGGTCGAATATCGAAACAGACGGTATTAAGATTTAAGCCTAGAAAAAGGAAAACTATACTCAAATAGCTTTTAATAAAGCTGCATGAGCTTTGTTGTAAGTACAGTACGACCTCACTTAACGCAACCCTCGTTAAACGCAACTCCTCGATAATCGCAACACCCGAATTCTTAACATTGTAGTCTGTTAACGCAACTTCTTAAGGAAATCGTATGTTTTAGTTGGTTTTTACCATTTTTCTAAATGAAATAAAAGGAAATCTTTGCTTTGAACACCGATTTGTTCGATTTACTTTAATTTTGTTGGTAAATGTAGTTAATAAGAATAGGACGAGTAACAAATCTCTTTAAAATCAGAATATAATAAAAATTCTTAACATTTAAGCAAGTATATCACTTAGTAGCACTGCATATAACAGTTTAAAAAATGCTCACTAATGAATATAAATCACATGATTTACGACACTTAATTAACTGTCTGGACACCTGTTAATAACCTTAACTATTGCTGCATTTTTGTTGGCCATAAAGTTAGTACTAGTTGGTTTCACAAAACTTTGTTATATTTACTTGTTCAAAATCGAAACTGGTATTTAGCGACAACAATCGAGCATATTTTGAAGCATTCAATCGAACAATGGCTATCCAGAATGTCACTAAAGGGATGCGAGCACAGACAAAATGAAGACAATAGAGAAAAAGGTTGTTCAATACGTTCAAACTTAATTAAAATGACAGCAAAACAATTTAGTTGCTGTTTCATCTTAATCAACCTGAGCTTTGATTGGATCAAGATTTTTCTAATTAGGAAAAGGAACATTGTAATATTGTACTTAATTTAGTTCATTAGTTTGTTTTGATCTTTTGAGCGAATCGAATTAATAAATTTAAAGAAATACTAATTACTGAAGTTTTTGGCAAAATCAATAAATATTTTAACAACTCTTGCTTTTTGCTTAAAGCCACAAACCGAGACACGTGTCAAGAGCTAATACACCTCTCCCCCCAAACAAAAGGGAAACTACCCTTTTTAACCAATTTAAAAATATATTTATTTTCTGTGCTTTGTTTATCTTGCAAATTTTTTCCATTTCATCAATCCATTTTGCTATTATAATATTCTATATGTGTGTCTAGAATTTCAATTTTTTTCCGTTTATTTATTTATTATAATGTTAGCTAGAAAGTTGGCAGAGATTGTGACTTAAATCACTTTTAAAGCTATTATTTAATTACATTGAAAGCATTTATGTTGATTTTTCAAGTCATGCTTGTTTGTTATTTACTCATTTTATGCCGAACACAATGGCAATAAATAAAAGTTAAATAAAAAGCAAATATTGCTTTTGTTACAGTTACATATTGTTATCAGCAGTTAAGAGTTTTATATACATATATAATATAAATGTATGTAAATATTTAAACTTTTCGTTTCTCAACTTTGCGCCAGCTGTTTGCATTGCATAGTTATTCTGTCGTTGAATTCACTCTTTTTCATTTTCTACCATTTCTCTACCACTCTTTACAGTGCTCCGTTTTGTTGTTGCTGTTGTTGTAGGTTTGCTTTTATTTTGTTGCTTTTATATTTTACTTATTTTTTTATTTTTTGGTTTGTTTAATTGACTTGAAAACCAGTTTTATTTGTTTGCAAGCAAAAAGCAGCAACAAGCATTAAAAGCAAATATAAATTGTATGCGGTGCGCTGCGCTGCTGCAGCGCTGCCTTAACTCTGCTACTGCGCGCTGACATTGTGTGCCGTTCCACACCGTGTTTTTCACCTTTTTTTACTAACAGAACAAAAAAAAAAAAGAGTAAGACACAGACGGAGAGCAAGGCACAGCGAGCGAGCTGGAATGCTTTGCGGCTTTTTTTTTTCTTATCATAATGCGATTATTTTTGGGCTGGCAAAAATAAAAGCATAAAAGTATAGAACTTTTACGCTTAGGCATGTGAGACTCTTTCGTTGCTATGCCGTTGTGTCTGTGTGCATCTCTTTAACTCTCTCCTCTCTCTCTCACTGGTTTCTATGTAAGTTTGGCTGTGAGTGTGTATTAGTGCGTTGTGCTCAAGCTAGCGGAGCTTTAAACTCGTTATTGCCTGCTGTCGCTGCCGACGCCGCTGCTACTGAGCAGCTTCTTTTCTGTGTCGCTCTCGCTCACTCTTACATTGGTACATTGCCGTGATGCCCTGTTTTTTTTTTGTTTTTGTGTTTTCCACTTCCCGCTTTCAGTCCTTATGTCTGCTTGAATTTAGTTTGGCTTATTTTGTTTTACGTTTAAATGTTGCTTTTAATTAAAAATTAGTTCTACTTCATTAAAATTGCTTTTGCTAACCGAAGTGCAAATTGCCGTTGCTCGACCATTTTTTGCGATTAATTTAAGACAAAAAACAACCACGAAAAATGAAGAACAAAGAACTATATTTAATTCGTTTTGCGCTTTTCATCTACAAAAATGTTTCGTTTTTTCTCATTTTTATACGCACCACATATTTCTTGATGGCTGCACACGCGTGCGATAAATGCGCTCGGTACGTCTAATTTATGCAAATTTAATTGCCAACAGACATTTTAACGATTTTAAAACATGCGCCTGACCAAAACAGTGGGCGGTGGGTGAAGTGTGGGGCGTGTGGTCGATTGACAAGCCTGCTGTTGGTGCAAACAATGTTGTCCTAAATTTTTAGCTTAAATGATTTAATTATGCAGCAAATAAATTTTGAAAATTGTTTTGTTAGCTTACAATTATGAATTACAAAAATAATTAAACCCAGAACGTAAATTAATTACATCTTTGTTACACTGGGAGAGTAATTTGTAAAGTCATATGAAATTGGGCAACGTTGCAGCGAACCAAACTCAAAAACTTTGAGAATCAGCGCTTAAGTCTACAACAAACATTTGCGCAATTAGAAAGTGCACAGTGATGCATGGCAATAGAGCACGATACACAAATATATCACGTATCGCGTATTCTTTTTAAACTACAGTTTCACAATGCACATTATTCATTATTTTTTTGTGCCGTTCTTCATAATGAGCTTCTTAACTATCACACACACACACACACAGATAATAGCACTGAATTAAACAAAAGCTTAGTCATTTAACGGATCAAGAGGCTTGTCCCACACTAACACACACACACGAACACACCTTACTGAACTGGCCGTTTAATTTTAAGCATTTAAGATTCAATCAATCAGTTAAGTAAGTGTCCGGTTTTATGCGCATTTCATTTAAATATCTTTTTACATTTTTTTGTTTTAATTTTTTTTTGCTGCTAACTGCTTATTGATAAATATATCTTGCTCTTATTTATAGGATTTCCTTGTGGTTGTTGTTGTTGTCGCATTGCTGTTGCTGCTCGTAAGCCCATTCGTTTCATTTCCAAACGTTTTATTTTCACGCACAGTGCCACAAGAGCATACAACTTATGGCCCTCATGGCGTCACATTCAGTTTGCAGCATTTTGAACAGCACTCAACACACTGTGCGCACAATGTTGACTATGCGTGCAAAAGTCGTCGTTGCAAATGAGAAAGAAGAAGAAACAGCGCATACACCGAATATCTTTGATTTGTTGTTTCGTTGTGCGCTATTTAAACTCAGATTGTTGCTGCTTTGCTTTTTGACACTTGCACTTTAAATATATATGTACGTACGTACACACACACATGAACACTATCAATATGTTTATACTTACAAGCATGTATTTATGTGTTAAAATATGTATACAATTCTGGCTGCTGGCCAATTGTCTCTGCCTGCGAACTTTTTATTTTCTTCATAATTTGTTTATTTACTTTTATTAGCCTTGCCCTGACTTGCTCCTTAGTCACGTCTTTGAGTTTATTTTATTGGTTACGCACGACACAAGCGTGCTCTTCTTCTTTGTCGACTGTTTTGCCGTCGGTCTTTTCACAGCAGCTGTGTGTGGCGTTCGTGTTTGCCGCTCATATGATTGTTAAACAGAAAAATAAATTTCAAAATGCTCCGACTTTAGTATACCGAACACGTTCGCGTTAAAACAGAAACTGAAACGTTTCATTGCCAAGGCGTAACATTGTAGCATGGAACGCAGTGGAACGGTCGAGAAAATGACGAAACGTCGCATACACTGTTTGGCCGACTAACTGTCTGACAAACTGACCGACTGAAGGTCTGACTGGCAAACGAGACGTGACAGTCTGTCGGTCGGTCTGTCGGTCTGTTGGTCGGTAAGACATTTCGTCGAGACCAACGCTCTGGAGTGTGGTGAACAAACAGGCAGGCGAATGAGAGTGAGTGAATAAGAGTGTGTGTGTGTGTATTGCGCCATCGCCAGCAGTTGGTGTACGCCTGTGTGTATGCCACCACTTGTCTGTGTGCGTGTAGTTGTGCATATTTCGTTTGTTTACAGTTTTGCGTTGTTTTCTGTTTCTGCTGCTGCTCTTGTTGTTGCTGTTGTTGTTGTTGTTCTTGTATTTTTTCACTTGGTTTATGTTTTTTTTTTCATTCCATTTGATTGTTTTAAATTGAGATTTGTGTGCCAAAAGCGTCGCAACGGTGGTTTTGTTTTCATTGTTGTTGTTGCATGCAGGACAACGCATATGACTTTGTTGTTGTTGTTTTTATTTTAGCATTTTTGGTCCAAATGATTATAATAAATTGTTACCACAATTTTAACTATCACAACAACAACAAAAAACTCATGCATAATATCTCTCTGACGTGTTGCTTATAATTCTTTTGGTTGGTTTTCTATTTTGTGCCTTTTTACCGTTTGACAGGTAATTGGATTATTTTATTTTTGATATTGGAGGCAAAGTTTTTTGAATACATTTCAAGTTCTATTGAAGTCACCCACTGTATGCATTTGTGAGTGTATTTAACCCATGGCATTTGCACATTTCACATGGTTGCTGAACAACAACGTACGTATTAAGTTAATTAGGCTTCATCTAATTTCGTTACGCGTTTCACAAAGCGTAAAGTTATTACCGTTATTTGCCATTTGTGCAGCCATCAAAGTTCATTTGTGAACTATGGCAACGTTGCAAATTGAGTAAATTTGATTAAATGTGTTTGGGTATAACTTGAAATCAATTACAATTTAATTATTTATTAGATTGTATAATACAGTGCGACCTCACTCAACGCAATCTATTAAAACTTGGCCAGCTGCGAAAACTGAGGTGGTAGCAAAAACCGTTTTGACTTTGTTCAAAGCAAGGATTTCATTTTAAAAAAACATACGCTTTTCTTAGGAAGTTGCGTTAAATGAGGTAATTTTAACAGTCTACAATTTTAAGAATTCGGGTGTTGCAATTATCAAGGAGTTGCGTGTAACGAGGATTGCGTTGAGCGAGGTCGTACTGTATACTTTTATCAGCAAAAAACTTTTACAAACCAAAATTAAGCTTTATGTTTATTATACCTTAGGTTATGTTGTGTTTGAACTTTGATAGCTGTTTTCTAACGATTTTAAATGTTTATTTTTATTGAACAGCTGATACAATTGGTGGTAGAAAAAACTTTTCTTTAATGTAACAAATGTGTAGATTCGAAACATACAAAAGTGTGTGCTTGGTGCAGTTTGGCAACGAAGTAAAAAAAAAAGAAAAAAAAAAAAAGGGGTTTAAAAAAAAAAAATCAATTTTTTTCTCAATTATGGTTAATTAAACGATAACTTCGAATTTTTTTTTTTTTTTTTGTAGAATGCAACAAAGCACCTTAAACAAAACAACAGAAAAAAATGGAAGACGAGAAAAAATTTGGTTTAAAAATTTTTTTGTTTTTTTTTAATAATAAAATAAAAATAACCCAGTCTCGACTAAAAACAAAAACACCCCTCATTTTTTTTTTTAAAACCCCAATAATATTTTTCATAATAAAAACCATTTTAACAAAAAAAACGCCCTAAGACATTAGACGTTCGGCTATTTTTTGTATGTGTGCATGCAATAAAAAGCTACAGAGTGCTTGACATAACTTCAATCTATTATATCCCGGTGTATACCAACCGATATCGACAACAATTTTACAGATTTCCATGATTTTCACTTTATCCCAATTCGACTTTTTAGTGTTATCCATTACATGTGTATAAATAGTAGTGTATAGCTTTAAGCATGATTGACCTGAGCGTGGTAAACATTAACTTAAATCCGAATTCTCAAGGCTCTAGCTCTCATAGTTTACGGGATCGAAGTGCCTAAATCAGCTCAACTGCTGATGAAGAATATAAATACTTTATGGTATTGGGAGATGTTTCCTTCTGTCTGCTACAAACATATGCACAAAACCTTTTTACCCTTTTTACCCATTTCATTAGGTTCAGGGTATAAAAAGTTTACTTACCGTTATCAATCAATGGTGAAGCTTTTGTAAACCGAAGAGCACTAAAAAGAAAAAAATAAGGTGAATTAAAGTCAGCAATTGTGGGATGATACAATTTGCCTACAAATTTATGCACAACAGTAATTACAGCAACAACGTCCTTGACAATCGTATGTTGCATGCATACATATGTGCATAATAGCTTTTATGTCAGTTACCGTTACTGTGCGGTAGCCACAACCGCAATTGTGACACAAAATGCAACTACAATAAACGATAAATTGTAATAGAAGTGCACACACACACAAATGCACAATGCATGACGAAAAAGTAATAATAATAATAATATTTCTTTAATCAAACTACACAATTGATTGCATTATTGACAAGCCAAACGAACGATAAGCGAAAGCAGAGCACAGTGGTGCAATGCGATAAACATGTGACGATGATATTCTGTTTATAAATGTGCAAAGAAAATTGTATTTATAGAAATGATGAAAAGATAAATATAAATGTTGAACAAACATAAAAAGAAATAGAATGGTATGTAAGCTTTTTCCTTATTTGGCAAAGCCATCAAAGTTTACCCACTGCGCAAACTGTTTAACGCAACAACAACAACAGCAAATAACAATAACAGCAGCTCTCAGCTAGTTTACATGTACATACATACATACATACGTACATGTATTTGCTCGTAACATGTATTATGTTATCACAAAGCGAAAAGTGAAAAAAATAATAATAAAATGGATGAAGAGAGGGAATATTGCAAGGAAAACCATAAATAGCTAAATAATGTGATAAGCGCACATTGAACGGCACTCAGTTTGTCGCCATAGTCGCCATTGCCACATGGAGAGTTTGGTTGAGGTGCATCAGCCAGCAACCGCAGCCACAGCTGAACCGCACAAACGACAAGTGCAAAGCGAGAGAGAGAGAGAGGGAAAACGAGATGAAGAAGGACTACGAATGAACGCACATTGCAATGCAAACCAATTTGATGCGAACGGCGACAAAGCGCCTTGGGCTCTCCCACCTCCCATTCCACACATACCACTCTCTCTCTGTCTCTCTTTCTTTAGCAAGCAAGCGAACGAACGACGTCGACGACGGCAGCCAGCATAACACAATTTATCGTTGTCAAAGTTATCGCACACACTCTCAACGACGTTGTCGTTTACGTTGAGGCTGTCGAATTGCCGGAGCAGCGATGTAGTTTGGTCGCAGCGTCGCACAGTGGCTACAAAGCAATGTTGAAACAATGTTGTACTTCAAGAAATATTTGGATTCTTATAGGACAATTATGTTTGCACTGTAAATTAACCTCGATTGTTGTGTAGTAATTATTTAAGATACATAAGTTTTTCATAACACTACATTAGTTACTTTTTTATATGTTGTGCCCACTGTGCATTGTTGGAGTCCAACTTTAAAATCGAAGCTGCTCGTTTTGCGGTTGCCTTTGCCAGCTTATTTCTAGTTGCTGCGTATGTATGCGTGTGTGTGTGTACGTCGCGTCTGTGTTTGCTTTTGGTTTTGTTTTTATTTTTTTTTTGTCGCTCAAAAATTGAAAATGCGTTTAACGTGTGTTAATCGAGTCGTCTGAAAGGCGCAGACTGCCCCAACGAGCCCCTAACTAACCCCAAGTCAAATGTAGGCGTTAACTTTTTGCTATAATTTCAGTACATAATTTTTCCCACTCCCTTTTTGTACCACAGTACACTGTTGGCGTCGGTAGTTAAAAATGTTCACGACTATTGCTTGCATGTACAGAGTGTTAGCTGTTGTTGTCCATTTGTTGAGATAATAAAAACTAACAGCTTGTATACAACCATAGTTTGTATTTGTTAACAAAGCAATAGTAACGCAGGTTCGTTGACCAGCCAGCAAACAGCTGAGAAAGAGAGACAAACATGCAGTGTCATGATCTGATGTTATAAAACACCAATGAAAATACATATGTATGTACATACATGCTGTTAATGTCGCATTGATAAATCAAATTCAAAGATTAATAGATTTCATTGAATGTGTCATTTAATTCTTGTCTAAACACAATTGTTTTTGATTATCTTTGACCACTGTATAAATTAGCAGTATAGGCAGCTAAAAATTAGATCGTTATGTTCTACACATGTACATACATATGTATGTATGTATGCATGAATGTGTTTTTGTCAACTTATTTAATGCAGTCGCTTTTATCACATCAAGGTCATCCATCTGTCTCTTTTGGCATATTTGCGAGTGAATTGAAAACAACGTCGAACAGCAAGCAAAAGCTCTTCGCTAATGGGGCGCTGCGAAGCCGGCAGCGGCTGTGACAGATGCACTAACGTGGATTAAAACTGTGCAAAAGACAAGACAAAAGACATTGGCACAAACAAAAGCAGCGGCAGACCAACCCAGACAGCACTAGAAGCAATAACAATGCGAGGAAAAACAGTAAGCTGCTGCTGCTGTTTCTGCTGCTGCTGCCGCTACACCCGCTCTTTCCCTCTTTATAACTGTCCAGCTCTCTTTCAACTCGCACACCGTCTATGTCTCACAATGAAAACGGAACAGCGGTAAATTACGTTTGGCAAGCAAAAATTTTAAGTGAAATTATGTGAATAGAAGATAGGAACGAAAACTAACAAAGGTGAGCAAGAAAAATGCATACAAATGAAAGCAATATATGTATGTGCATACATATGTGTGTGAGTATGTAAATTAACGTATTTATTTAGTTACATATGTACATATGTATGTATGTGCGAGTATCGATTGTCAGCATTAATTATAATTAATTGGCCCTTGAACAAACAGTACCTGTAGTTTGGTAATCAAATCACCTGCTTGGTAAATATACATTGTAGCTTCACATTATAATAAATGAAGTAGAAGGATTCACTGCGTTAATGTATCAAAGGCTTTTTTTTTGGTTGAATAAACTGTCAACAAAAATCAGATGTACCAAGGATGACCTGACTTGTAGTTGAAATTTTCAGCATGCTTTTTCTTCACAAACATGCACACATACGACGTAACTCTCATGTAGCAGTAAGTGGTAAAGTGTCAATTCCAAAGCGTTCCGATTTTACGATTTAATTTGTTTGTGTGACGTTTCTCTAACCAATAAAATGACTATCAACTATTTAAAGATAATTCAAAAGAAATAAAACTTAATTAAAAATAATACACTATACAAAATAAACGATACGAGTGAGAGAAAGCAAAAGGCTTTAATTGAGCTGCAACAAATAATGACAAAAGTTGAGAGAATAACACACAAAAATATGTATGCATGTAAAAAACCAACAACGGGATAACGATGACGATGTCGACACATAAAAATGCAAATGAATATGGGAGTAAAAAAACAAGCAAACTAAATAAAAATCAAAAACAAAAAAGCGCGGCTGTGTGGGAGAGCGCTAAGTAGGGCTACAACTTTGGTCTGAATGGGACAAATGGGAGATGGGACGCGGCACTGAGCGTGGAGCACGCACACACACACACACATGCAGACAGACAAAAGTACGCAAGAAATTCCCTGTAGCATTGAGCGCTAGTTCGGGAGTGCTTAAATTACTAACCCCGAACTAAATTCGTCACCGACTTTATGGTAGCAAATTCGTTACCTAATCTGAATTATAAATAAATAAATAAATCAATAAATGAAAAACGGTTTAAATTTTTTTTTTTTTTTTTATGAGAAGATTTTTTATAAGAAATGCCATTTTTACTGTTATCATGTTTATCATCACTATTAATTATTTCCTTGTTATTTTTGTTGGCATTGCAACTGTTATTAAAGTGTCGCTTTTTCTGCAACTGTATTGCCTTTCTCAGTTGCACTTCAGCTGATCCATCTCCACAATCAACTTGTATAGCATCTGAAAATATAAAATAAACAAAAAATAAATTTCATAAACTAAGCCAACATTATTGATAAAAATATTTTTATTAAATTGTAAAAGTCTAAGCCCTATAAAGTATATATAAATTGATCAGTATCGCCAGCGGCTAATCCGTCGGTGAGTCTATTTCTATACAAACTATTCTGTCAGCTCAAAATATCGAGCTCAAACTTTGGTATGGGTATTCTTTATGCATGAATAAGATCATTTGTCAAAATAAAGTAGATCGACAAATGCTTTAACACCAATGTTTAAATTAAATTTACCTACCGAGCAACACGGCAAAGAAATTTTGGTGTGCCTTTAGGGGGGCTTTCCCTTGCACGCCATCCACATTATATCGAAGGATCACTGAAGTTGACAGCACGTTTTTAAGGTTTTTCTGCACTCCGTCTGGCTGCAGTACATTTGAAATGCTTTTAATCTGTGAAAATCATTAGACATTTTCAATAAGCAGTAAAATGTAAATTGCTTTACAATAACACTTACATAAACATCCCTATTTGAATCAGTAATCTTCTGATCCATTTCAATAAGCGCATCAACAGACCTGACAGGAAGTTTTGAAGTGATGCTGTCGCAGTTTATCTCCTTTATCACAAAACTTTTGGTTTTTGCCAATTGGTCTGTAAACGCATCTACTAAAACACTAAGTTGATTGTCAGTTTCGAATTGTTCAGCTGAAAATAATTAATTGAAATATGACTTATATTAAAATATAATTTGTTTTAGGTATTTTAATGATCATACCTCTTAGTGAGCGAATTTCTATAAGAACTTCGTTCATTCTTTCTTCCAGGCGTCGAATTCCAGAAGCGCAAGGACAATTTGGCTGTTGCTCTGAAATAAAAATTGTAATCATTAGGATTCAAGTTCAATTATAAATAAATGTATTTGTTCTTACCATTTATGGTAAAATCGGCACGGAATTTTTTTCTTTGTGGACTTCCAGACATTTTTTTTACTTATTCTGTTTATTTTTTAAATTTATAAAAATATTGAAGTTACGAAATATAACGATTAATTTTGTTTGTGATGGTATGACTAATAAATCATCATCATAAGGAACTGCTACTGCCTTGCACATAAGTTCTATTAATGTTATCTTATACTAGCTTTTCCCTCAAAAGTCTTTGCGTTGTATCCTGCAGCGAATATATTTTCTAAACTTTAACGGGATTCTATTTGTGCCTGCTATTTTTACAAAGTATTACATTATAGTCCTTAAAAACTCTGGGAGAATGCCTTAAATATTCCCTGAATATTCTTCAGTCGTATGCTTGATAAGGTCCGCCTTGGTGTACGTGGTAGAGTCATAAACAAAAAGTTCTTCGCAAATTTTGAAAATAAGATCCTACCCCATGATGATAGCATGTTGAGATGCCGCAAATTCTGCCTGTTGTGTTCGCCGCTGTTGAGTTTGTTTAGTTTTTAAATATTCAGCATGCTGCAGTCGCCGCTATTGTGTCTGTTCCGGTGTTTCAGCTGAGAGAAAAGCAGCCTGACGCTCTACTTGCTAAATACATCTAAGTTTCGTTTGAAGAGTTGTCTCTCGGCTTCTTACTACTCTTAAAGCTTACAACTTAACTGTTTATGCCCTCAACTATCCTCAGCAGTAGCCTAACCTGGTTTGGTTACAACGGCATTCTACACAGAAAATTCTTTATAGCGCGATTCAGACCAAACTCTAGGAAATATGTATAATGGTTGAAAAATAATGCTTCCGTTATGGCGTGATAAAATAACAAATACCCAAACATATAAACTTTCACTTTATAAGTAAGGATTATATTTGAAGAACGTTTTGTTAAAAAAAAAAACCGGTCAATAGTAAGGGGACTCTCAGGACTCGATAACTCACCTCAAAATTATTTACAAAAAGTTTGATTCAAATAATTGATTAAAAAGTAAATCCGCCATATAGCATCCATAGGGTTAAGAGGATAAGTACCAAGAGGCAAGGTTCAGTACAGTTGGTATTTTCAGTTGCCAACAGCCGTACTAGAGGGAAACGAATGCCGCCGACACAGTCAAAAAATGTCATTTATCGTTGCAGGCTTGCTCAGTGGAAGCTTTAAACACACGCACAAATACATACAAAAAAGCACTCATGTATGCAGATGACACAACACACACACATAAGCACATCAATAAGCATGACACAGGAATGAAGCTGGCAAAAAAAATGTTTAAAATTCAAGCAAGTTGAAATGTTTTGCATATAAATTTGTATTTTTAGTTTTTCGCTACGTCCCCCCCGCGCAGTCTTTGCGCTTCTTGTAGTTTAACATGCTTTTGTTGTGGTTGTTTTCGTTTCATTTAGCTACTTGAATCAGACGCTATTGTTCCTATAAATTGTGTACAAAATGTTGTTGATGTCATTTAAGAAATGAAATCAAAAACTTTAGGCGAGGAGTAAGTACAACAAAAAAAAAAAAAAAAGCAAATCTCTTAAGTGAATGTGAAAATAGAATGAAAATGTTAAATATGTATTATTTTTTAAAATATATACATATTTATGCGAACAATGGACGCACAATGAATAAAACAACTGAAATTGTAGAAGTGCTTATTATTCACGAAAAAAAAAAAAAATTCAAAATGCTATTCAAATTTAAACTTTGTATAACACTTAAGTATCGCGCTCTCTTTCACTCCTATCGGCTTTTGCACTCACAATTCGATGCCAACTTTAAGTCAGCAACAACAACAACAAAAATGAACTTGTGCAAAAGAACTGCAAAAGAAATTGAATGTGAAAGGGCAAGACGGCGAATATGAGTGAGAAAAAGGGGTGTCATAACATTTTTATATTTTTTTTTTTTCCTGTTGGCAACAGCAAGCGTCGAGGAGGGAAGGGTGTAAACGAAAGGCACTATGAAATATTAAGCAATAAAGCACAACAAAAAAGTTTTAAACTTTATATGTTATATGTACATATGTAATACACACTCAAACACACAGAGTAACTGTTGAGTGAACGCTGATGTTGTAAAATAGTTGTAAAAAAAAAAGGTAGCAGCGACGACAAAGTCAAGCGTCGTCATCGTTTGTTGTAGCTGTTGTTCTTGTTATTGTGTGCTGTGCCAGCGCTTTTTTCGCTGCTCTAATCGAAGCACCAGTGTGCGAGATATTGAGGAACAGTGGAATCATACTGAAGGTGGAACGAAGTAGGTGGTGCTGGCAGATATATTGGCATAAAGCGTTGTAAGAAGCGTGGCCAAACATAAATTTATTTGTTTGCTATTGCTGCTGCCTTTATTATTATTATTTTTTTCAATACCCTGTTTTATTGTTTCATTTTATAAAAGGTATATGCAAATATAGTTAATGTTTGTTAATTTGAGTACATCAATTAAATTATATCAACGGTAATTGGAAAATTTGTTTTTATTGAAATCAAATCAGGTATTATTAACCTTTTTATTTTTTAGCGGTAAGAGTATTGTAAAGTCAACCCACATTCATTCTATTTTTTTTTTTTATTGTTTTTGTTTAGTTTAACTTGATTTATGAGCCTTGCACACATAAGCAAAAACAAACACAGAGCGAAATACAGACAGAGAGAAGAGAGAGAGAGAGAGAGCGAGCGAAAATCGAATTTTATTGATAGCCGCGCTATGTGCAAAGCGGGCGGGTGTGGTCGTTACAAACAGAACGCAAGATGCTGACAGATATAAACATACAAGCACACAAACATACATAAATAACTTACATGGATGTAAGTAAAATGTATGCCATGTTTAGGGCAGACGAAACGAAACGCACAACAACAAAATACACCAAAACCAAAAACTGCCAGGAAAAGAATATGAGAACAAAAATCTTATAAAATTGAAGACAAAGTCAGCAAATGTTTTCTCTTTACTATTCGTTATCTCTTGGCATCAAAGAGACAGGATGGTAGGGAAGGAGGAGCGGTTAACACATTCGTTAGATGTTGCCCCCCCCCCTCAAAAAAAGGAGGTCAGCTTCAGCTTAAAAAGTCCATTAAAGAGCAAAAAGCAGAATGAAACGAAACGAAACTAAAGCCTTTGACATCATGTAATTTGCCAAGCATCGCGAAAGTGTGGGGTAGAGATAGAGGGGTCACAACAAGATGTGTCCATCAAAATGCCTAAAGAATATTCAACATACATACATAGAAAAGTGGGATGGTGGTTTCAAGTGGGTGTGGGGGGTTGTTTGCCAGCATAAGCAAAGCGCAAACACATAAAATGGCGCGCAAAATATAAAAAGAGTTACGTGCCCAAAGAGAGCGCGTGACTTGAAAGGCAAATTCAGGTAAAGGCACAGAAAAATACTACGGGAGACATTGATTGACTAGGAGATGCCCTGCAGCCTAGAAATTGCCATTTCTGATGTTAAGTTTTCTGGTTAAAAATTAATAATTTAAAAATAAACATTTTTATTTTTCATCACTTTTAATATGCTTATCCAATTTGTTCATACCACATTTATGCAATCATATTGAATACATACTAAACAAAAATTTGTATACAGGGTATAAAAAGCAAAGCTAAACTTTAAGTGCTATCGAATTCAAAAGAGAGGCGCACTTAGAGACCTAAACACAACGAAAAAGAGCGCGCGTCAAGCTTAATGAGTGCCCTTTCAAGGGGTGGAGGGACTGAGAGGCTGTGACTGAGACACCTGCCAAAAAAAAAGCAACAAGCAAGTAAACACACAGACAATGCGCAAAGCCCAAGCGTCATATGCAAATATATGTGTGCTATACGCAGAAACAACAATAATAAAACGTGACGCTCTAACAGCAAAAGTAAACAAATACGCACAAAACAAGTGAAGACAAAAGTCAAAAATATACGCGCAAAATTTACAAGGCAAAAAAAGTTTAAACGGTATCAACAAGAGCAAAGCACAGCAGCGGTAGCAACAACCGAGTAGCTTAACAATGTGGCTGCCAATGTTCGTTTCACATGCCAAAATGTTTCACATAGAATAAGAGAGGAAAAAAATGAGCATAGGGAGAGGGGAAGCGTAAGAGTGTGCGGCCATGTTTCGATTCGCAAACGTTTTAGCGCGAGCTCTGCATTGTAAGGCTGCCTTGCTTGCTGCCTGCCTGCCCCACATCAATTCTTGCACTTTGTCTGTGTCCCACATCTTTGGCTGCGCTTGAAGGCAACGATGCCAACCATATACCGTTAAGCGCAGCATGCATGTTTTTCTTTAATGGTGGCAACGACTACAACGCCCCTAAGCACCAAACAATTGAACTCCCTCCCATTATACCCTCTTTCCCTAAAACTTACATACACCGCAGACACCTGCTGACAATGCACACCAGAGCAACAGACAAAATGAGATCTGTTTTTTGCACAGTGCAACTTTACATCTGTTACTCTCGTTGTCTCTTACTCGTTAATTACATTAGCATACAATTTGCAATTTACAGTGTACATACTTATATTTATTTGTTAATAAGTTATTTTATCATCTCTCACTCTTATAAATTTTACACAACACCGTTTTTATCAGCTGCAAACCACTGTGCGCTGTTCGTATTTGTCATGATGATGCTTCCACTCATACAGTCACAACCCCTCTCTATCACACTCTTACACATATATTGTAATTATTGTCATTACGTCACAAGCATGCAAAACCGCTGCTGCTAAAAGCTGTGAGATGCGCTCTTTTTCTCTCAATCACAAATAGAAAACACAATACTCACACAAACATACATAAATATGTTTGTCTGAGACGAAAGAATTGATTTTTTTGCGATTTTAATTTGGCGCGCTCTGCTAACGATTTTTTTTTTTGCCGTTTAATAATATTTTTGCCTGTGCATTAAAACGTTTGCTTTATGTAATAATTTATTTTTAATAAGCAATGAAAGTGCCCATGTAGCCAGTTGGTATGCAAAAATACCAGCAACATGCAAGAATAAAGTTCGGGCAATTAACGTTTGACAAGGCACGCGATAAATGCTGAGCGCTGTTTTATTTTTTTGAACCGCTCAAATGGAGCGTAAAATTGGCTAAATATAAAAATAACGGATGAGCTGCCATTCAACTTGAATAAGATATCAGGGAGAGCAGTTAAATGCAAATCAAAAGGTCAAGCATGTGTGTGACAGTTTTCCAATAAGAATGAGTGTAGTGCATTTGTGTGTACGAGTGGATAAGAGCTCTGATGCATTTAATAAAATTCATAAACAGTAATGTATAAGCGCACGCAAACACTCTCACTTTCTCACACATATACCTGCAAATACATGTTTATGCGAGCAAGTAAGTGTGTGTGTGTCGCGGTAGCGGCATCGCCAGCAACAGCAACAATAAAGAAGCTAACTAAACAGCTGAGCGATAGCCAAAACGGCGGCACTCACACACATAAACATACTATACGTTTGGTCACACTGCGCTTTGGGACGTGTGCGCATGTATATATGCTCTTAACTAAATTACCAAATATAAACAGACACAAACAGCTTACCGTTAGTTGAATGGCTGCAGTGCATCTAATAAGCTTTATGGCTTTAATTATGAGCAATCAAATATCAAGTGCAGCCCAATAGCAGCTACTTCAGTTCACATCACTCTTAGTTACGCTTTATTTCGATTTTTTTTTAACATTTCCAAATTACGCCCTGCACGTTTGAATAGCGTTTTTGCCTTTCACCAAAATGCCGCACTTATGCTTGCATTAAATTTTTTTGCCGTACACTCGAGCACTTAGCATGATTATCGCACAACAACAAAACTGCAACTGAAAAGTGTGTGTATTATACGTCGTTAGCAAAAAATACCATAAAAAGCAACTGAAAATACTATATTTGTGATAATAAGTGCTAAAAATGCCTAGCGCTGACCAATCAGCTGTTGGCACAGTGGCAACTTTTTATATAGCAGTGATTGTAAATGGTATGACGTCATGAGCTGAAAATACTGTCAACCAGCTATTGCAATTAAAAATTTGATTGTTAAAATATGTTTACGTTTGCTCATTTTGGTATAAAACATACAATAATCTTGAAACAAGTGGCAACGCTGATTGTTTGGTCACACTGAAATGTGTGTCGGTTTGTGTGCGTGTATCGCGAAAAATTTATAATCGAATTAAAATTTAAATTATTGATCCCAATTGGAACTAAAAACAAAAGCGTGCAGGTCACGTGCTGGTAGCCAAGAACCGTAATGTCAAATCGCACACGCAGCAATACGACCAAAGTCGAGGCGCTTATTGAAAGTTGCCGCAGCGAAGGAAAATGGCATCGCGTCATCGAGCTAACAGATGAGCTGAAAACGGGATCGCCACATAACGGTAGATCGACAAAGCTGTTAATAAATAGTAATTACTAACCTTAACCTCCTTTTTCAGAATGCCTGGCAAACTTTCTGGTAGGTGAAGCACGCCTGGAAAGCTATTTGGAGGAGCATGCTGTTGCGGCCGAATCGAACTTTGGCCGTGCCAAAAGCGGTCTAGCGGAAGCAAGACGTTACCTCAACTTGGCACTTGGTGAGAGTGGCCAAAAGGCGGGCATTGCTTTGGACGCGTATCTTCTACTGGCTAAGTTATGCTATGCATGCGGCGAATTCGAACAGAGTCTGGAAAACTTTGTCAAAGCCGAGCTAAATACTTTGGCCGAAAAGGAACTGACGCTGTTAGTAATATATTGCTAGCTGAATTGTATTCTCTTATAACGATTATTTTCCAAACCAGACGCAGTCTCAAGATTCTCGCCGAGTCGTATGCCATTAAGGGTCTATGTTTGGAACAACAGTCATCGAAGCCATCATCCAAGTTCAAAAAGGCTGAAAAGGATACAGAAATGGTACACCTCCTGTAAATGTTTGATTTATTTAGTTTTCTCATTCATTGCTTCCCTTTCTAGATATGCTGCTTTGAGCGCGCCTCGGATCTGGGACTGCTTTATCTACAGGAATATGATATTGTTAGTGGCAGTAATACTTCCTCGAACAACTCAACGCATGGCTCCACTTTAAATGTCAATGCTGGTGTCCAACAATCGTCAAGTAGCTTTGCCATTAGCAGCACCATACCAAGTAGCAGTGCCACACTGGAGGTCAGCAGACGCATGGGCGCCATATTGGAGACGGCTTTGCAACGTGCCCCAATCGTATTGATTAAAGCTGGTAAGCTTCAGGTGGCTGTGGAACGTTATAGGATTATGTTGAATGCAATTGAGACGCGTGCCACACAATCGTTGCGTTTGACCCTGGCTCGCCAGCTGGCCGAAGTGCTGCTTCGTGGCGTCTCGGGCACAATTTATGCACCACCATTTACCACAAAAACTGGAGGAAGTACCTTGCGTGGTGGTGGTGCCACCAAGCGCTTGTGGAAGCCACGCAAATATGCGGCACGGCAACAGTTTACCCCACGCAATCAACAGGAGGAGGTCGTCCTGTTGCTTCTCATCGCAGAGGCACTCGCCGTGCGGGACACTGTGCTCTCGCAGAGTCCCGAGTTTCGTGTGGCGCGGCAACATGCCATGGGCAATGTGACTGCTGTTTATGATCTGCTAACCCTGGCCACCATACGCTGGGGTCTCGTCCAGCTGCTAAATGAATCGTTTGAGAAGGCCTTGAAGTTCAGTTTTGGAGAGCAGCATGTTTGGCGACAATATGGCCTCAGTTTGATGGCAGCAGAGAAGCATTCGCATGCGCTCAGAGTGCTGCAAGAATCTATGAAACTAACTCCTGGTGATCCGTTGCCATGTCTGCTTGCATCGCGTTTGTGCTATGAGAGCCTGGAGACGGTCAAGCAGGGATTGGATTATGCTCAGCAGGCCCTCAAGCGAGAGGTGAAAGGTAAACTTAATTAAAAATTTATATATAGGTTCAATCCCTTAACCTTTTGTATGTTTTTTTTGCAGGTCTTCGTCCATCGCGTAGTCAACTTTTTGTTGGCATTGGCTATCAACAGTTGGCCATTCAGGCAACATTGAAAAGCGAACGTGATTCATATAATAAACTGGCATTGGAGTCATTGGAGCGTGCTGTGCAACAGGATGGCAACGATCATCTGGCCGAATACTATCTATCCTTGCAGTATGCTTTACTTAATCAGCTGAGCGATGCCTTGAGTCACATACGCTTTGCATTGGCTTTGCGCATGGAACATGCACCTTGTCTACATCTATTTGCATTACTTTTGACTGCCTCACGTCGTCCGCGCGAGGCACTCGGCGTGATAGAAGATGCGCTGCATGAATTTCCCGATAATCTTCAACTTCTACATGTGAAGGCACATCTTCAGCTGCATCTTGAGGATGCGGAGACAGCTTTGTCCACTGTTCAACATATGCTTGCTGTCTGGCGAGAAGTTTTCGAGGCACAGCTTATTGTGGAGGAGGAGAAGCATTCGGATACTAAAAGCGGTGTCCATATGATGCATTCATCCCAAATGTCCGACAAGGATTCAAGTAAGTTTTTTATTTGTTTTCATTGCATTGCATTTGAATCTTTTCAACAAGCTCATGACTCTTAATAATGCCTATATATGTACGTTCTATATAAAAACACAAACAACACACACACACACAAATACATTTATATATACAAACATCTATGACATATATCTAACTCTACCCAACTTCTGCGGAATGTGTCTGTCTAAAAAACTAAAAACAAAAAAAAAACAAAAAAATCAAATTCTTAAAACAAAACTCTACACTATAATTGTAAGTCCCAACTGCGATTTTTAATAAAAAAAAAAAAAAAATTACTTTCAAATTCGGAGCAATTCGAATGTTTTTTTATACACTTGCAAAGTATATTATAAGATTATTAAATATTTATTCTGTATTTTATTAAAAGATCTAAATATTTAGTACTGTATATATTTTATTAAAGATATTAAAACGTCTAAGATCTTGGAATAGTTGGCACTGTTTGGAATCTAAACTTTAGATTATAAAAAGTTTAAAATGTTTTTTATAATATTTTCGTATTTTGCAAGTGTATAAAATTCTTTGCTTCCAATTAACGCTTTTTGTTGTTTTTAAGTCTCTTACTTACTTTCTTTCGCTTTCTGTCTCCCACCTTTTTGGTCTCTCTCTATCTCTCTTCTCTCTTGATTTGAATGCTCTTTGAAAAATTTTCCTTGCATCTTTTGCATGTTTGATTTGAAATTTCTCATTTTCTAATCGTTAAATTTGAAGACTTTTTAAACTACTCTTGACTTGTGTTTTAGTTTTCGTTTTTTGCCTTGTTTTACGATAATAATTCGCAACTTGCTCTTGCTTCTCCAAAGATTCCGTCTATGCCGCATCACTGGCTGCAGTTTCGCGTGTGGAACAAGCTTTAAGTGAGGCAGCCAGCTCGCTAAGCTCCTTTACACAACGGCCAGGACCGCGACGTCCTTGGATGCTGCAAATTGAGGTTAGTTTGAGAAGATTTATATTTGTTAAGCTATAACTTACACTAATATGCAACTTTTTCTTAAACAGATTTGGCTACTTTTGGCTGATGTTTATATGCGCATTGATCAGCCCAATGAATCCTTAAATTGCATACACGAAGCAACACTGATTTATCCGCTCTCACATCAAATTATGTTCATGGTAAGTAAAACTCAGATTTAAATTAAAAAGGTCTCTAAAAATCTTTCAACTTTGCAGCGTGGTCAGATTCATGTTTATTTGGAGCAGTGGCGTGAAGCGAAGCAATGTTTTTTAAATGCCGTTGCCGCTAATCCAAATCATACAGAAGGATTGCGCGCCTTGGGCGAAACCCATTTAATACTCGGTGAACCAAGACTAGCCGAAAAGATGCTCAAGGATGCAGCCAAATTGGATCCCAATTGCCCAAAGATATGGTAAGTGATTCAAAGAAGCAACTTAAACATCAACTTAAACTTTATCTTCTTTTTATTAGGTTTGCTTTGGGTCAAATAATGGAGACTTTGGGTGACTTTAATGCATCCGCTGATTGTTTTTCAACCTCATTGCAATTGGAGCCATCGTGTCCAGTGCTTCCATTTACCTCGATACCATTAGTTTTCGAATAGATGCATTTTGAACAGAAATATGCATTTGTCAATTGTTTTTACTGTTACCTCAACTAACCTCATCTAACGAACAGAGCAATATTACTTACTAGACATTTTAAGAGATGTATGATTTAATATTCTTGTATTATTTTCAATTGTTATGGTCAGTATTAGGACAAGATGATAATGATTGATGTGTATGTTGTGTAATTCATTAGCCCTCTACAAAATGTTCCATACATATACACCCTATATAAGCTATATTCTTAATTGTGTACTAAATATGATCCGACAGTAACACAGCCCAATTTAAGTCATTAATATTAATCTTAACTTGAAAAATGTTTTTTGTATGTTATTTATTGCATAAACCTAAACAACAGTATACAAAATTTATAATTTACTTAAAATGAAGAAATATATATTTATCTATATAAATATTTACATATATTAAATGGCTAAATGGTATTATGTTAAATCTACAAATATCTGAACAGTTCAAAGCTACTGTATGTATAAAAAATTTGAGTTATTTTTTAAGCTTAGATTAATTTTTCGTTTATGTGCATTTGTTTTTGCCTTGCGTGTGTAAAGTTTAAGCATCTTGATAAAAACTTCCTGCTTGTCCTGCTTTCACTTTTTTTTTTGCCACATTCTAATTGGCACAGCTAATTTCCGGTATTAATAGCTTAACGAAACCTCGCAGTCAAACGACTAGTTCTTCCAAAAAGCCGTCCAAAGTCAAAACAAAAATAACTTGCAACAACTTTGCTGTCCCTGGTTGTTTCTGTTTTTGGTTGTCCGTGGCAACCGGACGAGTGGGCAATCAATAAAAAAGTAAACAAAGCGTTCCAAAATGAGAAGGCAAAAAAAAAATTAAAATGTTATTGCAGAAGTGCGCAGGAATTTGGGTTTACGAGCAGCGCATTGAAGAGAAGCGCAAAAAAAAAAAAATAAATAAAAAAAAAAAAATCATAATAAAACAAACCAATTGCAAATTGTAATGCATAGAAATTTGTGCCAGTTTGAAGTTTGACCCGCATCCCAATGCCTACAAAATGACGCCCAAAAGAAAGCGACGCAGCAAAAGTCGAGCAACCAAGGAACAACAGCAACATAAACATCAGCAGCTGCTCGCCGAACTGGAGCTGGTGGATAGCTGCTGTGACATTTGTCACTGTGACTGTTACAGTTCTCATAGCAGCGAGAATGCAGGTGGACGCGAGGAACTGCAGCAGTTGGAACTAGAGATACGCGAATTGGAGCAACTGCAGCGCAGCGAAAGTGCCCAAAAGAAGAAGATTCCCAGAAGTTTGAGCAGAGAACGAAGTGCTTCAAAATCGCCAACAGAAACAAAAACTCTCAAAAAGGAAATTCGTCGCAGCTCCAGTTCACGCTCCAAGAGTGCGGGCAGCCAACGTAGTCTATCGAGGCAGGAAGAGCAACAGCCAGAGCAAAAACAACAGGACAAACAATCAATAACAACATCAACAGCACAGTTGAATCAACGTGTTAGACGGCCAATTGGTGCACTAAAAGATTGCCAAATGTTGCAGGTATATACAAACTATAGAGCATAATGAAAAAAGCATAAATTCTTTAATTGTTACATTTTGCAGACGGTTTTTGGACTCGATACATCGACGTCGCTGACGATACGAGGCAGTCGAGCCAAGTCCATGTCTCAGGAGAATGTGGCGCCGGTGCCGCTGGACAAATCTTTGGCAGCTCAATCACAGTTGTGCGCCTCCATGGCCAACTTGTGTTTGGCGCCAACAGTGCGTGCCGCATACGAGAAGGTGCCACAGCACGACCAGAAGATACTCAATCGAATGGCTGTAAAGAGAAGCCAACAGGCGGCAGATAAGGAGCATGCCTGGCTAGCGCGGAAGTATTGGGAGAATGAGCGACTGGAACGACAGCTGCTTAAGTGCGAACAGCTGGAGGAGTACAAACAGGCGGTGCATGACAAACAGTTTCAGGACTATATGCTGACCAAAGCACGATTGCAGGCGCTCGCTGAGCGAGATCTGGAGGAATTGCGACGTTTGCGAGGAGCGCTCGATGCAAAGGATGCGGCGGCAAAGCAACGTTTGCAGGCGATGCGCTTAGAGCGGGATTTGACGCTGTGTCAGCGTCGCTATGAGGAATCGAGACGCAACGAAGCCGTAAGCTTGCAGCAGGAGGAACAACAGCTGGATTCAACGTTGCGCAAGAGGGACACTTGCATGCGACTCACTCAGCGTCTGAGGCGAGCGGATGAGCTGCGGACTGAATTGCTTAAAAGTTATTTACGTCGATTGCAGCATGATAACCAGTTGGAGCAGCTACAGCATGAGGAACACTGGCGTGAGCGACAACAATTGGAGCGTCTTAAGCGCGAGCAACTGCAGCATGATATCCAAAGGAAACGACAACATACGCAACGTTTTGTGGACACTCGTCAGCGGCGACATGAGGCACGTTTTCGCACTGCAAAAATCTCGGCCAGCCTCAGGGAATTGGTGCGTCAATCTGTAACGCCCGAATCAGCTCTCGATGCACAGCAGCAATCGAATTCAAGCTTCTATGCCCAGCAACAGTCGCAACTGGGTCGATTGCTCTTCCATCAAAAATAAATTAGAAATTTATCAAATAATAGTAATTGTTGTTATTGTATAAATAAATTGAAAACGATTAGATTATAAACTGAACAGAAAGGTAAATTATATATTTATAAAATAAGTTTTAACAAAACAGTCATTATTGGACACGGATGCCAACAACACGCGGTGTTCCCAAGCGGTCCCCCATCTAAGTACTAACCGCGCCCGACGCTGCTTAATTTCGGTGATCGGACGAGAACCGATGTATTCAGCGTAGTATGGTCGTTGGCGAATGTCGAGTGGCTAAAGTATGAATATATATTTGCATTCGGTGAATTATTGAGATTCTTTTGCGTTTTACTGTTAATAGTGAACAATGAGAAACATTGAAGAATAGTCAGAGTACATAGTTTGTGTTTGCCAGAGTTGGAACTTCATTCAATGAAAAACTACCCAAAAAATGAATTCACGAGTAAATGTTAACTTAAATATTTATAAGGATACATTTTAAGAGCTGATACACATAAAAACAAACTTGACAAAAAGCTTAAGTAATATATGTACATACTATACATACTCTTGTCCAGCCAAAAATGTTAGAAAACAAAAAAAAAATTCAAAACAAGATTACTTATTTATTTAGGGAAAATGTGATGCGATTTAAATGAAATAATATAGAGAAAAAAAGTGTTTATTGGACACGGATGCCAACAACACGCGGTGTTCCCAAGCGGTCCCCCATCTAAGTACTAACCGCGCCCGACGCTGCTTAATTTCGGTGATCGGACGAGAACCGATGTATTCAGCGTAGTATGGTCGTTGGCGAATGTCGAGTGGCTAAAGTATGAATATATATTTGCATTCGGTGAATTATTGAGATTCTTTTGCGTTTTACTGTTAATAGTGAACAATGAGAAACATTGAAGAATAGTCAGAGTACATAGTTTGTGTTTGCCAGAGTTGGAACTTCATTCAATGAAAAACTACCCAAAAAATGAATTCACGAGTAAATGTTAACTTAAATATTTATAAGGATACATTTTAAGAGCTGATACACATAAAAACAAACTTGACAAAAAGCTTAAGTAATATATGTACATACTATACTCTTTGTCCAGCCAAAAATGTTAGAAAACAAAAAAAAAATTCAAAACAAGATTACTTATTTATTTAGGGAAAATGTGATGCGATTTAAATGAAATAATATAGAGAAAAAAAGTGTTTATTGGACACGGATGCCAACAACACGCGGTGTTCCCAAGCGGTCCCCCATCTAAGTACTAACCGCGCCCGACGCTGCTTAATTTCGGTGATCGGACGAGAACCGATGTATTCAGCGTAGTATGGTCGTTGGCGAATGTCGAATGGCTAAAGTATGAATATATATTTGCATTCGGTGAATTATTGAGATTCTTTGTGCTTTTTTCACTGTTAATAGTGAACAATGAGAAACATTGAAGAATAGTCAGAGTACATAGTTTGTGTTTGCCAGAGTTGGAACTTCATTCAAAGAAAAACTAAAAAAATGAATTCACGAGTAAATGTTAACTTAAATATTTATAAGGATACATTTTAAGAGCTGATACACATAAAAACAAACTTGACAAAAAGCTTATGTAATATATGTACATACTCTTGTCCAGCCAAAAACGTTAGAAAACAAAAAAAAAATTCAAAACAAGATTACTTATTTATTTAGGGAAAATGTGATGCGATTTAAATGAAATAATATAGAGAAAAAAAGTGTTTATTGGACACGGATGCCAACAACACGCGGTGTTCCCAAGCGGTCCCCCATCTAAGTACTAACCGCGCCCGACGCTGCTTAATTTCGGTGATCGGACGAGAACCGATGTATTCAGCGTAGTATGGTCGTTGGCGAATGTCGAATGGCTAAAGTACGAATATATATTTGCATTCGGTGATTTTTTTGTAATTGGAATTATTGAGATTCTTTTGGGTTTTACTGTTAATAGTGAACAATGAGAAACATTGAAGAATAGTCAGAGTACATAGTTTGTGTTTGCCAGAGTTGGAACTTCATTCAAAGAAAAACTAAAAAAATGAATTCACGAGTAAATGTTAACTTAAATATTTATAAGGATACATTTTAAGAGCTGATACACATAAAAACAAACTTGACAAAAAGCTTATGTAATATATGTACATACTCTTGTCCAGCCAAAAACGTTAGAAAACAAAAAAAAAATTCAAAACAAGATTACTTATTTATTTAGGGAAAATGTGATGCGATTTAAATGAAATAATATAGAGAAAAAAAGTGTTTATTGGACACGGATGCCAACAACACGCGGTGTTCCCAAGCGGTCCCCCATCTAAGTACTAACCGCGCCCGACGCTGCTTAATTTCGGTGATCGGACGAGAACCGATGTATTCAGCGTAGTATGGTCGTTGGCGAATGTCGAATGGCTAAAGTACGAATATATATTTGCATTCGGTGATTTTTTTGTAATTGTGAATTATTGAGATTCTTTTGGGTTTCACTGTTAATAGTGAACAATGAGAAACATTGAAGAATAGTCAGAGTACATAGTTTGTGTTTGCCAGAGTTGGAACTTCATTCAAAGAAAAACTAAAAAAATGAATTCACGAGTAAATGTTAACTTAAATATTTATAAGGATACATTTTAAGAGCTGATACACATAAAAACAAACTTGACAAAAAGCTTAAGTAATATATGTACATACTAATGCCAAACAAAAAATGTTAGAAAACAAAAAAAAAATTCAAAACAAGATTACTTATTTATTTAGGGAAAATGTGATGCGATTTCAATGAAATAATATAGAGAAAAAAGTGTTTATTGGACACGGATGCCAACAACACGCGGTGTTCCCAAGCGGTCCCCCATCTAAGTACTAACCGCGCCCGACGCTGCTTAATTTCGGTGATCGGACGAGAACCGATGTATTCAGCGTAGTATGGTCGTTGGCGAATGTCGAATGGCTAAAGTACGAATATATATTTGCATTCGGTGATTTTTTTGTAATTGTGAATTATTGAGATTCTTTTGCGTTTTACTGTTAATAGTGAACAATGAGAAACATTGAAGAATAGTCAGAGTACATAGTTTGTGTTTGCCAGAGTTGGAACTTCATTCAATGAAAAACTACCCAAAAAATGAATTCACGAGTAAATGTTAACTTAAATATTTATAAGGATACATTTTAAGAGCTGATACACATAAAAACAAACTTGACAAAAAGCTTAAGTAATATATGTACATACTATACTCTTGTCCAGCCAAAAATGTTAGAAAACAAAAAAAAATTCAAAACAAGATTACTTATTTATTTAGGGAAAATGTGATGCGATTTAAATGAAATAATATAGAGAAAAAAAGTGTTTATTGGACACGGATGCCAACAACACGCGGTGTTCCCAAGCGGTCCCCCATCTAAGTACTAACCGCGCCCGACGCTGCTTAATTTCGGTGATCGGACGAGAACCGATGTATTCAGCGTAGTATGGTCGTTGGCGAATGTCGAGTGGCTAAAGTACAACTATATATTTGCATTCGGTGAATTTTTGTAATTGTGAATTATTGAGATTCTTTTGGGTTTTACTGTTAATAGTGAACAATGAGAAACATTGAAGAATAGTCAGAGTACATAGTTTGTGTTTGCCAGAGTTGGAACTTCATTCAAAGAAAAACTAAAAAAAATGAATTCACGAGTAAATGTTAACTTAAATATTTATAAGGATACATTTTAAGAGCTGATACACATAAAAACAAACTTGACAAAAAGCTTAAGTAATATATGTACATACTATACTCTTGTCCAGCCAAAAATGTTAGAAAACAAAAAAAAATTCAAAACAAGATTACTTATTTATTTAGGGAAAATGTGATGCGATTTAAATGAAATAATATAGAGAAAAAAAGTGTTTATTGGACACGGATGCCAACAACACGCGGTGTTCCCAAGCGGTCCCCCATCTAAGTACTAACCGCGCCCGACGCTGCTTAATTTCGGTGATCGGACGAGAACCGATGTATTCAGCGTAGTATGGTCGTTGGCGAATGTCGTGTGGCTAAAGTACAAGTATATATTTGCATTCGGTGAATTTTTGTAATTGTGAATTATTGAGATTCTTTTGGGTTTTACTGTTAATAGTGAACAATGAGAAACATTGAAGAATAGTCAGAGTACATAGTTTGTGTTTGCCAGAGTTGGAACTTCATTCAAAGAAAAACTAAAAAAATGAATTCACGAGTAAATGTTAACTTAAATATTTATAAGGATACATTTTAAGAGCTGATACACATAAAAACAAACTTGACAAAAAGCTTAAGTAATATATGTACATACTATACTTCTTGTCCAGCCAAAAATGTTAGAAAACAAAAAAAAATTCAAAACAAGATTACTTATTTATTTAGGGAAAATGTGATGCGATTTAAATGAAATAATATAGAGAAAAAAAGTGTTTATTGGACACGGATGCCAACAACACGCGGTGTTCCCAAGCGGTCCCCCATCTAAGTACTAACCGCGCCCGACGCTGCTTAATTTCGGTGATCGGACGAGAACCGATGTATTCAGCGTAGTATGGTCGTTGGCGAATGTCGAATGGCTAAAGTATGAATATATATTTGCATTCGGTGAATTATTGAGATTCTTTTGGGTTTTACTGTTAATAGTGAACAATGAGAAACATTGAAGAATAGTCAGAGTACATAGTTTGTGTTTGCCAGAGTTGGAACTTCATTCAAAGAAAAACTAAAAAAATGAATTCACGAGTAAATGTTAACTTAAATATTTATAAGGATACATTTTAAGAGCTGATACACATAAAAACAAACTTGACAAAAAGCTTATGTAATATATGTACATACTCTTGTCCAGCCAAAAACGTTAGAAAACAAAAAAAAAATTCAAAACAAGATTACTTATTTATTTAGGGAAAATGTGATGCGATTTAAATGAAATAATATAGAGAAAAAAAGTGTTTATTGGACACGGATGCCAACAACACGCGGTGTTCCCAAGCGGTCCCCCATCTAAGTACTAACCGCGCCCGACGCTGCTTAATTTCGGTGATCGGACGAGAACCGATGTATTCAGCGTAGTATGGTCGTTGGCGAATGTCGAATGGCTAAAGTACGAATATATATTTGCATTCGGTGATTTTTTGTAATTGTGAATTATTGAGATTCTTTTGGGTTTTACTGTTAATAGTGAACAATGAGAAACATTGAAGAATAGTCAGAGTACATAGTTTGTGTTTGCCAGAGTTGGAACTTCATTCAAAGAAAAACTAAAAAAATGAATTCACGAGTAAATGTTAACTTAAATATTTATAAGGATACATTTTAAGAGCTGATACACATAAAAACAAACTTGACAAAAAGCTTAAGTAATATATGTACATACTATACTCTTGTCCAGCCAAAAATGTTAGAAAAAAAAAAAAATTCAAAACAAGATTACTTATTTATTTAGGGAAAATGTGATGCGATTTAAATGAAATAATATAGAGAAAAAAAGTGTTTATTGGACACGGATGCCAACAACACGCGGTGTTCCCAAGCGGTCCCCCATCTAAGTACTAACCGCGCCCGACGCTGCTTAATTTCGGTGATCGGACGAGAACCGATGTATTCAGCGTAGTATGGTCGTTGGCGAATGTCGAATGGCTAAAGTACAACTATATATTTGCATTCGGTGAATTTTTGTAATTGTGAATTATTGAGATTCTTTTGGGTTTTACTGTTAATAGTGAACAATGAGAAACATTGAAGAATAGTCAGAGTACATAGTTTGTGTTTGCCAGAGTTGGAACTTCATTCAAAGAAAAACTAAAAAAATGAATTCACGAGTAAATGTTAACTTAAATATTTATAAGGATACATTTTAAGAGCTGATACACATAAAAACAAACTTGACAAAAAGCTTAAGTAATATATGTACATACTATACTCTTGTCCAGCCAAAAATGTTAGAAAACAAAAAAAAAATTCAAAACAAGATTACTTATTTATTTAGGGAAAATGTGATGCGATTTAAATGAAATAATATAGAGAAAAAAAGTGTTTATTGGACACGGATGCCAACAACACGCGGTGTTCCCAAGCGGTCCCCCATCTAAGTACTAACCGCGCCCGACGCTGCTTAATTTCGGTGATCGGACGAGAACCGATGTATTCAGCGTAGTATGGTCGTTGGCGAATGTCGTCTGGCTAAACTATGAATATATATTTGCATTCGGTGAGTTATTGAGATTCTTTTGGGTTTTACTGTTAATAGTGAACAATGAGAAACATTGAAGAATAGTCAGAGTACATAGTTTGTGTTTGCCAGAGTTGGAACTTCATTCAAAGAAAAACTAAAAAAATGAATTCACGAGTAAATGTTAACTTAAATATTTATAAGGATACATTTTAAGAGCTGATACACATAAAAACAAACTTGACAAAAAGCTTAAGTAATATATGTACATACTATACTCTTGTCCAGCCAAAAATGTTAGAAAACAAAAAAAAAATTCAAAACAAGATTACTTATTTATTTAGGGAAAATGTGATGCGATTTAAATGAAATAATATAGAGAAAAAAAGTGTTTACTGGACACGGATGCCAACAACACGCGGTGTTCCCAAGCGGTCCCCCATCTAAGTACTAACCGCGCCCGACGCTGCTTAATTTCGGTGATCGGACGAGAACCGATGTATTCAGCGTAGTATGGTCGTTGGCGAATGTCGTCTGGCTAAACTATGAATATATATTTGCATTCGGTGAGTTATTGAGATTCTTTTGGGTTTTACTGTTAATAGTGAACAATGAGAAACATTGAAGAATAGTCAGAGTACATAGTTTGTGTTTGCCAGAGTTGGAACTTCATTCAATGAAAAACTAAAAAAATGAATTCACGAGTAAATGTTAACTTAAATATTTATAAGGATACATTTTAAGAGCTGATACACATAAAAACAAACTTGACAAAAAGCTTAAGTAATATATGTACATACTATACATACTCTTGTCCAGCCAAAAATGTTAGAAAACAAAAAAAAATTCAAAACAAGATTACTTATTTATTTAGGGAAAATGTGATGCGATTTAAATGAAATAATATAGAGAAAAAAAAAGTGTTTATTGGACACGGATGCCAACAACACGCGGTGTTCCCAAGCGGTCCCCCATCTAAGTACTAACCGCGCCCGACGCTGCTTAATTTCGGTGATCGGACGAGAACCGATGTATTCAGCGTAGTATGGTCGTTGGCGAATGTCGAATGGCTAAAGTACGAATATATATTTGCATTCGGTGAATTTTTGTAATTGTGAATTATTGAGATTCTTTTGGGTTTTACTGTTAATAGTGAACAATGAGAAACATTGAAGAATAGTCAGAGTACATAGTTTGTGTTTGCCAGAGTTGGAACTTCATTCAAAGAAAAACTAAAAAAAATGAATTCACGAGTAAATGTTAACTTAAATATTTATAAGGATACATTTTAAGAGCTGATACACATAAAAACAAACTTGACAAAAAGCTTAAGTAATATATGTACATACTATACTCTTGTCCAGCCAAAAATGTTAGAAAACAAAAAAAAATTCAAAACAAGATTACTTATTTATTTAGGGAAAATGTGATGCGATTTAAATGAAATAATATAGAGAAAAAAAGTGTTTATTGGACACGGATGCCAACAACACGCGGTGTTCCCAAGCGGTCCCCCATCTAAGTACTAACCGCGCCCGACGCTGCTTAATTTCGGTGATCGGACGAGAACCGATGTATTCAGCGTAGTATGGTCGTTGGCGAATGTCGAATGGCTAAAGTACGAATATATATTTGCATTCGGTGAATTTTTGTAATTGTGAATTATTGAGATTCTTTTGGGTTTTACTGTTAATAGTGAACAATGAGAAACATTGAAGAATAGTCAGAGTACATAGTTTGTGTTTGCCAGAGTTGGAACTTCATTCAAAGAAAAACTACAAAAAATGAATTCACGAGTAAATGTTAACTTAAATATTTATAAGGATACATTTTAAGAGCTGATACACATAAAAACAAACTTGACAAAAAGCTTATGTAATATATGTACATACTATACTCTTGTGCCAGCCAAAAATGTTAGAAAACAAAAAAAAAATTCAAAACAAGATTACTTATTTATTTAGGGAAAATGTGATGCGATTTAAATGAAATAATATAGAGAAAAAAAGTGTTTATTGGACACGGATGCCAACAACACGCGGTGTTCCCAAGCGGTCCCCCATCTAAGTACTAACCGCGCCCGACGCTGCTTAATTTCGGTGATCGGACGAGAACCGATGTATTCAGCGTAGTATGGTCGTTGGCGAATGTCGAATGGCTAAAGTACGAATATATATTTGCATTCGGTGATTTTTGTAATTGTGAATTATTGAGATTCTTTTGGGTTTCACTGTTAATAGTGAACAATGAGAAACATTGAAGAATAGTCAGAGTACATAGTTTGTGTTTGCCAGAGTTGGAACTTCATTCAAAGAAAAACTAAAAAAATGAATTCACGAGTAAATGTTAACTTAAATATTTATAAGGATACATTTTAAGAGCTGATACACATAAAAACAAACTTGACAAAAAGCTTATGTAATATATGTACATACTATACTCTTGTCCAGCCAAAAATGTTAGAAAACAAAAAAAAAATTCAAAACAAGATTACTTATTTATTTAGGGAAAATGTGATGCGATTTAAATGAAATAATATAGAGAAAAAAAGTGTTTATTGGACACGGATGCCAACAACACGCGGTGTTCCCAAGCGGTCCCCCATCTAAGTACTAACCGCGCCCGACGCTGCTTAATTTCGGTGATCGGACGAGAACCGATGTATTCAGCGTAGTATGGTCGTTGGCAAATGTCGAGTGGCTAAAGTACAAGTATATATTTGCATTCGGTGAATTTTTGTAATTGTGAATTATTGAGATTCTTTTGGGTTTTACTGTTAATAGTGAACAATGAGAAACATTGAAGAATAGTCAGAGTACATAGTTTGTGTTTGCCAGAGTTGGAACTTCATTCAATGAAAAACTACCCAAAAAATGAATTCACGAGTAAATGTTAACTTAAATATTTATAAGGATACATTTTAAGAGCTGATACACATAAAAACAAACTTGACAAAAAGCTTATGTAATATATGTACATACTATACTCTTGTCCAGCCAAAAATGTTAGAAAACAAAAAAAAAATTCAAAACAAGATTACTTATTTATTTAGGGAAAATGTGATGCGATTTAAATGAAATAATATAGAGAAAAAAAGTGTTTATTGGACACGGATGCCAACAACACGCGGTGTTCCCAAGCGGTCCCCCATCTAAGTACTAACCGCGCCCGACGCTGCTTAATTTCGGTGATCGGACGAGAACCGATGTATTCAGCGTAGTATGGTCGTTGGCGAATGTCGAATGGCTAAAGTATGAATATATATTTGCATTCGGTGAATTATTGAGATTCTTTTGGGTTTTACTGTTAATAGTGAACAATGAGAAACATTGAAGAATAGTCAGAGTACATAGTTTGTGTTTGCCAGAGTTGGAACTTCATTCAAAGAAAAACTAAAAAAATGAATTCACGAGTAAATGTTAACTTAAATATTTATAAGGATACATTTTAAGAGCTGATACACATAAAAACAAACTTGACAAAAAGCTTATGTAATATATGTATGTACATACTATACTCTTGTCCAGCCAAAAATGTTAGAAAACAAAAAAAAAATTCAAAACAAGATTACTTATTTATTTAGGGAAAATGTGATGCGATTTAAATGAAATAATATAGAGAAAAAAGTGTTTATTGGACACGGATGCCAACAACACGCGGTGTTCCCAAGCGGTCCCCCATCTAAGTACTAACCGCGCCCGACGCTGCTTAATTTCGGTGATCGGACGAGAACCGATGTATTCAGCGTAGTATGGTCGTTGGCGAATGTCGAATGGCTAAAGTACGAATATATATTTGCATTCGGTGATTTTTTGTAATTGTGAATTATTGAGATTCTTTTGGGTTTTACTGTTAATAGTGAACAATGAGAAACATTGAAGAATAGTCAGAGTACATAGTTTGTGTTTGCCAGAGTTGGAACTTCATTCAAAGAAAAACTAAAAAAATGAATTCACGAGTAAATGTTAACTTAAATATTTATAAGGATACATTTTAAGAGCTGATACACATAAAAACAAACTTGACAAAAAGCTTAAGTAATATATGTACATACTATACTCTTGTCCAGCCAAAAATGTTAGAAAACAAAAAAAAAATTCAAAACAAGATTACTTATTTATTTAGGGAAAATGTGATGCGATTTAAATGAAATAATATAGAGAAAAAAAAAGTGTTTATTGGACACGGATGCCAACAACACGCGGTGTTCCCAAGCGGTCCCCCATCTAAGTACTAACCGCGCCCGACGCTGCTTAATTTCGGTGATCGGACGAGAACCGATGTATTCAGCGTAGTATGGTCGTTGGCGAATGTCGAATGGCTAAAGTACGAATATATATTTGCATTCGGTGATTTATTGAGATTCTTTTGGGTTTTACTGTTAATAGTGAACAATGAGAAACATTGAAGAATAGTCAGAGTACATAGTTTGTGTTTGCCAGAGTTGGAACTTCATTCAAAGAAAAACTAAAAAAAATGAATTCACGAGTAAATGTTAACTTAAATATTTATAAGGATACATTTTAAGAGCTGATACACATAAAAACAAACTTGACAAAAAGCTTAAGTAATATATGTACATACTATACATACTCTTGTCCAGCCAAAAATGTTAGAAAACAAAAAAAAAATTCAAAACAAGATTACTTATTTATTTAGGGAAAATGTGATGCGATTTAAATGAAATAATATAGAGAAAAAAAAAGTGTTTATTGGACACGGATGCCAACAACACGCGGTGTTCCCAAGCGGTCCCCCATCTAAGTACTAACCGCGCCCGACGCTGCTTAATTTCGGTGATCGGACGAGAACCGATGTATTCAGCGTAGTATGGTCGTTGGCGAATGTCGAGTGGCTAAAGTACGAATATATACAGTACTACTTCGGTTAACGCAACCTATTAAAATTTGGCCATGTGCATAACATTGTATTGGCTAGAAGATATTTTCAGTAAAAAAAAACGTTCCAATCGAATTCTCCATGTCTTTTGTGTGCATTTTTAAAATACAATCTGAGTTAATTTTAATGCATATCTTCTTATCTCGGAGTCTTTTGTGAAAAATCAAGCCAAGCCTATTTAGAACACTGCGATCACGTACTACTTATGTGTTGAACAATGGCTGGCTGGATGATGACGTGATGGTTCACAAAGACAAAGAGTTGGATGACTATGGGTTGGGTCAATGTCTGGGCATACTTGAATTTTATAACTTGCTTTAGGGACACGTTTATATACTATGACTAATTGGCCAGGGCGCGAAGGCATTGAGTAAATATAACATGCAAATAAGTACAGTTGAACTTTCATACAGCGAACTTCCGTATAACGAAGATTTGTTCCCTATATACATTTCCAAAACCCTACAATCTGTCCTCTTGAGAATCGTGATATAGAAGTTCGACTGCATATGTAAATAATAATTACTATAAAGAAATTTCCATCAAGTTTAAGTTTTTGTGTTGGACCTAGGACCTGGGAGGGTGGCAAGGTTATCACGTTTTATTTTCTTATCGTTTTGTGACTCAGTTGAAGAGCACTTTGCCTTCTCTCTATTTCGCTTGCACCACTGTTCTTACTCTCTTTGTCTTTCTTGAACAAAACGCTGACCTAGGCCAGGCGACGGTCACTTCCCGGTGTTAAATCAAATTAAATTTGATTAACACTTTTCCTTTTTTCTGGTTTTTATTTATGTTTATTTTGTGCCTCAAGTCAGGCCCACAATTATGACATATCTCGTTGTTTTGAATTTTGTTGTTGTTGTTTGCATCTTATAATTAAAGCACAATTGTCTTTACTGACCGTAGAGTCTGCTCTCTCTCTATCTCTCTCTCTCTCTTTGCTTCTCATCTGTTTGTTTACGGTCAGACATTCAGGCTCTTGTTTTGATTAAAGGCGTTGATAGTAGGTTCTGTGTATGAAACAAAATCATAGAACTCAAAGACAGGCGTACTCGGTATGCACTATAAAAAAAAAAAAAGTATTGATTTCTGACATTTTCCATGCTGATAAGTTCTAGTCTTCAGTGAAATAAGAGAAGATAATGTAGTGATATTTTATTCAGCTTAGTAGTTTTTTAGTTTTAGAATTTTTATTTTTTTTATTTTGATTACGTTACTCTTAAACAGTTTATTAAAATCAAATCGAGAAAATATTGTCATTTAAAAATAAAGGTTTAACCTCAAAGAGTATGCATGTAAGGTATGCGGGGAAAAAAATCTGAAAAATTTCAAATAGAAATTACTGGAAAAATTACTTGCGCTTTTTTTTGCATCGTTTTCGAATTTTTTCTTATTCTTGATTCTGTATACGTATATATTTTTGTTTTGCAATGTACATATTCTTATATAGATTTTTTATGAAGCAATAAGCTTGATTTCATAAGCGCTTATAGAAAGTACTAAAATATAGAAGAATATACAAACATACATTAGTATATTGTAAAGTCTCAAGGTCTTAACACACAATATTTTTGCACATCAAGATGAATAAAACGGCAATATAGAAATAATAATCGTATAGAAAACATCGTAAATGTTAAAATTAAATCCCAAAATGTGATAACAACAAAAATAAAACCCTAATAAAAATTCATTTTCTTGTAGTCTCTAGTAGATACATATATATTTATCTTAAAAGATTAAGGTTTTTTGTTGCATCCCATTTATTTTTTTCATATATAAAAATGTTTGTTGATTTTTAATGCTTTTATATTTTTGTGTATTAATTTGTTTTGGGTTCGTCATAATCCAGATGTGTTTATATTATTAAAATTAATTAAGCCTAAAACTCGACCAGAAAATATGGCATAAAAGAAAAACACAAAAATTTATAAATATATGTCATTGGAAAAAGTAAACCTAACTAAGTTTAACATTTATTTATCAATTAACGACTAATTGTATTGCATTTTTTTGAGTTCGATACATCGAAATCTTTTTGTCATCATTCTACGTTTCAATATCCATGGATCTCGTATACTTGAGATTCTGTTGATCCTCAATAATGTTCGAGTGTTGTCGCACAGTATGATTGTTAAGATTACCAACACTCTGATATGACTTGTCGCAAAAAGAACAGGCATACGGCTTCTCACCGGTATGCACCAAATGATGTGAGTTGAGATGGCCGCGTGTAAAGAATGCCTTCTGGCATCTATCACATTTGTAAGGTCGCTTGGACATATCGGGATCGTGGGAGCGCATATGGGTGCGTAGATCTGATTTGGTTGGCCACGTCTTGCCACAAACGTTGCAATGGAAAATGCGCGGCTTTATTTCACCCGTATGCATGCGGGCATGCGAGATCAACTGGGTGCGGAGCACAAAACGACGATCGCAGATTTCACAGGCAAAAGGACGTTCCGTGGAGTGTAGCGATGTGACATGATAGCGTAGACTGTGACGCGATGCGAAACTTTTCGAACACACCTCGCACTCATAGCGCAGTCCATCGCCTAAACCATGTACCGATATCATATGCAATTTCAACTGAAAGTTACGCGTAAACTTCTTCTCACACTCGGTGCAGGGATGTAATGATTTTGGTGTCCTACTTCGTTGCACTGCAGGAGCTGCAGCTTTGCGTGGCGCGCGTTTTAGTTTTGGTTTAACAATAGCAGATGTTTCAGCTGGTGGCTGCTGTTGTTGGTCGACTAGTTGTTCCAACGTTGCTGGCAAATGTATGGGCGTGTTAAGTATTCCTGAATCCCAGCTGATGGCTGTTATTGCATTGTCTGTTGGCTCATAGCTGCACTGAAACGCATCCGATAGATCCAAGGTGCCTTGAAGAAAAGCAACAAGTTATCAAATTAGTAAGGTTACTTCTGTTTGAACATAAACAAAGAGTGTTTTAAGTTTTATTTTGTATAAAAGATTTATAGCTGGAATCAATTACAGTCGAACTTCAATATAAAAAATCTCAAGAGGACAAGAAAAAATTTACAGAGAAAATTCGTAACATAGAATTTGTTTTTTTATTGATTCAAATACATACATATATAGAAAATTTCGTTAGAAGGAAATTCTTTTTATGGTATTTTTACTGTATTTGGTATTAGTTTTCCTTTCGTTAAAATTTTTCAGAAGTGAATAAAAAACCTTATTTTAAGTCCAATATCTTTTAGATGAATATGTAAAATCCAACTGGCGTTTTGGTAACTCACCGAAATCAACGGGTTCAACTAGGGATGACATAGAGTTTGATTTGACTTGCTCTATGCAACCAACTTCCCTCTCTAAGCACTCGAGGGCATCGTCCAATGCTTGCTCATGTCTGGCACGAAGAATGCGTTCCGAATCCTCACAGCGTTGCCGAAACTCCAAAGCATCGTGCAGACGATGCAGACACAACTGGCATATGACATCGCTGGGCACAATCTGTAGATTGGGTGACAAGGCAAGCAGCTCGCTGCTCAATTGATTGTTGTCACCGATGTTGTGGCAGAGTGGCGGCTGCTCCACCAGACAGCAGCGGCAAACAACGATCACCGTGTGGTTCAACAGCGGGAACATAGTTCTTCTATCCCTTACTTAATAATACTACTTTGGGAGGGCGTCCGTCCGATCAGCTGGACCGTTGCTGGACGTCTGAGATGCGAGCGAATAATGACAACGGACTCTAACACAGATAGAGACCAGTAGCTACTGCAGCCGGTGCCGAGATGCCGGCTCAGGGCGCATTGATAGCCCTTGACATGAGCCCAGGGCGATAAGCTTGAAAGAAAGAAACACAGAAAGTGAGAGAAAGCGTAAAAGAGAGAGAGAGAGAGAGAGAGAGAGAGAGAGAGAGAGAGAGAGAGAGAGAGAGAAGAGAGTGAGTGGGAATTTCTGTTAACGTTTGCTAATTTACAATTAATGCTTACTAATTGATTACCATTGAGATATGAATTTTTTGGGTACATTTACTCCAGCCCTGAACCGATGATCTACAGACCTTATCGCGTAGGCTTAGAATTCTTTGGTGCTGATGAACTGTCTAGTGATTATCTCATTGCTATATTTGGCCACATTGGGTGGTCCCAAAGCTGCGCTGATAACATCACCCTCATGCCCTCAAGCCCTCCGGCCCTCCAGCCCTCATTCCGAAATACACTCGAACATTATCTCGCTTATCTCGGCTCTGTTTATTTGAGCTTTGTACCTTGCGGGTTTCCTGCATTCTATATGCAACACTATTTATTCGATATATTAATGCCAAATTGTTTAAAGGATCAAGTATCAAGTAGGCTTAATTAAAGCTAACTGTCTTTTGAGTTATATCAATATCGTAGGCTTCATAAAATATGTTTTTACACATATTGTAAAATAAATTCTCGACAAGTCATAAACATGATTAGATTTTTTTCGATTCAATATTTTAGTATTTTAATCTTTTATATGATAAACGGTAAGCCAAAATCACAAATAGCAGAAACAATTAATATCTCAATAATATTTTTGTTTTCTATATTTTAAGCGTCGAATGGGAAAAATGTTTGCGTCGATTGCGAAAAATATATAAGTGATAAATGTGTTATTACCCAAACCAAAATCATTGCCGGAGAACGCGAACGACAACACGTTAGGGAACGTTTACCTTGGGAACACCATGATCTTGAAATTTGTTTAATGCCAAGTCAGAAAATATTTGGTAATTTTAATATATGTACATATGTTTGTCAACATTTCTGTGTAACAATCAAACTAAGGCACGAGTTTTTCCACAAATTTTACAATTTTACGTCTTTTACTTTTAAGTTGCATAGCCTTTGAACAACATTATTTTATCCGTGTTTCTTTGCAGAGGACTTAGACGTCTTTATTTGTTCCATGTCGCCAGAGCTGGGGTGCAATGCAATTGCAAATAAAAATGCTGTGAAAAGGTTTGCTGGAAGAAAGAAAATATGTCGAGATTGTAATAAAAGTTGTGGTTGCGATGCTTTGAGAGATGTAAAAACTGATGCAGCTACGACCATTTCAAAAGGATACTTTTTAGCTTATTTGATGGCTTCTGTACAAACTATCAAGTCAAACTGCGTGCTTTAAATTAATATAATTAGTTATTATACATAACGATATTCTTCGAATATTCTTTAAATCATAAAATATTTGGAATATATAAGAACACATATATTAATTTCCTTCAATTCAATTTATATAAAAAAAAACTAAATTTAATCTCATATTCTCGGACCTACAAAAATTATTTTAGATTCATTTACTCGACGACTAGAAAGAAGACATGAAAAACATGAAGATATAATCGATCAGGATATGGTATTGAAACTCAACTTTGACATAAGTTGCTAAGTATATATAAATTTGATTATTGTATTAAGCTTGAAGATTAAACCTAAGATAGATGGATTTTTTTTTCCGATGAGCAAAGCTCAAATGAAACTAAATAAAAATAACTGAAAATTTTGAATATTCTAGAATCAAAGCCATCTGAATACTTAGTATCTTGAAGTCGGGCAATAAATATTCAACTTATCCAATAAATATAGATTTGAACAATTTCGATTACAGCTTTTATTGATGATAATGTTCGTTCGCGTACGTTTGTTGATATTAATTATCAATTTGTTGGTATTTAAAACAACCCTAAGTGTTATAAAGAAAAATTAAAGCATTCATATTCATATTTCATTTGTTTCAATCATAGTCACCAAAAAGTATATCCATATTTTATAAAAATAAACTAAATTTTGGCTCAAAATCATAATGGAAAATTTTGGTGTTTGTTATGTATCGATGGTACTTTTGGTTCTATTAGGCCTTAACTTGATGAGTAAGTTGAACTGGCAATAGACTGACAAAATCAATGCAACAAAGGACATTTGTTTAGTTTCATATGGACAACAATTCAACATTTGCGTCGACTGCAAAGAACATTTTGACACTGATTGCTATGTATCCAGTACTAGATTGGAGGTCCCCGACAATGAAAAGCACAAAGTACGATTGGTGATAAGCATCGATACGCCAAACGAAAACTTAACAAAGTGCCTCTTGGAAACTCATTTTTTATAACCTTAACCCATAAAATGGGTAAAAAGGGTATAATGGTTTTGTGCAAAAGTATGTAATAGTCAGAAGGAAGCATCTCCGACCACAGAAAGTATATATATTCTTGATCAGCATCAACTGCCGAGCCGATATAGCCATGTTCGTCTGTCCATCCGTCTGTCCATCTGTCTGTCTGTCCGTCTGTCCGTCTGTATGAACGCTTGGATCTCAAAGACTACAAGAGCTAGAGATTTTGTATATAAGTTCTCCTATACCATGAGCAGAACAAGTTTGCTTCAAATTATCGATAACTATTCTGGTTTCCGATATACACATGGAATCGATAACAAAAAATATCGAATTTGGCAAATGTTGGTTGAAACAATGGGTAACGATGGAACTTTTCTGAAAATTTCGTCCAAATCGGTTAAGAAACACCGGAGATATCGAATTTAATCGGTTAAAGTTATGTCAGTATACCAAAGTCTTATATAAATTTAATTTATTTATTGCAACTGGGTTCAGGGTATCTTCTAGTCGGGCTCTCCCAACTAGAACCTTCTTACTTGTTTTAGTAAAGAAATAGTAAAGCTAAAACTTACGCTTATCATTTACCGTTTATCTTGTACTTAAGCAGATTTGGAGTCAATGATTTGTTCAATGTCGCCAGCTTTGGGATGCCACATGATTGGCAACGAGATGGTTATGCAGAATGAAAAGGCTCGGCTACTTTCATGTATTATCTGCGGAAGAAATTGTGGATGTCATATCAAAAACCATATCGATTAACCAATAGCGGGCTTATAAGTGTTGCTACAGATTATATACTAAATTTGTGCTTGACTCCGGTTTTTATCATCAAATTTTATTTAGGTTTAGGGTAAGGTGACTTGATTTAAGTATGATTTGTAATAAATTTCATTTCTAAACTTAATAATGTAAATTTTGAGATTTCATTTGATGTTTTGTTTGGCACATCCTTTTGTATCATAACCGAAAAGTATACCTTTCCATGACTTTTCATCAGATTTACCTTTATAGGAGGAGTGCTCTCACCCCTACTGTGGAACTTGGTGGTAAACGCCCTACTGAAGAAATTCAAACGGAAAGCCCCGAAGATAACCACCTATGCGGACGGCATAAGCATAATTATCACGGGCAAGTGTCCATCGACAATCAGCTCAGTCATGGACCACACACTCAAAGAGATACTAGTATGGGCCATATACGCCTGTCTAAGTATCAACGTGGACAAAAGAAAGTTGAATTGGAAGCTCAATGTGGAGGAAAGGGTGAAGAAGGCCAACAATTCACTCTACACATCGCTAAAGATGTTGGGTAGCACTTGGGGATTCTCATCAAGACTTACACACTGGATTCTAATCTGAGTCGTGCGTCCCATGCTGCTCTACGGAATACTGGTATGGTGGAAAGCCACAGAGAAGTCAACATACCTAAAAAGAATGGAAAAAACCCAGCAACATGCACTTACGTGCATCACAGAGGCGCTGAGGACTACACCAACTAGAGCATTGCAGACTATACTGAATGTCAACCCCGTGGACATACAGGCACGCCTAGTAGAAAACAAGTAAGAAGGCTCTAGTCGGGAGAGCCCGACTAGAAGATACCCTGAACCCAGTAGCAATAAATATATTAAATTTATAAATCGATTAAATGCGATATCTCCGGTGTTTCTAAACCGATTTGGACGAAGTTTTCAGGAAAGTTCTATCATTACTCATTTATTCAACCCCCATTTTTAAATTTTTCAAATTCGATATTTTTTTGTAATCGATTCCAGAATATATATACTTTATGGGGTCGGAGATGCTTCCTTCTGCCTGTTACATACTTTTGCACAAAACCATTATACCCTTGTTACCCATTTTATGGGTGCAGGGTTTAAAATGACTGAGCAACGTCCTTGCACGATAGGCAACATGACTATACACAATTACGGACATAGTACGATTGGAAGAGGGACCCAAGTCGAAACAGACTATATGAACCCAAGAAACAATTTCAACTTCGCACCCATGCTCCTAGGAAAAGATGAATGGTGTTCAGCAGCAGAGCAAAGGGCCATCAAAATATGTATATATAGACGGCTCAAAGATGAGGGAGGGAGTCGCAGCAGTGTACTGCGCCGAACCACCCAGCCATACAAACTCCCGGACCACTGCAGCATATTCCAAGTGGAGATATTCGCAATAAGGAAAGCAGCAGAAGCAGTCCTACAAACAAACACAACGCTGGACAAAGTAAACATATTCGTGGACAGTCAAGCGGCAATTGAAGCCTTGCAGGCAACATAAGCTCTCGGACCTTTTAAAAAGTGCTCATTTTTTGGATTCCAAGCCATTAGGGCTTCGAGGGCAACGAGATAGCAGACACTTTGGCTAAGCAAGATGCAACGGGACTCAACAGTGATACTGCAGATGTTCCGATCTCCCTGCGAACGCTACACTACAACATTTAAACACAGGCAGAGGTTTCAGCAGCCCTAAGGAGCCAGCAAGCAGGAACCTAAAAGGCTTCTAGCGTTTGGTAGAAGCACACACACTCCGCAGGACCACACACCGGGATAGTCCCAACCATCTCCAACCACCGGCCCCACTAAGAACCCTATAGCGGTCTATGTGTGATACTCCCCTGGGAGGGTCAGCCGGTTCAACCTAACCTTACAAATTTACAAATTTTAAAAGCAACAGCTAACAGGAAGATCATCTTTAGAAAAAATGTCAACATATCCGCCGTAAAGAAAAATATAAACATAATGTTTTTGTTAAACATTTACATCGATATTAATGTGGTCTCTTAATCGAATTTTGATAAAATTGTGGTGTACTTAAAATGTCATTAAAACCATTTCAAATACTCTATGCAGCATGCTTTGAAAACAAGCTTAACCTTAGATAGCCATTATTATTCGTATTAAATCTGTTTGTGATTTACTTTATTTGAAATGACTTCAAAATTCACTGTTTCTCTTTGGTTTTTATTAGTTTTATATACAACAATCAGCTGTAACTATTTCTGTAAAATTAAGCTATGTATAAGATAATTAATGTGACAAATATGACCAACAGTTACAGTTGCGAATGGCGAAAATGCCTGTTCCAGTTGCCATCCATCTGGCGATTGCATAGTTAAATCAGAGGGTTGGGCGGCTCCACGCCATGCAAATGTAGACAGGTCACTGGTTGTAAGAATTGGTCCATATGGCTACGTTGCTGAGCCCAAATTAGATCGATGCATCACTGAAGAATATCGACTAACAGGTAATTTGGCTTTTTGAGATGTCTTTCCTTTCCTATCTGCCTTTTTTCTTTGTGCATTTTAGGTGATGTTTTTGACTACATATGTTTTTGGAAACCGGGAAAATGTGAGGCTGTTGTACCCCACTATAAATTGCACAACAGTGATATGATGCATAACATTTGCCAGGATTGTTCTAACCTCTGCGCTTGTGATAATGCACCACCAATTTATATAAAACGTGGACTTATTTTAAATATTCCTTTAATTGTGCTCATGATTATTTTTATATATTGATTAAACCAATTAAAATTCATGTCAAATCGATCGAAATGTTAGCTTTATTAGCACCTTTTACAGCATAAAACAGAATATGGATTTCGATGTCGAAAGGACAACTCAAGCGCCTTCAATTTCATCTGTGATTTCCCCTTACCACCCTAAGTCACACCCCCTGAGTAAGCAGACACCGGACCAAAGATAATATACATACGTGTTTGGATGCAAAGTGTTAAGACTTTGATCGAGCGACAAAATATCAATATTAATATCAATATAAAACGCAGTGTGCTTTACAAAATTTCGTGTCGTTGTCAAGAGTTTGCCTCATTTTTTTCCGTACTTTTTCGAAAACAATGACAAATACACTTTCAAATGCTGCAGCCGTACTAATTTTGATTACTCTTTTTGGGTATTCATCTGGTAACAATAGTAAGTAAAATTGAATATCGAGAACAGTTGTACTTTCAATTGTTATGCCATACTTTTTTTTTAGATACTACCACTACAACGCCACAAACTCCAAATGCCACAAACTCATGTACTGATTGCTATCAGTATAACGGTAACTGTAATGTTACCAGTGTTGGCTATGCAGTGCCTCTCAGGGGTCGAACTGACATGACTTTAGTCCAAAAGCTCGAAAAGGGTGATATTGTTATCGATCCAAATCTTCAATGCGTAAATCATGGCTACAAAGTTGCTGGTATTTTTTTAGTAGTTACTCGAAAGTTTTGCATGTTTTATTAAATTTGTTGTTTTGGACAGGTATTGTATTCGAACACATTTGTTTTTGGAACCTTCCCTCTAAATGTGAGGCAGTCGTTCCCAGTGATACCATGAAGAATAAGGCTAGTGTGCGAACTGCTTGCCGATCTTGTGCTCAATATTGTCATTGTTCCTTTGGGAAAAACATCGGATCCTCCATTGTTTTGAATATCTATATCCTTACCCTATGCTCAAGTCTCGCTGTGATAATAAAAATTTTAATGTATATTGTATAAAATTTAAACTGTCACACATGTGTGTGTATGGTAATTATTAAAAATTCTCTGTTGATAACCAATAATCTTTCGATTGATGTTTTGGGTGTTAGCCTATTAGTCTAATGATAAAACAAAATAAGTGAAGTAAATTAACGAACCTTGATAAGGCGGATAATAACTGAGACAATGTCATCCATAACATAAATGTATGCTAGATGGCGTACACTGATTAGCTTTCACGTAAGTAGTTAATTACATAGTTGAGGCATTAACGAACCTCGAAAACGTTTACTTGGAGATGTGGACCAAAAAAGTAGAACAAACTAGAGGAAACTTTGCAGTCGGACGCAACCGACTACGGTATACTCGATACCTGTATAAAAACTGGTAATAAGAGGCCTGGTGTAGATCTTTCGGGGATGCTGCAAGCTATCTTGCCACCAAACTTGATGACTCTAGCTCAAAAACTGTGAAAGGTATAAGCTTTCCCCTTTTTCAACGAGGCGGTGGGGCGACTGGGGGCAACTGGCTAGGGCGGAAGACGTGGAAGTGGCATCCAAAGTTTTGATGTAGTTTTGTGGGAGACGTCATCACAGTCTAAGCACCAAATTTTGTGATTCTGTGGAAGTTATAAGCGTTTCTGATTTTAAAATGCACAGGGGCTAGGGGCAGAATAGGTAGGCGTGGCTAAAAAATTTGTTATGTAATTTTTTGGGAAACATGTTGATTTATCGGTTTTTAGTTCCCAGTACCTTCGGTACCGAGTATTATATGTTTTCTTATAAATACTGGCAGTTAATAGAGACAAAAACTTTATCTATTTATGTGACTGGTTGACAAATATTTTTTTTTTATTATACTAAGAAATTCGCAAAAACGTAGAGTTAAAGTTTTCAGTGATATTTATGAGACCGCCACTGTTGCTGATATGTTTAATTAGGTATTGTATTACTAATTAAATAAAAAATTCGAGTTTTAATTAAAATAGCATTAACTTTTACAAAAATATGTGCCTTTAAAAACCATTATTAACATATATCCATCTTTGAACTGCATATGGCTTTTTATACTCGATACCGAAGGTATCTGTCCGTCCGTCCGTCCTACAAACTAGAGACTTGAAACATTGTAAATATATTTTTCTATGGGCTGAAAATATAAAGTGTCAAAAATGGGGCTCTACGATAACTGGGGGGCTGGCAAATCGATAAATTTAATAACTCAAAATCGATAAATCCACTTATTTCGCACATCCTTTCAGCTAGAACTACCAAATTTGGTGAAAAGATAGCTACTAGCAATTCCCAAAAAAACTGCATCAAAAATTTGGACGCCCCCACACCCATTCCGCCCCCAGCGCCCCTTCGCCCACCTTTTACAAACTTTGAGCTAGAGTTACTAAATTATGTATGAAGATAGCAATTGACATACCACAGAGATCTGCATCAAAAATTTTGATGCCACGTATATGCAGTATAAGCTTATCGTTAAGACCATAGAATGAGATTTTCCTTATGCAATGCAGCTTGGGTATTAAATTGTTTGTGCTTGTAAATATTAATGTGGATTTTTTTGTCGATGAGCCAAGCTCAAATGTAATAAAATGTTAAATGATCTGAATACTAGGTATCTTGAAGTCGGGTAATAAATATTCAACTTATCCAATAAATATAGATTTGAACAATTTCGATTACAGCTTTTATTGATGGTAATGTTCGTTCGTGTATGTTTGTTGATATTAATTATCAATTTGTTGGTATTTAAAACAACCCTAAGTGTTATAAAGAAAAATTAAAGCATGCTGTATTTCATTTGTTTCAATCATAGTCACCAAAAAGTCTATCCATATTTTATAAAAATAAACTAAATTTTGGCTCAAAATCATAATGGAAAATTTTGGTGTTTGTTATGTATCGATGATACTTTTGGTTCTATTAGGCTTTAACTTGATGAGTAAGTTGAACTTGCAATAGACTGACAAAATCAATGCAACAAAGGACATTTTGTTTAGTTTCATATGGACAACAATTCAACATTTGCGTCGACTGCACAGAACATTATGACACTGATTGCTATGTATCCAGTACTAGATTGGAGGTCCCCGACAATGAAAAGCACAAAGTACGATTGGTGGAAAGCACCGATACGCCAAACGAAAACTTAACAAAGTGCCTCGTGGAAACTCACTTTATAACTGGTAACTAATAACGTTTTTTAGTAAAGAAATAAAACTTACGCTTATCATTTACCGTTTATCTTGTACTTAAGCGGATTTGGAGTCAATGATTTGTTCAATGTCGCCAGCTTTGGGATGCCACCTGATTGGCAACGAGATGGTTATGCAGAATGCAAAGGCTCGGCTACTTTCATGTATTATCTGTGGAAGAAATTGTGGATGTAATATCAAAAACAATTTACAAGTAACCAATAGCGGGCTTATAAGTGTTGCTAAAGATTATGTACTAAATTTGTGCTTGACTTCGATTTGTATCATCAAATTTTATTTAGGTTTAGGATAAGGTGACTTGATTTAAGTATGATTTGTAATAAATTTCATTTCTAAATTTAATAATGTACATTTTGAGATTTTATTTGATATTTTGTTTGGCACATATACTTTTCAATGCATTAACGAGTAAGTTGAGAACCCATTACGATAGTTAAATCAATACATACGTCAACATGCTAATATCCAGTAGACGTTAATGCACAGGAGAACAATGTGTGCCTTGACTGCTCGAAATATATTGATCCAAACTGCACAGTGAATGCGAATTTTATTGCCACTAAAAATAGGGATAGAAAAAAGTTCCGTAAGCGTTATTCGGCTGGCGAAACCGAACCCAATCTATTGGAATGCTTGAGTGAAGATTATCGAATGAAAGGTAAATAATAGATCGGTAATAAATAATAATAAATAAGATAATAAATATTTCCGCTGGCTGATCGATTTTTATTTTTCTTTTCAGAAGATTTAACATCATTTGGATGTGCTGTATCACCAAACTTGGGCTGTGGCGTTATTGTAAATAAGCTTAAAATCGAAAGAGGTCGCTTGAAGACGATGGCTTGCAGCATTTGTGCTGAGACTTGTGGTTGCAAGTTGCCTAAGAATGGATGCACATCCTTAGCAATAAATATGTATAGCATATTTTTTGCGTTTTTCTTCACTAAATGGCTCAAAAGAGTAGTAAATATCTAACCAAAAATTTGCTTCAAATAAAGTAAGCGCTAAGGAATGGCATGACAACTTTCAAAACAAAGCAAACAGCGTTTGTAAGCATTGACATATACTATTTTTGTAGGCATTCTGCATATTTCTAGCATCAAACAAAAAATTATGAAAAAGCTTAGCGACAAATTTATATTATATATTGGTATTCTGCTGTGGCAATCAACTTGCGGTAAGACATATAATGTTTATTAATGTACGCTTACAAAAATAAAATAATTGTAGAAGTTAAAGCAAAAGAACATTTGTTTAATAATGAATGTGTGGACTGTGATCTTTATAGTGGCAAATGTAAAATGAATACTACGGGCTGGGCTGCCTTCAAGCATTCAACTAAAGATCGTCAAATAGTTTTTAAACTGCCCGAATTCCAAGATCTTAGTGATGCGGAATCTCATCTGGCTCCTTGCATACATGATGGCTATGATTTAAGTGGTGAAAACACTGCAATTGCATTATAATTATCAAAATTGAACTCAATGAATACTCGATTTACAGATCATCTCGAAACATTCATTTGCTTTTGGGCACCTTATATGGGATGCCAGGGAATCGCACGAAGCGATATTTTAAACAAACATCATATGCATCATATTGTTTGTCAAGTTTGTGCCAAATATTGTGGTTGTAAACTTGAGCTTCAATCGGAATCTGCTAACAATAATGGTTTGCATATAAGCTTAAATCAAATTTTAGTTTTCTTATTAACTTTATTATTATCATTTTTTAACCTATAAAAAGGATGAGCGAACGATAAAAGGATCCTGAAGTTTCACAACTCTCCCGGCACATGAATATATATAATAAATTTGGTAATTGTGTTGTTATATTTAAAATAATAGTAGTATGTGAAAGTTCTCCATAAATAAGGATGGCAAGAAAGAATAAAAATGTCTAATAACTTATCAATTCCTGTATGGCTTTCATATTTTTATACTCGATACCGAAGGTAAAGAGTATATTGAGTTTGTGCAATGTCCGTCATGGTGTCCGTCCGTCTGTGCGTCCGTATGTTCGCAACTTTTTTCCACACCCTTCAAGCTAGAGACTTGAAACTTTCCAATTCACTTTATCTATGGGATAGTAAATTACAGTGTCAAGATGGGGGTTCTACGATAACTGGGGGGCTGGCAAATCGATAAATTCGATAACTCAAAACCGATAAGTCCACATATTTCGCACATCCTTACAGCTAGAACTACCAAATTCGGTAAGCAGATAGCTACTAGCAACCCCCAAAAAACTGCATCAAAAATTTTGGAGCCACACCCCCATTCCGCCCCAGCCCCCGCAATTTGAAATCAGAAATGGCTGTATCTCCCACAGTTTTGAGCTAGAGCCACAAATTTGGTGGCAAGATGATGATTCATAAATTTGATGACCATCCGCACCCCGCTTGTACTCTAAAGCCTCCAAATTTGGCAGGAAGATAGCTGGGAACGACCCCAAAAAAATCTGCATCAAATTTTTGAAGCCACGCCCACCCATTTCGCCCCCTTTCCCCACCTTTTACAAACTTTTAGCTAGAGTCACCAAATTTGGTATGAAGATAGCTATTGACATCCCTTATAGATCTGCAGCAAAAATTTGGTTGCCACACCCACCCATACCGCCCCAGCCCCCCTTTCCCCACTTTTTACAATTTTCGACCTAGAGTCACCAAATTTGGTATGAAGATAGCAATTGACACAAAAGATCTGATCAAAATTTGGATGCCACGCCCACCCATACCGCCCCCAGCCCCCCCACCCCCTTTCGCCTCTTTTTACAAACTTCGAGCTAGAGTCACCAAATTTGGTATGAAGATAGCAATTGACATTCCACAAAGATCTGCATCACAAATCTGGATGCCACGCCCACCCATACCGCCCCAGCTCCCCTTTCCCAACAAACTTACAAACTTTGAGCTAGAGTCATCAAATTTGTAAGGAAGATAGCTTGTGGCATCCCCATCTGCATCGGAAAACCTTTTAGGCAGTGTACACCTCTGCCGTCAGGCCTCTTTTTACCGGTTTAAATACTGGTATCGAGTATGCCGCAGTCGGTTGCGTCCGAGTGCAACGTTTCCACTTGTTTATTATTATCTTTATTTAAAACTTTAAAACTTTAAATTAAAATAAAGTATTTAGTTATGATTTTGAAAGGCGAATACTTTTTGATAAATACGGATGTGTCAGTTGCTTCACATGCTTCTGAAACCAAAAATGCATGTGTCAAATGCGGTGAATCGCCTCAACTAAATTGGGATATTAAAGCGCGCGATAATACATCAGTTGTTCTTACTGCCACCGCGAAAGAAGACCAAAATTTTGTTTCTTGCACCAAATATGAATTAACATGTTATCAAATGATTAAGTGTCAAAACTTCTTTGTTTTATTAACTTATTTACTTCTTTTGGTTTGTTTAAGGTATTATTTTCAGCTGCATTTGCTCCTGGGGGCCACACGACAAATGTGGAGTCGTCGTGCCTTCCCATATACTGGCTTACCAAAATGAAATAACAAGAGTTTGTGCAGAGTGGTGTGGCTGTGAAGAAATAGCACCTTCATTCTCAGAGCCTTTTCAAAAATACTCTTGGGTTTGATCATGGGCATCAAGTTTATACTTAGCTTTACATGTTAAAAAGTTAAATGTTAATACGTCATTAAAACCATTTCAAATACTCTATGCAGCATGCTTTGAAAACAAGCTTAACCTTAGATAGCCATTATTATTCGTATTAAATCTGTTTGTGATTTACTTTATTTGAAATGACTTCAAAATTCACTGTTTCTCTTTGGTTTTTATTAGTTTTATATACAACAATCAGCTGTAACTATTTCTGTAAAATTAAGCTATGTATAAGATTATTAATGTGACAAATATGACCAACAGTTACAGTTGCGAATGGCGAAAATGCCTGTTCCAGTTGCCATCCATCTGGCGATTGCATAGTTAAATCAGAGGGTTGGGCGGCTCCACGCCATGCAAATGTAGACAGGTCACTGGTTGTAAGAATTGGTCCATATGGCTACGTTGCTGAGCCCAAATTAGATCGATGCATCACTGAAGAATATCGACTAACAGGTAATTTGGCTTTTTGAGATGTCTTTGCTTTCCTATCTGGCTTTTTTCTTTGTGCATTTTAGGTGATGTTTTTGACTACATATGTTTTTGGAAACCGGGAAAATGTGAGGCTGTTGTACCCCACTATAAATTGCACAACAGTGATATGATGCATAACATTTGCCAGGATTGTTCTAACCTCTGCGCTTGTGATAATGCACCACCAATTTATATAAAACGTGGACTTATTTTAAATATTCCTTTAATTGTGCTCATGATTATTTTTATATATTGATTAAACCAATTAAAATTCATGTCAAATCGATCGAAATGTTAGCTTTATTAGCACCTTTTACAGCATAAAACAGAATATGGATTTCGATGTCGAAAGGACAACTCAAGCGCCTTCAATTTCATCTGTGATTTCCCCTTACCACCCTAAGTCACACCCCTGAGTAAGCAGACACCGGACCAAAGATAATATACATACGTGTTTGGATGCAAAGTGTTAAGACTTTGATCGAGCGACAAAATATCAATATTAATATCAATATAAAACGCAGTGTGCTTTACAAAATTTCGTGTCGTTGTCAAGAGTTTGCCTCATTTTTTTCCGTACTTTTTCAAAAACAATGACAAATACACTTTCAAATGCTGCAGCCGTACTAATTTTGATTACTCTTTTTGGGTATTCATCTGGTAACAATAGTAAGTAAAATTGAATATCGAGAACAGTTGTACTTTCAATTGTTATGCCATACTTTTTTTTAGATACTACCACTACAACGCCACAAACTCCAAATGCCACAAACTCATGTACTGATTGCTATCAGTATAACGGTAACTGTAATGTTACCAGTGTTGGCTATGCAGTGCCTCTCAGGGGTCGAACTGACATGACTTTAGTCCAAAAGCTCGAAAAGGGTGATATTGTTATCGATCCAAATCTTCAATGCGTAAATCATGGCTACAAAGTTGCTGGTATTTTTTTAGTAGTTACTCGAAAGTTTTGCATGTTTTATTAAATTTGTTGTTTTGGACAGGTATTGTATTCGAACACATTTGTTTTTGGAACCTTCCCTCTAAATGTGAGGCAGTCGTTCCCAGTGATACCATGAAGAATAAGGCTAGTGTGCGAACTGCTTGCCGATCTTGTGCTCAATATTGTCATTGTTCCTTTGGGAAAAACATCGGATCCTCCATTGTTTCGAATATCTATATCCTTACCCTATGCTCAAGTCTCGCTGTGATAATAAAAATTTTAATGTATATTGTATAAAATTTAAACTGTCACACATGTGTGTGTGTGTATGGTAATTATTAAAAATTCTCTGTTGATAATAATCTTTTGGGTGTTGGCTTATTAGTCAAATGATATTACAAAATAAGTAAAATAAATAAACGAACGTTGATAAGACAGATAATTGTAGTATCATTCGGCATCTTAAAGGGTACATTAGGGCGTACGCCGACTGTCTTTCAAGTAAGTATTATCAGCTCATTGGTGCTGATAGGTCTAACACGGTTTAGATTGCTTACAAATGCGGCGGGAAGATAAAAATAAAACAAATTTGTATCCTAGACAATACTTAAGATCTGTCTTTTGAACTTGAAATGTAATTTGGTTGTTTTTCGTAAAAAAAATTCCTTTAGGTTATAATACTAAAACAAATGCAATTATTTCGTGCCATTCATTTTACACACACATTTCTTAAACTTGAAATGAACATTAATTAAATTAATATCAGACAAAACGACACTTGCAGAAATTCCAGTTAGTTATGTAAGTGATATTCAGCTGCCAAATAGAATTGTTTTGGATGAGATGCCAGATCGTTGTAACTAGAATTATATATATATAATGCACTTTATGCTAAAGTACTAATTCTTTTTGATCAGTGTATTGTGGCGTTTATGTTGCGACAAGTGCCACCATCGCAGTCTCATTCAAAATCCAATCAACGCCTCCTTAATGCTGCGATGTTTACCCATGCTTATATGTACAAATATATATATAGAACGTCGTTAAACGCCACTGATTGCACAGAATTAAATTCAACTATACACGATTCGCAGCAGCATCGCAGAATCTACAGTACGTAGTACTTGCAGATACAATTACAGATACAAATGCAGATACAGATACAGATACAGTATACAGAAAACACCTACTCAATTGAATGGGCCGTCAATTCTCGGCCGAGTTGAACGTGCTCATCTGACATTATGGTATATATACCATACATATCACAACCTCTTGTATGCCGGATCGCCTTCTATATAGTTCACATACATACTAGAACATATGTATAATACTTTCAATACTTTGTAGCTCATTCTGCTTACTTTTTTTATCGCACAGCAGCCAACGAAATGATTCTGTATCTGAATCTGTGTGCGTGTGTTTTATCTACTGTTTGAAATAAATTATATATAATTTTTATTAAAATTTCCGCTTTAACATTTCTCTGTGTGTGTTTAGGTGTGTGTTTCTCACTCGCCTGCTATTTCTTTATTTAAGTAGAATTTGAAAATTTCCTCACACTGTATTGTGCGAAAATTCTTGTTTCTAGAACATTTCTGTTCAGTTCCTGACATTTGAAATTACTATTTTATTTCGTACTTTGTCTATTTATAGATGTGAGCTTTAGAGATATTAGTGCACTTGTAACTAATGATGATTGAAGGTCTTGTCATTTACTTTTTATTAGTTTTGAAGAGGACATTACTTGAAGAGATAAGAAATTTCACTTTGTGGCTTAAGCTATGGAATCTGGAAACATGAACTTAAATTATTATTATATTATCCAATAAGGAACCGCTGAGTGGTTAAAAACCTATCAAATAAATAAGTCCATGAAATACTATGACAAGTAAAAATATTATTTTGCGGCCCAAATCTTCGAATGGCTTCAACCGCTCCTGTTTCTGCAACCACATAAAGGTACAGTGCTCTAGTTTATGTTCAATGCTAGTTTCATATTTAACCTTTTCTACACCAAATTTCAGCAAGCAAAGGGTTATAGAGGCATATATGTATATATATATACATATGTACATTTGTTTATATTTTACCTATATATATATTTACACAGTATATTGTTCTGGCGAAGTTTGTTCTATAAACATTTATGGCCTCTCTGGGGCGCAGTTCACGTGAAACTCTCAAAAAGGTACACATACACATTCTCACATACTCTCACACGCACGTGCATATGAATAGCTTCCCACCATGACACCGTTAATCGGTACAAGAGCATATAAAATCTGTGCACAGGCGCAGCAACGATTGCCGCTGAAGAAAGTGGCGAAGCAGCTATTAATGAGCGAAAATACGACCTTCAGACTTTAAAGAGCAACAGCAACAGCATCAGATTTAAGCTAGCACCTGTTTTTCGTTCACAGGTATAAGAAAATAATTTTTACCCAAAAATTTTAAAACCGCCGCAAACCGGTGAGCAAATGCAACCAACAGCTGAGGTTGTAATGAAGTAAATGAGAAAGAGAGAGTGAAAGAAAACAGCCGTTACATGCCTGCAACAGGTGAGCAACTCAAGCGCTGAGCGCATTGAGCAACAGAGAGAAAGAGAGAGAGAGAGAGATTCTGTGACGCTCTTCAAAAGCAGCGACTGAAGCTGAAGCTGAGTCTTTATATTGGAGAAACGATATACAACGAACGTGGTTCAGTTTTCAGTCCGCGAGACGGTCTCATAGCCAACGGTCGCTATTTCGCTCCGTTAAACGTCGCAGTTGGAAACCCGAAACGCAAGTTCGAATATTTCTTAACGGTCAATCCCAAGTGCGTAAAATACATATACAAAATGACGGACAAGGTGGCGCGTGTGCTTGGTGTTTAATAAAAATAATAATTGAATAGATAATAAATATACGTATGCATATCATATTATCGTATGCGAGTGCAATTGAAATTTTATTTCAACTCAGAGAATAAAAAGGCTTGCAAGCAATTTGCAAAACGAATAACTTTTAGAAAACTGTGAAAACATTTTATTGGATATAAGGCAAACACAAATAGCAACGACAAGGTAATTTATATGACAATTTTTTTTTAAACATACATATTTAACTATTTTTGTACATGAATTGATTTTGGCACAATTGCGTATTTATTTTGTTGAGGGGTTGTATTTGCCTTGGGGTTGAAATTTGTACTATTGCGTATCGTAATTTGTTTGTGCAACAGTTGAGAAGGTCATAATATGCGTAGCAAACAAGATTAGCCACCCTAAAAAAATATGTACATACAACATTTTTATTTATTTTTTTATTGCCAACTATGAACAGCCGTCCAATGGTTTAATGAAGTGAGAAAATATATTACATTTTTAAGCAAAAGCTTATAGACAGTTTTTTATATTTATATGGCAAATCGTGTAGTATAATTATCTATTATCACTTTTTCCGGGTTTTCTTATACTGTCTTAAAATTCCTTTATTTAGTTCCACATTTTTTTATATCTGTGGAAACTGAATTTTGTACACCTGGTTGTCAAGTGTCAGGATGGCCGAGCGGTCTAAGGCGCCAGACTCAAGATTGATAATCTTGCCTCTTTGACAGAGGTTCGTATGAGCGTTCTGGTCCTCTTTGAGGGCGTGGGTTCGAATCCCACTTCTGACAAATCTTTTTGTTAAATGTATTCTTGAAAATACTTTTTTTTTCTTACTTTTAATAAGATTGACAAAAACAATAATTTTACAAACAGAACATTTAAATGACACAACAAGCAATTTAAAACACATATTTTGCAATTATATGGCTAATTTAAGACACCAAATTTTGAATCAATTATCACTAATTTGTGGCTTGCGATTTTTCGACACTGCTCACTTAATAAGATTATCTCTCATTGTGGTTTTCATCAAGCTTTTATTAAACCATAAACAAAAATTATATACAATTACACAGTACTAAAAACTGAGGTATTTTACATCTTAAACGAATGACAATTTAAGACTCTTACTTAATTCCACAGTCAAATAGTTACTATGAAATGGAGTCCAAGTGGAGCAAGAGCAGCTTCTCCAGCGTCTCTCTCTCTCTCTCTCGTTTGGCAACTCAAAACTCTGACAGTTAAATTAATGCAATCAAATTGGAGCATTGGATACAATTACTGTAGCGCCAAAGTTATTTGTCCATTGCCAGAGCCAACCAACACCTGAGACTCTATGCCAAAACAAATTGGCATTCAAAATGAAGCGGAAAGAGTCAAGACAGCAACTGCAGCAACGGCGGGTCCAAATATCAATAGCAAACATTGCCCAATAAACAAATATACACATACAAATAAATGTTCATAAGCTAACATTTTAAGCATACGACCTGAAATGATTACATAAAGTTCGGACACACAGTTATCAGTCCACGAATGGACGTCATTAACTTCGAAACACCGCTCGTTTCATTATGATCCGGTTTGTCTTAAGTGTGTGTGGACTATGTAATGTGAATATGTTTACTTTTGTGACTCCCCTCGTGGGTTGCAATCCCCCAAAAACAATGTGCATACATAACCCAAAAAGGAGTTGCGCTTAATGAAAGTTCAAGTGAAATTGCCGAAAAACAAAAAACCTGTTCGTTTAGGTCAAGTTTTAATCAATTTCGTATCGCACAAAATCCAATTATGTTCAAGGCCAAAAGGCAATGTGGAAATCGAAATGGAAAGGCCAAGTGTTTGTTTATGTTAAAATGCCATTTATAACAATTCGTTAAGGTACAGTTATAAATGAGTTAAGTGAAGTGAACCAAAGTCGTCATAAGCAAAAGGACATTGAAATCTTCAGCAGATTTGCTAATCTTTAATTCAAAACATTTTCTACACATTTACTATAATTAACTCTTGCTCTTTTTGCCATTCTACACATCTATAGTTTCACCAATTAACACTGCCTGGGGGGGCCATATCAATCTGCTTCCGACTGCTATCATTAACATACAGAAACAAAAAACTTGCACTTTCTTCTAAGCATATGCAGCTAATAAGCTTATCAAATGACTTTTACTTTCAAGTTCACTTTGCGTAGAAAATAAGCAATTATGACAGAGTTTTTCCAGCCGGCATCGACTTAATATATCATCAAATTGACAGACCAATAATAAAAACTACATATATAAAAAAAAAACGTATGCTTAAACAAAAGCTGTGCGAAGAAAGAAAACAATAATAAAAAAGAAATAGACAAACCGAAGCCACAGCCCCGCAGTCAAGAAATGTGGTAGAAAAATAAGGAAAAAAACTATAATAAAACCGAAAAAAGAAAGTGCAATGCTGATCGTACATACAAACATTTATACGTACATACAAGCATACGCTCATGTATAATAACTGAACAGAGAGTTAACGGCACTTAAAGAAAGATTTTTCTTGCAACACTTTTCCTTTCAACAACAACACATTGCATATCACACACATAAAAACACACACAAACACACACACGAAAGCATTATTGCCTGGTCAACAATTGAAAGCACTTGGTCGACGTGTTAGTTGTTGCTTTTTGCCTAACACCTGAGAGTGTTGTTGATTTGCCTTCGGGCCACTTGTTACTAAAAACTGGAACTGTGAACTTTTGTGTTAATTGTTTTGGCAAATATTAGTCGTTGTATTTACCCAAAAGTTATAGTTAATGCTATTTTTTTTCTCGGCCAATTTGTTAAAATTCGCAAATTATTGAATAGTAAAGTCGCGTGCCGAAAAACTTGCTAATGAATTTTGTGTTCATTCTCATCTTTAGTTAACGTCTTCTTTTTCGTTTGAAACCAGCTAAAACCAGTTCTTAACACTTTTCAAATTGCTACCTGCTTAAGAGAAGAAAAAATCAACCCAAAAACAAGTCGCATTTTCTCAGGGTGGAAATCGTAAGAGGATTCAGTCAAAGATCGAAAGAAATTAAATTGAAAATGCTGACTACCTGCTGTCCGTTGAATCTGTGAACCTGTGGCATTGACAGCTACACGAATTAAGCACAACTGTACGAGCTCAAACTCAGGAATGTGTGTGTGAAAACCAGGCTTAAAATATTTTTTGATATTTGCTGTCTAATTGGGGAAGAAGTAAAATTAATTCCGCAGTTTGTTAACTGATTTAAATATCCAACAAATGCAAACACTGGACATGTTTTGACTACTGTTAAACGGGTCGCTTGAACAAATTTTTCAAAGCATTTAATTATCTAATCAATTTTAGCTTTACAGCTACTTAAACAGCTCTCAACTGCTCCACTGACCCAAAGCTACACTAAATAAGACCTGAAATCGAAACGGATTTAAAAATAAATAAATAAAAGAGGCGTCTGATAATAAAACCGTTTTCAAACAAGCTCGCAAAATTGTTAATTAATGCAAAGCCAAACCAATCAAAAATCGAGCATAAAAGATAACTTAACAAAGCACAGTTTTCGTACAAGTGTGTGTGTGTGTGTGTTGTGTGTGTGACCCAGTTTCAGGTTATGGCCACGCATGCGTCAGACAAAAATTTCAGCTTCAGGTTGAAATCGCAGAAAAAGTAGAAAGTGATTTTGATGTTGTTTTTGCTGTTTAAGGTTCGGCTAAAGTTTTTCGACTTTGCCTTCAGGCTTAGTAGTTGGTGATACAAAGAACCTGGCCAATTGTCGGGCTGCCCAATAACCGTATGTTTTCTGTCAAGTGCCAACAATGTTAATTCATTTTAGCCTCGAAACAAAAATAATTAAAATTCATTGCAAACATTTATGTGGCAAGACAAATTTATAAGTAACACAAATGCCAAAAAATAACAACTACATATAAATAAATCGGCTTTGGAGTTGACAAACACAAATTATCAAGCTAAAAAAACAATTTTTTGTCTCTTTGAAGTCGAGTTACGCCCACGTGCTAAGGTCAACGGCGTCTTGTGTTCTACTTCAATGACTTGACCCAAATTTGTAGCCACCCACAAGGCAAATAAGTTTTTAATAATTTTTTCCCGAATTTTTTTAAATTTATCTTTTCGTCTTAGCGAAATATTTTAATCATGCATTAATTAATGTATGAATTTTGAAATTTTTGTTTGGCATTTCTGCTTTGTGCGTCTTCTGTAGGTCGTCTTGGTTTTTTTCTTTAACAAAAAGTGAAAGTTGTTGATTTTTTGCATTTTGTATGTACATATAAGATTTGGCAAAAAAGAAATACTTGTGGTTGCAATCAATTTGCCACGTATAAATCAATTATATAAAATTGTTCAAGAAGCAAGCAAAAGAGAAAAAAAAACAACCAAAGAAATGAGGCTGCGCATACAAAAACAATAATAAAAAAGGCGTTGCAAGTTTGCTGCGGGTAAATCAGGATTATGTAAGCTTCATGTTGCATACTAAAACAAATTGACGATCAACATTGCAAAAGAAAATAAAAACAACAAAAACAACAAGCGCACGCATCTGTATGCAGTTTAGCAAGCACTGGAAAAGTCCAGCCATTACTGGATATGTTTAGCGAAAAAAACTTAACCAACTTTTATTAAGCCTCATTTTTTGCATTGTGTTCACGAGATTGCTTATAAAAAATGATGGAATTGGGAATGTTGGAAGTTAGAAAACAAAGATATATAATAAAATAACCTTAACAAGAAACAATAATAAATAATATTCGCTTGACAAGAAAATCAAATTGATAATTCAAAAAATAAATAAATAAAAAAAGGCATCGAAAAATACGAAATATATGTTAACATTCTTTCAATGAAATCAATATGCAAAAAGGAAACAAAAGCCAACAATACAGAAACCCATAAGCAACAATGAGACGTTAAATGTTGTTGGCACTGACCAAAAAAATCGATATAAAAACAAAACAAAAAATATACGCGAACATTAACAAAAGATTTAAGCGACAAACTCTTTTTGGGCAGACAACTTTCTCAGCGCAGAGTGAAAGAATTTAGAAAAAAAACAAAATACACAGACAAAAAAAAAAAAATTTAAAAATATGTGTGAATATTTGCATTTTGTTAAAAGAAAAATAGTTTTAGAAATGTTTAAGAATGGCATTTTTGTTATTAATCAAAGAAGCATCTCATCAGCATTTTGACCCACTCAGAAGACCCAGAAATTATGCAGAAATCAGAAATAAAATAGGTGTATAATATATTTTGTATTTTTAGTTTTCTTGGCACGCATTTAAGGAGGGGAAATCTCAAGGTGATTGTGGCCTGAACGTGTCGGTTGTTGTTGTTCGTTTGCTCACTAAAAAATAAGAAATAAACGTAAAATTCAAATACTTGTGCGGCGGTTTCAATTTCATAAGTTCACAAATCGTTTTAGTCACAGCAACTACAACAGATGACATGACATGATGAGGCATTTATTTTTTAATGTCAGCTGATTATGAAAACTAAACACTCAAAACTTGAACATAAAGCTTGCAACATGATTATAAAATTAATTAATGAATTTTGTGGCTATTTTTTGAAAAGGGTGCGGGGAATGGGAAGTCATTCATGATGCTGTTATTGCGATTAGATTGTATACAACATTTTTTTTAGTATAATATATTTGCATAAGAGGAGTTGAGATCAAAAGCAATTTTCAAACTTGGACAGCGCTGTTGACTGAAAGTTAAACAACAACTTAGACATAAAGAAATTGGGTTAAGGATTTAACGTTAACATATTTAAATCCGTGCAAATTTATGTCGGAAATCTGTAGGCGAAATCAGAATATGATTTTTTTCTGTTTTTTTGCATTGAAAGCGAAAAAACAATTTCAGTGAAAGCTGGCTTATCAATAGACGAGTGCATTCAAAACGATGAAGTGATAAGCATAATTAACACAGACGACAGACGCTAAAACAGAGAGAGAGAAACTCGTTGATAAATGAGCAAAAATTATGAAAACGGAAAAAACAATTGCAATATGTGAGGCTAAACTAAAATAAGTAAAAGTGACTTGACTAAAAAAGTTAGATGCTGATTAAAACGATTGCTGTTATGAAAAATTATTGAGAAATTCACTTTAAACTGACGATTACAAAAATCAGTTCTTGGAATCTAGACTACATTATAGTAAGCCCCCAAATTGTCTGTCACAAATTGTGTGTCTCATATATTTGCATCTTGCTCTTTAACTTTTAGTTTCAAATGTACAAAACATCTATGACTACTACTTATTATGCGACCAAAGCAGACAGACAACTTGGACTTGAGGTGTTTTGGCCCTACTCTCAACTGAACTGAACTCATTTGCTGGCCTTTTGAAAACACAACAATATAAATATTGCCGGGCGCAACACTCAACACCCAAACACACAGACAGATGACTCGGCGACTAGCGGCGATTGTTGCCCCAACACTCCTTTGGCTGGTTTTTTGAGGCGCCCAACTTGTAGTATTAAATCACTTTGACATAATGAACCGTTATACAAATCTACCTACCCCCGTCAGACTTGTAGGAGCTATAACCTTGACTGTATCAAATCTCAAAAGAGCTGTTGCAATATCTCTCTGTTTTGGTTTTGTTTTGTTACAACAGTTTTTTTTTTTTTTTGGTTTTGGTAAAAGTGCAGCGTCAGTTGTCATTGAACCCGAATAAAAAAAAAATAGAAAGTTACACATCTACTCGGTATATACATTTATATGTACAAACTGGCAGGCATGTTAAGGGGTCTGGTAAGTTCATTAAATTGCCGCTTAGTAGGCGTTTAGCATGCAAAGTCGAATAACCGAAAACCAAACAAAAGATATCGTTTTTTGAACAGCTTAATCATTATTAAAGTTCATAACAAAATGGTGTTCAAGCTTAACCTTAACAGTAGCTCTTTTAACATTAACTTACTTAACATTCCATGGCCGTAGCTTACATATTTGGCCTAATGTATTTTCGTTGCTTCTTATTACTAGTGCTGTTGTCATTAGGCTTTCGGTCTTTGTGACTTGCTAATGTTCTATTTTTGCAAGGTCCATACGTAAAAGCATTATGTTTAAACTTTAAAGCAATGTTTGGCATGAATAATTGCTAAAACTAATTGCGAGGCAACAAGGCTTTTTTTTCTTTGTTGAATATACATAATGATGAATTTAACGCAATTTTTTAAAGTGTTAAACGATTTTTTAATGTAAAAATATGAAAAATTTGCATTTTGATTAGAAAAAATTTTATCAGAAAACATATTGTACCATTTTGATATTTTAAATAAAAATATATTTAAAAAAAGTAAAATATCATTTGCGCCCCCGGGTGGACTCGAACCACCAACCTTTCGGTTAACAGCCGAACGCGCTAACCAATTGCGCCACGGAGGCAGTTGAGCAAATTGTGTCAAATCTCAGTTTGCCACTACGTCCGAACAGTTCTTGTAAGAATTTAAGCTCGTATTGTTGTGCGCTAGATTCAGATACGCTGGAAATCTCATGAGGGACAATGCCTCCGTGGCGCAATTGGTTAGCGCGTTCGGCTGTTAACCGAAAGGTTGGTGGTTCGAGTCCACCCGGGGGCGAAAACTAACTTTTTTTCATTTCTTTGTTTTTTTACTTTTGATTATACTTTAGAAAATTATTTGCACTTATTTAAATAAATGACAGCTTGTTTGTCACTTTTAAAGGTTATTCACATTGTTCTCTTTAGCTATTATTATGAGCTTTTTTTACATGTTTTAAAAGGCATACTTTTGTGTAAGAAAATAGGACTTAGGTCTCTGTACTTGACTTCGATAATTATGTTAATGTGCCTTATTAGAGTTTGGGGTTTTTTTGTGGTCGTAATTTATTTGTTTATTGTTTTGTTAGATGAACAAGGGCATTTATTTCGAATTTTTTCCGATATGGCGCGCAAAACATTGCGTGAGTTAAGTTTATGCTGAAGGTGTCAATGATCAAAGCCAAATAAACATGGCAGCACAATTACCTGTAAACAAACAAGCAACAAGCTTATAATAACAGCTTCAATCTACCCAAATGCCTTATGTCTGTCACCTTCACAGAAACAAGCACGCAACGGCATCTAAAACTAAGCTCTTAATGCGTTTACCTCAAACAAACCCTAAGTATGTAGTTGTTTGTAGCCGCATTACTTTGGATTATAGAATCACTTAATAATATATTTTTTATACCCTGAACCCATAAAATGGGTAAAAAGGGTATAATGGTTTTGAGCTAAAGTATGTAACAGGCAGAAGGAAGCATCTCCGACCCCATAAAGTATATATATTCTTCATCTGCATCAACAGCCGAGACGATATAGCCATGTCCGTCTGTCCATCCGTCTGTCCGTCTGTATGAACGCTTCGATCTCAGAGACTACAAGAGCTAGAGACTTCAGATTTTGAATTTAAGTTCTCCTATACCATAAGCAGAACAAGTTTGTTTCAAATTATCGATAAATATTCTGGTTTCCGATATACACATGGAATCGATAACAACAAAATATCGAATTTGGAAAATGTCAAAATGAGGGTTGATATAATGGGTAACGATAGAACTTTTCCAAAATTTCGTCCAAATCGGTTAAGAAACACCGGAGATATCGAGCTTAATCGATTGAAATAAAGTCAGTATACCAAAGTCTTATATAAATTTAATATATTTATTGCAACTGGGTTCAGTGTACCTTCTAGTCCGGCTCTCCCGACTAGAGCCATCTTACTTGTTTTATTTTCTTGTTATGATTTTTTTTTTTTTGTGTTTCAGATGACTTGCGGCATATCATGTGTCGATAAGACGTTAAACAAATCATTTTATCATCTGGGCATTTGCATAGCCAAACATCCGGGCTATTTTGTCATAATACCTGTAATGATTACGCTGCTCTGCATGACAGGGTATGTCTCCAAAAACCATCCATTTTGCATCATTTATCATTTTAAACATACTTATTTTTCGTTTATGCAGCTATCAGCAAATAAAGTACCAAATCGATCCCGAATATCTATTTTCGCCCATCAATGGCGAGGGTAAGGCCGAGCGTGCGCTTGTTGAGCAATTTTTCAAAGTTAATTACACGCATCGTTTCAATGTGGGACGCATTACGAGGCCTGGTAAGTTTGTTTACAAGTCAACACTTACAATCTACATAATACCGCAAACATATTGGGCAAAGTGAAATGGGCGCCCATTGAGTCATCCAATTAAAAAATATTGCAACATTGTTTGCACCTTGTGATATTTCCCCGAAATTCGCTAGCTTGTGTCACCAAAACTTTGACACAGATTTTATATTCATCCGACTCTGAGTTCAAGACTAGATGAAATACAATTTTATGAGGGTCTTGAACCGCAGTAGCAGTTTCTACACGCTATTAACTACACTAAATGGTTTATTAGCCAAATGCCAACAACAATGGCTAACAAAATGATGCAAAACTGCAAACTGACATTGTGCTACATCATATGTCAAAAATTAAAGAAAAAAGAAAAACAACCTGAGCCCGTTGCAGTTGAATGCAAAACAACAAAACGTAAACAAGTTCAAGTCATTCATTTGTCTGAGTCGTTTTCAAATCAAGCCAATTTATTTGAGCTAAAAAATTAGCTACGTTTATTAAATTGACGACTGCTTGTTGTCTTATTTTAGATGATTTAAATCTATCCGTATGAGTTTTCTGGATATTTAAGGCCAATTTAAGACGTGACATAGTATGTAGTATAGTAGGAATCTTTGAGGCTTCACTTTTATAACAATATGAATCATAATTTGATTTATTAAAGTAATAAATTATATATTTTAAAATCAAAAACAATATTTTTAAAATTAAAAAAGTATGTTCCCATACCGGGAATCGAACCCGGGCCTTCTGGGTGAAAGCCAGATATCCTAGCCACTAGACCATATGGGAGGCTGAGCATAGCAAATCAAATTTCTTAAAAACAAAAATGCCCTATCAAGATTCAGCTATATATATAAGGGTATGAAAACGTTTCAATAATTTAGGGTGAGTCTCAACTGTTGCTGTAATTATAAAGATTTGGCTTGAATATAAGCTTTATGATTTATTAAAACTTGCGGTAAATTGTGACAGCTAAAAAAAAAACGCAAACATTTACGAGGTAAATACATACATACCAAATATATCAACGCCTACACAAAATTTGTTTGCTCACAGAGGGGGACTATAGTAAAAGTGTTGTTGGAATTCGTAAAATTTATTTTTATTATTATTATTTTTTTTTTAACAACAGCAAACAATAGCGAAAAAAAAATTAGTTGCACAAACGTGTGCACTATGCGAAATGAAGCATTGAAAGCTATTAAACTAAGTAACGCCTCAAGCCATAAAAAGTTATCAAAAACAATGAGCACACAGCTTACTTAAAAAGAGTGAGAGAAATAATACAAAACTATTAAACGATACGCGGAGGTTTACAAATTATTCTTGCGAAATATCTGTTGGCCGCATTCTCTAGAAGAGGTGCACTCGATGTGCAACCAGGTCTTAAACGTGCTCAAAACAAAACATACATACATGTTTGAGTAGTTGTTTTTTACACTAAAAAAAAGTTAAATTACAATACCATTTTGTTTCTATTTTTCAAACGCTCTTTTGAGTTTTTACTAAGCAAAAAAAGTTTCAAAATATTTTACCCAAGATAAAATAGCTATTATATACCATTAAAATGTAATTGTAAGCAAAGTTCTTAACAACTATGAGCATATTTAAGCTATAATGTCTTTTTCATTGAACATAAGTGAAACTTGTTGTTGTTTGGCAAAAATCCACCCCTAATCTAAAACAACCCCACAAACATGATGAATGCTTATAATTCTCAACTGAATATTCCTCAATAAGCTAAATAAAGCATTTGTTGAGCGTTAGACAATCGCCAACGACCATACTACGCTGAATACATCGGTTCTCGTCCGATCACCGAAATTAAGCAGCGTCGGGCGCGGTTAGTACTTAGATGGGGGACCGCTTGGGAACACCGCGTGTTGTTGGCATCTGTGTCGAAAACACAGTTTTTTTTTTTTAAACCTACTAAATGAACACAAACTGTGATAACAACACTATTTTGTGTAACTTTTTATTTATTATACTGTCGCGATGACTTTTTGAAAGCAAAAAAGTCGGTTTAAAGTTTTTTCTATTGAAATATATTTTTCCTTAAACAGAACAAAATTGTGAATCACCGCGTTTTTTTAAAAAGAGCCTTTTAATTTACTTGCAAAAATAATATGAAACATATTTTATACATTGTCAGGAAACAAACTTCTTCCTAACCTTTTTTCACAAGTGTAGAACAAGTTCGAATTAACTACTTAATCATTAATTTACTCAACATGTGAGTTGGTTCTTTGCTTGAACTGGTGTGTGCGTAGATTCTACGCCGTAGAAACATCATTGAACTTTGTTTTGACAAACACAAAATGCGATAGAAGAAGATGCCTCAACAACAACAGCAGCAGCAGCAACAAACAATAACAGAGCAAGTCGGGCAAGTTGCGGGCTGCCACAAGAGCAACACAGGCACAGCATAGCAATTGCAAGAGCAGAGCAACTGTGTTGCATTTGAGAGCTAACTGTAGATGGGCATTATCTAGACCGCATTCAGAGTCGGTTACGACCAGTTAGCTGCGCTTCGCTTGACTTGTAATTTTGGCCATAGCAAAAACATATGTGTTTGAGTGTGTGCAACCTCTAAGACACGAAGGCGATTTCAGCTGCTTTGTGAAAACCAAAACTACTATACATATTGTAGTTGCATGTGGCAAATAAATAAATTGCTCAGAGTAGTCAAACTTTCGCCTCGAGTCTCAAGTGAACAAAGTTTTTTAATTTAATGTAGCCCAATACAACAATGTTTTAAATTTTATTTAATCTTTTACTTTACTTAAATGTTATATAAATTGGTTGTAGCTAGTAACATTTCCAGTCGTATATGTTTAAAAACAAAAATAACATAAATAACAATTGCACTGCTTTTTATTCCACACATATGCTCAGTTTCGCATCGTCGTTGCTCAAGTTTAGTTTTGAGACTGCTGGCAAGCATCTCCCATATTGTCTAGTGGTTAGGATATCCGGCTCTCACCCGGAAGGCCCGGGTTCAATTCCCGGTATGGGAAAGCAGTGTCAGCTCTGTGTTCAATATTTTTTTCAATTGAATTTCAATTTTTTGTCACATAAAAAACCATTGTTATTATTTTTCTTGCCAAACACATAATGTCAATTATTTTTGGCAAAAAAAGCTTGTAGGAAATGACAAGAAAACAGTTGTTAATTTATTTGTATGTATCAGTGAAATGGAGTTGCAGAAAAAGTAGCTATGAATTTTTATTGATTTAATAAGTTAAAATATATTGTTATTCTATAAAAGTGCTTTCTGAAGTGCTTTAACTAAACCAACCCATAGATATTACAAATGTTCAACGTGCCTCAATGTGCAAAATAAATTATTCATTTTCACTATGCAAAAAAAGTTTCAAAATATTTTACCCAAGATAAAATAGCTATTATATACCATTAAAATGTAATTGTAAGCAAAGTTCTTAACAACTATGAGCATATTTAAGCTATAATGTCTTTTTCATTGAACATAAGTGAAACTTGTTGTTGTTTGGCAAAAATCCACCCCTAATCTAAAACAACCCCACAAACATGATGAATGCTTATAATTCTCAACTGAATATTCCTCAATGTGCTAAATAAAGCATTTGTTGAGCGTTAGACAATCGCCAACGACCATACTACGCTGAATACATCGGTTCTCGTCCGATCACCGAAATTAAGCAGCGTCGGGCGCGGTTAGTACTTAGATGGGGGACCGCTTGGGAACACCGCGTGTTGTTGGCATCCGTGTCCAATAAACACTTTTTTGCGCTTCTATTATGTAGAAATTCAAGAATCAAATCTTAAAGAAAACGTTTTATAACGTCTTTGATTTATTATTGTTTTTGTTGAGAAAATAAAGTGAATTTAATATATTTCTGCTTCACTGAGCAAATAATGCTTTTGATAATTCGCAATTTTTATTCCTTCAAGTGAAACTAATTGAATTAATAAGCAAGTGGATAATACATAGCTATGACATGTGCCGAATTTGTCAACACTGTTGCTACGTTATGCGTATTTATTTAAAAGGCACTTAAAAATCATCTCTTAGTATTTGTATTTATTCTTAATGCAACGTGCAATGTATAAATATGCCATAATTTCTGAAAGAATCTTAAAAAATTCATTCACAAATACATTTTTTTAGAAGGTAGCCGACTAAGGGATGCCCTGTTGGTTTTTTGGAATTTATGAGGTCGAAAATATTACCTTTCCTCACTTTTCATGAAAGGCAATCGCAACGTGTTGGCTGGCACGTTTCCCATCCAACAGATTCTTCAATTGAGATATTTGTTTATCCACAGATACCGATACAGGCATGTACATATATGCATAGTATGTATGTATGGTGTAGTTGTGGACAAACATTGACGCAAGTGGACGCTGTTGCATTTGTTATGGCGCATTAAAGACACAAAAACGATTTCTACAATACACTTACTACAAAGTGGAAGTGAATTACGAGCATATGAGCGCACAAACGAAATAAGTAATCAAAAAATTCAACAAAAAAAAAACTTAAATGAAACTGATTCAAAATTATTGTCACGTCGCGAAGGCACTGGCACTGAATGGGTAGACTTTGCACACTGGTGCAAAATAGGCTTTTAAATTGATTTAAAAAATCAAAGATATTGAATAAAAGATACTCTAGCAATGCCTTTCCATTAAGAAGTATAGTTAAAAAATTCCATAGATTCCCTTATTAATTTCCATGCATCACCCATTTTACTTACAGGTCGCTTTGGTCGTGTGATTGTCATACCCAAAGATGGCGATGAGAATATGTTGCGTCGTGAGATTTTTATGGAGCTGCGACAATTGGATAATATCATACAGAATGCAACAACCACCTATGACGGGGATACATTTACCTACAAGGATAATTGTGCGCGTTGGGAGAATGAGTGCTTTGAGAATGATATATTAAACTTGGATGCGCTAATGGATGATGTAAGTAAAAATAAAGGCACTATATCGACAAAATTCTCTAATTTTTATTAAATTTCAGATTGAATCCGGCCAGTTAAATTTAACATTTCCAATTATGTTTAATCCTGTGACATGGGACGCTCATGCCTTTCCCGTATTTTTTGGAGGCACAAAACTCACCGAGGATAACTATATAATAAGTGTTCCAGCTATTCAGCTTGTTTACTTTGTCACTGCCGATACAAAGCGTCAGGATGCCAAGTAACAAATTTGAACACTTAAGACCGTAGATAAATTCTTAAAACAATTATTATTATAATTATAGGGGCGCTGAATGGGAGGAAACCTTTTTGAAAGTTGTTGGCAAGGCTGAAACAACAGGCATGTTTAAGCACATATCAGTTTCCTATTTTGCCTCACGCACATTGGACCACGAGCTGGAGAAGAATACGCAGACGGTAGTGCCCTATTTTAGTTCCACATTTCTGCTTATGGGTTTGTTCAGGTAAAAATCTTCTTAAAATGTGCTTTTTAAACTTGTAAAGTTAATTTTATGAATTACTTTTTAGTATCATAACTTGCATGATGGGTGATGCGGTGCGTTCGAAACCCTGGCTGGGTTTGATGGGCAACATATCGGCTATAATGGCAACTCTGGCTGCTTTTGGTCTGGCCATGTACTGCGGCATTGAGTTTATAGGAATAAATCTAGCAGCACCTTTTCTTATGATCGGTAAGCGTTAACTAGTGCAACTATTATAATGTTTACTATATATATTTCTTTGCATTAAGGTATTGGCATTGATGACACCTTTGTAATGTTGGCTGGTTGGCGACGTACACCCGCTAAAATGCCTGTACAGGAACGTATGGCCCATATGATGTCCGAGGCAGCTGTATCGATTACCATAACATCGGTGACTGACTTCATATCATTTTTGATTGGCATCATAAGTCCGTTTCGTTCGGTTAAAATCTTTTGCACCTATTCGGTATTTGCTGTGTGCTTTACATTCATGTGGCACATCACATTCTTTGCTGCCTGCATGGCCATTTCGGGTTATAGGGAACGCAGGAATCTTCATGCCATTTTTGGTTGCAAAGTCAAGCCTATGTCGGTGGCAATTAAAGGTAAGCTGGGGGTTTAAATTCTAAAAGTTTACAATCGGTTACCATGGTGAGAACTACCAAGGGTTGTGTTAAGAACGTAGTCAAAGATAAAATCAATATTTACTCATTGTTATCAACTTTTCCTTCAGTATTGTTTCCAATTTCTTTGTGTCCCTTATTTATTTACTTACTTTAAAACATGTCTTTTTAAAGTCTCCACACAAATCAAACACAAAATGTTGTTAAACCAACTGCATGCATCAATTTAAATGACCAACCATAGAGTGCGTAGAACAGATGACAAAACTTTGTTGAGCGTTAGTGTGCGCTGTCTTGTTGTCTAGTTAGCTACGACAAGGTGCACTTGTTGTTGTTGTTAGTTAGTTGCTTGGCCAGAACAACCGGCTTAGAACTCCAGCTTAGCAGCTAGTTGCTAAATTCAGCAGCTGCAACTCATGAACTTGATCATGAGCACAAAAACAAAACAAGACTAGTTAGTCATTAGCTCAGATTGCAGATAGTTTCAATCATTTCATTTGGGTCAATGAGAACTGGACTTAAGCAGCTTTTCTTACTATCTATCGGTCTGTTTGCAGAAAAACGTAACTTCCTCTACAAGGCGATAATGGCGGGTGGCATTAATCACAATGATCCCGATAATCCCATCGATAACAAGGATCACATGTTAATGGCCTTCTTCAAGGACAAATTGGCGGCAGTTATAAACAATAAATGGTGCAAGATTATAATTATATTGGCTTTTGCCAGCTATCTGGCTGGAGCTTGCTATGGCGTTACACAAATCAAGGAGGGATTGGAGCGGCGTAAATTGTCAAGGGAGGATTCGTATTCGGTGGAATTTTTTGATCGTGAAGATGATTACTATCGTGAATTTCCCTACAGAATGCAGGTGGGTTTTATTTGTGAAGTACCAAAGTTATAGCAACGAACTGAACGATAAATTATTAACAGGTTATCATTGCTGGTGCCTATAACTATTCGGATCCCGAGGTACAGGAACAAATGGAAAATTTGACGAGCACTTTGGAGCATACTTCATACGTGACCTCGTCTTTGTATACCGAATCCTGGTTACGTTCGTTCCTCTCATTCATGGATCGCAATAATGATTATCTGAATCAGACAATCGATGACGAACAATCGTTTATCGATGCGGTAAAGGAACACTGGCTATTCCCTGGCAATCCCTTCTCACTGGATGTGCGTCTTAATGATGATGAGACACAGATAATTGCCTCAAGATTCTTGATACAGGCTGTCAACATAACGGATACAAATCATGAGAAGGAAATGGTACGAGATCTGCGCAAGATATGCCGAGATTCCCCTCTGAATGCCTCCGTATTCCATCCCTACTTTGTGTTCTTCGATCAATTTGAACTGGTACGTCCAGTTTCAATCCAAGCCATGGTTATTGGAGCAATAATTATGATGATCATCTCATTCATATTTATCCCAAATATATTGTGCTCACTTTGGGTGGCCTTTTCGGTAATATCCATTGAACTGGGCGTCGCTGGCTACATGGCACTGTGGGACGTCAATCTGGACTCAATATCTATGATAAATCTAATCATGTGCATTGGTTTCTCTGTGGACTTTACCGCTCACATTTGCTATACTTATATGTCTTCCAAGAAACGCAGTCCAAAGGCTCGTGTTCGTGAGGCTCTTCATTCCCTCGGCTTACCCATTGTGCAGGGTTCCAGTTCGACGATATTGGGCATTATAGCCTTGTTGCTGGCACAGAGCTATATCTTTTTGGTGTTCTTCAAGATGGTTTTTCTGGTCATCTTCTTTGGAGCCATGCATGGTTTGTTCCTGTTACCGGTTCTACTTTCCCTCTTTGGACCTGGTTCCTGGCAAACGTGGACGGGCCGTGATGATGGCTCTGATGCTGAGGTTGATGACAGTCTGGACGATATGAAGCTGGGTCATGTGATGGATAAACCCTTTGCACAGTCCTACTATATGCAATATCCGAGCATGGGTTTGAACGGACCCTTCACCTATGGCTCTAAGGGAATCCTAGGAGCACCCTATAAAGCTTATGGTGGCGATGAGAAGGATCAGGGCCTAGGCACCTCCGGAGAGGACTCCTCAGAGAGCAGCTCGAGTCGCTCCCAGCGACGTCAACAGTTAGCCAAAGAGGCCGAAGAGGATGAGGAAGCGGCTCAAACACGAAGACGCTACGAGAAAGGCTGGCGTCATTCGAGCTATCAGAATATCTATGGCAATGGCATCGCCAATGGCATTGGTGCACAATTCCAGCCCCATCCCGATCTCTATGGCCAGCAAGTGTCCGCAGCGGAATGGCGTAAACGTTTGGATGCCCACGAGCAGCATCATCAGCGTAGCAGTAAACCAAAACATAATGCCTATGACAATTACGATCGGGAGTTGATACAACAACAACAACAACAACGAGACATTCGCACACGCCGCAATTCCCATGGTGATATAATTGATCTAACGCCCTGCTCCTCCATAGATGAGCGCATGAGGCGACAATATCAATTGGCCTTGAGCCAAGCAGCCGCCAATAGTGGCGACGACAGCAGCTATCGTCATCATCCTGATGCTCCCATAGTTCCTTTGGCCAATAGTTCGGCTAAGCGTTATCATCGTCGACGCTCATCGGAGGATTCGACACGGTATCATCATCAGCAACGCTGGCCATCAAACATTGAGGAGCGACGCAATCGCAATCGCACTAATTCGCCCAGCCAGCGGCATTCGCATTCGGAGAGTGCCGTTGTTGTTCCCGCCCGCTTCGCCCAACGCTCATCCTCGCATCATAATCTATACCAGCCGAGTGGTAAGGCGACGCAACCAAATAAGCCGCCCACATATCAATTTGGAGATTACTGAGAAGAGAGAGGATTCAACTAACTGGAAAAGTTGAAGCTTCCTATATTTTATAAATGCAGCACGTAATTAAGCATAGTTTAAACAATTTGCCTAGGCCAGATATTATTAGTTATTGCATAAAATTCAAAACAAATATCATTTTCTCTTTAACTGTATTTATGCTTTGAAATTTATGTCTCTCTTCTTTTTTTTGTTTTTTCCATGAATTTCATTAATTTTTTGGTCCGTCCAGCAAGTTTTATAACCATTTGTAGAAAAAAAAGTATTCCATAGCTGTGAAATATTCTGCGATCTGGCAGCCTTGCGTCTAGCTTGTTAAGTTGGCTGCGGGTTGAAAATTTTAAAGCATGAATACAGTTATTTTATTAATTTCCTTAATTTTTGGCTTGCCCTTTCCAGAAAGTGTTCTTACTTTATCAATTTTCAAGCAATTTTAGATAAATCAATTTAAGGTTTATAATTATTGTAGTTCTGAAAGACTTGCAAGCATATTGATTTCTCACTGATTTCAAGTAACTTTTGCTCTTTTAGTTTTGTATATTTTTAGTCAAAACTCATTAGACATTTTGCATATTATTTATGAATGCATTTCGTAAAAAAAGCAATCGCAAGTCACATAATTTAAGTTCTCATTCAACCTATTCAGTCAGACTTAGGTTTTCATTATCAGAGTTTTTATATATAGTATAAATAAATTAATTTAGTTATAGCTAAATGTGTGAGGTTCGTTGAGAATTTTTGTATAAAGTTTGTAACAAATACGAATACTTAGCTATAAAGAAACTGAATAAAGATATAAATATTATACACATTTAACTACTGTAATGTACTTTTAAGAGCTTCACATTTTGCACACAAATTCTAGACTTAGACCAAGACTAGACTAAAGTGCTGTCTTTAGCATTTCATACGATTTTAAGGGACACATAAAATTTGTAAAGTGTTAAAGATTTTTTTGCTATTGAATAAACCAATTTTATATTTTCCTAGAAAAGTACACTTACTTTTTATCTATTCAGTAGACTAATTGCTTTCTAAGCGACTTTTGATGCGTTTTTTATCTCGTCCATATAAATACTGAATGTTGCTGAAAAAGTTGCGATTTCTTTCGAAAATGTTTCGGCTTTTGGTGTTCATTTGCTGTCTGCAGCTGTGGAATTGTCAGAGAACGACAGACAAATATGTTGCTTTCGGCTCAAAGAAGGTAAGCCAAAAATAAAGGAGTTGGAGAAAAGATTTTAAAAGATATCTCTGTCCAGGTAAATTGGTATCAGGCCCAACAAATATGCAATCGTTCTAATATGATTTTAGCCACAGTCAACAGTTATCAGCAACATTTACAGTTAATTCGTAGCATACGTAAAATTGGTAAGAAATATTTCTACATCTATGATCTGCATTTAACTTAAATCATCCTTCTTTTTAGATAACTTGCTGGGCCGTAAAAAGTTTTGGCTTGGTGCCAGAAACTCGGGAAATCCGAACTCATGGACTTGGCTAGGCCTGGGCCTACCGTTGGGCTATAAGAAATGGTCCAAGGATGAACCGCAGTCGGATTTAATAGGTCAAGAAGGCTGCATGGTTTTGGGTCTGGACGAATCCTGGTTGAGTGCAAATTGCCTCCGTGAATATTATTTCGTATGCGAAAAATCCTTCAACTCAAACATGACTTCGGAGCCATTGTACATTTGAATATATCACAAAATAAATGTCTTAAGAATAGGCTGGTTTATTTGAAATAAAAAATAAAAAAAACAGTGTAAATAAATTCAAAATTATCTTGAAATTTTGTAACAACTATTAAGAAATATTTTATTAAACAATAACAATAATATCAAAACTTGTTTAATATTGTTTTTGTCTTTTAAGTTTTATAAAATCCTACTTTAAGCACTAGGCATTGGTTCTCGTCCGATCGCCGAAATTAAGTAGCGTCGGGCGCGGTTGTTGGCATATGTGTCGAATACACTCTTTCCGCTTTTGTTGTTTTCTTCATCTGAAAGTAACAATGTACATTTTGGAGCGCAATAGAACTCTTAGGTATCAGTGCCTTCATTCCCAAACTAAATAATAACAATGTACTTTACCCAATTAACGCATTTTATGAATAACATTTTGGACTACTCAATAAAAGGTTGACACTCGCTGACATTTATGGATGGAAAAGAGTAATTAGTTTTTACATAACAAAAAGGTATAAAATGGCAGACAACTCTTAGGGCTCTGCACAAAATGAAGATCATAGTTTGCGGTTTGTTCATTAAGGAGAGCTGTATGAGTTCGCATTATTTCTTATGTGAGATAAAATGCCCAAAAGCAGCTACTGAAACAGAAATCAAATGATTTTTATACTTGTCCTATCATTATTATAATTTGGTTATGGTTTATTTAAATATATATTAAGTGTTTATGCGCTGCAATCAGAAACTAACTTCTCTATTTACTCTACTAAGATATCAGTTTTCCAGTAAGAAAAAAGAATATGTGTGTGGGGGTGGGGGGTATACTAGCCATTCTATTCAAATGCGGGGGGGGGTAATGGGGGCGTGGCTAACTGATGCAGTTTTGGGGGTCGTTACAGCTATCTTCATGGTCAGCTAGGATACACCATTCGTTTGACGAGCGTGGGAGTTGGGCGTGGATAAACTATGCAGTTTAATACATGGCAATGCCAAACGAAGTTAAGCGGGGGGAAGTGGGGGCGTGGCTCAAAATTTTGATGCAGTTTGGGGTTCTATAGCTATCTTCTTACCAAATTTGGTAGTTCTAGCTGTAAGGATGTGCGAATATGTGGTTTATGGTTTGAGTTATCGAATTTATCGATTGCCAGCCCCCAGTTATGTAGAACCCCAATCTGACACTTAATTTACATCCCATAGATAAAGAGTTGGGTTCAAGTTCAGCTGAAGGAAAAGTTGCGTTCATACAGACGGACAGACGGACAAGCACAGACGGAAGAGGACAGCGGCGAACCAGACGGACAAAAACCAAAACTCTTTACCTTTGGTATCGTAAAAAATATTGCAGTCATGAGAAGATGAAAACTTATCACAAATGTTGGCAAAAGAAAACTTTGCAAAAACAATAATAAAACAGTGTAGTAACAAATAGATAACGCCACGACGAAGAAAAAGTCCTTGAAAAACATATAGAAAAACCTTTCTATGAAAAATAACGCAATCAAAAAAATAAGGGAAAATTATTAATTGTGTATTTGTTAGCAATATTAAATAAAGTGTTTTTTGGGTAAATGCTTACAAACGGCGCTTAAATTTGTTCAACAAGACAAGCTGTTAAGAAAAAAAATAGCTTAACAAAAAATATCGAACTTAACGCTAAAGCTATAGTTCAAAATACCTTACGCCATTTGCGTTTGCCAACTGAATGATGCTCATAAATATAAATTGATATCAAAAAAATGTTAAAGAATGTTTAATAAAATTAAACCAAGAAGTGTGTTGTTGTGTCCATTTAGAAGGTTAAAAAAAAAAAACTAAAAAAGTGTTTTCGACTCATATGCCAACAACACGCGGTGTTCCCAAGCGGTCCCCCATCTAAGTACTAACCGCGCCCGACGCTGCTTAATTTCGGTGATCGGACGAGAACCGATGTATTCAGCGTAGTATGGTCGTTGGCGAATGCACGGAGCTTAGAGACGCTTTATATATTTGCTTTATGCGAATGTCAAGTTGAGAATTTTAAGTTATGCTAGCTTACAAAAGGCGGGTGATGCCAAAAGCTGTTTAAAAGCTTTTAGTGAGACGTACAAAAGCTGCTCGATAAAAACAAAATGGCTTGCTTGTTTGTGCAATCAGAAAATTTAATTTATTTTATAAAGCAGTCACCAAAGTATTTATACTCGATACCGAAGGTAAAGAGTATATTGGTTTTGTGCAATGTCCGTCATGGTGTCTGTCCGTCTGTCCGTCTGTCCGTCTGTCCGTCTGTCCGTCCGTATGTATGCAAGTTTTTTCCACACCCTTCAAGCTAGAGACTTGAAACTTTCCAATTCTCTTTATCTATGGGATAGTAAATTAAAGTGTCAAGATGGGGGTTCTACGATAACTGGGGGGCTGGCAAATCGATAAATTCGATAACCCAAAACCGATAAATCCACATATTTCGCACATCCTTACAGCTAGAAGTACCAAATTTGGTAAGAAGATAGCTATTAGCAACCTCAAAAAACTGCATCAAAAATTTTGGAGCCACGCCCCCCCATTCCGCCCCCAGCCCCCCCGCATTTTAAAGTCAAAAAAGACTATATCTCCCACAGTTTTTGAGCTATAGCCACCAAATTTGGTGCCAAGATAGGTGATGATGACCCCCTAAAAACTGCACCAAAAGTTTGGATGCCACGCCCACCGATACTGCCCTAGCCGCCCCCATCCACCCCAACGCTTCGTCAAAAACGGGAATGCGTGTATCTTCCAGAGTTGTGGAGCTAGAGCCTCCAAATTTGGAGGGAAGATAGCTGCTAACGACCCCCAAAAAACTGCATCAAAGTTTTGGAGCCACGCCCACCCATTACGCCCCCAGCCCCCCGCATTTTGAAATCAGAAATGGCTATATCTCCCACAGTTTTTGAGCTATAGCCACCAAATTTGGTGCCAAGATAGGTGATGATGACCCTCTAAAAACTGCACCAAAAGTTTGGATGCCACGCCCACCAATACTGCCCTAGCCGCCCCCATCCGCCCCAACGCTTCGTCAAAAACGGGAATGCGTGTATCTTCCAGAGTTGTGGAGCTAGAGCCTCCAAATTTGGTGGGAAGATAGCTGTTAACGACCCCCAAAAAACTGCATCAAAGTTTTGGAGCCACGCCCCCCATTTCGCCCCCCTTCCCCACTTTTTACAATTTTCGAGCTAGAGTCACCAAATTTGGTATGAAGATAGCAATTGACATTCCACATAGATCTGCATCAAAAATTTGGATACCTCGCCCACCCATACCGCCCCCAGCCCACCTTTCCCCACTTTTTACAAACTTCGAGCTAGATTCACCAAATTTGGTATGTAGATAGCAATTGACATTCCACATAGATCTGCATCAAAAATTTGGATGCCTCGCCCACCCATACCGCCCCCCAGCCCCCCTTTCCCCACTTATTACAAACTTCGAGCTAGAGTCACCAAATTTGGTATGTTGATAGCAATTGACATTCCACATAGATCTGCATCAAAAATTTGGATGCCTCGCCCACCTATACCGCCCCCAGCCCCCCTTTCCCCACTTTTTACAAACTTCGAGCTAGAGTCACCAAATTTGGTATGAAGATAGCAATTGACATTTAACAAAGATCTGCAACAAAAATTTTGATGCCACGCCCACCCATACCGCCCCCAGCCCCCCTTTCCCTACATTTTACAAACTTTGAGCTAGAGTCACCAAATTCGGAAGGAATATAGCTGGTGGCATCCCCATCTGCATCGGAGAATCTTTAAGGCAGCTTACACCCCTGCCGCATCCGTACCCCTTTGCAATCAGGCCTCTTTTTACCGGTTTTAATACTGGTATCGAGTATGCCGCAGTCGGTTGCGTCCGACTGCAACGTTTCCACTTGTTTTCTATAGTACATATGTGATTATTTCTTGTTATGATGCACATGTTTTTTGGTATACAAAAAACCGCTTAACAACAGCTGACAATGCAAGAGTGTCATTCTGATAGGAAATTAGAAAAATGGGCAGAGGTTCTGCTTCGACCAATCCATCTGGGGCCGAAGCCAGCATCGTGCAACCGAGCAAACAGATTAGACTTAAACCTATGGACTTCATTTTGTGAAGAGATTCAACGATTTAACTTTCCTTTTATATACATAGATATTAAACCCAAATTGTAGCTAATTGTTGAATGCATTTATCAATGTCATTTGATAAGACCCAAAAAAAAACCCCTTGTTTTAAATTTGTAGCATTTCGCTGCAATTTTCGTTCTTTCTTTGTTGGTCGGTCATAAATTTTGCTTACAGTAAATCTCAATTTTAAGCGTTGCGTAAATCCGTTTGCCATTTTTATGGTAAAGTTTTGCGCTAATAATGTTATCCAGTGCTCAGAAGCGTTTGGGGTGCCACCAAATGCAGAAAATGTATCGAAAAAATGTAAAAGCATATCTCATTTAACTCTGCTGTCAGAAAAGAGGTGGTGGTTGGGCGAGGCAGCATTATGACGGGTCAAGGATTGGCAAATACCACAGTTTGGATGCGGATACTAGAGAGCACCCTCATTTCTAGTTGTAACTTTTTTCTATCCCAGCCCCCAAAGCTCAATGTGCATTTTCTTTATTTTTTCCTTTACATTTTGTTTGCTGTCCAAAGTGTTTACGAGTCCCATTGGGATTGAACAACAAGAACAAAATGTGCAAGCACAGATCGTTGGGTTTTCTTTTCTTTTATTTTTGAGGGTTGCAGTGAGATATAAAATCAAAAATTGCTGTTGCTACTTTAAGTTAGGGGCACACAGGAGGGCGTATGTGCAATATGATTTCTGTTTCTGTTTGAATTGCATGCCATTTGCATTTGCCAAGGAAACATAAAAGTAACTCGTTCAATTTTGTTTGCAAGGTTTAAATAAATCTCCCTCTTAAAACCTTAGAAAAACTTTTTAAAAAAATAACTCGATATAAATACTTTTTAGTATCTTAAACAAATGATAAAGGAAGTTTTATTTCGTCATATCGAAAAGAAATTGCATTTGTTCAGTTTTTTAAGAGTAAACAACAGAAGAGTAAAGTCTAAAACATAGCAAAAACGAAAACTTTCTAAATAAAAATCTCTCTCACACAACTTTTGTGTTATTTCTGTGCTTATAATAAACAATTTGTGAGAATCATATCAGAATATATTGTAAAGGTTAGTATTCCTTAATATTCTATAACCTACCTTAAAGAAAAAATGATTTTTGATCCATCCCGAATTGCGAGTCCTGTGGCGCAATGGATAACGCGTCTGACTCCTGGCAGGATCGAGTTTTTGTTGATAACATGATATATATTTTAAAATATTTAAAACTATTAAATTTGTTTGTGAATAAAATAGAAACCCCGCAAAATATTTCTTTTCGCCCAACGTGGGGCTCGAACCCACGACCCTGAGATTAAGAGTCTCATGCTCTACCGACTGAGCTAGCCGGGCAGCTGGTGTTGCTTTGCCTAAAACATTTAAAACCCCAATCCTTAAGATCATAAGACTAAATCGCGATTATTTTTCAAATACTATTTATGTTGAAGGAAAACATAAAAAATTTATGTGAACTTCTTTGAGAAAAAAAAATCTTTTTTTACCCCTCCTTGATAATAAAAATTAAACGCTGGCTGTTTACTCAATGTTGGGAAGTGCGCAATTAGATTGTAAAAGTTGTTGACAAGATGACATGATCTATTAGCTTTGGTTATTTGTCTTTGGCTACTTGGATGCTGGAAAAATGGCAATTAAATTGGCTACTGCAGCAGCAAATTGAGAGAGCAAAGTACGAAAAGACGACAAAGTCAAAGGGGAGCGCAAGCAAGCTGAACAAAACTGACAACAAAAGTCACGCAGGATATATGCGTCGTCCTGGCTCTGGCACTAAGGCTAAGGGCCAATAGCTGCTACCACTTAATTTATGCGAGTTGGTGGGAAAGTAGAGGGAAGTTCTAGAGCATGGTAAGGGTAAGGGGGTGGGGCGTGTTGTGCCTTGTGGCCATTTTCGCAGCACGTTAAACGAAGGTCGTCAATTGGCTGAGCAATCGCGTTTAGCTTGCATTTTATAGTTTGCTGGAAGAAATTCATCTTATTCCCACACACAATTGACTCCATGTCCCCCCAAAACACAATGCTTTACATTTGTTCATTCAATTTTCTTGTGCCCCCTGTTGGCCTTGCTCAACAAGGCCACAAACAGATTTACAAGGTTTTAGCATGTTGCATTTTCAATTGCAAAATCAAACGTCGGACTCAAGAAAAAGCAAAGGAATTAACATATAAACAAAACAAAAAGTACCTCAAAAAAATATATGCCAACAAAAAATATATATATTTTTTTTTTCGATTAATCCTTTCGTCCCCTTCTCGCCCTTTTTATTTTTTCTGTCAGACTCTTTTCTTTTTAGCAAGGCTTAAAAAAAAAGCGCAATATAGCATAGCTTGCAAATAACAGTTGATCGTTTTTTCTAATATGCTCTGCTTCGTAACATAACCGAAAAGATTGTGCAGACACGATCTCTCTCTGAGCGGCTCTCTTTTTTTTGTTTCCTATCGGTTTTCGCTCAAGCGCTTTGCATTGACTCATTCGTGTGACGCTCTCAAATGAATGTCGCGTAAAGAGTAATACGATTTTCGCTCACACAAAGGCTCTCACCAAAAGACAGTTTGACTAAAAAACTCAACAGAAATGATCTTTGCCTTCGTGTGCATGTAAATACATGCATATAAATGTACACGAGCATGAAAATAATAAAAAAGACCATGCAATCGGATGTTAAATAAAAATGTGAAAAAAATGTTTTGTTTTTTAAGGAACAATATTTATTTTTATTTTGTTTTTAATAATATTTTTATTTTTTTTTGTAAATGGAGTTTATGTATAATGCAAACAAAAAGAACGCAACAATCGCGTGTTTACCCATACATACTCAAAAGACAATTTGCTTCATTTAACTCAAGCCAACGATCCGTGTTTGACTTGAGCGAAACGAAAACAGAAATAACTGTCTTGCTCAGAGCGCGAGCGAGCTAAGTCAGACGCAACAAAATCAGTTTATGTCTGAGCCTTTTTTATTGTGTGAGTGAAATACACTTATTTGCAGACAACGAAAAAGTGTCAACAGTTATTGAATATAGTGATCTGGACACACAGATGCTGCCAACAACACGCGGTGTTCCCAAGCGGTCCCCCAGCTAAGTACTAACCGCGCCCGACGCTGCTTAATTTCGGTGATCGGACGAGAACCGATGTATTCAGCTTAGTGTGGTCGTTGGCAAATGACGAGTGCTTAGAGTATGATTATATATTTTATATTTGTTTATATTTTGCTGTGAAAGCTATAAGTGGAAAATGATTATCAACGAACGAAATCTTTTTATTAATTACTTTAATTAAATAAATAAGTACTTACATATATATAAACTTAATGCTTTTTTATAGTTAAGCTTTTAGTTGTTCTAGTTTCAGTTGGCTTTGTTTAAGCAATCGCCACTCATTTAATTAGCATTACATAAGCAAAGACTATTTCTATGCTTTTTCCCCTAGTCTAAAAAGTTGCTTCGCCAAATCACTGTATGAAAATTTAATGCTTCATTAAGATTTTATCGCTCTTTAATGTTTATACATATTTTGCATACCCTTGCTGACTGTGAAATTGTCCAAAAATAAACAATTGCTTATAAATCTCAGATGAACTTTGAAAATTTATTGGCTCGTGTAAAGGCAAATTTAATTTTACTTGGGAATTAATAAAATTACACTCAGTGTTAATATTGAGCTAAAAAAGTATAATACTTTTGAAAATCTCGCTAGTTTTAAGGAAAGTTATAACAATGGTTAAACCATTTTATAAAAAGAGTATTAAGGTTTCTGCTTATCGAAAAATCTTTTTCTTCGTTGATTTTCTTAAGTCAAAGTCCCATCAAAGCAAAGGACATTAGCTAGGGTCCCTCCCTCTCTCTATCTCTGTTCAATTAACAATTTCTTGATGTACCACAAGGTCCTGTGGTAAAGTTTCCAGCTAATTACACCCAACACGCCCACCACTCCTCCCTAACGTCGAGCAAAAAATAAAAAAAAAACCAATGCAATTTGCTTGTTTATTAATTTAATGTCAATTTGCATGCAATTTTCGCCCAAGGCAAAGGTTTTATCTCTGAGTCTTTAGTTGCACAGTTTGGCTTTTATGATGGTTAATCTAGCGTAATGAAATTCACTGCACAGTTTGGCTAATTAAAACTAATGGCCAGCATACCAGTTATGCGTAGTTGTGTGTCAGTTTTTGCGTTATTTTGCTGTGCAGGTGCATAAGAAATAATACCCCAAAAACGAATATTTTGAAATGTCAGTTGTTGAGTGGATTTTGTTGCTCAATGGCATTTTTGCCAATGAAACTCAATAAAAATGAATACGTTCTAAGAACTAAGTGAAGGTAACAAAAGTTTCATATTTGGAAGATAAAAGAGAAGCAGCAGACTAGATAGATACTCTGCACTTTGGTGTAAAGACCTAAAAAATTAACGTTTACTTTCATTATTAATATTTTCTGATATTTTGTGGCTGTTTGTCAAAACCTCATTACCTTCTATTCTTTCAGTTAATGTTTATTTAAGGTTATGCACATATATCGATTCTTTTACTATTTTTGATGTAGACTAAAGAAATAAAGTACGTTACACATAGCTCCTTCCCTAATATACCCCATTCATCCTTATACCCTATAGGGTATAAATATAGCGTGCATCTTACGCGTTTACTAGTTCTCAATAGCAACATGGGGAGAGGAAATAAGTTGGAATCGGTAAATGTATTTCGTATTTGGTATTTCCCTTAGTTGTGGCTCCTTTCATCCCCCGCAAGGTCAGTACAATGTCATCGCAAGCTGTTGCAGCACTTCCACTCCCAACGCACTTGCTTCCTCAATTTCCCACCCCTTCATTGAAAGCCAAGTCAACTGTAAATTGGCTTAAATGCAGTAAATCATTTAATTTTATGTCATTCCGCATTTTTCTTCCCACGTTGATTTTGGATGTTGTCAGGATAGGAAGAAAGCAATTCAGTTGGAAACTGCGCAAGACAACATTATTAAATAGAGAAATAGTGAGAATAGTTATAAATAAGTTAAATGTACAATTTAAATAAATAAAAGTTCCTGCCAAAAGTAGGGAATATTTTAACAATGCCAACACACGATGTGCCTAACAATCTATTTTTGTTGAGTAAAACATTTTTATCAATGGAAAAACTTTAGTTTCTTAATCCAAATATTTTTTAAAAAGAAAAAATAACTATTTCGCTGAACAAAAAATAGTGTTAATTTAACAAAGATGCAAACAACACCGACGCTGCTTAGAGACGCATTATATATTTGGTTTTCCTTACAAATGCTTATATTAAATTTATGTTAAATATAAATCTGTTATTATAATATTTAAAATACATTTTCTTAACATTCACAGCTAAAACACAATAATTGAAGAGCCCAAGTTGAACTTTTTGATTTAATAAGTAAAAGTCACGATATATAATATTTATAAACGAAAGAGAACGCATTTTTTCATGACAGAAAAAAGCAAGCAAGTCTTAGAGTATACAAAGTAAGAGCTCATAGTGCTTATAATAATAGTAGAACATATGCGACTGCTACTCCAACTATAATTAGCCAGGTTATGAGCGCATTACGTTGTTGTTGTAGTTGTTGGGATGCTAACAACTTAATGCCTTCCCAGCACGCTTCCCTATCTAAACATTTAAGCTTCAACTCGCTGACGTTGAGAGTAAATTGACAATTGTATTAAGTGCGTTAAGTGCTACAGCTTGCAGTGTGTGTGTGTGTGTGTGTGTGTGAGTAAAAACAACAACCACAAAAAGGGATATCATGACAAGGACTTCACAGCTGTTAGGCGAGAATGCTTTTTATGCGTCAAAGAAAACTTTTAACATGTATTATAGTGAAAACAATTGTTGCAAGTGTTTGTTGTACTGCGGCTAACCCCATTTATGACACATTTGCTTCGAGGTTGCAACGCGCAGTTTGTTCTGAAGGATAATTGTCCACGGGGCATCCTTGCCACATCACGCACCCGTTACCCGTTTCCCCTTATTTATTATTCTTTTCTACCAGGAAAAACGGACAAGGTTATTGAACACATTTGATTGATTAAGTAATCTGCGCGTTAATGTTTATGTATAAGTTAAGAGCTAAGAAACGAATACTTGGTTTCTAATAAATAAATACTCATATATGCAAAAAGGGAGAAATAATATAATTAATTACTTCTGGGATAGATCCCTGACAGGAAAAAATAAATCAAATTTTCGGTTATAAAAAATAATATTAAGGACAATCATCAACAAACGTTCTGTGTTTATTTCTTAAGTTGAAAACGAATAACAAAACATTTCGTTGTCAAGTTAGATATGTAATAAATATATACCTGGGACAAAACACAACCAGGCTCAAAACCAAACGTCTTATCGCCATTATTTCTTACATACACACATATTTTTATTCTTTTGAATACATTTTTAAAAAGTTCCAGATTTTAAGCAATGAAACTGAGTTTTTTAAACAAAAATTTAAACTTCTCACCCTTTTCTAATCCTTTGAATATTTTATTACTTATAATAAAGTAATTTTTTTTGTAATATTGAACTAAATTGAAAGCTCTTCAAAAAATTCATGGTTATTTTTTCTTAGTTCGTTCGTTTTTAAAGACATTCTATATTCAAAAGATTTTTACGTATCCAAACGGTTGTCAAATATTTAATTTATTCCCCAATTTTACAATTGTCCTCTTATCACTTCGCATTAATTTTACTAAAGAGGTATTCAAAAATAAATAAAGAGGTTATTATAAATGTAAATTTGCACTAAAATGTGAACTTTAGTAAATTGTGCGACTGATGTGATCTTAATACAAAGTACAGTCAAACTTCCATATAGCGAATCTCAAGGGGGCAAGAAAAAACTTCGTTATAGAGAAAATTCGTTATATAGACTGGTTTAATATTAAGAAAACAAGGGGATGTAATGATTTTTCAATTATCCTAGACGTAGCCGAGTCTTATAATCACGAATTTATCGTCACTTAGAGTTTCTCCAATCTTAAAGCATTTTAACTCTATATTTTATTTCTTTAGTAATAAGTTAATTTGCTGAACATTTAAACATTTTGCCAAAAGTACTTAAAGCATGTAATTTTTGTTTTAATGACAGCACAAAAAATTTCTCTCAAAAAAACCAAATAACCTAAGTGTAAAAGCGAAAACATGTAAAGTAAAATTATAAAAAAGAATATGAATCTTTCCTTCACATTTCCCATACCGGGAATTGAACCCGGGCCTTCCGGGTGAGAGCCGGATATCCTAACCACTAGACAATATGGGAGATGGAAAACTGTGGAGCAAATGCGTAATTAGCCCTTAATACTGTAGCACACGAATCTGTATGCAGTGCATACTGAAGTTTTTATAATATGGCTAAAAGCGTAACTTATATAAATAAAAGACAGCGTAATTTTATGAAGTCAAGAATAATTATTCAAGATTGGAATTTAGCAGTCTTTAATACTCGTTTTGGTTACGTCTTTGTTAGTTTCACTGCTTGCATAAAGTCGATAATGCAGTTCATTAAATTGAGAAGCCCAATCGCATGTCTTAGATTATATGAATATGGAAATAATCTATCGTAGGGTCTTGTGGCGCAATGGATAACGCGTCTGACTACGGATCAGAAGATTCCAGGTTCGACTCCTGGCAAGATCGAATACTATTTTAAACTATACTTTTTTATATGTTAATCATTTATGCTTTATAGAGTGAATAAATAACACAGTGGACCCTCGGTTGACGTACACCCCGCATTACGCACGTTTTGCGTAACGAACACTTATATTTGGAAAAAAATATTTGCTTAACGAACGAATTTTCGCATAACGAACAACTAAAAATCTGTTTCATTGGGACAAAATGAAATGAGGGATCAATAAAACACACTCAGACAGTTTTTTTCTTTTTCTTTTTGCTCGTGTCTTCCAAAGACCGTTTTGGTGAACACAATGCGCTCAGCACATACATCCTGTGTCTTCTGCCTATGTATGCGTGATTTTTGCTTTTGTATGCACGTCGGTCTACTTCGTACTATATGTAACTACAGTCGAACTTCCATATAACGAATCTGAAGGGGACAAGAAAAAACTTCGTTATATAGAAATTTCGTTATATAGAAATGATGGTAGAAACTGCAGACTAAAGAATCGCGCAAATTTTCACTTTTCTACAATGTGTAAATAGTCATTGTATTCTAAATACATTTAATCACAATCTGTTGTTCTTTGCTTTGGTGCCTATAAAAAATAACGGAGTAATCCCAAAATCAACATCTACATACGTCTACATCTACATCTTCGATGTGCACTGAGCAGTAGAAAATGTTCATAAAAAACTATGCAGAGAAGATCAGAGAATGAGCAAAACATAGCACGAAAACAAAACGGTATATGCAAAAATGTGTTATTGTTTTGTTTTCGCATTCTCAACGTAATTCGTACATAAAATGAAACAATAACGAAAAAATTCGGAATAAAAAAGCATGAGCGTACGAGCTATGTATGTATGTGTGTACATACATACGTCCTAAAAATAAATTCGTCATAAAGAAATATTCGCTATAGGGAAATTCGTTTTATGGAGAACAAAATACACTGAAAGTTGAACCAAAAAGCAGTGTTCGCGAAATTAATTCGTTATATGGAAAACTTCGTTATATGGAAGTTCGTAATATGGAAGTTCGACTGTAATTTTACAGCAATTACGCACATAGTACATGTATATATATGTAAAAAATAATGCAACCCTATAATAATGTTACACTTAAAAAATGCTGCCAAAACATTTTTTCAGTGCTGCACTGGTTTTGCATTTTTAATGGGCACAATCGAACAAAAAAAGTGCAGTATGAAAAATGCAGCACTCTCGATTTTGACAGTGTTGAAAATGTTGCCTTCTGCACTGTCAAAAGGCAACATTGAATAGAATCGAACACGATAACACTTCAGGAGGGCTGCCTGATATTACAATCGAAAATGAAAAAAGTGCAACCCGGAATGAATGTATCAAAAATGCTACATTTTTTGGTACAATCGAAAACGCTATATGTTATGTGTTGAGAGTTATTTGCGGGCTCTGATTACATGTAAAATTTCAGTCGGTGTTAATAAAAGTTCAAATTCAAACATATTAGAGAGTGTTTTTTCGACCTGGAGCGCATTATTTTATTTTACACTGATTTATATGGGAATAATGGTTATGCTTAACGAACTTTTTGGATAACGAACAAGATGCTGGAACCAATTAAGTACGTTTACCAAGGGTCCACTGTATATGTAATTTTAAAGCACTGTAATCTGGCTAATCCGATATTTCTTTGCACAAACTTGTCGGATTGTCCAGTCTTCCGGATTATAAAGGCAAAATGACCGACCTCTATGCTCCGACAACTTGAAAAAAAAAACATAAACTGTAGTCCGACAAAAATTAGAAGGAAAACAAACGTCAATGCACATGTGTGTGTAGAATGATTTAATAAATTAATGTAATATAAAAATATCGGATTATAGAGCGGTTGCCGGATTAACGAAGTCGGAAAAATTTAAAATATTGTCAGATTGTTGAGATGCCGGATAAGACAGGAGCCAGATTGCAGTGTATCGTTATGTGAAGAGCTTGTTTTGTTATTACGGTTTATGTCATTAGTAAGGTAAGTTTCAAACAACTCAGTATTCAACGTCATTAACTCGATTTATTCCAAAAAATCAACACTTATAATAAGCTTGCGTAACTAATAAAGCTTTTGATTTCGAATCGGCAGCGGTCCTGTGGCGCAATGGATAACGCGTCTGACTACGGATCAGAAGATTCCAGGTTCGACTCCTGGCAGGATCGAGATATGTTTTGTTATTGCAAAATTCTTTTTCAGCTTATTTGATTATTGCCTCACAGTTGACGCTTTTTAAATTCAGTCCAAACGTGACAGCAAGCTTTTATGCGTTCTGAATACGTGCAGCAAATGGATTTAAGTTTGTTGCATGATGCACTTGAAGAAGTGTGTGGCCAGCAGAATGAGATTTGGGGGTAGTTTGCTCGGGGCTTTCAATGCCAAAGTTTAGCTACGGTGGCTAAAAGCAAATCAAGTGGCGTCATGTGGAGTGTGTGGATTATGTGTCACTTTTATGCTAAACAGAAAAATTGTCAAAACTGATCAAAGGGGAGCGGAAAGTATCGAATTTCCGCTGCATTTGCAAATCCCACAAGCCAAGGACATTTGAGGTGACAACCCTAAATGGCGTTTCCTAAAATGGAATGTGCTTATCCGTGTAAGTGTAGCACGCAACTTTTTATTCACTCTGATTTGCATAATAGCACAAAGCTGTAATCGAAGAACAAGCAACGAGTTTGTGACATTTGCAAACAGTAGCAAATAGCCAATATATTTAAACCCAGTCTTAAAGTTACTAAATTTACAGTTTTCACTAAATAAATTGTTCTTAAAAAAATTAAAATTTATAAATAACATTGAAAAAAGTATGTTCCCATACCGGGAATCGAACCCGGGCCTTCTGGGTGAAAGCCAGATATCCTAGCCACTAGACCATATGGGAGGCGGTGGTAGAAGAAGCAAATAACGCTTTACAAAGTTACTAAACGTAAGAACTTCAGTGCACAATGTATAATTTAATAAAAATTAAAATAAAGTTCAACAGCCAATCTTTCATACAACGAATTAATTTAGAGTACACTGCTTTTTGGTTTAATTTTCTGAGTGTTTTTGCTTTCCATATAACGAATTTCCCTATAGCGAATATTTCTCTGTATTTATGTTGAGGATGTAGCTCGAGTGCTTGTACGTTTTCGATCTCATTATAACGGTTTTTTTTGTTTTGATTATTGTCTCTTATAATGCACGAACGCATTAAAAACAGAAAACCAAAAAACACATTTTTTACATTTACTGTTTTGTTTTCGCGATCTTGTTTGTTCTCTGATCTTCGCTGTAGAAATTGTTGTTGCGACAGCCGGCGTCAGTGAAATTTGCTCGAAGAAGTGTCGAGGCGCGACTACTGTTTTTACATTGATCGTTGCATACATGCAATTTGTCGCCAGTTTGACGTACAAGCTGATTATTGAAAAAACAAAATATTGGCTAAAATTTAAGCTTGCTTTTGTCATCTTCCCACCAATAACAGCGTTTTGCATAACATGGCAGCAAAGCTTTCGACCAGTTCTTTAAATGACCAATATTGCTAAAATGTAGAGCATAATTAAAAAAATTCGATCCTGCCAGGAGTCGAACCTGGAATCTTCTGATCCGTAGTCAGACGCGTTATCCATTGCGCCACAGGACCCGACGTCTTACCGTAAGCGTAAAACGATGTAAGTGTCAAAGCAGTGTAAAACGTTGTCAAAAACGCAAGCAGTTCATGCAAGCAGTTAGAGATTTAAATAATACATAAATACTAAACTATGTGTATATTAAAAGAATTAAAGGTTGTTTTTTTTTCCCAGTAACACTATTTTTTTTTTTATATAAATATTTAGGTTTGCGTATGTTAAAAGATAGTGAGTGATATATCTAAGTGCACTATAACTTACACAACAAGGTATGGTAACGACTTACACAACAAGGTATGGTAACGATTATTCTCTCCCGGTGTTGCCACACAGCGACGTCACAACGTCTGCAACGGCAGTGACAGCAGCAACTGTTGGCATCAACAATAAACGTTCGGTTCAGTTTCTCTTTGGCACTCAATGTGTGCAGTTCATTGGCGGCGCAATAACGCCAACTTATGTATGTATTTGAACTGGACGCTAAACAGTTTAACGTGCGCGCGACGTAAGCAAAAGCTAAACATAAAAACAAGTACGAATACAAAAAGAGGAAGCTCCTATCAAATAATAAGTAAATCATACAAAATACATACATATGTACATATGTACCAACAAACAAAACTTGTTTAAAACAAAATATTATATCGAGTAGAATTTGTTTTGGCCATTCTCGCGAGTTTCTGTGTGTTGTGTGAGTGTGTGTACAATAATAAATACATGCATAGGTATTAAATAAATGCAAATGCAGACTATAAATGCTTTTAACGGTAAGTGCGGCTAAAAATGTCCCCTTTCCCCTCACATTAGTGTTGTATACAATGGATACGAATTATTCCCGCTGCTGCTGCTTCTTCCTCGCTTCTTTGCTTTTTGTTCGCGTTGCCTATTCAGTTTTTCACATACATTTTTGTTTTCATCGTCTGCTTCTGCCTCGGCGCAAGCAGCGCAAAAGCCCAAAAACCAAACCCAAACGAAACGAAACGAAAATGAAACGAAAATTGAACAAGATGCAGAACGAGAAGGCAAGGCGGCATAAAAGCAAAAAGCGAAAAGCTCAAAGATTGGGGCTAGGGCTAAAGCAGACGTCGTTCCATTGTTGTTGTTGTTGTTTGTTTAGCTGTCGTTTCTCCATTTACATGCATGTATGGATTTGTGTGTGTGTGTTTTGTGTTTCTCTTGCGCTCTTGCATTGTCTATCAGTGCTGTCAGCTTTTGAGTTGAATTTCGGCAAAAGTAGCTAATTTTAAAAGCCAAATTTTTGTTTGCCTAAAAAATATATTGTGGCAACACTGTTTGTTGTCTACGTCTGTGAGACAGTCACGCTGTTATTGCTCTGGCGCTGCTAACTTTGTATAGGTTTGTGTGTGTGTCTGTGTGAGTTTGTGTTTTTCTAGGCCTCCACACAGCGACCTGCTCTCACTCTCTCTCTCTCTGTCGTTGTCTTTTAGTCGGCATCTCCAACTAGTGCTTCTTTAGTTGCGCCGTTAACTCGTTTGGCGACTTGTTTTGTTTTTGCTGTTGCTGCTGTGGCTGCCATACAACAAAATAAAAACGTTGTAGCACATAAAAATAGTCTGCTAGAAGAATTGTTGACTTCCCTTTTGACAAACATGCGCCGGCCCACAAATGACGGTGTCATTTTGTACATTTACATACATATGTATATATGTAAATATATAGTTGTATAATGTTCATGAATAAGTTGCCTACAATAAGACTTTATTCTTAAAAACTCTGGTTACAATGCAAGACTTGCACAGAAAACTTTTACAAGTGGAACTCTTCCGGTAACAAAAGGAAGTCTATTGTGAGTGTGAAAGAATAAATTTAAAAGCGACAGGCATACAAAGATATATGTACATACGTACAATAAATATGTATTTACGTCTTAGTAGTCGGATTTGAAAAGTAACTCCGTTTACGGTAATATTTTCAAGTTTAAAAGTTTGTTTTAAAGCATTCTTGTTTATTCGTAGTACATATTGTAATTTAACTTAAATATTTCCAGTTTAAAAATTTGTACAATTTCTTGCCTAACACCTAAGTATTTGAAATTTTTTTCCTTCTAAGACTTTTTTAATGTTGTTGTTGCTGCATAAAAAGGTAAATTTTAAAATATTTTGTATAATAGATTTGGGCCATTAAACTTTTGAAAAATGGTTTTAAAATTTTGAGATTTTTTAAACTGAATAAATTAAGTTCTCTTAACACTTGCCATATTATGTATTTTTATGTTCTTAGCCAATAAGATTTTCTAGAAAGACTACTACATATATTCTTTATCTTTTTTTGTAGTTTAAGCCGCCTTCTCTGAACCATCTAGTTGTCTTGCCCATTCCAATAGTCCCATTAACCTGCTCAATCGCAAAACTTGTCTGGGGCATTAAATAGGCGTCAACCATTTTGGCTTGTTGCAGCTTCGTTGAAAGCGAAAATAGCGTTAAAGAAAACAAAAAAAAAAAATAGTGCTAGCTGCGCTTGCTTGGGCCTGAGAAAGTCTTTTGCGAATGTATCTTTCAGATACATATCTAAAACTGCCACATAGCGCATGCAGCAGCAAAAGAACCAGACACAAGTAACTAAATATACATATATAAACATATATAACACAAAACACAAACAGATACATACATACATACATATGTTTGTATGTACATATGTATACTTAATGTATGCACGCCTGTGTCTCTAGGTTCCTGCTTGCAATTTCATTTTCATTGCAACTTCATGCCCCTGACATCGGCCCATGTCAGCGCAGCACCATCAGCACCAGCAGCCTCCACCTTCTCTTCCTTCGTTTCCTGCAAAGACCCTTGCTGCAGTGCAAAATAAACACACACACAAAACTGTTTCAGTTTTTTTCTTTTTTTTTATTTTGTGTTTTGCTGTCTGCTCGTTTCTACGCTCATTCTTGTAAAATTGCAAGTTGCTGCTCGACGGCCTATTGAAGCTTTGCTGTCTGCGTCGCTGCTAGTGCACTCGGCCATGCAGTTGAGCGCTGCCTCTCTGTCTCTCCCTCTCTCTTCGCATGCTTTTGCTGCTTTGCAAGTGTGTGAGCGAGCGAGGGCGAACAAGCGAACAAGCTTGCCCTAACCTACACCACAGAAAATTTATTGCGTCGGCTCCACTTCCACTCACACAAACACAAACACACACACAGGCATACACTTGATTTCTCATATGTTCGCCCTCGTACCTCGTATCTACGAGGCATACATTTTTCAGTCTGCTTTTTCTTGTTGTTGTTGCTGTTTGGTTTTATTTTTATTTCTTCATTAATTTTCGTTGTGGTTTCATTAATGCAATGTAATGTAATTTTTGTTGTTGCTCGCAATTCTAATGTTGTACCTCTCTCTTTTTATTCATTGTAGAATTATAATCAATCGTTACGATTAAAATATAATTTGTAGCACATGCGGTGATCGGGCAAGCGTGCAATAATTTAAATGGTACCCTTAAGAATTCGTATTTCTATTTAGGTAAGTCCAGAATCTCAGATCAGCTAGTTTTTATTGGCGAGTCGTGAGGCCCATTAGCTCAGCTGGTTAGAGCGTCGTGCTAATAACGCGAAGGCCGCGGGTTCGATCCCCCCATGGGCCAATGAAATCTATGTTTTTGGAAACGGATTGTTATTTCCTTATCATATATGATTTGTTTTTTTATACCCTTCACACATGTGAAACAGGGTATATTGAGTTTGTCATGAATCTGTAACGCCTTAAAGGAATGATGGGAGACCACATAAACTATATAACAAAATGATCAGGACGAGCTCAGGAATTGATTTCCGTCCGTCCGTCCGTCCGTCCGTCTGTCTGTTTCAACACAATTTCCGGCCAAACTGCTGAACCGATCTTGATGAAACTTTCACAGATTGCTTAGATCATGTCGGGTTTGTTCACTATGAAATTTCATCCCGCTCGGACCATTCTTCGTACTATCAATTGTTGTTGCTGTCGTGCACTTTCAAGTACCTACACATAGCTCATTTGCTTCAAAAGTGGTATAACGCAAAAAATTGTCAAATTTTTGTTGTTGTTGTCGCACACGAACAAGTTAATGACGCTCAAGAGTAAAAATAGGAGCGAAACAAAAAAAATTATTCCATGTGTGAAGGGTATCATAGTCTTGGCATAGCCAAAATTAACTATGCCGCACTTGTTTTACTTAACAATAAAGTTATGCAACTTGCTTAATTTTATAACAAAAGTAATCAGTTTAATATTTTTCTTTAAGTTTTCAAGATCCTCAAACATTTAATCCGACCAATTTGTGAATTAAGTTTACGAACGAACTATGTTTAACATGGCCCATTAGCTCAGCTGGTTAGAGCGTCGTGCTAATAACGCGAAGGCCGCGGGTTCGATCCCCCCATGGGCCAGTAAATGTTTGTTTTTGTTGCCGTATAACATATCCCTACAAAGTCCTCTATGGTATGGTATTAAAATGTAAATGATTATATAGTAGTAATTAAAACCTTATAAGTTCTTGAATAAATTATGTATATTCATAATATCTACGAATTAAAATTAGTCCAAAATACCAACGTATAAGTTGGCCCATGGGGGGATCGAACCCGCGGCCTTCGCGTTATTAGCACGACGCTCTAACCAGCTGAGCTAATGGGCCAGTTATCAGTGTCGTGACAAATACCACATTAGAGTATTTAACATTTCTGGACATCCCAAAAATTATAAGAATAGAATAACGATTATAAGGAATGCAAAAATTTAAATTTTCGCCCAACGTGGGGCTCGAACCCACGACCCTGAGATTAAGAGTCTCATGCTCTACCGACTGAGCTAGCCGGGCTATTTGGCCGAAGTTGGCTGACACATCATGTTGGTATAACGCAAACAATTCTGTATACGTGGCAACGCTATATTTTCAAACCATTATTTATAGGCGCGCTTTGTTTGCAGATTTTAGTTTTGATTAACTTCTCATTTCCTTTCTCTCATTCATTTATTCCACTGCTTATGATGGCTCCTGTTGTGCACTGCATTTTACTGCTTCCAAATGGAAATGGTGCATAAAGTTACGCGTCTACCTCAATGCTGCGAAGGGGTTAAAGTATTTTTTATGTCCGACAGTCGCCGCCGCCCCCGCCTAAGGGCCAAGCAATTTGCTATGAAATATTAAAACGAAACAATGTGCGAAAGGAAACAAAACAAAATGTAGGCATGCATATGAAACAGAAACTCAGGCATACATAAATGCGATGTTTGTGTGTGAGGAAAGGGAGTCATGATGGGACAAGCAAGAAACAATCTAAGAGAAACGAGCGGGCAGACAGAAAGGGAGACAGAGAGAGAAAGGCAGTGAGAATAAGAGAGAGAGCAGGCAGGCAGGTTTAGTTAATCAGCCTAGCAGACGGCTTTTTAGTTGCGCTACAATCAAAAGTGTTGTGCATATCGAAATGGTGAAGTACTTTTTAATAAAGTATTAAAAACTTATGAAACTAATATGTTTTTTCTTAAGATGTTGAAGCAAATGCTTTAATACATTAATCAAACTTAAAATCTTTTATTATACTTGTTTAACATTGAGAATGACGTACATACATTTTTCTAAACACAATATACATACATATATAAGATGCCAAATTAAGTAGATATTAAATTATTCTTTTTTATAAAATATTTGTATTTTGAATAAACACTGTTTTTAAAGTCAAATGCCTATGTCAGTAGAAACGACAAGTAAGAAGGCTCTAGTCAAGATATCACGACTAAGCGATACCCCTCACCTAACCCGTACTTAATTGCGATAATGCATGATGACTAAACCTTAATCTTAAATATCCTCGGTGTTTTTTATCCGAATTCAATACAAATGTCACAGAATTTCATTATTTTGTCTACAGATTATAAAACAATTTTAAAGTTTTCAATATTAAAGATTTTAATATTATTGATTCCATGTGTATATCGGAAACCAGAAGAGCTATCTATAATTTTAAACAAACTTGTTCTGCCTATGGTATACAACCAGACAGACAGACGGACGAACCATGGTCAGGCCGTCATGGCAACATCAACTCGGCTGTTGATGCTAATCAAGAACATATACACTTAATGGGGTCAAGGAAAAACCAATCTACCCTTTTAACACATTTCATCTGCTCAGGGTATGAAAAGGGCAAATGAAGCATAGCTTATTTTAGCAGACAAATTGTTTATTTTTGTTGTAGGCTGCGACTTAGCGACTTCTCCATGTCGAGACTCGAGTCCTGAGTCTAGACTCTAGACCTACCACACATAATTTGCCTGTCAGACATACTTTTATAAGTACGCTCCCCGCCTATTCTCTCTGTTTCTCTGTCTCTCTTGTGTTTGTAATCGTATTTTTTATGGCATAGGCAATAATGGCAAATGGTCTGCTGCAGCAGACAAGGCCAAATAGATTGGGGTAGGTTTATGTAAGGCTCGCCAAAAAATTTAAAAATTAAACATACTTGTTAATAGTCAGGATTACTAAAATAGTTGATTTTCGCCCAACGTGGGGCTCGAACCCACGACCCTGAGATTAAGAGTCTCATGCTCTACCGACTGAGCTAGCCGGGCAGCTGTTCAAGTGATAAAAATTTTAGCACATCCGAAATACTATAATAAATATATAAACCTTATATGTAGAATTATAAATTTTAAAGGAGTTATATAGAAAACAAAATTTTTAGATAAGTTATTAAGCTTACAACTTCCGTTTGTCAATAAATGCAATACACCTGTACTACTGGATCCTTAAAAAACTGAATAAACATGGTAAAGAAGTGTTTATCTATTGCTATTAAGAAAATCTAACAGTGTTGATAAATATTTTTCGATATCAACATAATGTATGAATTTGAAGAAAATTAAGTCTACAGATCCTTTGGTATCCACGTTTGCAGTACAAACCATCCTTTCAAGGTTGTTTTGAAATTTCGAAAAAATAAATAATTAAAAGCCAATAGAAAAAGATCTTTGTCAAAAAATCCATTGCAATAAATTTAGGTAAAGATAATTTTCGTTGATCCTCACAGCGCCCGGCTAGCTCAGTCGGTAGAGCATGAGACTCTTAATCTCAGGGTCGTGGGTTCGAGCCCCACGTTGGGCGAGAAATAACCTTTTGCTTAAAATTTTTAGTTTTTTGCCCCAATTTTTTGAATTTTTTAATTTCATATTCTAGTATAGAGTGCACTTATACAACGGCAATGCATTGTTGAGTAAAACAAAACTGATGTCTGTGGTAAAAATAAAGAGATTTAATTATTGATATGAAATATCGAGAATCAATGGCAAGCGATTGATAGATAGAAAACGAGAAAAACATAGAGAGAGGAAAAGCATGTTTTGAAAAAGCATAATTTTATATGTCAAAGCATCAAACGCTAAATTAAAAATGAAAACGGGTACAAAAAATATTTCAAAAACGTTTCTGCTAGTCATGCAAATGAATGAAACGAGGCGAATGACTGAACTTAACCTTAAAACACCAAACACACACGCCATAAAAATACCTCCACTTAAAACAATGCATACGTTATTTGTTTGGATATCTGTGGATTTCCTATATGGACTTTTGATTATTTTGTTTTGACTTTGCAAATTGCGTTTAATGCAGCGACATACAAAAACAATACGAATTAAACATACAAATTCGCAAAGATTGCACAATTTTTTCAATGAATGGCAAACGAAATAATTTAAAGTGTCTTTCAATGCATTTATTACTAATACAATAAGTTTTTTACTTCGTGAAACCATACACTCGTAGATTACAACGTAGTTTAGTGCCTAATCAGGAGTGTGCCTACAAATATTTATAGTATAAATATATAAAATATAAATATATATAAATTTTATACATAGTTTATTGCTCTTCTAACTACATATATTTAAAAACACTGGCAAACTCAAATGCAATTTTGAGCTAGTTTCTTTCATCTCCCATATTGTCTAGTGGTTAGGATATCCGGCTCTCACCCGGAAGGCCCGGGTTCAATTCCCGGTATGGGAACATTGTACGGTGTAGAATTTTTTTTTTATAAGGAATATTGCATATATCAAGTGTAGCTCCCTTGATATCCCGACTATTTTGTACAACGTCCTGTTGCTTCCCTCCTTCGCATTAAATTTCAGTTCCCCTTTCCATTTGTATTTGCGCGCATGACGAAATGCTCAATAGCATCAGCTAAGAGTTGCTTGACAGCCGATACTGAGCGATGTGTCTGCAGCCAGTTAAATAGAGTTTGTTGGCCAATAAACAAGTTTTGTAAACAAACGACATTGGGCGTGTTTATATTACAGATGCATGCTGTGATCGGGCAAAATTTAGCGAAAAAAGAACTGAACAACAAAAAGCTATTTTCGCCCCCGGGTGGACTCGAACCACCAACCTTTCGGTTAACAGCCGAACGCGCTAACCAATTGCGCCACGGAGGCAGGTGACAGGTTGCAGAATAAATACCAAACATATTCTGGTACAGTGAAAAAAAATAAAGACGATACGATCTGTACGATAGTTTAAAATCTAAATTTAAACTTTAAATATATTGTTTTGTTTTTTTTTAAGTTAATTTGTGAACAAATTATATTTTAAATAAATTATTAACATTTACATATTGATTTAAGACAGCGGTACTAAATATAAAAAATAATGCACAGAACTAAAATACTCTGCGATCCTGCCAGGAGTCGAACCTGGAATCTTCTGATCCGTAGTCAGACGCGTTATCCATTGCGCCACAGGACCATTTGATCAGCTGAGAATCTAATGCCATACTTTTGGCTTTTGGGGTGAAATGAAAGTTTTTAGCTTAGTGCTTGTTAGTTTTTTTGAGCTATCAGTTTTGATGTTTGTAGTTTTCCGTAATAATTATTCTATTAATGAAGTGATCTATGCAACTTTTATATTAATTAAGTGCAAGGTAGTTACTAAAATTCTTTTTTGTACTTAAGGTGAGTAAATTAATCATTGATGGTTATTTAAGATATCTTTCACATAAAACAATAGTACTATAAGCAATAATACTTTAAAAAACAGTTAAGAAGCTTCCAAATATTCAATAATAAATGTAAAATTATGTTATTATTAAAGAACTCAACTAGTATATGTGTATGTTGCTTAAAATGTATAATAAGCACGGAACCTAAGGGTTCTTAAATACATTTATTCACATTGCGTGTTGCAGCTGTTTATTCACATTAAAATTCTCTACACTGCGCCCTTTTAAAGCCTGTTCAGCTTTCCACTCCTTTATATGGCACTTCAAATTTTCTGCGCCTTGAATTGGCCATAAAATATGCAAAAATCTTTTCAGCAAGTCATACGATAACATGCCAACTGACCGTACCCTTAAATAAAAACTAAATGAGAAGGGAAAAAGAGAGTTGAAAATGAAATTTTGCAGCCCCACCCACAATTTGCAAAAGCACACAAAACGCTTTTCATAATGCACGAGTGAAATTTATCGATTTTGAATTTTTATTTTTGTTTCTTTCTCAATTTCCTTGTGGACTGCGTTTTCAATTCCATTATACGGCACGTCGAGACGCGCGTCCTTGCCACCCATTAAAAACCTCCCAAAAACATTGTCGTCGTCGCCATGGCGGCCAAACCAGGTGGAAGACCTTTCCATTGCTCTTCCTTCCTTCCTTTGTCCCACCAATCCTAAATCAGATTCGGTCTTTACTCTATGGCCATGTCAATGCCCAACCACCCGGCACTGGCTGCCAACCATGCCCTACAAAATGTTAAGCGAGAATGTACCAAGCAACTTCTTATTAAACGTTAAGCACTCGTCATTTGCCAACGACCATACTACGCTGAATACATCGGTTCTCGTCCGATCACCGAAATTAAGCAGCGTCGGGCGCGGTTAGTACTTAGATGGGGGACCGCTTGGGAACACCGCGTGTTGTTGACATCGTTCAAAACACTTTTTTATCACAATAATTTTTGTTGTTATTAGATATGTAGTTAAGTATTAAATTTAATGCATTTTTATTTATGTTTGAAGCTTAAGAATTTCAATTATTAATTGATATACAATTTTTGTGAAATTATTATAAGAGAGTTTTTACAAAAAATTTTCATATACATATTTTTTTAGTAAAGTGTAACAGCTGTGCCGTTTTAAAGTCTCTTAATAGTTTATATATAACTTGATATTATTTGCTTATGTAAGTTGTGTTTGTTGTTTGAATATGCTCATAGTTTTGCTTCTTTCAATGCACTAAAAGCTAAAGTACAAGTACCAGAGCCTGTTTATAGCGTATCTTCTCGCATGTCCATTTTCGTTTGCTTTTCTTTTTAAGTATTCTATCCATTTGCAGTTAGCTTTTTTTTGCATCGTTAGTTTTTTGACGATGATGATGTGCCTCTTGCAGTCGCCCTCTTTTGGCCCACAAATTGGCGCATTGTTTGGGTCAAGGATGCAAGGAAACAGAGGAAATGGCACACTGTTTTATTTGCAAAAAACTTGCAGAGAGCATGCCACAGGATGTGGAACGTAAAAGGCTGCTGCTGCTTTTGCTTTGCAAATTTTTTTGGCGGCACTTTGGCTTTAGAAAGCTTTGAACTTTTAAGAGGCGTGTTAACATTGTTGACCCCCCCCTCACTGCAAACCAGACGCCATTTCCCTACTCTGCGAGCGGGGTCAGCTTTGAGTTCACACTTTGTGAGCGCCAAAGCAAAGGAATTTCAATGCTGGCTTGCATATTTTGTGAACGTGCAGCATGCATAAAACATGAAAAAATGTCTGGCCGAACAAAAAAGTCAATAAATGATAACACCGTGGAGTGTTCATATATGTAAGTACTATATGAAACACGTAAAGGTTGGCGAAACTGACAAGTCAGATTTTAAATAGTATTTTCTTTGTTAGCATATCAAAATCATAAATCTTATACTTAAACTTAACCTCTGCAAGTTTTTATTAAATGAGTTAAACTAACTTGTCCAATATTGTTTTGGTCTTTTCAGTTTTATAAAATCACATATTTATAATCCTACTTTAAGCACTCGTCTATCGCCAACGACCATACTACGCTGAATACATCGGTTCTCGTCCGATCACCGAAATTAAGCAGCGTCGGGCGCGGTTAGTACTTAGATGGGGGACCGCTTGGGAACACCGCGTGTTGTTGGCATTCGTGTTCTATAAACGATTTTTTGGCAGAAGTAACTACAAAATCTATTTATTTTTCTATTTCTGGAAACACTTTTATGCTCAAATTAAATTTTCTGTGAGTTTAGGTAATGAGTGCCTTTCCACTTCAACTTTATAAATTGTATTCTTCTTGTAATTGTTGCCCCAAGTATCATGACTATGGATCTAATTTATATGTGGAAAACCTTTTTTTTTATTGTTGCCAACCCCCAAAGACAACCAACAGCTGTTTTAACTCTTTTTCTCTCTCTCAAACGAAAAACCATTTGACCTACCAGTGTCATTTACACAGGTGTAAATGGCATGCACGACATTCCATATACCAGGCTGGGTGTATCTTTCCCACCTTATCTGCTTTTCAGCTTTACAGCCCATGCAACTGCCACTCGTCGTCACATGATGCATCCGCTGACATAGCAAAAAACAAAAAAACTGCTAAAATACATCTTCTATAACCATCCCCGCCCCCACTTCCGTTTGTACAACGCCCTAAAACAAAAAAATTTACTGAAACGAGAGTGAATGCAATTTTGCGGCTGCTGCTTTTGCTGTTGCGTCTCTGCCACCAGCGCCAAAAATAAACATGCTGCGTTAAATAGGCCGTCGCAAAACAACTCGTCTAGTATACTAGTTTGTTGTTGTATTAGTTGAGGGCGCTCTCTTGGAGCTCTCTTCTACTGCTGCTGCTGCTGCTCTCGCCAAGTGCAAGAGCAGGCCTTTGCATTATTGCTGTAATTTACGTCATGCACTGGGCACCTATTTAGTTTGCTCTCGTGCTAGCTCGCTCACACCACGAACTCTCTCACATTCTCCTTCATTATTTCTTTTTTTTGATTTTTTGGGCATAGCACATTGGGACGAGCGCCCGTTTTTCTTGACGCTTGCAACACTTTTACATATGCCTGAGTGCTTGGGCGCTCTTACTCCCTCTCTCTCTCTCCCTCTCTCGCTGTCTGCTCACCTACACGGCGAGCCGCGTGTCCATTGTAAAATTGATGTAAGTTGCATGCGCCGCTCGCCGCTTACATTTGCATGTCGTTGCATGTGTGTGTGTTTGTTTCGAGTGTAAAATTATTCATCTTTTTTTTTCTAAGGTTCAGTCGCAGAGTTGAAGGTCAGTTGATGTTTTATGTCATTCAACTTGCCGTCGTTGTTGTCGGCGACGTTTTCGTTTCAGCTTCTGCTGTTGTTGTTGTCGTTGCTTTTACATTTTCGTCATTGCTGCGCTTTGCGCTTTTTTATTGCCTTTGTTGCTGCTTTTGTCATTGTTGCTACTGCTTATAAATGTTTGCCGCGATTCGCTTGCGTGTTAAGACATTCAATTGGGGCGTGGAGCCCGGTATTCACTCTCATTCCCATTCCCATTCCTATTCTCAATCCCTTAGTGCTAGCCCCCCATGTGTTTTTTGTACATACATATGCATTTAGTTTTCGGAAATGTTATGTCAAATGTACTAAAAGTTAAGATATTGTAGCTTCTTAACTTTTTACTAAACACTCTCAGTTTAATATATACTTTAAATACGAAATGTTCATTTGACTACATTTTTATTTATTCATTTCATTTTAAACAGTTTTTTCCTCGCATTTTTGCCTTGCTCTGTGTCGCTTTTGTTGCGGGGCGCTTTATTGGATTCCCCTTGGCAAATAGGTTCAATAGACGATTATTGCAAATTAGTTTACGGTTGTGAGTAAGTGAGGTTAAGTGCGCGATTTTTGCCTGCATGCAAACAGTTAAGTCACGTAAAACCAATAAAGAACTACAAAGTTAACTTTTCATATCAATGCTGAAGAATTTCGTCATTTGTTTAGCCGACAGACTAAAAAAACACATTACCTTTTCACTTGTCCAATATCTTGAAAATAAACTTTAAAAAAATCGCCAAATTCTCATGAAATGAAGAAAACAGCAACAACAACAAAACGTGTACGTCTCAGTGTCAGTCGTAGTCTTAATGCACTCTGAGAGCGAAGCAGGTAAAGTCAGACAGTGAAGAGAGCAGTCAAAAATCAAGCAAAAACCATACAAACAAACATACATACATAAATTCCATTAACGAAAAAAAAGCATTAAAATCAAAAGTCACATAGCAGCGGCGTCGCAGCGACGTCGACTGCGAAATCAACACAAAAAGTGTGTTACAAAGTCAAAAGCACAGCAACAACAACAAGTAGAGCTTAAAAACCACAACGAAAAAGAAACCACGAATACCAAAAACAACACAAACAAGCCAAAAGCGGCAGCAGCAGCAGCAGCAATAACCAGCCAGTCAGGCACACACAATGAGCCCAAGTCGAAAACCAGTTTTTTGAAAAGTTCCGCACGCTGGCCCCAAAGTTGTGTCAGTGTGCGAGCACCGTGGGCTGCAAATGCAAAGTTTCGTAACTGAAATATAAAAAAAGTTAACTAACATTTTTAAATGAATAACAATAATATGCTAAGATAATAAAGTTGATTGCAGAAAACCATCTCAAATTTTGAATGCACTACTCGCACCACAGTGCATATCGACAGCAAGCGACTGCTGCCGCTTTGGCTACTGCACGTCAGTTGTTGTTGTTGTCTGTTCGTGTTGCTGTTCGCGCGAAAGTTGAGCGCAGCTTAGAGCACTGGCAAAGTCATAGCATTGCCAAGTAGAAAAATTTAGCAGTGCGCATGCGTTGCAAACAAAAGCAACACAGCAATAACAATTGCAAGCGCGCTCCACACTCTCGCCCCCGCACAAGGAAAGGGAGATAAAGAGAGAGAGAGAGAGCGAGGCGAACGAGATAGATAGAGAGGCGGGCCAAAGAGCGCCAAGAGAGTAACGCGCCCGTTTGGATCCGACAGAAACTCAAGCAGCAGCAGCAGCAGCACTAGCAGCAGCAATGGGCTAACGGCAACGGCGGCCTTTTAGTTTTAGTTTTTATGTGCGGCTCTCGTGTAATAAAAATTACATTGCGCGTCGTTTATGTCGATGAAAAAGTGCAGAAAACAACAAAAACAAATAGCAAAGAAAAATAGAAACAAATTGTGTGCTAGAAATACCCGCATAACAAAACGTAAAGTGAAACAAATTTTAGTTTAATTAACACCACCGCATCTTTGTGTGCGTGTCTCTGTGTGTGTGAGTGAATTTGTTTTTTGTTTCTGCATTTGTGTGTGTTCAACATGGTTGGAGAAAATTTCTATGCGAGCACTGCCATAAGAACAACAACAAAAACAAAGCAACAATAACGTAATGTTTTAAAGTAAATTTATATATGCATATGTACGGATAAATTGTATATTTGTGCTAACTTCCATACAACTGAAAAAAAAAACTATGCCGTTCAAAGTGTTGTTATTATTGTAGTTGTTGTTGTTCTTGCTGCTGCTAATGCGAGCGAGCGCCGTTGCCCTCCCTTTTTCACCCACACATGGCAGTTCCATGCATTTGTTGTCGCTTGTTTACTCGGAGAACGCAGAGGAAACTGAAACTGAGAGCTTAAAAGAGTGCAATAGATTTTGTTGTTGTTGTTGCTGCAGTCGAAGCTGCTGCTGTCAGCAAGTGACGTTACCTTCTTCTTCCCTTTTGCCCACCCACACGTCGTTTTGGCGCAGTTCTTGGCGCTTGTTTACTCGTGCGCCTTTTATCTCTCGTAAGAGAGCATAAGCGCAACGACTAAAACTGGGAATAAAACAAAAAAAAAGAAGTAAACTGTGTGCAGAGAGAGTGCAGTGTGTGCGTTTTTATTGTTTTTGGTGTTCACGTTATGGCGCGTGTAATGTTTAACAAAACTCATAAATAGCATTAAAATGCAAACAAAATTAACTTAACGAACACATTGAACAAGAACTCATTCAATCATTTTGCTGTGTTGTGATTTCTTCACTGTCGTCTGCCAATAAAATTTGCTAAAATGCACGTGTCTGTGTCTTGTGCAGTGAAAAGAAGGGCGGGTGGAGGAGTTGGCGGCGTTGCCATTTGACTGAGACCCAATTGCATACTGCTTCAAGCAATTGTTCTCTTTCCAACTCTCTCGGCAAACAGCCTCTCTCGCTCAACAACTTTGGAGCTTTGGCGTTCTCTTGTGCTCACGTTTTGGCTCTCTCTCGAACTGAAAAGGTCTCTCCAAAGTGCAATGGCGCACAGTGTGTAAAGTGTCATTTAAATGTGGATTATTTGAAATAGAATATATTTTATATATGAATTAAAAATTGATTGATTTGATTTGATTGATGGATTGACTGAGTGTTGTTGCTTTTATTTACAGATTATTGGTGAATTTTATGACAATTTAGCGGACAACCAATACAACGTAAACAAAGTGAAGTAAAAATAAAAAACAGCATTCATTATTTTTGAATTTAATGAATAACAAGAGTGCTTGCCTAATTGGTAAGTGATTAAGAATTAAGAATGCCTTGCTTTAAGCAACTAAAAATAAATACAAATGTAACTCCATTACCAATATACCACCCGATATCTTAGCTTCAATTCATTGCACTATATTAAATAAGCAAAAAATAGGGGGGGAAAATGAAACGCTTTTGCTAATTGTAATGTACATAAATTGCAGCTGTTTTGTGTGGCGCGCCAATTGGCAATGCAGATAAGTTTTTGAGTTCGCTCCTCTTTATTTTTGTATTTTTATTCGTATACTTTTCTTCCTCCCTTTTTTTTTTTAAATAAAACTGCAACGGAAATGCATCGTTTACAGCGTCGGTCCATCGGTCATTCAGCCAGTTTTCAGACAGTTTTGTTTAGTCATAGGATAGATAGACAGACAACAATAACAACAACTGTTGTAGAAGGGGGTAGTGCAAAAATGAGTGCAAGTGCAACATGTCAGCGACAAAAAGGCGAATAAACTTTGTAAAATACAGTAAAACAGAATAAAAAGAGAAAAATAAAATGCCATAAAATCTATTTTTATCAATGTGTCGAATAAATAGATTTCGATTGTAAATTTATATATGCGAACTACTTAAATACATAAGTTTGAAGAAGCGAATTTTTAAAGTAACCTAGTTGAATTTAGCTTCGTAATGGGCATGTTTCTAAGCATAATCACTGGATTATATATGTTATAGAACATCCTTTAAGTAATCAAATTCTATTTTAGGTATGTATATGAATTTTGTATAATACCTTTGTCTATTTATATGCTCTAATATTGCCACAAGTGTGATTATCATAGTGTTGCATATGAATTCCCCTTATACAAACAATAACGACCCTTCCCTTTGTCCCCCCTGGGGCGATATCCTTACAAAAATAGAGAGCTAAAACAAAATTGGGTCAACGTCGTCATCGTCGTTGAGCGACCTTATCAAGGATTCTGGGTCAATATGCTTACAACACACACACGCACACGCAGCTCTCCAAGTGTGTGCTTATTGATAATTGTGTGCTTTTGGGGGCGTTTATAAGTTGTTGGGAGAGGCGTGGTTCATTGCATTCACTTGAGAATATAATTTGCAAATGCCGGACGACCGCAGCAAAAAAACATAATACAAAGGGAACTTTTAGACAAGTTGAATAGAGAGAGAGAGAGAGAAACAGAGAGAGAGAGACAGTGACAGAGAGAAGAAGCTTGGGGTTGGAGGGTTTGGTTGATTGCATGCAGTATTGCAATTATAACGAGTACTTGAGGTGCATTAAACTGCTGCATTGACCTCATTTAGCGTTCAAGTAATAGACATTTAGTCATGCAACTCATTGGAAAATTATGGGTAATCATAATACAAACCTTTAAAATATAACTAATAATTCCAAAATATTCACGCATTTAAAACAAAAAAATTAGTTAAAATAGTTATTTTTCGCCACCGGGTGGACTCGAACCACCAACCTTTCGGTTAACAGCCGAACGCGCTAACCAATTGCGCCACGGAGGCAGGTGAAGCATGGGTGTCCAATGTTGTATTTTAGCTAAGCTTTGCACTCCCAACATGCAACAAGAAGCAGATTTTTTCACAGAAAAGCTTTTTTATTTACAAGAAAAAAAAGCTTGCTTGGCTCGCTTTGGCTTTAGCTGCTTCAAGCTTTATTTATCATGTGCTTCTGCATTGAAATGTGAACGAATTTTGCGCTGTTAGCGCAGCCTCCGTGGCGCAATTGGTTAGCGCGTTCGGCTGTTAACCGAAAGGTTGGTGGTTCGAGTCCACCCGGGGGCGAAATGCATATTTTGATTAAAATAAAACTTAATAATCATAAACATATTAATTAATAATTTTTGTTTTTTGTTATTGCAGCTGCACGGCAACTGACAAACTATGTAAAATAAAATGCTTATGGGCAACATGATGGTGTGGCCATGTTGTCAAACGCCACCACAGCAGCAACAACAACAGCAACAACAGCAGCAACAAAATTTGATAGCTTGTAAGAAATACATGCAGGCAAAATGTACCGTTTGAATGCCACGCAACAACAGCAACAACAACAACAGCAACAACAACAACAGCCGCTAACTGGACAACAATCCAAAACAAAACAAACAACCCAAATACCCAGTCACATATTGTTGCAACAACAATTAGCCGCCGCTGCAGCCGCTGCTGCAGACGCTGGCAGCAATAATAGCAATAACAGCAATAATAATATTAATAATAATAATAATAGCAGCAACAATGCCGCCTTGACCTTTGCAAATGGCGGTGCAACAACAACTGCAAGCAGCGTTAAGCATAAACTAAAGCTATTGACAACTGCCACGGCGACGCCAACGTCCGCTACAACAGCAGCAACAACAACAACAATTAAAACCGAACCCATGCCTGACGTCATCGCTTTGACCATCAACAACAACAACAGCAGCAGCAGCATCAGCATTGCGTCAACGTCAGCTGCAGCGGCTGCTGCTGCTGCCGCCGCTGCCGCTGCTGCAGCATCTTCTTCCAATGGGCATTTAAACTTCTTGCCCACAAAGCGAGCGCGTCTCGATGCGTAAGTTTTTTTTAAAAGCTTATTACTTTTGCTTATTCTAACTTGGTTTTTGCTTTTGGGTTTTTTTTTGCAGGCCCGACGATTGGATGTCAACGCCAAGTCCGGGCAGTGTGCCCAGTTCTGCACCACCTTTGTCGCCATCGCCCGGATCGCAGAATCACAGTTATAACATGTCCAACGGTTATGCATCGCCAATGTCAGCAGGCAGCTACGATCCATATAGTCCCAATGGCAAAACAGGTCAGTGTGCTTAAAAGAGAGAAAGAGCATTTGTTTGAGCTATCCCTGTAGCGCCACCTAGAGTTCATTTTCTTGTGTGCTGGAGCTACCAGTAGTTGTGCACAGATGGCGCTTAAAAGCTTTAGTTAACAAAGCAAATAAAAGCAGTCTTGTTTTAGCATTACTGAAAAATTAAAAAAAAAGATATGAAATAGTCATTTATCATTTGGGAAATTCATTTCATGTAAACAAAAGATATAAAACATATAAATAGTTTAATATGGATTGAATTCATTTGCATGATTTCATTTTCGTTTGGCAAAAATCCACCCCTATTCTAAAACCACCCCACAAACATGATGAATGCTTATAATTCCCAACTGAATATTCCTCAATGTGCAAAACAAAAGCATTTGTTAAGCACTAGTCATTCGCCAACGACCATACTACGCTGAATACATCGGTTCTCGTCCGATCACCGAAATTAAGCAGCGTCGGGCGCGGTTAGTACTTAGATGGGGGACCGCTTGGGAACACCGCGTGTTGTTGGCATTTGTACCCAAATCACTTTTTTTTTTTAAGCAAAGAATCTGATTTAACACCAAAAGAAATAAAAAAGGCGCAAAAGGGGCGAAAGGGTTAAAAAAAGAATAAAAAAAAAAAAATTGTTAGATCACACGGTAACATAGTTCAACCGTAGAATACGTCTGTTTGTGCAACAAAAATTATGAAAGTAAACATAGTTTTTATATGATTTGAAATTTAAATATATTAAACATTTAAAAAGCTGAAAAGCATATTTATGCCTTACATAGCAAAAGCGTTAATAAAAAATCAAAACTGCTACCGTGGAGACAAACTTTCTTATAGTCAACACTATCGATAGTTTATTTCCCGTTAGCTTATATGACTTTATATGATAGCCACTGCTGCCCTCGATAGTGCCAGCGATAGTATTGTCTGATAGTTCCATCGATTGTTTGCTGAGCTGAGACGCATAGTGCAAGTGAAACAAATCCATATGCACATGCTATCAGCTATTGTCACTCGCTCACACTTATGGTGCTTACATCACTAATACTAATATACACAAGAAACACACTTTGAAAAAGTGCTAATTATGACCAAACTTCTTAATGAAATTTCACCACTTAAAAGATTTCAATCATGACCGCATATATATCAAACGAAAGGGAATCGAGTCTATTTCTATATTGAGAAAAATAAAACAAATTCATCAGGGAGTTTTTCAGCAATTTGACAATTAAAAAAAGTAATGACTCTTGCAATTCTTTTTTGCCTTAAAAAGTTATAAATTTGGCAAAAGTATATAAAATTTGAATGTAGGAAATTCCTACTAGGAATGTTTGTGGCTAACTCATCTCAACTTATATTCCAAAACTCAAACCCGTAATTGATGAATTATTGAGATTGCTTGAGCAATTTAAAGTCTTCAAAATGATGCAAAAATATACATATTTTTGGTTTCAATTTTAATGGGGAAAATGTAATCAATGCATATATAAATATACATTTATTGAAAGTTTGAAGCCTTGGCTTTAAAATGAAATTAATTTGTGGAAAATTTATCTATTAGTTCATGAGCAATAAGCGACTTTGTGAAACTCTCTTATTACAACAACTTTTGTTGTGTTGAGACTTCATTCTCGAAAGGTAAGACGTAGTCTACATCAAAATAAAAAAAAAATTTAAATAGTACATATTTAACATCTTAAACAGAAAGTGAATGTCGTAACCACTTTCTTAACGAAGAATTTGAATCGGAAACTTAAATATGCAATTAAAAACTCAACGCGGTGCACCCAATATGCACATCTCCACTTTTACTGCAACGCAGAATAACAGTGGAAGAACCGAATAAACGTAACGGTTCGGGCAATGTATGAACTGTCAAGCGTGGCCTGCCAAACTTACTTGACTGCAGTTCCTTGGTATCGAAGATTGTGGTGATGTGCATAAATCCGCGAGCTGCCCAGCAAGCAAAGATGAATCTGCTTCAAATACACCGTATTACAAGCAAGATATGTGAATATAAATACAACATAAGACAACAAGCCAGCGGAGCAGGAACAAAGCAACTTCGAAGCATATGTCTTCATCTATCTTCCTTTTATATGATAATACGTAATCGAAAATAATTAAAATAGTCGTAATAATTAGTTGAATTTCATTTTGATTCTTTTTTTTTATAAGTTACTTAATTGAGAACTAATCGTAAACATAATTAAACAGCTCTGGTTAACAACAGGCAATGTTGTTCTTATTATGCCATTTAAGAAAATCACCACCCAGTATGTATTTATCAGTCTTTATTCACGAACAGCAAATCTTAAATTTGACGTTAAGCATTCTGCTCTCGCCAACGACCATACTACGCTGAATACATCGGTTCTCGTCCGATCACCGAAATTAAGCAGCGTCGGGCGCGGTTAGTACTTAGATGGGGGACCGCTTGGGAACACCGCGTGTTGTTGGCATCCGTGTCCAATAAACACTTTTTTTCTCTATATTATTTCATTTAAATCGCATCACATTTTCCCTAAATAAATAAGTAATCTTTTTTTGAATTTTTTTTTGTTTTCTAACATTTTTGGCTGGACAAGAGTATAGTATGTACATATATTACTTAAGCTCTTTGTCAAGTTTGTTTTTATGTGTATCAGCTCTTAAAATGTATCCTTATAAATATTTAAGTTAACATTTACTCGTGAATTCATTTTTTGGGTAGTTTTTCATTGAATGAAGTTCCAACTCTGGCAATCACAAACTATGTACTCTGACTATTCTTCAATGTTTCTCATTGTTCACTATTAACAGTAAAACCCAAAAGTATCTCAATAATTCACAATTACAAAAAATTCACCGAATGCAAATATATATTCGTACTTTTGCCACTCGACATTCGCCAACGACCATACTACGCTGAATACATCGGTTCTCGTCCGATCACCGAAATTAAGCAGCGTCGGGCGCGGTTAGTACTTAGATGGGGGACCGCTTGGGAACACCGCGTGTTGTTGGCATCTGTGTCTCTAAAACGCTATTTTATGACTTTTTTTTTAAAACATTTTCTTAATAATTTATTTATTACCTCTCAACGATTATTATCGTTTTTCCGCTTTAATACAATCTTCTTGTTTTCGTCAATACTTTGTTAATCATAGTTAAAGCTTTTTCTCTTGTGTTGTAAAGTTTTAATGAATTTTCCAAATAAAATTTCTGTTCACACTATAAATATTGGACTGTAAATTGTTTTGTTTATTATTTATTTTGTTTAAAATTAAAAACAGTATTAAGCAGTCTCACGCAATTTCAGGCAGTTTATTGACCTGCTGTGTCTGAATATCAATCAATATCAATAAGTAGTATAAGGAAAAGCCTAAACAATCAGACCCAAAACTCAATCAAAAACACGAACACAAAAGAATAAACAAGCAAATGTAGATATGTACTCTAATGGAAAAAGATACACTGAGCATGCCTTTCACCTTTCACGTGAGATTCGTGGCCAATTTCAAGGTCGCGCATGGCAGACAGACCCACCCAATACCACCAAACCCCACCCAAACCAGCCAACCAACCAAAGTTGGATTTTCAGCTTGAGCAGAATGATGTGCAAAAAAGTAAGCCTCGAAATTACCAAAACGCGCACAGACAACACAGACAATGGCGAAAAAGTGGTGTGGGTAAGGTGGTTGCAGCAGGTTGTTCAGTCTGACTGGCAATGCCAATAAAGTTGAAAGTTGAAGGTCACCAGACAGCGTCGCTGTCGACGTCGGTTTTTGGCATCGTCAAACGCCCACCCAAAAATAACACAAAAATATGAAGGCTAAACTCTGACAATAAACTTTGAGGTAGACACCCAAAAACCCCGATATGCACCTCCCAAACCTTCATATAATAAAAAGGAACCACAAAAGCCAGACGCACAATTTTCCAACACCCAACCGCGCCCCCTTCAATGCCCATGCGCAAGCTTAATTCCAGTAAAACCCAAACAAAAAAAAAAAAATCATTTCCAGCTTTGGCCCTGGCAATGAAATTGGGCTAACAAGGGAGAAAGAGGCGTCGGCCCGAAAAATATCGATTATTTTTGGGTGGCACGCCTACAACCTACATCCTTAAAAGTTTCTGCGTGCATTGTGCGTGTGCTTTTGAACCTTGTATTGCTTTCACTTCAGTTGAAAGATGTGTCTGGCGGTGCGCGGCGGGGCAAACGAAGCGAGAGAGAGAGAGAGAGAGAAAGAAGTGCAAAGCAACGACCCACAAAAAGCCAAGAAGAGAGTGGAGAGGAAGCGATTGAAAGACACAAATTACTCAGAGAGGGAAAAGCGCGTTTAATGTAATGAAATCATGCCAAGGCTGTTTGCTGGTAGTCGACAATCTACGAAAGAAGACAAGGACGAAAAATAAAGAATGTTGAATGTGTAGGATGTCGGGAAAGCATGTTGTGTTGGATACACTTAAGCGGGCGCACAAATGTCTAAATTGTGCCACAGGGACCCAATGATGCTTCAGACAAACAGTTCTATGTAACATACCCTGTAAAAATGTAACAAGGGGGTTTAATAAGGTTATACAAATGTTTGTTACAAGGAAGAAGTAGCGAAGTAAGCATCTTTGTTGTTTGGAATATAGTTAAATTTATTTGTTGACCGTAAATCGATGATAATCGATAAAGTATAACTTCTTTGTGTTTTTTTCTGGAATTAACTCGGCATACATTAATGCTGCTTATGACACACTTTCGCTTACTCTGTTTTTCATAAGTCGATAATTATCGATATTCAACAAAACTCCCAAAAAATATACAATACTTAATTGAGAAATGTATTACGCAGCATTTAAAACACAAGTATAGGGTATATGCATAGTCCACCCCCGACTTTTAACTCAAGCACTTTAGCATGTTATTTTTTTTTTTTTGCAATTTCACTGGCAATTGGGTTTTTTTTGCCCGCCTTAGCTGCCTGCTGCGTGTTCAATGTGGCGTATGCGCAATGTCTGCAAGTATTAAAATGCTCCCCAGTTAGAATGAAAGAAGCAAAAACAACAAATGCTTCAAATGCTTGAGTTACAGCTGCTGCTCTATGATTTTTACGCCCAATTTTGCGTACATTTTCTTGACATTTTCAAACGATTGCGCTTTGAGTTATGCATTAAATAAATACATATGTATGGCAAGTGTAATTGGTTATTTATGTATGTGCATGTTCGGTCAGCTTAAAAGCACTCTTTTGCGTCGGTGTTTGGCTCATTAATCTTATATGAATACATACATATGTACATTTATGCTAATGACATCCACAAGGTCGTCGCAGTTCACTACATATGCGACCATCTTGGCCAAAGTCTGAGATTCGATTTGAGAAAGTCGAAAAACTTGGTGAAAAGTTGTCATTTTATATGTTTATGTCGGGGTTGATGCGGGTCAGATATGTAAAAAAGGAAAACAAATTTACAACTTGAGTATGTCAAAGAGGCAAAGAAAACCGTTTAAAAAGAACAAAACTTTGTAGACATAACAAGCTAAAACAATATGATGTTAGTAAATTGGTGAAGTTTATGGCAACTAAGTTATAAAAAATAATAAGTCCATATCAATGTCAATATCTATACAGAACTATACAAAAAAAGCTTAGGCAAAATGTTTCAAAGTCTTTAAGTGAAAAAAGGGGATAAATATTTGAAAATTAATTTTAAAGCACAACTTGAAAAGCTCACAGGCTTTTTTTTTTATAGATAAAAGACTTAAAAAGATGTTAGAAAAAAGACGTTAGCGGCAAAAAAAACATGAAAGCAAAATAGGCATAAAGGATATAAAGAAAAAAAACACGAAACTTGATGGACGTAAAATTTTTTACAAACTGTTTTGCATCGCAGCATTCTGAAAAGCATGTTTAATGTTTTTAAAAAAAATTAAGAAAGTAAAGGAAAATGAAAAATTCTACATATTTAAATACATATATAAAAGGTCGAACGAATTTTAAAACGGATTTCTTAAAGGCATAAAGTTAAAATAATGTACCACTTAAATGTTTTCAACTCATCCTAATTATTAGAAGAAAAATAATGTTAAGCAAACCTCTCCATAAACATTGTAAATACTTTTTCTTTCAGTAAGCTAAATAAAAGCATTTGTTAAACATTTGGCATCCGCCAACGACCATACTACGCTGAATACATCGGTTCTCGTCCGATGATCGGACTCCGATCACCGAAATTTAGCAGTATTTAGATGGGGGACCGCTTGAGAACACCGCGTGTTGTTGGCATCTTAGTGGCCATTATCAACTTTTTGCTTGTTTGTTGTATATTATTGTATACATATACATATTACTTATATGTATTTTATTTTATTTATACTCGATACCGAAGGTAAAGAGTATATTGGGTTTGTGCAATGTCCGTCATGGTGTCCGTCCGTCTGTCCGTCTGTCCGTCCGTATGTGTCCAATTTTTTTCCGCACCCTTCAAGCTAGAGACTTGAAACTTTCCAATTCTCTTTATCTATGGGCTGAAAATATAAAGTGTCAAAAATGGGGCTCTACGATAACTGGGGGGCTGGCAAATCGATAAATTCGATAACTCAAAACCGATAAATCCACATATTTCGCACATCCTTACAGCTAGAACTACCAAATTTGGTAAGAAGATAGCTACTAGCAACCCCCAACTGCATCAAAAAATCGATATTTTGGAGCCACGCCCCCCTATTCCGCCCCAGCCCCCCGCGTTTTAAAGTCAAAAAAGCCTATATCTCCCACAGTTTTTGAGCTATAGCCACCAAATTTGGTGCCAAGATAGGTGATGATGACCCCCTAATGATGACCCATCAAAAGTTTGGATGCCACGCCCACCAATACTGCCCTAGCCGCCCCCATCCGCCCCAACGCTTCGTCAAAAACGGGAATGCGTGTATCTTCTAGAGTTGTGATGCTAGAGCCACCAAATTTGGAAGGAAGATAGCTGGCAACGACCCCCAAAAATCTGCATCAAAGTTTTGGAGCCACGACCACCCATTTCGCCCCCCTTTCCCCACTTATTACAAATTTCGAGTTAGAGTCACCAAATTTGGTATGAAGATAGCAATTGACATTTCACAAAGATCTGCATCAAAAATTTTGATGCCACAACTACCCATACCGCCCCCAGCCCCCCCTTTCCCCACCTTTTACAAACTTTGAGCTAGAGTCACCAAATTTGTAAGGAAGATAGCTTGTGGCATCCCCATCTGCATCGGAAAATCTTTAAGGCAGCTTAAACCCCTGCCGCATCCCTCTGCAATCAGGCCTCTTTTTACCGGTTTTAATACTGGTATCGAGTATGCCGCAGTCGGTTGCGTCCGAATGCAACGTTTCCACTTGTTTTTTTTTATATTTTTCTTAAACAAATGTTTGGCTGAAACAAATGTAAAAGTGTTTCGGACTTGAAAATTCCCAACTACATACATACATATTTATAAATCGAAAACACTATATAAATTTGCATTACAATTCTAACATAAATTTTGAACTCTTTTTTATTCCAGGTAAGCCGTCCAGCATTAGTAACAGTTTCGAATTTTAAGTTAATCTCAGCTCCTAAGGTAAATATCATATGACCAAATGAACTTTTAACTCTTAAATGCATACGAAATTCTGCACCCAATAGTCTGCCTCAGATTTCAAACGAACACTTTAAAAATATTAGCATAATAAATACTTGCTTCAGGCACTTTCCAAAGAAACCCGAACGATACAAAAAATATCGATGGGCATCGATTGAGCAATGACTGCAATTAGGTGTGTACCAAAAAAATGTCTAGACAGAGCCAAGCCCGAAAGGCTCAGAACCAAACCCTGATGTCGAAGGAGAAGAAGAGAAAGAGAAGACGAAACTTTGCCATAATCTTTGCAGGACACGCAAAACTAAAGTTAAATGTTGTTGTTGCTGTTTTTCAAGGTTTCCAGCGATGTGCCTGAAACATGATAACAGTCCTCTCTTTCTCTCTTTCATAACTCTCTTTCTAACAGTCGCTGTCTGGTCATATAAAAAAAAGGCAAGAAGCAAAAGTAGAAGCAGAGCAGAGTAGTAGAAGGCTTCTTCTTCTTTGTCTGCGTAAACTGGTTTCTCAGCTTGTTGTTGTTGTTATTGTTATTGTTTGTGGCTTGCATTTCCTGATTATGCCTTAGAATTTGACCAAAGACAACAAAAAGAACACAAAACCGATCTTTTCGTAGCTTGCAAAAATTTGTCGCTGCGGTTGTTTGTTGTTGTTGTTTTTGTTGTCTGGACCTTTGTTCAAGGTCTCCCGACAGCAGCTGCTTTTTCTTGCTGCTGCTTCTTGCCTTCCTTATCATCTTGCTGCTGAGACTACTTTTCTTCTTCTTCTTCTTCTGGTTGGTCTCTTTGGGCAGGTACACTTGTCTGCCCATTGTCCGAAAAGAACTTGATCATCATCGTCATTATTATTTTATTCGTTTGCGGCTGGCTTCAGTGTGTCAAATGGTCCGCAAAAAAAATAAAAAAATAAGGGGTTGTTAAAAAAAAAGCAAGCTGCCTCCACAGGCCAGAGTTTCATTGTTTATGGGTACATACATGCATTTTGTATATGTATGTATGCGGCACATGTTTGCAATTCTCCTCTGCTTCTTCTTTTTAGCGCTGCCTGTACATAAGCCTTAATATATATGTAAATACATACATATGGCTTGACCTTGATCTTGAAATTATACATAGATGGGGTGCTACAAATATGTGGGTAAATGGGTAAATGAGTAAAGGAGATTCGCATGCAACAAAGTTCGGTTTGGTTGCGACAAGAATACAGGGTGTTTCAGAGTTCTTATTGGATTTTAAGGGGTTGAAAGGCAGAGGAATATAAAATTAAATTTGTTCCAAACAATTAAATGTTATTTAATTTTCCAAAAAAGGGTTGCTTAAGTAATAAAATCTTTTAGAAACTTAGTTTTTGGTCTATAATTTTTAGCAATATGACCAAATAATTGATAAAGTATATACATTTTTGATTACTTTATAGAGTGCATCGATATTTTTGATATTTAATTCGGATGATAAAAACATTATAAAGATTCTTTGCAGAGCTACTAAGAACACATTCCTGAGAAATTTTGATTTTAAAAAAGGGAATACTTTACGTTTCACAATAAGATCAATCAAAAAAGTGCTTAATGGACAAGGGATGCCAACAATATGCGGTGTTCCCAAGCGGTCCGCCTTCTAAGTACTAACCACGCCCAATCCTGCTTAAATTCGATGACGGAACCGACGAGAACCGTATTAGTATGGTCGTTGGCGAAGTTTGCTTGGTTGGAGTAGGATTATAAACACTTTTGTATTGCATTTGATAAGTTTACTTGCATCGCCAACTCTACAATCCCTACAAGACCAATTGATCAATACGTTCACAGATAAAACACCCTGTTAACCCACTGTGCTTGTAACCTAATTAACTTTCAACTGGACAAATGAACGACAACGACTCGAAATGGTGGATAAAAAAACAGGAGAAGAAGAGAGAATTGAAAAGTTACCCTGCGTCAGTTGAAGGGTTAAAAACAAATTTGAAACCCCCGGAGCGAAAGCAAAGCACAAACGTTACCTAATATCCCAAGCTTAAGATATATGTATTTATGTGTGTATGTGTGTGTGAGTTTGTGTGTAAATACGTGGAAGCATAAATAGGCCAAATGCCATTAGCACAAAGCACACACACACAAGAGAGAGAGAGAGAAAAAAAAGAGATGAAGCTCAGGCGGGTTCTGTTTTTACTTCTTTTTTTTTTGGCTTTCCTGTTTTGAACGGTCATAAAATAAGAACTATATATATATACATATGTATATGTATGTGTGCACAATAAGTGCAACATGACGTGCAGAGAACCCGCACAATTAATTCCTGCAAAAAACAATAACAAAATCGTCGACGAGGTCCAAAAACATAACGAAGAAAAAAAAAACCTCAACCTTACGAGTTGCGAGCTTTGTCCTTGAAATTCATGTGAATTTTTAAACAACATGATGATTATGATGTGTCCCTAATGCAGATGATAATGTTCGTTTGCTGCTGCTGTTGTTTTCAATGGGTTTGGTTTTTTCTGTTTGCCATTTGGAGCTCCAATAAAATATGCTAAGAGCCACGCCCACTCAGGAATTTTAGAACAAATACGTGAACTACGTGCTACGTGCCACAAATGGATTTTTGTTGTTATATGTAGCTTGGAGCCCAACATTGTTGAGGCTTAGTACGCAACAACAGCTGTTTGTTGAGTTGGATTTTCGTGACACTTTAATTTGCATTTGGCTTATTTGCCATAAGCTGCCACCTCCTTCTCCACTCCTTCTGCCACGAGGCGCCTACAAATACATATTTTGTGTCCAGCTCGTTGGTTTTCATCCTGTTTAAACATTATTTTGATTGGCATTAATGAAAAAAGGGAAAACTTGTAAGCTTAGCAAAATTATCACAGAAACTAATGCCATATTTTCATTGGATTTAGTAAATAGTTTTGCAGTTTTGGACAAAACAGAACTGTTATCCTTTATCAAATGGATAGAAAGGAGAACAGTTCTGTTAGTCAAAAAAATTTTTTTTTATTAAAAAATTTAATTTTTTATTTTAATTTAAAAAAAAAAAAAAAAAAAAAATTTTTTTTTTTTTTTTTTTTTTTTTAATAAAAAAATAAATAAATAATTTTATTTTTTTTATTTTTATTTTTTTTTTTTTTTTTTTTTTTTTTTTAAATTAAAATAAAAGAAAAAATTTTTTTAATTAATAATTTAAAAAAAAAATTTTTTTTATTTTTTTTTTTGTTTTGTTTTTTTATTTTTTTTTTTTTTTTTTTTTTTTTTTTTTATTTTTTTTTTTTTTTTTTTTTTTTTTTTTTTTTTTTTTTTTTGTGGTTTTTTTAAATTATTATTTTTTTTTTTTATTTTTTTTAAATTTTAATATTTTATTTTTTTTTTTTTTTTTATTTTTTTTATAATTTTTATTTTTTTTTTAATTTATTTTTTTTTTTTTTTTTTTTTTTTTTTTTTTTTTTTTTTTTTTTTTTTTTTTTTTTTATTTTTTTTTTTTTTTTTTTTTTTTTTTTAATTTTTTTTTTTTTTTTTTTTTTTTTTTTTTTTTTTATTTTTTTTTTTTTTTTGATAAAAATGTGTTTTTTTAAATAGTGAAAAACCTGGGAATAGTGAAAAGGCCTTTCAAAAATTAGTTCACTATATCCAGACACGACTGTATATGAATTGGAATATTTAAAAGAAAAAAGATTACAGCTGTAAAATCTAGATACGGTTTTGATAAATAGAACTTTCTTTGTTAAGATTATTTAGAATAGATTAAACTGTCAAATTTATATTTGTTGAATTCTTGACGTGTTTTGTAATGATTCATTTAGGAAAAACTTTGCCCCTTTTGATGAAATGCCAAAATAAGTTTATTGTGGCTTTTTAAAATACTTTTGATTCTTTTGAAAATAATGTTTGGCAAAATAATACCATATATTACTATTTTCTCTCGATCTCTTCTTTACTTAATCTTGCTTTTACATCTCGTTCTCTTCACAATGATTGCACATTCTTTGCATTTGTTGTTCTGCTTAGTTTCTGTTATTTTCAGTTGCGCTTTCGCTTGTTTGCGTTGTATATTTTTGTGTATACTCTCAGTTGCTTGTATTGTTTAATATTGCTGCTTTTGTTTTTAAGTATATATTATTTTTGCACTTGGCCTTGAATTAATACAGCGAACTTTTGCTTTTGGTGTGTGTGTTTGTGTGTCTGTGGCGCAAAAGTTTATCGTACATCTCTGTAAAAAGATAATTATTTTCATGGCAGCCAGCGTCGGCGACTGCGATAATTGTCGAGCGCATTTCAATTTAAGCTGCTTGCATTTTGTCAACGCCAACAATCGAATATAACAACAACAGCAGCGACTTTCATTTCACACACACACACATACACTTATTCGCTCTCACTCTCTCTCTCTCTCACATAGACTGCTAAAACAAGCGCGATAATTTCCAAAATGTGGCAACAACAAAGCAACCGTTTTCAAGGTCACGCACACAGCTTCATAACACAAACAAACACACACAGATAAACACACACAAATAGCTCGCTCGAGAACATTTTTTTTTTTCGAATTTACTTTTTTGATGGTGCACAACGAAATTCGAAAAAAAAAATGTATAAAATAATAATTAAGGAATGTCGGGTATACTTAACTATAAAATGCATTGGCTGATGCTATAACAGTAAACGTTACCCAACATTTTATGGTTGAAAGCAACATAATTTTAATATTCAAAGATAATTTGTAACATGTTTAAGAACTTTAAGTAATTATCGTTTTTCTTTTAACAATGTAATTTTTTTACATTTTAGATTTTTTAATGCTAATAAGAATCTTTAATAATTATTTAACACTTTCGAAATATGCCGTGAAGACAGTTCTTTCAAAAAAGATAATTTGATATATTTTATAGAGCATTTGAGATTCGCTAATTGTCAATTCAGGTCTTTTCAAGTACAGTCGAACTTCCATATAACGAAGCTCAAGGGAACAAGAAAAAACTTCGTTATAGAGAAATTTCGTTATATAGAATGTGTTTTTGACTGAATCAAGTTGCAAGGTTCTGATTTTTGACTTCGTTGTATAGAAAATTCGCTATACGGAAGTTCGTTACATGGAAGTTCGACTGTATATGTTCTTATTATCATTCGTTTTCTCTTCTCTTAATGAGAAGTATTTTTGTCTTAATTTTGTTTTTTATAATATTTTTTCGAATACGTGTCACCGCATATAGAAGTATATATTGAAATATGGACATATGATGTATATTTGAATTTTCTATTCTACAAAAAATACGACTCTTTTGTCTTTCTGAGTTTTGTGTGTGATTTTTAAGTGTCATTTGGAAAATTCAACTCAATCGTAAATTCTATTTAAAATGTGGGACAGTAATTGCATTAAGGAATAAAAATATTTTAAGATTGTATTTTATTTATTTTCATTTAAGTATGTAATAGTATTCACTTCATTAAGCATCTTTCTGTACTTGACAACAAGCTTAGAAAGTTTTTATTTTTTTTCACATTTTTAGACAATTATTTAAAGCTTCCAGAAAAATTCGGCAGAAATAATCAAAAAAATTTCGCTTTGTTAATTTTTGTAGACTTATTAAAAACACGTTTAAAACCGTCATAAAGTTAATCGAATAAATTGACCGCAACTTGTGTTGATTGCAATTTCAAAGTGAGCGTTTTGTATACAAAATATGAATGCATAAAAGCTTGTATTTATTTATTTCTCACACACACTTGTACAAACTCATACACAGGCCTGTCGTGTTATTTATTATTATTAAATCAGGTCAGAGACCCATTAACACATATGTACATATGTGAACAATATGAGTTTTGGGGGCCCCAGCGATTATCAAAAAAAATATCACACGTGCCTATGTATTTGTATCTCGGGAGGCAGCTGTATGTATGTATATGTATTTGTTTTTATATAGGTGTGTAAATCTGTGTGTATATTTCGTGCAATTTGGCTGACAGTATGTCATTCAGTGCCCGCTGCGCGTCATCACAAAATGGCTGGCATACCAAAAAAATACTAAAAATATAATGAAAATTTTGAATTTTTTGTTATACTTGTGCGTAGATAGTTTAGCTAATTGCCTAGGTAGGTGGTGTATAGTATTTATCAATGAATGGGTTTATAGCTGAAACATAAATAACACCAAATGATGAGCTCATTTAACAGCTGATGATTAGTGAGTGAGTTAGTTAAGTAGAGCAATATAGAATAGTGATTAAGTTTCAGTTAAATAGAAAATAATAATAGAAAATATTGCTTACTGTAAGCTGTTGTCTATAGTTTTAAAGCTATGCTTTGATAAAACTTTGAACCAAGCAATCTATACTACTAACTTACATAAGGAGGATTTATATAAAAACAGATTTCTTTTTCAAACTCACTTTATACAATTTCAACCCATTTTGCAGCTTTATGTGTGTATTTTGTAAATAATCTGTAAAATGAGTGAAAATACAAAATATTTTTAATGATTTGAAATGCAATTGAATCGAAATTCACAGCTTCTTGATTTTAGCGAAATTGTAAGAGTTTATTTTACTTATTCATACAACCTGAACCCATGAAATGAGTAAAACAGCCGAGTCGATATTACTGAAAGCATCGGTTTTACATTGAATGCAACTATGTACTATGTAATGTTATATTAGTTTCTGTTATTTTAACATTGCTACATGTTAGTCGTGAATAAACTTTGGTAGCAAACAGATCGTATGTTTGCCTTTTTCTTTTACGGATACATACAAAGGCATTCCCTGAAGCTGGAACTCTTTCCAATAGATATAGCCATTCGTCGGATACCACACTAAATTATCGATAACTCTTCCAGTTTCCGATATACAAATGGTATCGAAAACAATAAAATCTTTTATTTTGATAACTTGGAAAACAGTTCTGAAAGACCGGAGATATCGAAGATTAAAGTTTAGTCACACTTATACACAAACAATGACTGTTTGCGTTAAGTATGGGGTTTAGGGTTCATCTCCTAGTCGAGCTTCCTCAACTAGACCCTTCTTACCTGTTTATCCTTCATTCTTAGTTGAATTTCTAACAATTCCAATTAAATAACATTATGTTCTACTTTGTTTATGTTACACAAGGGACAATGCTTGATAAATCTTAAATGAAAGCTCACATGATTAGCTGTTCATATTTTAGGCATACAAAATTGCTTTGCAATTGCCATATGACTAATAAATGGCAAGAATAATTCATCCTCAACCAGTTATACATTATATACTAACATATTTAAGTACTAAATACTTATACACACATGCTCGAACTTAGTAAACATTTGGTATGTACTTTTGTAGACTCTCGCTTTCAAATCGAAATGAATTTCAAACAGCTCAAAAACGACGAGTCGTCTTATCTTTTTCAGCAGCAAATGGCGCAACCGAGTGCAACGAATATATATATGTACATATATATATTCGCGAATTTACCCATGTGTTAATTTATATGTATGCATATATCTGTATGTATGGTAAAAGTTTTAGCACAAAACAGCAAAACATATGAAACAAAGGCCATTAATTAAAAGTAATCTAAAGAGAGAGAGAGAGAGGGGGCAAGGTTGAAGGTTTGTTTGTTTATTTCTTTTGCACGATATTTGATTGATGTTTTATGCCCCTAACTGTACATTTTTAGATAGATAAAGAGTTGTCGATGATTAATAGCTATATAATGTGAGGCAATGCACTCGCTTAATGTTGTTGTCTACAAAAAATAAATTTAAATAAATAGGTGAAAATTTAAACAAAAGATGACAGATCTTAAAAGGATTGCGGATAATTATGATTATACTCTAAATACTCTTAATATTTGATTCTCATTGCAAACCTTCAAATATGTATTTATTTTGTGTGTTTAATGGGAGAAAACAATGAACCTACGACGCAGTAAAATTCTGATAGTATGAACCTAAGAAAACCAAAAAAGCTACAGCAATAAAAAGTAAACTGCATGTGTATCTAACATATACAGCTACAGTTCAAGATACAGCTATATACTACTATATGCATAGGTACATATATGTACATATATGTATGTGCATATGTGTGAAACACGAACAAAGCATTTCAAATCACAGCTCACACACACACACACACACACTCATTGAGGCAGAACAAAGGCAGAAAATAATAAAAAGAATTCGAAAATAAAACAAACGAAATGTGAAATGAATAATTAGTCGGCGGGGCAATATGGAAATAAAAATAAAAATAAAAACAAAGTATAGCTATGAAAAATGTATACAAAATGTTTACAAAATTACATTAAAAATTATAAACAGCAATGAAAACACCTAGAGAAATAAATTTTTAAGTATTAAACGGACTAGGTAACCTATCAGTTGGTAAGGTACAACTTATGGATCCGATTTTTTGATATCATATAGAAAAATACCCTCTCAGAACTTGAAACTTTCATAACTTACACGATTTACATTCAGAAATCACGCTGAAAGTGTTGACTTATCTGTCTATTTCAATTAAAAATCGCAAATGAATCTAGTCATGCCGTATATTTTACACATTATTATTAATTAGTTTTGAATGTGATACGTTCATTCATTGATTGCCATTCATTACGTATTTATACACGCATGCTTACTAATATATTTATGCGTCGCAGACAACACGGCGTATGCGTAATGAGTCACAAGCCCCATCATACGCACTGTATACGCACACAAAACACACATAATACACACGCAACTGTCTGCATAAAATATATTTTCGCACTTTGCTAAACTTTTGTGGCACCAAAAACAATTTTGATTATGTTGTTGTTGCTGATTTTATTGCTGTTGTTTTCATTGTGGCTGGCGGCGGCGGCGTCGGCGTCGGCATTGCTTTATCGCAAACTAAAACTCAATGAAACGCAGACAGAAATACATAGTTAAGTACCCAAAAAAGAGTAAGTAAAGATAAGGAAACTACCCTTTGTGATATAAGCAAGCTGTAGACTTCAATACCCTATAAAAATTGTAATAATTATTCAAAGGTCTGATTCATTGTGTAAAATGTTATTCATTTCAAATAAACTTGTTGCACAGAAAGAATAAGAAATAGTAAACATTTATTTTAAAATAAAATTATAATTCTAACCTCTTAGCACCAAGAGCATTAGTTCAACACAGCGCTTTATAATAATAACAATATAAAGCTAAATAAAGAGGAGAAAAAAAATAGCACAAACACACACGAAATCTAGCGAAAGAAAGCGGCAAATTAAATTCGCCATAAATAGTTGGCTTTTGTTGTTTTAGTAGCTGCAGCCGCTGCTGACGGCGACGTCGACTGAGCTAGAAATAAAATCAAAAGGGGGCATACATGAAAACTATTGCGGTGGGTCATGGTGAAATGAAATAGAAATCTATGAATAGTTGTTGTGGTAGTTTCAAACAAAGCGAGCGAGAAGGCAAGAAAAGCAATGAATGAAATGCACAAACAATACTTATTATAAAACTAGGCGCAACTGCTTAAGTGTAATTAACAAATGCAACTATGTACAATGTAATTGCATTAAACAAAGATTTAGATAGAGAGAGTGGGAGTGAGAGAGACAGAGAGAGAACGTGTTTGTTAGTCGTGATAACGAGACACTTGTCGTAAAATGATGATTACTTTTCACTAATCAGGTGAGGCTGTGTGGAAGCAAGAAAACAGCTATAATTAAGAGACACTTAATCAATTATTTAGCTGTTAGTTATGTTTGACCTGAAAACTAAAGTTAACCTAAATAACGCATACGCAATGTGGCCTCAATTTATGGGCTCTATACATATAAATGTAAGCTGTGGGTGTTTCAATATTTATTTTATTTCTCCATTTATTTTTAGGTTATTTTTTATTGATGCCTCGATATTCCTCTCTTGTTTGTTCTGTAAACAGTTTTTTTTGGCCCGACGCCTACAATTTGCGTTTGTGGCTTCAAAGTGTCTAAATGCCCGGCTAGCTCAGTCGGTAGAGCATGAGACTCTTAATCTCAGGGTCGTGGGTTCGAGCCCCACGTTGGGCGAAATGTTATTTTTACAACTTTAAATACTTTGCTAAAGTATCCCAAAAGGGAAATAAATATTTTACAACCCTACCATATTTTTTGTTCTCAAAACATTTTTTGTTTGGTAAATATTGGAAAACAAAATTCTTTTTTGAATTTGGTTCGAATGATAGGTTAGGTTAGGTTAGGTTAGACCGGCTGACACACCCAGGGGAGCGCCACACATAAACCGCTAAAGGGTCCTTAGTGAGACCGGTGTTTGGAGGTGTTAAGGGCTATCCCGATGGACCATCTCTATGTGTTGTCCTGCGGGGTACGTGTGCTTCGGGCAAATGCCAGAAGCTTATTGGGTTCCCGCTTGCTGGCTTCATCGAGTGAAGCTAGGAAGGGAACATGTAGGTAGCGTAGTCTTTGTGCTGCCAGTGCGGGGCAGCTGCAAAGGAGATGCTCAAGCGTTTCCTTGACACCAGTAACCTTGCATTTCCGGCATTCGTCGTTGTCAGTTATGCCTAGCTTTTTCGCGTGTACTGCGATTAGGCAGTGGCCTGTGAGTAGACCTACCAGCCTTCGGCAGTTCGAATGATAAGAAATAATTATTTCTTTTCACACTTGTTTCAAAAATATGTTATACAAAAAATAGAAGCATTATTTTCTCCGATCCTGCCAGGAGTCGAACCTGGAATCTTCTGATCCGTAGTCAGACGCGTTATCCATTGCGCCACAGGACCGATGAGATGCAATCGTCAAAAAAAATTGTTGATTTTTACAACCGTAACGCAAAATCTACAAATCTTTAAAAATATGTATTTTAAATATTTTTAACACGAATACAAATGTAATTTGAAACCGCAATACAAGAAATCCGTAACAAAATTTAGTCAAATAAAAAAACCATTAATCAAACGCTGTAGACAGACAAGGCGAGAGAATTTTAGCAAACAGACCAAGAAAACAACAACTGACAACGACACTTTTTTGTGCTTTAGAGAACAGCAACAACACAGCGACAATAAAGACGACTTTGGAGGGGGAATTAGGTGGGGCGTGACAGCTAACGTTTGGGGGACGACAATGCAAATGCGCGAGAGGCAGCAGAGACAACGCGTCAACAACAACAACAGCAAACCACTGGCAAAAATGAAATTGCCGAAAAAAAAGAAAACAGAAAACAAAATGGCCGGCGGCGGGCTGCAATATTTTTCGGGTGTATAGAAAATTGTTGGTGTCTGGCGCAAATCGAGACAGCTATAAAAATCGAGCGTGATAGAGGGTGTGAAGGAAGCTTGGGGCTACATTTAACAGAAAAATTAGAATGAGAGTCATGAACAGTCTTGCATTTATGTATGTGTTTATTGTCTGTTTTATTTTATTTTATTTTTATTTTTTTTGTTGTGTTGGCTGAATATCTCAATTTGTATTCATACAAAAATTTTCGCTTTCGCATGACACAGAAACAAATACACAACAACAGAGTTCCAGACAGCGGATAAGAAAGCAAACTCAATATTGTCTATCTCTTTCTGTCACTGTCTGTCTGCTGTCGTCATTTGCCTACTCTTGCCCTGACCCTAATTTTTGGGTAAACAAACATTTCATTGGTCTCGTTCTGTGCATGCTGCTCTTGTTTTTTTTCACGTTTTCAGTTTTTTTTTGTTTTCTGCTATTGCGACACCACCGACACCGTTCTACTTTGTGGCATATCTTTAAAGCCCTTATCTGCCTAATCGCGTCTTTCCCTCTCGGTTATGTGCAGGCGCTTGTCCATTTTGGTCTGTCTGTGGCGGTAAATGAACTTGTTTAGAATATTTTTCGGCTGGCTGAAATATAAGGTGTCAACGCTCAGAAAAAAATTTGTTCCGTTTGTTTTATTTTGGTTTTACTGGCTGAATACTCGAAGGTTAGCTTCATACATAGCTCATTGACCTATAAACACAAATGTCTGTTGGAATATCCTATAATTGCTTAACTTTAAAGTGGTAACTGAGAAAAGAGGAGAATTTCATATGACGATGAGGAAAAATATGCATGGGAGATTTAAGAAAAAGGAAATAGGTAAAAAACCTCAAAAGTAAACTGTAAAATTATATTCAAATAAAAAACTTTTTGTCCTGTCTGACTGATTGCTATCAACGTGCGAACAAAACGGTAAGACGCAGGTTAACACTAAGAATGGATTTTTATGTAAGCGTCTGGAAGTTGGCTATGGCAACTGAGCATTTTATGTGAACTGTTTTATAACATAAAGCTAAGAAACATGTAACAAGATTGGATACTTTAGGGTATACCAAAAAGTAATTAACCAAATGCATAAATTCCATTTCTTATATAATATTGATCAATTGTACACTGTAACTGCTTGTTTCCTTTTGGATAGTTATGTAGGGTATTTATTAGTCTTCTAACCTAAACTACAATCAATTTTCTAATGATTTTCATACATATTTTGCTTATGCAACTTTTTTCCTCAAGTTCATTGTATTTTTAATGACATAATTAAATTTGACATTTTATTTAATATTTTTTAAACTGTTTATTTTATTTCTATGACAAAATATAAGTTCAATGATCATCATTTTGCTTCGTATGTGACGCCTGTGAATGTGCCAGCTGTTTAGATATTCCAACGAATTTTTAGCATTTGCAATGTTATTGAACTTGTTGCAACGGTTGAATTTTTGTATTTCTGTAGTCTTTGTAAATAAGTTGATTGAATTTGTATGATGCCGTTTGTCAATGCTGATTTATTTGACTCGGCATTGTGTGCAATTTGATATCAAGTTTATTTGATTGAAAATTGAAAACTGGTTGCTTTAACAGAATTTTGATCTCTTTCTCTTTACACTTTAATGACTAAATAAATACGTGATTTTGGGAATTTTTGCAATTCGAATTTTTGTAACTTTTTTACTTATTTTACTCACAATATATTGAATAACCCAGCTCAACTTATATCATCTAATGTTTGTCTATGGAAAACTTATTTTTTTTTAATTTTTTAGAAGCTATTTCATAAACTATTTTCATAAACACTCACATTCCTTTGTACAAAATTGGGTCACTTCACCTATTATTCAATTATTATAAGCTATTGTAAACATTGTAAAAGCAAATACCAATTGTTAATGTCTCGTGTTTGTGTTCCTGGTTCATTAAGCAGCTAAGCGCAAAAATTTCAAACAAATACATACAAAAATATGTATCTGCATAAATGAGGCTACTATCACAAGGTCGCTCTCGGTTCTTGCTGTTTTGTGTATACCCTTTTGCAGCAGGGCATCTAAGTTTAGCGCATACCAAAAAAAAGTTGTACTAGAACGAATATTGGAATTATTGATAGCTTAATTCATAAATTCTTTACTTTTTTTTAGTTATAGTGTGAAGGAATTTATTTTTATTATTGCACCCATATGCTTTCGATTTCGCTTTCATTGTTTTTGTTTAGTTTTGCCTTTATGTTTGCTACTTCTGTTTTTGTTTAACTTATTCTTTTTTTTTATGTTTTTATTTTTTGGCATACAACCTTGATAAACTATTTTTATCAGCCATACATAAATGGGGCCAATGGCAAGCGGCCGCCTGTGTTTGTCCATTTGTTTGGGGTTAGTGTGCCAATTAACGATTAGATTTCTCGCCTACTCTCTCTGTGTGTGTGCTCTATTCTACATTTTCAACATGGTTTATATAGGTTAATGGCATTTTGAATATAAAATGTTGATTCATATCGAGAGAACAGAGAGAGAGAGAGAGAGAGAAAAAGAACGTTAGATAAACAAATTAACTATGCAAATGTCATGCAAAATGTTGCGTCTTGGTTCAAAGTGCGTAGTAGAAAATTATTGATCTAAAAGAATGAAGAGCTCGATGCATTGAATTGATATTTGCGTAATGTTTTTATCCGTTACTTATGAAAAACAATGCAAAAGGCGACTGCGTCACTGTCTGCTACACTTTTTATGTAAGAGCTAGGGATGAGAAGGAAGAGATGGAGGGGGGAAGTGTCGCTGATTAATTAAAACAAGCTTGGTAAATAAATAAATACAATGTCTATGCAGGAGGATGCGGGTTGTATATCGAATAACGTTGTTATAGCCCTGACCCATAAATTGCGTTAGAAAATAATATAAAATTGGTAGAATAACCAATTTGGTAAAGTTATCCAAAAAATAGTGCAGGTGAACATAATATGTACCATAAATAGTTTTTCTATTATGGCAAAGAACTGTATGTGAAAGTTTTTAATTAAATATTTGTAAAACTGTGATAAGCTAATAACCTTTAAAAAAAAGCAAAAATATTCTTAAGCGTTTGAAAAATATAAAAGAATTTAAAACTATATTGATATGATATGATATTGATATTATACATAGTTTAAGATATGTACTTCCTTTTAAAGATAAACTTTGAATGCTTCCAAAAAGATGTTATAAACAGCTCTGAAATTTTACGATTTCAAATAAACAATACTTATAATCTTAACTTCACTTCATTCTTATTATAAATAACATTTTCTCAACACATTATTGCAAAAAATTTTATTTTTTTCCAAAAGTGTATTTTTTGAGATCTGTTTTTAATGCAAATCCATAAAATACTTCAAAAATTTAGCTAAAAATCACACGAGACAGTGAAAAGGAAATGTCAAATGCTTAAGAAAACATTAAATGAACTTAAAAACAAATCATTTCTATTTCAAAACTTTGCCAGAAATCGAAAACAACATCTGGGATGGGCCAGGAAACGAAACGATGACGTTTGTCAATGACTTATCAGAGTCGCAGTTCTGCTATAGACCGACCCTCTTTTCTCCTCTCTTTCACTAGTTTCACTTGCGTTCTTTGCTCGTTCTACGTTTCTGTATTTGCCCCATTCATTGGCATACTGGGGTCAGTGGCAGTTATCGGTGCAATTTTGTAATCAGTCGTTGGCTCAAGGTTAACGGCGAGCTGCCTGCCCCTCCCCGCCTTTTAACACCCCTCTGTTTCACACTCTTCTTCTACAAAACCATCTCGCATTGTCGCTCTTTTTGCATTTTTTGTTTACACATATTGACCGTCGCCATGTTTGTATTATTTTTTTGCGCTTTCAACTGTGTTTCACTTTTTATTTGATTTTATTGTTATTCCATTTAATTTCAAATCATTTTTTTTTTTTTTTATATATTTTTGGGTCATTTGCCCGTCTGGGACAAGCGGAGTATATATATATTTTTGCTTTTTATTATCACTTTTGTTAATTTAGATTTATTGTCATTTAAATGCACTTTCATTGTATTTTCTTTGTAGCACAGTTGCCGTTTTTTAATCGTTTTTTTTTTCATTTATTTTTGGGTGTCTGTGGGTAAAATTAATCGATAAACGGTGATTGCAGCAAGTGGACCTAATAAGCTGGGCAGACACTCTACTCTAGTATATCCGTGAGCTTGAAGCCAAAAATTTATGATAAAGTATCTGTTTATTGGGTAATCATATGGCAAAAAAAAAAAAAAAACAAGCTTAGCTTTGACTTTTATGCAAAAAAAAACATACGTAAATATATTCACAATTGAATTTATACAGTAAATATTTCTCAAATTTTTATATGTAATATTTTTCGATACCAAATTTTTCAAGAACGGATAGATGATTCTTTGCTTATTAATATATAAATGGTATAAATGCTGGCAAATAATTCTTTCATCAGAACTAAAATCAAACTATATTTCTAAGCAGATCCTGTGCCTGGATGGGGATTGCGAATTTTTATCAAGATTCATTTACTTTTATTAATGCTATTCACATTATTGTTTACATATATTGTACATAAATCACTTATGATAAACATTAAAGTTTGCTATAATCAGAATCATATGGATTAAAACTGTTTTCCGTTTTGGTATGTCTTTCATTCTTTTCGTAAGTTTCCAGTGAATTATTCTAGAAATATTCATAATTAAGTGTTGTATTCTACTTGTCTTCATTTAACTTACCATCGCTTTGTTACAAATTACTTGTTTATCTAACTTTAAAATAAAAGATCTCAATTTTTAGAATATTTTCTTGTGTTCTCTAAATCATGCCTGTGAGAAAATAGTGCTTAGAGATATGATAATTTCACATAATAAAAAATACTCTAATAAATACCCTGTAATTTAGCCATTTGTTCCGTTGTCAATACAATGGGCATGCTACGCTCTGGATGATCACTGAGCACCAATCGGGTATCAGCTATGGGTCCCATATAATATTTACGCATTCTAAAATACTGTACCCAAACATTACAGCTCTCTGGATCCTGACCACCCAGTTTCAGATTGCCCTCATTGACAAAGACCTGACGTGTCAAATGGATATGACGATTGGTAATATAGATATTTGACGGCTGTTGATCCTGAACACGTTGAGCCAAGCCCTGAATCTGTTGATCCTGCTGCACAGTGCGCATATAGTTCTCACTTATCAAATGCAAATTACAATCACGCAAATCTTTCAATGATTCCTCTAGTCCAGAATTCTTTTCGCGCAGCGATTGCATTTGCGAATCCAATAGTACTTTATCCTGTTCATAGAGTTGAAGAGTCTTATCCCATTCCTCATTGATGAGACGAATATCGCAGCTGCGCCCGTTCGAAGCAATCTTGGCGCTTAGATAACGCTCCGCGAGTTCCGTAAGCTTTGATAAAGCATAGATACACGCAAAGATCAATATGAAATGCAAATAAACATCAATGGAGGAGCTACTCCTGCAGCTTTCCGAGAATTCATTCACCGACTCGTCATCTAATGTTATATTAGTATTATCCATATTGAAAAGGATGTTTATTGTTTTCTCTTGCTCTGTGTCGTGTTGAAAGCAGTTTGTAATGTGTATGGTTTTATTGTGTTTTCTGATTATGTGATTTTAATTATATAGTTTTTCAAAGCCTGCTTTGATCAGAAGTTTTGCATTTTTATTTCTTACCCACTATATCGTCTTTTGGAAATATCAAGTCATAGTAGAAATAGAGCCAAACCATAAAAGCCAGGCCTAAACTTATTAGAAAATTTATAGCGTCTCTCATTTTTGTTTGTTTGGATTCATAAAAAGACTAAAAATTGAAATTTAGACTTTTTGATCTATGAGAATTTTTTTTAGGTTTTTTTTTCTAAATAAAGTTTACTTAATTTTGATTGTTAATTAAAAGTCAAGGCGTACTTAACAATAGTTGAAGTTTAAAATAAAATAGAGATGTTAACTAGAAAACTTTTCTAATATTCACTTGTCAAATAAAGTTCGTAACATAATATCCTTTTTCTGCTCCCCACTTTGAGTAACTCAATGAATTTTCTCGCTAATTTACTAATGTTTTGTAAATTATGTTACAAAAATTGATTAAATCTATTTCTCAATATTAAGTTTTGCTAGCTTGAAAATCAAATCAGTTAGTCAAGAATGCAAAGGCTTAACTTCAAAATACCCTATGTGAAAAAGAAAAAAAAAACATATTCTTTAGTTTCACTCCAATAAAATGTCATCAAGCCTGTAAGCAATACTTTCTTTAGCCTTTATACCTGTCAAATGTACCTAACAAACTACCCTTTGCACCAAAATTGCAGGGCATTAATACCACAGCGTCGCCAACATGTCCCGAACCAATTACGCGTCAAATCAAACCAAAAATGCATATTTATATATACTTTTATTAGGATAAATTGGTTGCGTCGCGCGGTGTTAATCAAAAATTAGGATTTACATACATATTTATATAGTAAAGCTAAGTACCTATCCAGTTTGCCACTCCCCCTTAGCAGAGGATCCTTTGATTTAGTTGAAAGCTTATTATTTTGTTAATAATTTGGTTATTTTTTGGTTAATAATTGCATTTGATTATTATCATCGATTATTTCTAGACTTGGTCGTTTATTATTTTTAGTTGTGTGCGTGTGTTGATGTGTGTATGTTTGTTTGGCTTTTTCACCACTTTGTTGATTTAATTAGGTAAAAACTTTGCGGCGCACAAAATGCCAAAATGAGTAACAACCGCAGTCGCGAAGCCGTTCATTGAACTGGCTGGCGGCAACTAAATGAGTGTGAATCTAAATGACTGTGTGTGTAAGTGTGTGTGTTTGGGTGTGTGCCTAAGGTCGTAAATATCAGGAAAGGGGAGGGAGGGGGGTGGGGATTATAAGAGGGCAAAAGGCGACATCTGGTAGTCAACATGCATATGCATTTAGTAAATACTTAAGTTTCTACGATTATTTACCAACAGCTAAATGATTCACATTCGTGTTTGTCATTTACATACGTATTTGTCATATGCATATAGAAATCGCTTAAACATAAAAAAGATTTTTTGTATAACTGAACTGCATATTGAAGAAGGTTAACCGGTTTTGGTTGTGAGTAGAAGTTTAAAATGTGTTGACAAGTTGTTTGTGAAGATTTCAAAAAATGATGCTGAAAACGTGGAATCGATTACTTTTCTTATAATTTCATTAAATTATCGATTATTTAGAACAGTTTTTGAACTTTTTAAACACTTCAAACTTATGTAAAAAGAATAAATCGATGAGCTATCGATACTTTATTCTTTTCTAATACTTTAAAATATTATTAGTCGATTAAGTTATCGATAATTTATTAAAGTTTTAAATATTTAAAAACTTTGAGTTTAATTTACTAAAATTACCTAATATGTACATCAAATACATTATCGATACCTTAAAACTTAAAACAACAACAACCATTTATCAATCTTAAATAGCCAAATAGAAGATCAAATTTTCGATAGCTAAGCACATTAGTAGCTATTGTAATACTTAAATGTGATATACCATAAATATCTAACAAATCGATTGATTTTCTAAAGTTTCCTGAAAGTTTAAGATTCAAAATATCAATATTGTTATCGATTATTTGTCTAATTCTGTCCCATAAAAATTTTTCACGCGCCTAAACCGATTAATAAATCGATAGCTTAAAAAATCCCACGTGTATCGTCAATATGTCAACCTGTCAGCCCTTAAAATGTATTCAACTTTTTCAACTTATGTTAAAAACAAGTTAAAAAACACAGAGTTATCGTTAAAAATAACAAATTTGTTGACTTATCGAGCACATAAATAATTAATTTTAGTGCTGTTTAAGCTCGCATCTTTACAGCTGATTAAATATGTGCAATTTAAAAATAAATGCAACCAAGTGCGCAGCTATTTTAGTTATGCCTGCGGCATATGCAACAACAAGTACTGTGTTAGTGGCATCTATCAAATTGCGTTGTCATTTCGACCGCACAGCTGTTGCCACAAAAAAAGGGCCTTGAGCTGTAATACAGTGGGCGGCTGCTGTGGCGCGTGCTGGTTGCATGCTGCCCACTGCTGATCCTGTAATCCAATGCTGCAGGCCAACATGGGAAAAAACTTGGTGTAAACACACGTTTCTCTGCTTAACAGCAATGCTGTAAATTGCAACAGGTGGCAAACTGTGTGGCACGTGTGCCATCGATGTGTGTGTGTGTGTGCGTGTGTGTGTAGTGCCACGCCCACACAGACAAATAAAGCCGTATTTTAATATGCAATCGTTGAATTTTCAGTCTCACTGCCGCGTTGTCTGAATGCATTACAATCTCACAGCGCGAAGACTGCGACACTTTATTTTATACCTGTCGCTTCGATGACCTGTAAAATGTTTGGAACAAGGGTGTTTTGTTTAGGGAAGTGAATGAGAGGTATTAAGTTCGTTAAATTCTATGAATCATATACAATGACTATTAAAAGTTATGATACAGTCGAACTTCCATATAACGATTCTCATATAATGTGCTTTTGATTGAACCAAATTGCTGGGTTCTGAAAGTGAATTTGTTTTACGGAAAACTTCGTTATACAGAAGTTCGTTTTCAGCTCTTTCAGTTAAATAAACAAAAGTATTTCCTATTCCTGCCAACTATTAAAGTAATTACTATTATTATTATGAAGGTATTACCCAAATTTTTAAGACCTAATTTTTATAGGATAATTTGTATTCTATCAGCACCCTTAACCGCATACAACTTTATGGCATCGGTTAATCTATATTGCTTATTAATTATGCATTGGCTAAAAAATTGTCACATTGAATGAAAGAATGTTACGCTAGTTGCCTGCCAATAATAATAAATAATATTAATAATATGTATGTATTTGTGCGTTGAGAGAATATAAACACGCCACACGCCAACATGTCTCTGACCTGGAGGTGGGGTTATTTTCGTATTATATGCTGGGGCTCTAAAAGCAATCGCACGGCATCAGTAAATTATTTTAATACAATTCCAGACAGCTATACATTATTTGTGCCGGACGTCTGGCCAAACAGGCAAACAACAAAACAAATACTCGATCTTAAGCCCATAGTGCGAGTATATATATATATATATGTATCTAAATTATGCAATTCTTGTCGGCAGCGGGTTCAAACAGGGGTATACGGCGATATTAAGATGTGTTTTTGTGAGAGGGGTGCTACAATATCTTATCAGCTCTTGATTTCCAGTTTAAGAGTTTGATTCAGTAAAGCATTTTACTATTTTTGTATGTTTCATGTTAAATTCTTTGGCTTATCCTATCTAACACTTTATTTCTGCAAGCAACGCCTCTGTTTTATATTTACTTCAAAATTTTATCAAGTATTATGAGTTTATGAAGCTTTATTAGTGTTTTATATGGAAATATAAATATGAAAGTGATTTAAAAAATTTGTCTGCGTAAAAATATATTTTTCTTGGAACATTATATTTAAACTTTATCAAACATTTTTATTTTTATTTTTTTAATTCAATCGAACCCCTTTCAACTAGTTTTTTTGACGCCCCTGTTTCGCGCATAGCATATTTGCTATATATTTAATTTTTTTTTTTAGTTGACAGCTCGTCAAGTTTCGCCTCTTGTTGAGTGTCGCAATTTTCAATTTGAATTTGCATTTTGCATTTAACTTTATGTGTCGCCCCATTGACATGGGAAACGTGCACAAATAATAAAGATATCAGACAGCAGAACATGGAAAGGGGATTGGGGAGGAGGGGTTGTTCCAACAAATTTATAATGCAGAACAGTGCTCTGTTTGTCCAGACATCAAATGGTCTACATATAAAAAATAAAAATATATTTCTCATTGTTTAGTTTTGTTAGATCAAGAATTTAACTTAATAGTCAAATGCAGTTGAACTTTAAGTACGACTTACTAAAAGTTTTTCAACCTTCACAATAATCGAATATGCGAAGTTCTCAAAGGTTTTTTCTGTAAATAAGCAATTGTGTTTTATTTGTTTGCAATCTTATCACAGTTTCTAGTTGGCAGACAGAATGGCAGGGAAGCCTCAGAAAGTGAAATAGAAGAAAAAGTAGGATGTCTATTAAAGAGTGAAAATCATTTTCAAGAATTTTCGTAACCTTGAAAAAGATGTACAAATTATATAGATAAATAAGCAAGTAAAATTTTTAGAATTTTAAATAAATATGAAAAATACCTTAACGACTCGAGAGCTAATGCTAATTTGTATGCAACTAACAAACAATTTCTCGTATATATTGAAAAACATTTTTAATTAAAAAAACGATTCTTTTTGTATCTTTGCAGGTGAGTTCAAGCTGCAGTTTACATTATTAGAGTATGGCTAATACATATAGTATCATTATAAAGTAAGTATGAATATCTTAATAATTTAAACAACTAGTTTAACTTCCCAACAAACACTCAACGAACTTCAAAGCGACCCTGCACTTAATGCTAGGTCTTTCAATCATGAAAGTCATGGCACAACAATAAAGCAGCCATAAACATGCATTGCACTGATAAAAAGCAATTGAAATGTCAATATGGAAGAATATAAAGAAAAGAAACCTAAATAAATGCAAAAGCCAACATGAAATTTATTTAAGTGAAAAATGCAGGCACATAACAATTTTAAATTGAAATACTACAGAGTTGAAACGAAGCAACAAAGCAAAAGTTTCTAAGCTTGTAGAGTCGACCTCTCCACCCCCTGACCTTAGGCAAACAATTTTCAAACATTGCTGATAAGCATAAAATGAACTCTTAAGTGTTTTTACAGTAGTCAAGAAATCGTTAATGGCGTAATATGTAGTTTTCCAGATATCGCTTCAGCTTACGGAAAATTGACTGGGAAAGTTGAAAGTAGATAAAATGTCAAAAGACTATGTTCATAAATGGTAATTGGAAAATTTAACGTTGTTATGTTTATTGTTTTAAAGAACATTTCAAAACGAAATTTTTGAGAGCAATATTTTTTTGCAAATGATTTTTCGTCTAGAAATCTTTAGGTACAATTTATATTTTTAATCTACTTAAAACACTTTTGGAAAAAAAAACTTTTAACTTGTTCCAAAAAAATTAAAATATTTTTAAAAACTTGTTTCTTTTTCCATTTAAATTTTCAAACATAATTCTTGGTGTAATTTCAAAAAATGCTCTTAAAAAACTATTTTCAAACTATGCACATATTGTTTTTAAGTTTTCTACTTAAGTTCTTCAAAAAACCACTCCTAAATGTTTACTTTTCAAAATTAATCTCCCAAATAAATAAGCTATGTAATATGTACTACATATTTATGTGTAAGTAATTCATTGAAATTGTTTTCAAAGATTTACTGTGCTAATTACAAATACTTGATATCACTGTTAACGCTACTTTGCTTTGGTCCATGTCGCTGATTCTTTCCCCCATTCATTCTATTACAATGCAATCACGATATTTGTTGTTGTTGTTTCTATTTGTTCATGTTGCTTATATGTATGTACATATGTATGTATGTATGCCCACAATCAGTTCCCCATTCTCTACTCCACCACCCACCATAACCACCACCACCTCAAATGCAACCCAAACCCAACTCGTGGTAGCTGATGTTGGGCCCCCGTTGCGTCTGCTGCGTCCGCTGCTGCTGCTGCTGCCCTGCCTCAACTGCAAATGCCTCGCGCGCCACTGAACGACATTAAACCTGACTTTGTCATCATTTTCTCTCGCTCTAACACTATGTCTAACACAGTGTTTCTCTCTGTTTTTTTTTTCTGTCGGCCGCTCAAAATTAAAAACCAAAGCGGACCGAACCAAACCTAAACCGAACAAGGCAAACCGGGCAAAAGAAAAATCCAACAACAACAAATTACATATTATGATATTTATGTGCATGAAGCAAAGCGACAGAAAGAGAGAGAGAGAGAGATAGGGAGGGAGAAAGAGCGAGAAGGAGAGAGCGCACACACCAGCACCGACAAAGCGACTCCGCAGTCTCTGTCGCAGCGCAGCAGCAGCACCGTTGACTGCATTGTCGGTCTCTCGTTCAGTAGATTTGTGTGTCTTCGCATAAATTTTGCAGCTTGTTTGACACGGCATGTAGACAAGTTTATTTTTTCTCATTTCTTCTTTTTACTTTTGCTAGTCATAGTTACTGGGCAACCAGATACAGCCAAGCTGTGTGTATCTGCTGCTGCTGATGCTGCTTTCGTTGTTGTTGTATATTATTTTTTCTTACATTTTGCTATTTGCCGGCAGCGAACTACCCCAACAAATGGCAGCCACGACATGCACATGCCATCCCCACTGGCTTCCCTAGCCCACACACCTTCAAAACACAAACAAGCATGAATATACAAGTAAATGTGAGTGTTTGTGTGTGTGTGTGTACATAAACTGACTGTTGCACTCACACCCAAACTGCTCCAGTGTACTACTGAACGTTTGGCAGTCGGCCAAAGCAGTGGAGTCCACACTCACACGCACACAAATAAAAACATGCATAGAGAGAGCGTCACTTGATTTGCAGCGCGAGAGTGAGCGACTTAACGATGCCTCTCGCTACCCCAGCTGTGTCATTGTTGATATTTTGTGTTTTCATCTTGAACTTTTGTGGTTCAATGTGTCTAGCCAACCCCCCCAAATACAACACACACTAAAAAATAGATGAATGTATGTACATACACACAGACACTCGTATATCAAGAGCTGCCAAACGTTATACTCACCACACACTCAGTCAAATGCCTAACTGCCCATATCCCCCCCACACGAAAGCTGCAGCAAGCGCTATCTCACTCTCTCTAGCTGCTGCCCTTGCCTTTGCCGGCTTTTTTCTATGCGTATGCGTAGACGCTTTCGCTCTTTAGCTGTGCTTTTGCTCTCTGCGCTGCTGCTGCTTGCAGCGCTCTATTGCATTCTACACTTGAACTTGCTCAGCTCACACACACAAGCAGACTAAGTCTGACAGTGAGACAGTGTCTACAATTATCTTCAGCCCTTCCACCCCCTTCCCACCATCACTGATTATCGCACTCTTCCCCTCTCTCTCTCGAACTATGTGGTATCTGTGTATCTGTATCTCTGTTTGTTTGCCTCTGTGCTTACTTTTCAACCACATTGTATTTGAAATGTGCAATTTTATACGTCGCCATCGACGTCGTCGGATACTTAAGTTGATTTCTGTTGATATTGTTATTATTGTAAACTGTTGGCGCTGTAGATCTTTGCCTTTCATCAAATACGTCTCAGCACGTCAGCGTATACCTTTAGATATTTTTATTCTGTACTCAAAGGCAAACATTTTTTTAATTTGATTCAACTCTTTTGCATTTAAATTTCGTTGATCTTATTTAAAATCATGCATTTTTTAGATAAGTTCAGTCTATAATAAAACTTAATTGGCTTATAGAGCAAAAAACTTATGAATGATATACTAGGAACAAAGATTAGATAAGTCAAAATGAAAATGCGTAACATTCCACAACTTTCACTTGCAGTTCTTAACAAATTTTCCATTTCAATTTATTTTTCTCTTACTACACTATGAAATTTAGTATCTATGGACATTTGTAAATATAAACATATATGTATGTATTTACTTCCCAACAGATGTTTTCAAGTGCTTTTGTACTAGAAAAACATTTCGTTGTGTCGGCTCACAACAGTTTTTCAACTGCACATTTGCCCTTGTGTCACAACGTCTGGCAATTATTATTATGATCGCTTTTGTTCCACTGTGCGAACACATTTCGAATGTACGTGTGAATTTGCACTTGTGCACCCGTCGACGACGACGACGTCAGCAGCAGCAGAGACAACACTAGCGCAAACTCACGAGTTTAAAAAAAAATCAACGAAAATAATAAAAAACAAAAAACTGAAAAGGAGGCAAATATAAAGGAAAGCGATGATGGCACTGGTACGCACACAAACGCAGATACGCCACATTATTGTGAATGTGGGTGTATGTTGAGTACTGCAGAGTAAGTGGGGGGGAGAGCGAGCGACAGTCTCTCTCTGTTTGTGTGTCTGTGTTTGTGTTCGTGCCAAAGAGCAGCGCACGATTGCATCGGCATTTTTCATTCAAGCCACTCGCTTTGAGTATCTGTGTGAGAGAGCGTATGATAATTATGCGTGTGTGTGTGTGCGCTGCGCTTCACATTTAACTTATAGGGTTAAGGTCGTCTTTTTTTTTTTTAATATTTTTATAAATTAATTATATTAAGGCTTATTTGTGCCATTAAAGTCGTTTTATCTTTTTCTAGGAACTTAGATTTATAACAAGTTACAGATTGCCCATATTAGCGAATATGTATATATATTAAAGCTTTAATAAAAATATAAAAAAAAAAAATTTTTTACTATTGGCCATATATCAATGATATTTATGATATTATAAAAACTTACATATCAATGAGCCTATAACTTCCACTAAAAATAATACGGCGTCAACACCTATATAAAACAAAACTAAAATTAACCTTACAATTAATATTATAAAAATGTAATAAAAAGTAAACTACTTATTAATTTAGTAATGTCGAATGGACGTTGTGTGAGGTCGATAAATATTTCATCTTCAAAGATATGACACTGGCTGTCTCCATATCACTATTTATTATTCCAAATTGGATGATATTCCCGGGGCTCCTTATCAACTATTTTGTATCCAAGGACAAAGTATTCAGTTGCCCCGAAAATGATATCGTTTATTAGCTTTGTGGCAATATGCCCGGGTTGGGGACATGTTTTAATTTTTTCCCCAGACCTCTGCCTCTTTCGAAAACATTGTCCGTCTCCTCAAAACGTTTATACGAGCGTCATAAAATTTTCTGTAGCATTTTTTTATTTTTTGTGGTGGCTCTGGTGTTTCTTCTGTCGAAATAAAAATTTTTTAGTAATATAATATTTTTATTTATATTTTTTAAATTAATATCGTTTTAGCTGCCACAAAACGAAGAAGAGTGGAAAGTTGCAAATGACTTGAAGGGAGTGGAACTTCCGAATTGTATCATGCAAGCACGTTGCTATCAACAAGCCAGCAAATTCGGGATCTATGTTCTATAACTATAAAAAATTTTTTCTGTTGTACTTATGGCACGACTAATCCAATTATGAGTTTTAATGGTAGACGTTGGAGTCAACGGGCGTAATTCGAGGAGGCGTATTGCGGCAAACTCCTTTCGGAAAGGCATTTTACGCAAATAAGCTAAGTTGCCTACCAGGACCGCTGCCTGGCAGTGAACGTATTTTGCCATATGTGTTTGTCGGCGACGACGCTTCAGCTAACCGAAATTTGTTAAAACCGTTTGCTCAAGTTGGCCTGTGAACGAGCAGCGGATATTCAATTACCGACTTAGTAGGGCACGCAGAATTGTCGAAAATGTTTTGGTATATTGGCATCCGATTTGGTGTTTTCAACGGCCTCTTAATGTTAGCGTTGAAAGGTAAACACAATTGTATTGGCATGCTGCTATTTGCACAATTTTTAAGGAAAAGGAACTCACTCAGTACATATGCAGCGAAATTTTGCAGAGGGGGCCTTGTCGAAGGAGGTTCGACAGTTGGGAAACGTATGCAAATTTGCAAAGAACCCAAACACGCAATGCCTCTCAAATTGCTAAAACAGTCAGAGAAAATATATGGAATTTTTAATAAGAGGGTGCAGTTCCTTGGCAAAGCAAAGCAATAAACTAATGCTGTAGACTAATGTGCAACAATTGTGTTTACGTTTTCAACGCTGAGGTTGTTGGAAAACACCCAATCAAGATGCCAATATACTAAAAAAAGTTGCCACAAACACATATGGCAAAATGCTTTCACGCCAGATAGCGGTACTGTAGCGGAAAGTTTAGCTTATTTGCAAAATACGTTTAAGTTTTCTATTTTTTCATTTTGTTATTAATATTAAGTTAATAATTCAAACATTACTATTATCAATTTTTTGATAATTTGCATAAGACTGTTAAATAAATAATTTTAAATAAAAACAAACTGAATAGTTAATATTACTTACAAACGGAAGGATCCTCTTGAAGTGGATGGCACCTCAACGTCTTCAACAAAGGCCAAAGCCTCATAATAATAGAGGCTTGGCAATGCCGCTCATCGCCACTCTTCCCACTGCCTGATAGCCTTTTTTCTCTCTTTTATAATTCGTCCTCAAAATATGTATTTTCTTTGCAGATCCCTTAAATCAGCCTCGGGGTAGAATTCATTATATTTTTTAATAATGCTTCCAAGTCGCTCTCTTTGCTTTTTGCATACTCTGCACAACGTCCCATAGGGATGGAAATGAGCGATACTCCTCTATAAACTCTAGTATAAATTTCTTTTTAATGCACTCATTTTGCAACTTCATTAACAAACACCTTTGCGTACAAAGGCGCAATGCACAAATACAGCAATTACAACCAAAACGAATGCGTTTAAAAGGACGCAAAATTTATTCCGTTATATTAAGGCGGACGACATGAATGCAAGCAAAGTGAAATTGAAATACAGAGAGTCCTACAGTGGGACTCATTAAATTTGAAAATTAAATTAAAAATTAAAAGGTTTTAAGTAAAATTTTAATTTTATTTCTTTCAAAATTTAAGTTAATCGAATTTATTAGAAAATAATAATACTCAAATATATTTTATTTACTTATATTTATTTATTTATTTAAATTATATATATATTTTTTACATTGAATAGCATTTGCATATTTGTACAATACAATACAAATATTAATTCTTACATCTAAAGTCATACTATATATAAATATATTTAAAATAAACAAAATCTTATATTTCATATAATGCATCGAAGTTCACGTGCATAAAAAAAATCAACAGCAAATAAATACAAACACTTGTCGTAGTTAAATTGTGCAGCTGTACAAATTAAAACCATTTAAATATAACGGAATAACAAAAAAACCGCTTTGCATACGTTCAATGGGCAAAATATCAAAGAGCCCACGCAAAGATAAGAGGTGAGCGTAAATGAGCAACAACAAACACTGCTGCGTGCAAATATCAAATCATTTGATATTTGGCCCGCTGTGTGCGCGCTCGTCAAACTTGAGCAGCCTGGGCTTTATAACGGACTCATGACACCAGTCACATTTGTAAATGTTTGGGCGCGCGAGCTCGCACGGATGGCCATTAAGCGCTGATTCCGCTTTCGACTTTTGTGAGCGTTATTTGCATTGGTGTGGGTTGCCAACACTCGCTCTCTCTTTCTCTCTGTTGTTGGTGGTGGATTTATATCATGGTGGATTTTTAGCGCACTTCATCATTTTGAGTTTAACAGAGAAATAACATTTAGTATTTGTTTGAAATTAACATTTAGTATTTGTTTGGACTTTGTCGTTGACGGTTCGTTCTCCCGTTCGCTCGTTCGTTCGTTGTGTTTTTTGCGGTTTGCTTTTGAACAAAAATAACAATAAAAATATTATTAAAAGCAATTCTAGTTTATAACACACGTTGCAACAAAGTTACAAAAAAATATTGAATACAAATTGAATATATGCTATACACAACAGCAAAACTGTTAAACACAAGTGCAATTTAAACAAAAGTATATTATATTATATTTAAAAAAAGAGAGAAAAAGAGAAGAAAAAAAAAACAAAGTGCAAAAGCATTGTAGCTGAACAAGTCATAAAGTGCAACAATTTATAAAATACATATAAATAAATGTGTGTTCTGTGTTTGAAGATATTATATGAATAAGAATTTTGTCATTGCCACATGCGGCATTATTTTAAAATAGCAACCAAAAATAAAAAAAAATATAATAAATGATGACAACAAATGTAATGTAAATAAAAACGCACATGAATCTAAACATTTAACAGTGAAAGCCAAACACACCACCACAAATACCAACCAAAACACACACACACACAAACATAAACCAGCTCACCTACAACAAAAACTATCAAACATCAACAAGCAGCGACGACGACGTCGACTGCGCTACGTAATCAACGGGGGCAAAAACACATTGCACAGCAAAGAAGAGGAAGATAGCAACAGCCGCTTGGAATAACTAGCGACGTCGTCAGACAAACGTCTGGAGTTTGTCTGTTGTCTGTGCTTCTTCTTGGTCTAGTCGCAAAACTCATGTCCTGTGTACAGGATACAATAACAGAGGAACAAAAACAACAAGCTGTCTAAATGACTGCCTTCTGACTGACTCTGTCTCTTTCACACCCCATACGCCGCCCGCATCATCAAGAAGTGTGTGTGTGTGTTTTCCCCAGTTTTTCCAATTTGATCCCCAAAAAGTGCTTACCAAACAAATGGTGCAAATACAACAACAACAGCAACAAGACGTCTATTGAAAAGTCACACAGAATAGGAAAAGAAGAAAAGTTTATAGTGTTTGATATTCTAAAAAAGCTTAAGAATTATAGTGTTTCAAAAAAGTGAACAAAAGTATAAGAAAATAAGTTTTTCACATCGATAACATTTGTAAATGGATAACGATTTATTTGGATTAGTTGCTGAATTGGCGCATTACATAGATGCTAACGGTAAGTAACGAAAAAAAAGGTCTAAAAATTTCAAATAATTTTTGTAACTTGTTAAAAAGTTATAGACAAAAAATGCTGGCAAACTCGTTGGTTTTAGGAAAGGAAAAAATTTAAGCAAAAAAGTTTTCTGTCAGAAGTGGGATTCGAACCCACGCCCTCAGAGAGGACCAGAATGCTCATACGAACCTCTGTTTTGGAGGCAAGATTATCAATCTTGAGTCTGGCGCCTTAGACCGCTCGGCCATCCTGACACTTGTAGACGATGGAAAATGTTTGACTTAACAATGAAAGATTTTGCGTATATTAAAAACTTTTCTTATGTCTCTCCAACCCTTCTATTCTTTTTCTATTCTCAACTGAATTTAGCTGTCATTTGTTTTGGCACTTGTTTTTTTTTTTTTCAATTTACAATTGAGCTGTCAACCATTCGATCAAGTGAAAAACATGCGTTACGCTAGAAAAAACACAAAAACACATAAACACGCCATAAGCATTTCCTTTTTATGCTTCTGTCCAAAAAAATTTATTGAAAAATGTATCCAAGTGAAAAGCATTTATGGGCCAAAATAAGAAAAACTCAACACCACACAATACGAAGCCCCATTTCTATGCCTAGATAAACAACCAACGGAACGTATAGCTTCATTGTAGAAGTTTTATATGATGATGTAGAAGATGAAAATACACATGTTTTCGTGCGCATAAATTGGTAATACATTAATAATTGTCATGACAACTGACAGACGGCCAATTAAAACGCATTTGATGAAATGTAAATTTATATATATTTTATATACATACATTTTATATGTACACTCGGATTTTGAGTGGTATTTCAAAGGCACTTGGTAATTGGCATCGAACATGTCAATAAAAATAAGAAAATGTACATATGTATTTTTTCTTTATTGGCATTTCAAGTGGGGCTTTCTTTGATTTTGTTGCCTTGGTTAACTTTACATTGAGACTTAGCTTTGCTAAGCATAATTTTTATTGTTATGTCAGTGATTTGTTAAGCATGTAAAATGTGTATGTAAAAATTGTAAAAACGTCGAACTTTTGTTCTGAGCACTTGTTGGATTCTCTTAAGAGAGTTTTTAAATGAGGTTTCTTGGGTTTCGTAGTTGTTTTTGTTAATTGACTATCTGAATTGGATGTTAGAACCAATTGGGAACCCTTAATATAATTCAATATTCAACCTAATAAAAAAAGCGAATGTCTAGCTTACATCACATCAGAATCATGACAGAAATGCCATTATATAAACCCACCAATTTCCAATCACATTTTTACTAATTGAACTTTCAAGCTTTAAGTTATCTACTTAATCAAACACAGGACTCGCAGACAATGTTTTCTAATATTCTTTTATATCATTTTACCGCCTCTACTAAACTCGTACCGCACACACAATTGAATTGTAATCTAATACGGTTACAAAAACCTGGACAGCGCATAAAAAAAATTGAATCTATGACTAGACAGGGCCAAAGTACATAGAACAGCAACAACATTGACAGCCAATCCCCTTTTAACGTCCGGCCGTCCATAAGCTACAATAAAGGACACCAAATACTAATGTTACTTAATCTTAATAATGATGTTCGTTACTCACCTTCTTGTTGATGATGATGAACACGATTCAATGCGTGTCTTTAATTCGTGCTTTCGCCCGTCTTTTTTTATACCTTATATAATATCTTACACTTCATTTTATAGTTGGGTTGGTTTTTCTTTTGTCAATTAGTGTTTGTTTGTACTGTCCTTTTTCCTGGCTTTGTATTGCCTAATTTTAGGCGCCTAATGAGCCAAAAGCCACATTATGTTTGACGCTCTCTTTGGGATCTCGCTTAAGGTACAATTGATTGAAATCTTAAGAAGATCCTCAAATCCTTCTAACCCACAGCCCACTTTTAAAAAGCTCCACTTTCGGGGGGTCTACTACAAGTTTTTCTCAATTGTTTATTGTTTGTTTGTAGTATATTAAAAAAGTTACATGTCGTCATTGTTGCTGTTTATTTTATGGTACATTAAAGTTGGCAAAATGGCAACGTTTTAATGCCATTTTATGCAAATATCATATGTGTATGTAGACACCCATATAGATTTATACATGTGTCTCTTGCTCTAGGCGAACATTCCAATGTGTTTTGTTTGTGAGCTTCGTTGCTGCATTGACAAGCTTCTGGTCTTAATGGGGCAGCCCTGCCTTTGTATTATAATACATACATTTACATATATATATATGTTCATATAATTTTTGTCTGTGATTATCATATGTGTGTTTGTGTATGTCTTGAAGTTTGTGCTTAATGTGCGGGCCTGCTCATCGGAGCGATGTTTTTTCGTTAAGCCTTAAAATGACTTGCTATAAAATTATAGCAACTCTTAAGGGCCAGTTATGGCAACTTTCAGTGTAAGAAAATGCCATTTGTCTTATTTAAGCTAGTTTAAAAGTTGCTATAAATTTTATAGCAAATTTCATTAGCTGTTGAATATATAAACTGAATAGTAAATACTATTTTCAATCAGAAAATATATGAAATTTGATTGATTTTGAAGCGCTATAAATATTATAGCCAGCAATAAAATCGCATTTATCTGGCTTAAAACTGTTAAGCATCTTTGGGCTGCAAAAAACCTTGAAACACTTTACTATAAATATTTCCCACTTATTTGGCCATCATTTAAGCTAAAAAAAACGGCTTACAACTAAGTTAAGTCACCTGCTTTTAGGTCATCCAAGTTCAACTAGCGCAAATCAATAAAGTACAGCATCAATCATGATTGACTGACTGACTGAAAAACGACTGGGTCATGAGTCATTCACACACACACACACACACACAACTAGATTTCGAGCTACCCTTATACAAAAGAAAAAGGAGAAGATAAATTTCAACAATTGCACAAACGCATCAAACAGGTTCCCTTTTTTCCTTTTTCGTTTTTATTTTTGAATTTTAACCATTGTGCGTCTTATCTTGTCAGTTGTTTGTTGTCTGCGTTTCCTGTGCAAGACTACCTGTGTGTGTGTGTGTGTAGAAGAGTATTGTGTGTGCCTGTGTCTGTCTGTTTGCTCTGTTCTCGCTCTCTCTCTCTCCCTCTCTCTCTGTTTGTCTGGACATTCAATTGTGCAGCATTCGAGTTTTGCAGCTCTTATTTTATTATACGCTGGCTGGAAAAACCAGAGCAACTTTTGCGGTGTGTATGTGTGGCATTAATTAGCAAAGTCTTGCGATAAAAGCAACGCACGAAACAAGTTTCAATGCAACACAGCTTTCACATCACTCAAACTACAATAAAACTGCATACAAAAAAATAATAATAATGATAATGTAAAACTACCAACTGCAACATGGCTGGCTGTCAACACTTTCGCAGACTTTCCACGCATTTATCTATTTATCAGAGAGTTTGAAGCGGCGAAATATGTTCAGTTTGGATATGAAAAATAAGAGCTGTAAAAAGTTTGAAGTTGAAATTTGTTTTTTACGAGTTTGTGTTTTAATGTCCTTTGGGTTTTTTTTAATGGTATTAGTTCTGTTAATCTGTTGGCAACAAATTTCTGTCTATTCTATAACTTGACCCTTGGTTAAAAACCCTTTAGCAAAACCCTTCTACTTAGAGCTAATGACCTCAGCTTAACTCAAATAAAAAACCTGATTTTATTGAGTCACAAAAATTTTAGACTGATTATTTGTTGTTGTCATTGTTATTAAATGAATTAATTAAAAATGTTGTTGGTTGACATTTGGAAAAAATCATCTTAAGACTACAAATCAAGGTCTCACACAGTTTTACTTAAGTTATAGAATAAATATTTAAGATTTAAGATAAAATTGCATTTTAGTGTAGAAAAATAATTGAATAAAAAAGTTTAGCTTGTTATAGTTAAGAATTGAAACAGTTTGGCATTTTAATTTTTAAACCCAACAATGAATTATTTCCACAAAATAAAACCTCGCGACTCTTTGTTAGAACTTTCCAAAAAGTCAGCTAAAATCAAGCGATTTTGTAGTTAGGTTTGTGTTCTTTGTGTTATGCAAATCGTATTGATGATTATAAATGCAAGTCGATGATGATAAATGAATGTAGGACTATAATAAAACTACAATATATAATGAGCTGAAAAAGAAACAAGCTGAAACCGGAAAGGGAAATGATTTAAGCGCATTTTGAGCGCTGTTGCCTTTTAGCAAGTTTTTTTTTTCTATTTTTTCTTATACATATATCTTTATATTTATTGTTAGTTTGCCAAGGTTGGCTGGCGTTTGAGTATGTCTGTCTTTTTTTTTCACTGTACCGCTACTTTATGAGTTGATGATGTTTCTATTTGTCTATTGCTACCGCATAATTTACAGTCAAGTCAGTGCAAAGAACTTGATTATTGTATCCAAATATGTAAGACACAATTTCATTTTTTTTTTTCTTTTATTATATCATTAATTTGCTGAGTGTTAATCCAAACGCGTGCCTTGTCGCAAACATTTTGTGGCAATTAAGTGCTGTGTGCTATATTTTCTTTTTATTTATTCTTATGGAAAATTGGTCATAAATCTAACTTTTTTGTTCTTGTTCTGGTGTGGCGACATCAGTTGATAATTAAAAAGTTTTTCTTATGATTATATATGAGAAAGTTTAACTTACAACTTTTCAACGAAGTTAGGAAATATATATTAACTTATAACTTGTAGCTGTTCTGGACATTTAAATAAAGCTTAAAATGTTAAGGACTTCTTAACGTTTACCAAGTTAGAATATATCAAAGTATTTATCATAATGAAACGTGTATGAGAAATAATGGGGAGAAAAGAATTACATGCAAATGATTTTATGATTGTTATAAGAATCTCTGGAAAAAGAACAGCTGTGCCTTAAAACACAAATAAAGCCAATATAATTAAAGTACAATCAATCGCAAAACATGAAAAAAACTTTGACAACTGCCCTAAGTGAAGATATTTCGGCAAACAAAAATAGCTAAACAATTTCAACCTGTTGATGCCTTTTGGCTGTGTTGAACTACCTGTATTGTGGATATGTGTCAATTGAACTGGCACCATTTTTCAATGTTTAACCAAATCAGCAAAAGACAAAAATGAAATAAATAAAAACAAAAAAAAATTTCGCGGAAAAGTTAAAGCTCAACCAGTTTTGGGTTTCGGTTTGGGTTTTTTAAGACAAGACGCACACGAAAATAACCGTTAAGTCTGTCTGTCTGCCCACAACTGAACATAAAAAAAATATATACATATATGTATATGCGCTTTAGCGATTTTATTTCGGCACGTGTGTTTGCACAGACAGAGCGAGAGAAAGAGAGAGAGAGAGAGAGAAAGAAACTGCAAACAAAAACAAAAGTTGCCTCTTGCCACAAAGAAATGAGAAACGAGGTCAACTCTGTTGTTGTTGTTGTTGTCGTCTCTCCATTTTGGATTTTGATGAATTTTTAGTTGGTTCATTTTACTATTCTTTTTGTGAAGAATTTCGATCAAACTTCATCAACTTTTATATATTGGTAAAGCGTTTGCGGTTTTTCAAAATTCAACCCATACATATGTCATTTGTTTATCTGCCAGATGGTACTAGCATTATTAGTGTCTTTTTTTAAGGTTTTGAAAGCAACACAAATGATGGACTTTAAAATACCTGTATCAGTTGAGATTAGTAATTTTTAAAGCTAATATCAAATTTCAGCTCATTGATTTCAATATATTTTTATATATTTTTTGTGGGGAAACTTAAAACTAATTTATGTGTTGTTTCAATAAACTTCAAATTGTAAATTGTAAAACTAAAACAAAAGATTTCACTACAAGACAAAATCTTGATCTTTAATGTGATTTTGAATACATTATTTATTTATAAGAAACATTCAACTTCTCGTAGCCCAACTCATCATCTAACTTATATGCTACATATGTTTTTATAATTTTACTCTATTTCTTCTTGTGGTTGGACTCATTAGATAGATGAAACCCCAGAAGGAAGTCAATCTCAATGACAGTCATTAGTGCGGTGGCATGGCAAAAAGCCAGTCTTTTACTCATTCGATGAGCGTTGAAACACTAGCTTCAACTTGAACCTCACTCTTCGTATACATATATGTATACAATCTGATATACTTTCTTTAATTATGTTTGGGTGGCCCTTTTCTCTCTATCTCTCTTCATTTCACTCACTCACACATACATTATTATTAGATTGGTTTGGACTGCAAGGCGTAGAAGTCCCTGTGCCACATGTTGTGTGTGTGTGTGTGTGTTATGTTGTGTTTATGGGAATGTGCCACATGTGCCAAACATTCACACACAGCCTGTCAAGCTGTAAGCAAATGGAAATCACGCGGCGTTTGCGCTACGTGCATAAAAATAACAGCAGGAAATTAAAAGGATCCATGTGTTTACATTTGTCACAGAGCCAGATAGAGGGAGACAGAGAGAGGGAGCAAGAGAGATAGTATGAATGTATTTAATGTTAATACACATGTATTAGAACAAGAATCCTATGCCTATATACAACTGGATTCCAACTCAAACTCAAACACAGCTCAACGAACGGAAATTTAATTGTTGGTTTTTTGCGTTCCCTGAGCGCTGACAATCCTTTAGAGGGATATGTCCACTCCCAGTACTTGTTCTTTTGTTATTGCTTTTTTATTTAATAAACTTTTATTATTATCTACTCTTTCTCGCTTTTTCTCTCTCTCTCTCTATCTCTCTTAAATCGCGTGTCAGAAAAATATTGCTGAATAAATTTCTTGGCCTTTTTGCATTAATTATTTAAAAGACTTTTACTAACCTGCATTTAGACTGCATTTAGAAATATTAAATAAATGATAGTTTTTCGTTGGAAGTTTGCAAAAATAAGCTGAAACATTTATAAATACAAATAGCTAAAAATAATTTGACATTGAATAAGTATTGTTTATTAGTTAAAGTAAGCAATATTAAGTTAAAACTTATTAAGCTGACAGGAATAATAACAGTTTTACATCATAAATTATCCAAAATACATAAAACAACAGATTTATTGTTAGAACTTTGTTACATAAGTCTCAGGATTTCAAGTAATATAATAAAAAAACTAAAAACTAATTATGCAAACAACTCTCTACTTAAAGTTTATTGCAAAATTCTTATATTTAACAAAATATACATTGATCTAAAAAGGTTTAAAGCTGTTTTATGAGTTTAAACTTAAAAATTAAGCCAACAATTACTCCAGTTATAAATTCATTAATGTCAATTTTCGATTAGTTTTCCATGCCTTTCTCGACCTTTCTATGCAATTCTCATGACGCAATCTATGTTTAACCTTCACCAATATAATACTCCATGCCCAAAGCCTGGCTTTTAAGCTTAGCTTGGCCAAACGCATTACACGCGTAACAAATTGTTGCTTGAGAACAACGAAGAAGAAGAAAAAAACCACAAAAACAAATTTCACAATTTTGCTCAACAGAAGCGCTGACAAATTACGAAAAAATAACTTTTACATGCTACGGCAATTACGCAAAGGTATGAAAGAGGGAGGGAAAGAGAAAGAGAGAGAGAGAGAGAGCGGGAAAGAGAGAATTTCAAAAGATCGAGCGAGATAGAAAGTCAAAGACGTTTGCGACTGCGTGTTTTATTTCTACACTTGCCTCTTGACTCTTTGTGCTTCAACTTGAACAAAACAGAAACAAAAACAAAAACAAAAAAAGTTAAAAGTAAAATGCGCAAAAGGCAAAAAAAAACAAAAACGAAAAACACCAAGAAACGCAAAGCTATAAAAATGCCTCAAATGCCGTTTATACATACATATATCACATACATATACATATGTACATGTATATTTGTTTGTCTGTAAACTGGATGCGTCTTCGGCTGCTGCTGCTGGGCAAGATTTTTGTAGACAGCGAAGCAACAAAAGCTACAAAGAACAACCTGTTTTTATATTTTTTGTACTTACGTACATATTGAACGAGATACGTCGACGGCGACAGGTTTTTTTTTTATTAACGTTTTTTAATGCGGGCCAAAATCTCAGCAATGTGACGGCCAACACACAAACACACACACAAACACTAAAACACCCCACCAAATTACAGCCCGCTCTACACCCTTCTCTCAGTTCTCTCTCTCTCTCTCTCGCTCGCTTACATTTTCTGAAAGCTTAGATTGCTTTTTTTTTGTGATTTTATTCTAAGCTGTCTGCGCAAACGGGCTGGCAATAAGTAAGCTGCCCGTTTTTTCCTCTCTCTCTCGCTCTCTGTTTTATTACTGCCCCCTCTCGCTCTCTCTCTCTCTTTCTGACTGCCTCTCACTTGTTGTACTGAAAAACCAGTTTTGGCGCTTTACAACAAAAATAATTTGCTCATTTCGGTAAAAACACTTGCAGTTGGGTATAATGATTTTTTTTGTTAGGAATCTTGTGATGAGAAAATTAAAAAGTAAATTAATATAATATTGTTCCGAATTATTGTTTGTTAGTTTAATGATGTCTTAAAGCTTCTTATGTCAAGTAGATTTAATATGAATAATCTGTTAACTTTTTCTAGACAGATTTTACTAAAACTTAACCATAAATCTAGTGTTATATTACATAACCAAGAACTTAATTTAGGTCTCAAAAGGGTATTCATTAATCGACACACTGAAAACTTGTTCAACTTACAAATCTTATTATTATTATTGTTGTTGTTGCCGGTCTTCGTTCGTTTTGTTCACTTTGGCAAATTTTGTATTGTTTTTCAACTTGCCTTTAAGTTCAACTTGTAAAACGATGAATCAGATGAATCACCTGTTGTTTGTATCTCTCTCTTTCTCTCTCTCTCTCTCTCTTTCTCTCTATATAGCCACATGAAGTGGCTCAAGTGCAGTGAACAAGTTTAATATCGAGAAGTCTCTTATAGACTCTATAGAGTGAGGACTATGACAGTTAGTTGATGTTACTTAAAAACTTTCACCAATTAAATGCTATCGATTGGAATCATTACATTGAAACCTCATTTGGATAAATAAATTGTGACACATAAGTAAATTGATTGTTGATTAAATGATGAAAACATGAATAAATGTATTGCTTCTAATAATTTAAATTCATATCAGTTGATTAATCGTTTTTTGAACAAGTATTTAATGTAATTTCTTTGTTAAAAGCAAAAGTTTTTTAAATTTTCCCGAAAAATATTCACGCCAAACATTCGAAAAAGCATCAAAATATCAGCGATTAAATTCAAAGTTTCTCTTTCATTTTATCGAAAGAAATCTTCTTCACTTCTATATAACTATACATTATTTTCAAGGGCCTTCAACGCATTTTTCATGTTCTTCTTAATGTTTATTGTAAATGTTTTCACGTTGTTCTCGATTTGCTTTTGTTGATTGAGTTAGGAACGTGAATCGACAAATGTGTAAACAAATGATTGTGAAAATATTTAGATAAGTGCTGCGACAAGTGTACAAAGATCAATACACATAAATTCTTTCTAACAACTTTGTATGCGTATTGTAAATAGGAAGGAAAATTAGAATAGAAAAGGGTATCTATACGTGTTAGAATTTTAATTTGCATGACGGATTAAAACTTTATGCAGCCAATATAATGTGATAAACATCAATTTTAAGTTGAGATTTGTTGATAATATCTATTACACGGCTTACTTCTCTTCAAGAACATTATCTTGACACTTCCTTTGAAAAGAATGACAGCTTTTAAGTTTTCTGACATTGATTAATTAAAATTGGCGCACAGAATTATGGCCCAAGCTCATCTTTCTACGCTTATCAAAAGTATCGCAATCTTTTAATTCTGCTTACGAACTGGTTCACAATTTATTTGACTGATGCCGGCAATAAGATAAAAACAAAAACAAAAAACTACAACTTGAAATCACATTTAAATTTCTATTCTCTTTTTTTTACGCCAATTAATTAAGTTTTGTGCCATGTGATTGCTACAGTTCTTTTGTCGTATTTATTTAAGTTCAAGGCGAGGCGAAAATTTGCAATTAAATGAAAATGAAAATTTCATGAGCATTCGCACTCGAAACGACGCGTCGGGGTACGTTGAACTTTTTCGAACAGAAAATAGGCCAATTTTATTTTTCTTAAGCATATATTTCTTTTCTAAACCTTCATCAACGAGTTTGCCAGCCACTAAGAGTTAGCTTAAAATAATAGTTGGTAACTGAATTTAAACATTTTTACAGCATTTAAATGTTGAGGACGTCAGCGGCGTACTCTAAAAATGTATTTCGTACGCAAGCAAGTGCGTAAAAAATACTAGAAAAATACTGCAAAATAACAGAACAACAACAAAAAGAAACACTACAAAAGCTTAAACCAAACAGCTTGAAAATATCAAAAAACCACAAAAAGAAAACCACAAAAAACTTTTAAGCGGACATTTTAAAGTGTCCTCGCACTGCAATCATTTTAAGTTCATCAAGTTTTGAATAAAAAAGGCAGCAAAACGGCGACCATCGGCTATCAAATGATGAAACGACGCTGGTCGAACAACGGCGGCTTCCTGCGCATACAGGAGGAATCCTCCTCGGAGGTAACCTCCTCGAGCAATGGACTCGTGCTGACAAGTGGCATAACACTGTCACCATCGTCATTGGACTCACATGATTATAATGATCAGGAGATGTGGCTGTGTGGCAATGATGCTGGCATTTATGGTAATACCAATGGCAACACTTTGGGCCATGGTAACAACAACACACAACAGCAACAGCAGCAGAGTGTCATCACATTGGCCATGCAAGGCTGCAATAGTACACTGCCCGCCCAAACAACCATAATACCCATCAATAACAACAATAATAACAACAACAACAACAACAACAACAACAATAATAATAATAATAATAATGGCTATGTGCCTGGTGCCACAAATCTGGGCTCTTTAACCGATGGACATATGGGCAATTTGGTCAACAGCATGCAACAGCTGCAAAATGGTCACAGTCTGATCAATTCGACAACAACAAATATGCAACAGAATGGCCTAAATGGCAATACACTTTTGGGTAATAACAACAACAACAACAACCAACCATCATATGTCACTTGGTGGCATGCATCATCAAACGAATGGCAACTCAAATGGACTTGGTCTAGGAGGTATGGGCACAGCAGGAGGAGGAGTTGGAGGCATAGGTTTGGGCGCCATGGGCGGACCCATGGGCATGCAGGCCATGCAACATACGCCGCGCAGTGATTCAGCTAATTCCATTTCATCAGGTTAGTGAATCAAATAAAAATATTCTTTATTTAATTGTAAGATTTTAGGCATTTTTAAATTTAAGTCGCTTCAAGTTCGTTGAGTGTTCGTTGGCGAATAACAAAACAAGCTTAAATTAAGTTTAAGCAAAATCATATCTTCATATTTACATCTATACATTTATAGTTCTTAGCAATTCAGATATATTAAAGATCCATATCTCTTGGATTATCGTATGTTATATTTAAAGAATCTTAAGACATTCCTGTGCAGTTTATTCGGACCTTTAAGTAAAACTAATCTTCCGTATTGTCTTCAACTAAAAGATTCCAAATAAAGTTTTTACTATAAAAAAAAAAAATATTTAAAGAAAATATTTGAAAAACAATTTTTTTTTGTTAATATTTATAAATGTAACATTTCTTAGACATTTTTAATAAAAATTTAAAAACGTATTAATTTTGTAAAACTTAATAATTTAACGTTTATTTTTTTTTTTGTTGACAAGCATTTACTTGCAACTTAAATGTTTTTGTTCTGCAATTGCTAATATTTTTAAATTTTTAAAAATTTGTATATTTTTAATTTTCGTTCTTCTTTTTCTTAACTTTCATAGTGTTAAAAAATAGCCTTAAACTTGATCAATTCAATCAATTTATTATTAATGTCAATTTATAAAAGTTAAAAACCAGTCGATTTTAATTTAAAACAACATTAAATTAATGATTTTTACATTGCATTCAATCAACGCTTTAAATCAGCTCTAATTTTCTGCTCTCTCTTCAGGCAGAGAAGGAGTCTCTGCCTCTCATCAGCACACTGCACTAATTAAATTTTATTGCATACATTTTATGATGCGCCTTTTTTTATGAGTTGTGTTTTTTTTCCTCCTCCTCTTGGACTTTTTGGACTTAAAATGCACATGCAAGCAAAGTTCACAAAATGAAATGGCGCCCAGGGCAAGCAAGCAACAGGGAACAGGAGGGGGAGGAAAATAGCAGCAGTAAAAAACACTTAAAGACTGAACAAAAACAACAGCAATCTTGAGGGAGCTGCTGATGCATTTATTGTTTTTGTTTTTTTCTGCGTTCGTGTTGCTTCGGACTTTTATCAGCCAGCGTCATGGAAGGCTGCATTCAACACACACACATACACACACTCACACATTCGAACAGGGCAATGTGCAGCACAGAATATAAGGGTTTGTTGCTCGGTAACTCGAACCTACCTCAAGCTGTTCTATATTTAGTGGCAAGCTGTGACGAAGAAGAACAACAAGAAAAACAAAACCAAAAACACACATTAAAAACTGCATTGCTTTAAAGGAACATTTCGATCAGCAAACGCCGCTTGATGGTGACGTCATGAGAGTGAAGAGGGAATCAGATTAGAATGACCTTCGTTATGGGACGCCTTGGCATCGACGAGATGCGATGACATCGTCCTGGTCGTTATTCGTTGTCGTCCTCACCCTCACAACAACGAATTGGTTTAATCGGGTCACAGTATTGAGTCAATTTGCATGCCGAATGCTGCATGCTGCTTGTGCAGCACTGTGACCCAATTTGTTGTTGTTGTCTGATAAGGTCAGGGGCGCAATGTTGTTGTTGTTGCTCTTGTTACTTCTGACGCTGACTGTGACACAGTTATTTTCTTTTTTTTTTTCATTCTATCTAACCTTATGTCCCGTTGACCCTTTTCCCCGGTCCAATGCACAAAGTCAAAGCGTGTCATTGCCAGAAAGTCCGTGTCAGGGCTAGGTCAGGTATTTTACTTTATAGACTAAAAAATTTGTAGTATTTAATGCAGAATGTGGAAGAAACTTTAAAAATCAAAACTACTGAAAGTGATTAAATGTAAACACAATAATTTTTGTAATTGAATTCATTCAAATATATTTATAAAATATTTTTTATTTTGCCAAGAACATGCCATAAATTTTTAAACAAGTTTTTGCTCAAACAACTAATATAATAAGAATTTTATCATAATGCTGTTATCTGAATTTTTAAATATGTAATTAATTACTGGTTTTTCTTAAAAAATATATAAATTTATTTTAAGCAAACAAGTTTTGCTATGGTTGCCCTTTTAGATACATTTTTATTAAACTTTCGATCTATAAAAGATAAATAAAAACAATTTGCATTTGCGTATAAAATTCGCTTTTAAGATAAAAAAAATCATTCATAAACTACGGTTTTAACCTCAAACTAAAACTCATAAACTTTACGCATATCATGCGAAAGAAAGCCCAAACTATAAATACGTATAACTATAAATTAACAGCTCACATTTATTATTGGACTCCAACTCTTTTACTCTCTCTCTTCATCTGTAACTCTCTTTTTATTTAATTTGAGAGCAGCTCAAAAAACAGCTGTTCTTGAGTTGGATGCGCTTTGCTGTAACTGTTGTTGTTTTTGTTGTTACATTTTTTAAAGTGGCTTTGAACTCAACTCGTAATTTTTGAGTAAATTTGGGTCACTGGTGCAAGCCCAAAAAAAACCAAAAACAAAAACTAAAGTGCCGTTGCTGCTGCTGACTAAAAACCGCAAGGACAAAGCTGTCGAAACTGTGTGCACATTATGACTGCACACATTTAACGTCTCTCTCGCTCTCGCTCTCTCTCTCTGTCTGTGTTCACTCTCTGCACAGCATTACGTGCCATTGCAAGCGTTGCAAGCTCAAGTACATGACCTTACCCCTGCAGACACGGACACAAGCGCAAAAGAAAAGCAATACGATGCCGAAGTCGATAGCAACGGCAACGGCAAAGACGACGACGTCGATGCTGCTACCGGTAATGACAGCGACGTCTGCTGCTGCTGCGAACGAATGTAGTGTGCGTGCTTTTTGCACACAATTGTTTTGTGCCCGGTTTGAGCTTATTATTATGTGTTTGCATTTCTTTTGTTAGCTAAATTTTTGGTTCAGTTAGGGTGATATGACGTGGTTTTAGGGTTGCTCTGTGTTAAAATTTTTTTTATGACATAATTTTGTTTACTGCTGCTGCTGCAGCGATCCTCAAGGACATCAACATACAAATAGTAATTAACGGAATAAATAATAAAAACGTGTGTACAGCAACAGCTTATAAACGCGATAAAAATCAGTAGAGATAACAGTCGCAATGTGTTCGTGTTAACATTGTCAGTACACACAACTGCATTTGTCACAAATGTGTATGTATTTGTGTGTAAATTCGCATGACGAAAAAAAAATGAGGTCAATGATTTTGCGCCGCCATCGTTAGTCGTTGTCGACGTCGTCGTCCGTTATCGACGTCAGCGGGCATTTGTTTTTCATATCAAAATATAACTTTAATAAAACGAACAATTTAAACATATAGATAATTAATCAACCTATAATGGCGTTAAATGATTACGATTTCCTATTTACGTCAAAGTTGAAATTTGTGGAAAAATCAACTTACGGGAAGGAAAAAATTTTTTAAATTTTTGATTTTATTGTTTCGTTTAATGTTTTTATAATCTAAAATTAATATTATGATAATTAAATAATTTTTTTTTTTTTTTTTTTTTTTAATTTTTGTAAAATATTCATCACAATCCGTAAAAGATGGTATATCTAAAGAGAAATCATCTCTGAACTATAAGTATTTTCCAATTCTTTGTGACTAACATGCCTCAGTGATGAAATTAGTGGATCTGAAGATGCTGCTAACATGTTGAAGAGGTCCTCATTTCCACCTAAGCTTGGTTTTAGCAATCTTTTTTTATAAAACTTATTAAGGGACTCTTGTGCTTCTTAGACTTAATTGGCAAAACTGATACTAATTATATCCTTCCAGCCAATATTTTATGACTGTCGTCAACTTTCTGGATATAATTCTGCTAAAAGTGATGCTGTTTTGAAGCATATTCTCCATATTGGCAGAATCAACTTTTCTTGCAGTTCAAAACATTTAAGATAGTTCCCAATCTCTTAACGATTTGGTTGTTTATCCTTGTTTTTACAGCTTCATCATTCTCAAAATTCTGTGTTTCATGTTTGGTTGTATCCGTGGGCGTCACTCTTTTTGAAAAACGCATCCTGTATTCGCTTCTTTCGATATTTTCCTTATATTTGTTTGATGTGTTTCGTCAAAGTTTAACCTTTGGAAGCGTACGCTATTTTAACAAGAACTATACATCTATTCTTCGTGCAATGGTGAGATATTTATTCTCTTCATTTTAGAATCATTTAAATCGTCGAAGTTTTCGTCTTTTAAATTGGGCATGACAAATTGACCTTGTGCTCGCTGAACTTTTCGTCAACCATGGTCAGGTGGAACGTAACTACATTCAATGTATTTTCCTTCACTGATTGAACTTGTTGGCTTAATCTTCTTATTTGGTCTTCAATATCCTTTACTGTGTTTGGAGTTCGTTGCATACGAAACATTATTGGTCGGCAATAATGTACAGATGACGCCGTTCATTTTCAGTGTAAAGAATCATCTCAGGTAAGCATTACAGAATGAAAACAAAATCAAGTATTACAAAAGAACGTAACAACAACAACTGGTTTCACGGTTATATGTCATAATTGCCAAAAATGCACAACACTTTTTCCTATACTTTCTTTTTTTTTCAAAAGGGCACGAAACTTTTGCATTTAATAGAGGAATAATCAAAGAATTAATTTTAAAATAGCCGATATAATGTGATATAATTTTTTTATTTTCCATCAAAGTTGAAAATAGTAAAAGTGGATAGTTGGTAAATATTGAATTGCCTGGCCAAACGCAAAGCAAACAGTATAATATTTTTTATTCTTTTCTTAATAAATAGATCTATCAATAGAACCAAAATGATGACGATCCGTAACTTAGTTTTGAGATATTGTATCTCAAAGCCGACCAAATTACCTTAAAATTGTGATTTTATGTAACACAAAAATCAGACAACTTAAAAGCTATATCTTAAACAAAAATCGGTTACATTATGGATTCAGATTTGAATGCTGGAAAATTTCCTATAAAGTAGGTTCATTCAATATTTTAGACACATGCATTTTGATTTTGACACTACTTTTACGGGCGCCACGCAACGTCGCTCAAAGCAGCACATGCGCACTTCGTGTATGCAAGCGCCAAGAATCCGATCCCCAACAACAACAACAACAACAATAACAGCAGCGCCAGCAGCTAACTAATGAGCGTAACAACGAACTGCACTCTCTTGCTTTCGCTCTCGCCCACAAATTGAAATGGACTCGAGTGTGCGCTCATTTGATTAACAGCGCTGTTATTGTTGTTTTTGTTATTGCTATTGTTGAATGGCGTGCATGTACATTTTTATTCATGCTGCTGCTGCTGCTGCTTGCTGGGCTTAACTGCAACATTGTGTCTACTTTGTGTAAACGAGATATTTTTTGTTTGCTTGTAATTACGCCGCCTGTCTGACGCTTTTGACATTGATAAGCATTGCTCTCTTCGCAGTCGACTGCGCTGCCGGACGGTGCATAACAGTTGCCTGACTTTGACTTTTAGATTGTGTGTTTGTGTTAGTGTTTTTTTAGCCAGCGATTTGACAAAGCACTGCAATGCAAACATTTGCATTTGAAAAAGCTAATCGACGCTGTAATTTGATCAGTTGCTGTTAACAATACAGTCGATCTGTTTCATTTATACATATGTACATACATATATCAAAAGCAATGTGAAATGTATTAGGCAGTTTAAACTGCAATTGCTGTGGCAGCCATTTTGAAAGTCACACTCACATGCGTGTGACGTCAGCGCATGAGAAAGCTTTGCCAACAACAGCTAACAAATATGCAAGTTTATACACAAAATGTACACACATATTTTGTTCATGTTGTGTGCCTGTGTTTGTGCATTCTTTAGTATATTTTTTTTTCATTCTTTTGGCTATTTTCGTACACTTGGCATTAATTTGCAATCAAATGAGAAAAGCTAAGGAAGTGTCGACTGCGCTGCCGCTGCTGTCTGAAGCTTTATTTTTAATTCGTTTTTGCTGCTGCTGCTGCTGCTGTCAAGTGCATTAGCCGTAGACGTCGACTGCGACGTTGACTGCGATAATACACTGAATTAGTTGTTAGATTGCCTCTTTGCATGTAATTGTGTGTGCTTGTGAATGCATTTAGCGAACACGTTTTTATAGGTTAATGACACAACCGGCTGCGCCAGCAGAGCACACAGCGACCAAATATGTATAACATGTTTGTATGTAATTAAATTAAATTAAGAAAAACAACACGCAGCTGCTGCGGCGCCTTGAAAGCAATAAAACTAAAAGTGAAATTAATTGCGAACAAAGTTTCGCTGATAATATAGACACATTTTAAACATTTTGCACCACTGTGATACTAAATATAAATGATAATTTATAAAAAAAAAAAAAAAAATAAACATACGCAAAACTATGTCAGTAGTGTGTATGCACAAATGTTGACTACACACACACACACACGCGCACGTCAAAAGCATAAATAAATTCAGCCCATAGGTACACGTATAAGTAAAAACATTTTTGAAATAAAAGTGCCAGGAATTTGTGTGTGTTCGAAAGCGAACAGCACCAACAAAAATGCTAAGAATACACTTTTTCTTATTAGGCAACAGCAGCAATTACAACAACAACAACAACGCCAAAGACAATGCAAAGAGAGAGTGAGAGTGTCGCTCTCCATACAAAAACACACAGACACACACACACGCAAGAGCTTTGTGTATTAAATGAGAGAGTGAGCGAGATAGAGCAATCGAAGAACAGACAGACCAACTAACACACAATTTGTTAAGCTCAGCTCTAACTGTTAGCCTCTGCCGCTGCATTCTAGGAGAGTGTTTAAACAACTTTCTAACACACTGTCTGTCCCATAAGAGCAATTTAGCAGCGTCAAACAAGTTTCGCTCGCTGTAGTCCCTCTCCCTCTCTCTCTCATACATTCACACTCACACTCAACTCACTCACTCATTCTTTGCTTTCTTCGGATTTGCAGCTTCTATGGCAAATTTTATGGCCGCGGCTGCTGCAGCGGCTGCTGCTCACTTTCTTTCTTGTGGGCTTCTAGAAATGCGTCGCTTCTACAACAACAATCATGTTTTGTTTTGGCTGTTTTTTTTTTTTTTTGGTCTTGGGTGAAAGTTGTTGTTGCAGCTAAGCGTGATTTTCCACTTTTTCTTTGGCTTTTGTTTTCTGTCGTTGCAGCAGGTAAAAAATTGTTTTCATCTTCCATCTACCTCTATCAATCTTTTTTCTTCTTATTTATGCTGCCGCTGATTGCTGGCAATTATGATTTTTGCATAAATTTCCCATGCATTCAAATTCAAAAATGATTGCGACTGCAACAATTTTGAACTTGAAATCAGATGCCAAGCTTCCAATTAGGCCCAAGCGAAAGGCGCCAAAAAAAAAAAAAAACACATGGCGTGACTGCAAGTACATAGTGTATGTGTGTGTGTGTGGGGAGAGAGAAAGGTAGCTGGTTAAAGATTATGATCAGTGATCAGCACTTTTGATTATCGACGGCGATAAGTGCAACAAAGTGAATGCCTGACAGCCTGAAAGCCAGATAATATATACAGCATACGAGATTTTTGAAGCGGCATGATCTGATCTTTGTCAGATCACGTTGCACGGTTGCAAAAATGGGGTCAAAACTGCCCAATGCTGTAAAAACTGTCAATTTATTTTTGATAGGCATTCAATAGTGTGAAAATATACAAAAAGCATAGTTAAAGCTTAGAGTCAAAAGTTTGAACAGGAAGCAGATTTTTTTCAATAATTTTTTTCTAACCATTCTTAAAATTTTAGTTTTACTTAAATAATACATATTAATAAAAATCTTTTTACTATAAACATTCTCAACTTATACTTTTCACATAAAATTCATAGCTTCGAAAGCATTCTAAAGAGTTTTATTTATTTAATTACACTAATTATAATAAAAATATTAATAATTCTTATGCATAAATTTGTTTACTTTTAAGCATAATGGAGTTTTTTTCTGTTTGAACATATTAACAAATAACCAATCAATTTAAAATTATACATAATTAACCTTTTAATTATATCAGACACAACAACAATTATCAAATGCTAGCTTAGAATTTAGCTTTTTTCTAGCCGCCTCAAAACTAAACTTCTAAATGCTGATTTGTAGTTTCACTTTTGTTATTTACCTTGACATTATTAGGCGCCCACAATTTTTTTTTTTTTTTTTTGCATTCATACAACAACAAAATAGCGAATATTTAAATTATATTCAAAAGTATCAATCATTATTTTTGATCGCACATTTTATATAAATTCTATTTATTTTTTGTACGTCATCGCTGGCAATGAGAAATGTTTTTTTGCCAGTTGTTGTGAGTCAGAAAATTAGATAAATCATTACCGAAATAATAAAAATCACCAGCTCGAATTACATTAGTTAAGTCTGAAGGTTCACTCCCATTAAGATATATAGTATATAAAGTGTTGTCCGATGAGCTCATTTAAATGATTTTTTGCGCATGTCCAGATTAAAAAAAAGTCTTTGTAGATAGTAAATGAGTAATTAACGCTCATAACTTGCTTATAGAGTTTATAATTAATTACAGCTAAATGTATAGCGTGTAACACCAGCTCTCCTCTTAATCCTTAGCCCTAATGAACCTAAACTATATGACGCATAATCCAAACCTTTACGCTATTTGATTTTATTTTCCTATAGGTGAAAATGAGCTGTCGACATAAGATTTTTTTATATATGTATATTGGTTATTTATAGTTACGTTGCATTGTGCAAAACTTAACGATGTAAATTTTACGAGTTCATTAAAAATAGACAAACAGTTTAAAATGAATAAAAAAAAATAACTGAATGCAGTTTTACGAGTTGCTGCAAATTTTTATGTTTTTCTTCTATAAGTTTTATGATAAAGTAAGGAAATATTTGTGCTCTCAGCTTAATGTAAAATGCATATAAATAAGTAATGAATCTGGCTATTATGTTATTAAATATAATTACGAAATGCAATAGATACTCAATTATGGGGTTATAAAGTCATTAGTAAGGTATCTATTAAATGTACGTTGATAGTAGTTGATTAATAATTAATGAACTTTCTTAAAAAGCGCATCGACTGTAAATGAGATTGTTATGTTTAGAAAAATATGGATCCAAGAAGTTTAAAACCATTCCCAAATGGAAAGATAAAAAAGTTTTGATTGTAATGTCAAACCATTCAATGTTGTGGAAGTTTTAAGAGTTTTGGGAAAATAATACTATAAATACTATGTTATTTTTACTTAAAAAACGTATTTAAGCATTTATGACAAGCTCTCTCAATATATTTCATTCATAAACAAACTGATTAATTTTACCTCTTTTCTTTATCTTGCAGGTATGTGTTTCCCATATGCTAAACAATTCAAAACAAAACTTATCGAAGCCCAAATAATTAAACATGTCAATCGGTAAGCTCAATAAACTTTAAGAAAGTGAGGGAATGCAATTTATGATAGTTTTAGATAAAGTGTTTGCTTTAAAGTAGGTCTACAATAATCTTAAACAAAAACTACCTTCCGCTCACTTCCGATACATTTATCGATAGGTTTTCGTTAAGAATCGTAACTTCACCTGTCAACTCCTGCGGCTCGCTTTGTTCTTTTACAGCTTTTACAGCTTTTCACAACTCGGACTAATTGGTCGCGTAAACAATTTAGTTGGGAAATTTATTTCAATTACCCTAACACGCACAAATCAAACGCAATCTTCGTCATGGCCGTCGTGGGGTGTAATGAAATTCCATTGTAGAGGTACTTGAAGATACTACTACAACATGTGTATGTATATTAACTTACAGGGGGCCCCATCCCGAGTCATTTCGTCAATTAAGGCAACCACCCCAGAGTTCCCAGTTCTTCTTTCTCTTTGTACACATTCAATTGTATTGTATTTCTAATTCATATGTGGATTCGCCGAAACAACATCGACGAAAAAACTGTTTAGCCCAGCAGAAAGTGAAACACATGACCCAAAAAAAAAAAAAAAAGTAAAGCAAAATGTAGCGGAACCCAAAACCAAAATCAAAGAAATATAAATACATATTTATTTATATTTATATGTATGAAAAGAACCAAGAATTGTAGTGTTGTCTTACATGGCCCGGTTTTGTTTTTCTTTTTTATTGAGTGTTTTTCATTTTTTGTTGAACCGCGTTGAGCTACTTTTAGGAAGAGTTTTTGCAACAAACTAAATTGTATCTGAAGAATTATACAAAAATATGGTTTTAAAAGCTATTTTGAAACACTTGACTTAATTTAAGCTAAAACCATTACACTTGTTTAACATAAATTAAAATCACCTGCAAAAAATATTTATTTTTGCACAAATTATAGCAAACAATACGGCTCACAGTCTCGTCTCAGAGTTATTTAGTTTATCGGAACAAAAAAAAAAAAAAAAAAAATGCTAACTAAACATTGACCCAAATATGTCAATTAACCTAAATGGAGCAAATAATGGCTCAACGATCAAAATTGTGCACAATCGTCACATAAAAATTGACCATAAAGACAGACCCGAATAGACAAAAAAAAAAAATAAACTATCAGGCGTTATACCGGCACATTTATTATATTTGGTGAATTTGTTAGTTTGTTTTTTATCAAGCCGGTCGCATCTCGTGGCAAAAGCATGAAGGAGCTGGAGGCAAATACATAATAAAAAAAAAAAAAATCCATACAAATTGTAATCAGCACAATGGTGCGTGTGCGTGTGTGTGCAAAGTGAGTGGGTGTTGTTATGTTTGTGTGCGACTATCTCTGAAAGTAGGGCAACACACAAAAACACAAATAATAACCGAAACTTCGAAAGCACGCATTTCTGACTCGCGTTCACTCAAAAGTTCTTCATGCGTGCGTAAGAGTGAAAGAGAAAGAAAGAGAGCTAGAGAGAGAGAGAGAGAGAGAGTGGGAAAGAGAGAGCTCGCACGCATCTAGTCGTCTGGGCACACTCGTCATCTTTCACTTCACTTCACTTCACTCTTTCCTAATGCTAATGGGGCAGAGTTTCGATTTAACCAAAAAGTCATAGAAATATTTATTGTTTTTGGACGGAGACTTCAGACCCACGTAAATGGTGTGTTGGTTTTTACTCTTTCTCTTTTTTTCTAATCGAGCATATTTGACATAATATTATTAAAAAGATTATGAGAGGTACAAGGAAGCATTTTCGATCCCAGAAAGATCAAATTCTTGATCAGTTTGTCTGACAGTCAAGTTTGTTTAAAATTATCGATTATTTTTTTCGTTTCCGATATACAAAAGTAATCGATAACAAAAAAATCTTAAATAAGTATAGTTTTTTTTATCGAAACCGGTTGAGAAGTACCTGAGATATCGAAGATACAAGCATTGCGTAAAGTCTTGGGTCCAGGGTATCTTTTCGTCGAACTTTCCTAACTTAAACATTCTTACATGTTTTTATTTCTGTTTGGTTACCTCTCTTTGTCGATTTAGGCCTATACAAATGAGTGGCAGACCCCATAAAATAAAACAACCACAATAAACATCTCTTGGCGGCCACTTTCACAATCGTTGCGTCTGGGCGGCGTCGTTTTTTATTTGGTTTTGTTGTTGCATTGGTCACTTTTTGGCTCGCCTTGTTATCGTCTTAAATAAATATAAACAATTTTATACAAAATAGCTAGAAGCGTGTTCAATTTGATTCTTCACTTGTGATTGTTGCACTTTTTTATGGCTAGGTTTTTTTTTCTCTTTATAAACTCATCATAAGGTGTCACACGAAAAAAAAAAAAAATGTTAAAGGTCGTCCCATTAAAATGTTAGCTTACTAATTGCAACCATAATTTGATTAAAAAATCGATTAAAACCATTGGAAGAACAAAGGTATTTTTATTGTGTCCAACATTAAAATGTTAGCTTACTAATTGGCTAGCTGAACTCATTAATTTGGATTAAGAAAATCGATTAAAACCATTGGGAAGAACAAAAGGTAAATTTTTGTGTATTTTGCTGAATAAAACAATTTACAGATTTTTGCTTAAATTTCTTTGTAGATTTAAAAATTTTTTAAAACCAAAAAAAAATTAAATAAAAAACCTATTCTAAGACATATAACATTAACTTAAAAAATAGATTTTAAGATATTTCTAAAATGTTGCAGGTCAAGTCTTTAATTGGGTTTTAAAATGAAATTTCTACGTACTTTCTCTTATTAAATTATGCTTTAATTTCGATCAATCAATTAAATCTTTAACAACTTTATATAATTTACTCTCTCAAATAGTCTTCAGTAGACTTACATTAGAAAGTTATTAAAATCAAGCAAAAAGTTATTGATTTAAATTAAAACTTTACAATACGCTGTCCTTTTGGACCAGGCATAGTCGCTAAGTACATCTCGCTTTAAGTTGGTTGGTTATTTCATATGCATAGCAACGCATCGCAGCAAAAGCCAAATATCGGCAAGTACAAGTATAATTCACTGTGACGGTATGTAAATGTCTATTAAGACAAGACAAGACAAGACTTATTACGTTTTTTTTTATGGCTACAGCGAGCACCTATTAAAAAAGCAAACATTTTTTAAAACTTGTTTTTAGTTAATCTCTGTTTTATTTTTACTTTTTGAAAAGCTATTTAGCCTTCACACTTGACCAAAGAGTTCACGAACTGTGTGGAAAATACAGCGTCTTTGCTTTTTAATGTTTTCGAATAATTTTGAGCTTGTGGTTCAAGTTCAGGGCCAGTTTCGGCTATAGTTTAAAAGGCGTACTAAAAAATATGTTCATTTTTTACTGCGGAAGCTTTTGAGACAGTAATTAGTTCATTCAACTTACTCGATTTTCAAATACATTCACTTGTAGTACTTAGTGCGCCTATTCGAAAAGTCAATTCCAATTAGGTTGCTAGTTTGGGATGTTTGTATACATTTGCCTTAAAGGTGAGTTTGCTCTAGTTAGAGTTGATGTGTTCTTTGCGTGTTTCGAGTCAATGTGCATGAGTACTCAAATTATATTCATTTTGGTGTTTTTGACTTTGTTGCTTATCAAAGCGGCCAAAAATGCCAGTCAACTTACGTACACACAGATAACACAGTGCCCCACAATCGGACGGTTCAAATTGAGGTTAATGCGCAAGTGTGCGTCTCCAAAATATACACAATCACACACACACAGGCACACACACAAACAATCTTTAATGATTACAATGTACAATGTGTTGCTGATAATGCACATTTGTGCTATTTATTTTTCTATAACAATTTAATATTTTATATTAACAACAACAATATATAAACAGGTATTTTTTTTTTTTTTCTTTTTGTGCTGTCGCATAGCTGATAAGATAAGAAGCTAGTTGTAGTTGTCCTAAGTATATAACTCACGACAAAGCCAAATGAAAGCGAATCTTTTTGTTTTGCACATTAAAAATTGCAATCAAAACTTAGAAACAAGTTGATTCTGATTGTAAATTGTATGCTTACCTACAAAGTGGCAAGGCTATAAGTACTTAAAATATTCTAAAAATTTCTTTTTTCTATGCATTTGCAATTGTCAACAATTTGATAAGTGTCTGGTACAGTTTGAATGATTTTTCATGCAATATAATAACAAAATGATATAGACTAAAGCCCCCAATACGATTTTAGTATTACATATTCATTTCAGAACCATATCATGATCCAGATTTTATATATTTTTCTCTATAAATTAATAATATGCTTATAAATTGTTGAAATAAATTTTTTGAGTACAATAGACCTATATAATTAATCGGCAATATTAATATATAAATATTTATATTTAAATCGTTCAGTAGCATCGACAACAATAGCTCTAAAAAGCAGCGGCACTCCACAGCCTTGGTGAATATATATATATATATATATATATATACATGTACTTATATATATATATATATATATATATTGATTGAGCCCACACCCCAAGCAAAATGCGATGAGATGCTTCAGAGGCTGCAAGCAGTAGAGTTATCTCCCATGTATTTAACCGACTTTTAATTTACTTCGTTTATTTTTCGCAATTAAAAAAGAAAGTGACTGCCTCTGTGGGCGGGGCAAGTGTGTGTGTGTGTGTGTGTGGCATGTAGTGCAATTATAGCGATTTCTTAATTGTGCGCCACACTTCACTTCAGACTGAACTGAAGCCGTAACTCTCAATTCAACTGAAGTTAATCATCATAATTATATAGAAAAAAGTAATAAAAATATGCGAAAAGCAGGCCTAACACAAAGTAAAAGTGAAAAAAAAAAAAAAATGAAATGAAACTATGCCATGTTTAACCGCAAAGCGTTTGTTTTCTGCTGCTCAGAGCTTAGAGCCGAAGGCCGCCAAGCATTTCTTTATGGCGTTTAAAAACGCGTCAAATAAAAACAAAAAAAACCTAGCGCCATTTATTTCGAGTCGATATTTTATGTTGTGGGTGTTGCTTTTGTACGTGTTGTCTTTTTTGTTTAAACATTTTTTTGTTTTGTTTTTACTTCAAATTTGCTTTGTGAAGGTTTCTCGCGATGCAAAAAAAGAAAAAAATATAGTATTAAGCTAAGCAAAAAAATAAATTGTTAAAAAGCACGCACTTGTGCCTGTTGTTTGTTTAGAAAACAAAAAGTTAAGTTTAAAAAAAATAAAAAAAATAAAATTGTTACAAGGTTAGACCCTGGCTCTGGCGAATTGTTTAAATTGAACAAATAAAAGTTAATACGGCAAAAGTATGAAAACAGATAATGCGTACAATTGGCCTAATTGCACGGCCGATAATATATTTTGGTTTACGTACTGCAAATAAGTAAAATATTTAATATATTACATTTAATGAGAAAATTACAAAATTGAAGGACACATAATTTATGTAAATGTATCATGAAAAAGTTTTGGAACAAGTTTAAGTACATGGAATAGTTTTTTATACCCTTAACCCATAAAATGGGTAAAAAGGGTATAATGGTTTTGTGCAAAAGTATGTAACAGGCAGAAGGAAGCATCTCCGACCCCATAAAGTATATATATTCTTGATCAGCATCAACAGCCGAGACGATATAGCCATGTCCGTCTGTCCGTCTGTCCGTCTGTCCGTTTGTATGAACGCGTGGATCTCAGAGACTACAAGAGCTAGAGACTTCAGATTTTGAAAATAAGTTCTCCTATACCATGAGCAGAACAAGTTTGCTTCAAATTATCGATAACTATTCTGGTTTCCGATATACACATGGAATCGATAACAAAAAAATATCGAATTTGGAAAATGTAAAAATGGGGGTTGAAATAATGGGTAACGATAGAACTTTTCTGTAAATTTCGTCCAAATCGGTTAAGAAACACCGGAGATATCGAATTTAATCGATTGAAGTTAAGTCAGAATACCAAAGTCTTATATAAATTTAATATATTTATTGCAACTGGGTTCAGGGTATCTTCTAGTCGGGCTTTCCCGACTAGAGCCTTCTTACTTGTATTTGTATATGTTTTCATTTTACAATTTACAAATGTCTTTAACAAATTTAAAGCTTTTCCTTAAAGGTTTGTCACAGCTCGATAAATCCTTGTTCAAAGCTTCTTCCTGCATTTCTTTCGCCCTTTTTGCCGTTTATCAAGACTGCCCTTTAAGTAATCTTTTCGTTTTGCCTGTCCACCCAATTGATTGATGACTTCACTTAGTCTAATAAAACAAATGCATTTAATTAAAATTTCAAATAATGCGAACAGTTTGGCGCAATAAACCAAGACAAATGAAACTAAGCACCAAGCACTGTGAAAAACAAATTGAAGGTGTTGGCTTTGACCTTTACCTTTACCCGCATTGTATTGTGGCTTGTGTAATATGATATGATATATAGGGGTCTGTGTACACAGGCTACACAGCCTCAAACAAAAACCGTCTTTCAAGTTGACGGTCCTCAAGACGTGTTGATTGAAGCGCGTTAACTTTTTCGCACACAAATTTTATTTTCAACAATTACGAGCTAAGAAAACAAAATACTAAAAAACCAAAGAAAAAAAAAAAGTCGCAAATAATGAAGGCAATGTCATGACAGAGACCACAACAACATAATACAATCAAAATCGTACTAGAGGGAGTCGAATAAACTCGAATCTATATTCACATACTCACACTCGATTTTATAGTATATACTATATAAAATTTGCTTATTTTTAGCTGCAAAAAAAATCATGTACGAGTTGCGAATTTTTACGTCAATGCAAATTGAGCCATTTTTCTGAAGCCCCCTCTTGAGAGCGAGACGCGGGTGGGGAATGTGAGGACTCTTCACAGAAATTTATTCAGCAACAATTGAAATTCAAAGTAAATAATGTATGGAAAAAAAAGTCGCCACACAATATAATTGTGTTTCAAGTACAATGTTCAAATGGCATGGCCAAAAAATACTTAGAAAAACAATAAGAGATTATATTGAAAGAGCGTCAAAAAAGCCAAAATATTGTTCGACTAGGCTCAGAAAAAATTTTGCCTAAGCTTTTGAGGGATAAAAATAAGCGTCAAAAGTGACAAATTTGCAATTTGTTATAAATTAATAAAAAAAAAAAAACCTTCAACATTTCATAATTGTTTACGATTAACACTTCAACTATGACCGATTACTCAAATATTACGTATACGTCGTGTCTGATTCACTTTTTTTTGTTTTTGAAATCTGAATGTGCACACATATTTATTTTTACTCTTACTGTTATTGTTATAATTTGTTGTGATTATTATACTAGTTTGCATTGTTGTTCTTGTTGGTAGCAACTAAAAATTGTTAGAACATTTTAGCCAAAACGTTCATTGACCTGCACTTTCAAGGTTAAATGTTGATGCGTAATAAACTACAAGCAACAACTAACAATAACTACCACAACAACAATGCTGGTTTGGCTAACACTTTTTTGGCTAAAAAATAAACACGTTGCCATACAAGAGGCACAAAGAAAACAACAACAACAACAACAAAGAATAATAGAAACCCATGCCATGTGCGTGATTCGAACTCGAACTCGACTCGGAATTAGAATTTGGAATTGGACGTTGAGCGTTGATTTTTTCTTTTCTTTTTCTTTTTTTTTTTTACTATTTTGTGAGTTTTACTATTAAACGTGGGCCCTCATATATGTATATGTATCGCATATACATATATTTTGTTGCTTTATATTCGTTGGGGGAGTTTCTGCTGCGTCAGCGCACATGCGATTTCTTTCTATTCTTGAGCTTCTATTCGGTTCTGTTTTTTTTTTTACTTTTTACTCCCCCTTATTTTGTAATTTACGTGCGCGTCGTGATTATTATGTTGATTATAATGATCGTTGGGCAAAAGCGAATTAAATTTTATGTTTACTTTGTGTGTTCTCTACACTCCCGACACATAGCCCCAACCAACCAGCCCTCTTCAGGTCATAATCTTTCCACACGCGGTGCTTTTTATTTATTTAAGCTGTGTGCTTCAATTTTTGAGCAAAACCGCGCTTACAATTTGGCAGCTTTTGTTGTTTCACTCACCTATTGTCTAAGAATAGCAAATTATTATTATTATAACTTTTATTATTATTATAACATATGTGTGTGTGTGTGTGTAAGTGTTTGTTATTTTTTTAATTAAAATAACAATGTGCACAATCAGAAGTGATTTATGAAATTTTTCTGACGCCATTCTTCATAAAAAGTTCTTTTTATTTTTCCTGTTGCTTTTGAACTCGCCTGGCTTGCAAACCTTTGGCTTGAAAACGCACTTTTGCTTCGACAACAGTTCGTTGCCTAAGTCTTTTGTTTTGCGACTTGAGACCAGATAAGTATGAAGTGCTTTGAGCAATTTGCAAACTTTTTATGGAAAATAAAATTAAAAAACTAAAAAAGCTTTTCGTAAAGAAACAGAAGAAAATAAATTTGTCAGAAGTGGGATTCGAACCCACGCCTACAGAGTAGACTGCGACCTGAACGCAGCGCCTTAGACCGCTCGGCCATCCTGACTCATTGATATCTTGGCCCCCCGTTGTTTATAAAAAGTTTCATTGACTATTTTTAGACAAGCTATGCGCCATCAATTTTCCGTTTTAGTTATTATAAAAAAATGAATAAACGCTATTTGATCAATGAACATTTCGTTGTTTAGCCACCCACCCGTTAACTTTGAAACTAGGTTAACAATAAAAGTACAATCTATAATTTCGAATTTGTTTTTTTTTTTTCTGCTGTTCACTGTGCAGGCGTTTATTGTATGAAATTTGTTTTATATTTCCGCTAAACATTTGTGATATTCGGGTTCGGAAACTGCGAGTTTCAATTAGCGAGTTTATCAAATCTCCAAGTGGACATCAGTTGGGCCTTAAGCTTGTGTGGGCTAATCTCACTTTACTTCAACTCCGCAGCCCTACTTAAGCTAACGGTAAAATTGATCACTTTTATGGGCATGCTGAACTATTGGAAACCCATAAAATTGGATTTCTTTGAACAGGTCGGCAACGAAAAAAATATTTGGCCTACTGATTGTGTGTCTTGTTGTCAATTGGGCTTAAGATAAGTTGCTTTTTAACTTACAAAAGCCATTCAAAGGCCTTTTAAAAGTTAGTTTTATCACATGTACAATAAATCATTTCAAAAATATTCCCATCTTCTCCTTTTAACTTCTTCGCTCTCGTGACCATTATATAACATATAATTATATATCATAAACTATGGATTCGTTTTTAAGTTTGACTTCCGTCAAGCAGCCTATTAATAATTGATATAAGAAAACTGCGTAAAAGAGTTATATAAAAAAATAAAACTATAGAATTCGCAAATAAAACTTTTTCAGCTTTTTTTTTCTTAACAAAACAAACAATAAAAAAAAACCTGACATAATTATTTATATAATAGCCATAATGATAATAATGATGCCAAAAGCAAGATTGCAAAGAAATAATCATGTGAAAAAGAAGAAGAAGCTTCTCACGATGTTCTAAAACGAAATATTTTCACTGTCTTTTCTCCCACTAGATTTGTGTCTATTCTCATCTTTAACTTCGTACTCCTTTTTCTTTGGCAAGTTTGGCGATTTAGATCTAGTATCAAAAGTCTCTATTTCGTGTTGCCTTTAAAGTAATTATATACATACATGTATATGTATATATTTTCAATTTCGTACCAACTATTTTTCTTGCCATATTTTTTCTAATTGCTTTTTGCTAAAAGTTAGAACTTTAAACTGCGTTTTAACTGAAATTCGTTTTGTGGCAGCAACAGCAGCTGTTTCGGTTTCTAGCATTTTTGGCCTTAGCTCTTTTTCATTATCTCTCTCTCTCTCTCTCTTATTCTCTCTCTCTATCTCTGTCAAAATATGTGTACAACAGCTTGAGCCAATTGCAATTTGGTTAGAGGAGCCCTAACGCTGCTATCATGGCCAAAGCATCAAGCCACCTGCTAAATGAATGAAGTAAGGTTTTGTACCTTTTTTGGCTAACCGGAACCGCAGTTCTTTACGCATTTTCAATGAGCCAATAACAAGAAGAAGAAGTTCTTGACCAAAGGGCAAAACGACACAGAGAACAGTCAAAGCGGCTGCCTTTTTGTGTGTCGTGTCTTAAAATTGCCTAAATTTATTTCAATCCTTTAAGCACTAATTTTAAATTAGATTCCAATTGCTGCTCTGGGTTTTTTTTTTTTTTTTTTTTTTGCTCGCTTCCGATCTTTCTTGGCCCTGTCTGGTTTGTCTTATATTTTTGTGTTTTGTATGTTTGGCAGCTGTTGCCAGTTTTGGCCCTCGATCGCTCTTTGGCATCTGCTCTCTTTTGTCTGTTCTGTTCTTCTGTTTTAAGTAGCTGGCAAATATTTTGCGTGATATTTATCGCATCGTCAAACGTTAATTGGCAAACAATGCACAAATTGCAGCAGAGAACGCTTCTGGAGTTTAAGTTTTATCTTAATTTTCATTTAATCAGCTCATCAATCAAATGTTACACGCTAAGTCCAATTATAACATTCAATTACTCATGCCATAAATATGAATTATAATTAATATGTACATATACTATAAACGCGCATTACGCATACGTCATGTGTGCGAAAGAAAATTAATCAAACGAAAGTTGTCAGCGCAAAACAAAAAAAAAACCAAAATGTGAGAAATTAAAAATGACAAGACTGACAAACAATGAAAGCACAAGACATATAGTATATAATCTTTGTCAGTGTATATTATTATTATTTATTTTTAATGCCCAACATAAGACCTAGACCTAAATACACACACACACACACACAATCCCCAATGTGCCGTTGCTTACTCATTTTTCATGAGGACAGACATTGGGGCGCGCCCAAAAATGTGACAAATGTGCATATACTTTGCTTGGAGGTAATGCTTGGATATGTGTTGCAGGGAAAAATCATTTACATTGCAATACTCCTACAAGAAAACTAAAGAAACAAATCTTAGTTTCTTAGAAATAATTGTTTTTAATACATTTCATTCTGTCTGTTAAGATATTTTACTCCCTATCTCCCTCACTCTCTCTGTCTCTCTTGTATTTCTCATGCATCCAACTCATCTTCTCAAGATTATACTCTGTGGAATGCTTCCCCTAATTTGGAACACATTTGCACTCTTTATAAATGCAAAATCTTAATTATTAACTGTGGTGCACAAAACACACAATAACAACAAATTTGTCACACGCAAATTTGTACCCAAAGCAATCAGCTCAACCCTTTTGGACACACAAAAAGTGGTAGATAAAGAGAGAGAAAGACGCAACAACACACAAATAAATGTCAAAGAAGCCACGAGCTTTTTTTTGATTTATCGGTACTGCATATTTTTGCATGCAAAACCCTCCAAAAATTTTCGGTTCGGCTGTCCATTTGTACAAGGAACAACAATTCAGTATGTGGCGAATGTGATTTTTGGTGGTGTTCACAACAAGCGCGACAACTTCTTCACTTATATATGCCGCTACGACTCATACTTATTTATTCCATCTCATTTCTGCTTGGGTCCGGTGATTTTTCTCTACCTAAACGCATAATTTGCATTTCAGGCGAACTTCGTCTTGAGCCACGACAGAAATTGATAAAGCTCGTTGCCCCGTTGATTTTTTGTTTTTGTTTTGTCAAATGATTCAATTTCGTCGTTGACTTGAAATGCATTTTAAAAAACCCCCTCTCAAAAAAAAAGCTCAAAAAATAAACCAAACAGAAATGTGTTTTTCTCGCTAAAAATTTTTTGGGTGTGAGTTTTTATACCCTGAAGGGTATAATGGTTTAGTGCAAATGTATGTAACGGACAGAAGGAAACAACTCTGAACACATAAAGTATATATATATTCTTGATCAGCATCAAAAGCTGAGTCGATTTAGCCATGTCCGTATGTATAAACGGGTCGATCAGAGAGACTCCAGGTTTGGTTGATACGCCGTCCAAAGCCATAGGCAGAATGTTTGCTTCAAATTATCCAAAACACTTCGCGTTGAGAGCAATTAAATCTTGAATTTTCAAAACATGGAACTTAGTTTAAGACTATAGTAAAAGTATTGACAAATTGTGATATATGATTTCATCAAAATCGGTTGAGAATAGTTAAGGGTATATCCGAGTCGAGCTTTCTAGTCTTTCGAGTCTTCTTACTTGTTTTAAAAATGCAATGCGGGAATCGTTTGTCTGTATTTGACTTTTGATACGGCACACACACACACAGATAACTTCCTCTTGCCTAACCCTTCCCAACCCCCTTTGGCCTGTCAAAGTTTACATATGTCGGCTTTTAGCCTGCCTTCAGTTTTATTTATTTTATGATTTTAGGAAGGCGCAGTTTGTATCTGTTTTTTGTCTTTTTTCTTTCGGTTTTTAGTATGCTTTATTTTTCAATTATTTTTTTTCTTGTGTTGTTTTTATGCGTCTCTTTATTAGTCATGAGTTGTGTGCATTGTGTTGTGTTGCATGCCTTATGACAATTCCCAATTTTGTTTTTTTGCCGCTTGTGTCACGCCCCAAAAAATGTGCGTGCTGTTAATCAAACAACAACAACAAACTAAGGCCAGAAAATACAATAAAATTTGCAATATAATCTAGACAACATAAAACATTTAAGAAAAGTATTGTCGAGTGATTTGTAACATTAGAAAATATTTAAAAACCATAATTGAAAATTTACATTGGATCTTGAACTAAATATTTGCCTCAAAGTCGTTCAAGTCTTGTTTCTCTTGGGTACAATTTTAAGTTAAGACTTAAAGCGTAGAAGAATTTTCATAAAATAAACCTCGCTTGCCAAAGTTCTTTAAAATCACAAATTTGTATTAATATACTTTTGTTTTTTGGTACCTCTTTCTTTTGAATATATTTTATTGCTTTTTTGCCTGAACGCTTTTGTTAGGCTTATTTTATGTGTTTTCTGCACAGCAGGCAATTTTTGGTTTCGGCCAAAAAAATTAAATTGTTTTTTAATATAGTAAATTTAAAATGTGTATATAGGATATGAATGTATATTGTTGTATTCTCTGGTTTTTTTTTTATTTTTGGCAAAAAACTGCGAGCTTTTATGCCATTAATCATTTTGCCACAAAGCAACAAAACATGAAGAAAAAAAAGGTTTAGTATATTATTTTAGTTGTTTTGTTCAGCTCCAAGTTTAATAGAACTTGTTTGAAGTTAACGAATAATGTGTGTGTGTGTGTGTGTGTGTGTACCTAAAACATGACCAAGCAATTTCGAGGAGAGGCAACCTATCGCGTAGACTCGAGTCGAGTTGAGTTGAGTTCGAGTTTGAATTGAGTTTGAGTCGTGTGTGTGTCGAGTCTTTGGGGCCGTGATCCATGCCTTGCGGCGTTGTCTGCTGCAAAACTTGATTACAAATTCAAGGCCATATTGTGGCAGCGGCAGCAGCGCAGCAGCAGCAGCAGCAGCAGCATAAAACGTGCGCGAGCATTTGAAACGAAAGCAAACCCCCAATCCCCTTCCACTTCTCTCTCTATCTGTCTGTATCTCTCCCTCTCTCTCTCAAGCTTGTTGCAGCTTATTGTGGCATGTTTAGAAAGCGGTTACAAATACACTGCTGTTGTTGCTGTTGCTCTGCTTGCCCAGTGCACTACTCGTTGCTACTTGTTGTTGTTGTTGCTGTTGCACTTGCCTCCATTTTTTGCTGATTTTGGCTTCAAACTTGTTAGCAGCTTTAACTCGAATCGGAATGAATTTGGAGTTCACTGAAAGTGGTTAAGTGTATCTCGTTTGATACACTTCTTCGGAAAGCATTTCAAATATGTTATCCATATCATACTTTGAAGCTAACATCAACCAAAATTTGATGAAAATTGCGTATTTCTAAGAAAATCTTAGAAAATATTTTCGTTGATTAGCATTTAAAAATATTTCTGCAGCGTATTTAAACTTCGCTTAGCTATACAAAACTTTCTTGTTTGTTTTACTTTTGTTATGTCTCTCATGCATTTTATAAGTTGTTGTTTATGGTAAATTATTTGTAATTGTTTATTGCATTGCGCTCTGTGGCATTGTTTTTGCGCAGTCAACAGTTTAGCTTCAAATCTCAGTCAAATAATCATTCGTTCATGAATTTTTCTCCCTAATTCTCTCTTTCTCTCTATCTATTTTCGCATTCATTAATTGAGTTTTAATTGCATTTAATTTGATTGGGAATGTTGGTAAGCTACGCAGGTAATTTAATTTAGCTATAAAAAACTCAAATGGAGTGTTTTTTTGTTGTATTCAAGTTGTTTCACTGTTGAACCACAGAACGTTTTATTTTCTTATCGATGCCATTAAGTTTACCTGAGTTAATCGCTTGCCTGAAAGTCTTTGAGTAAGCTTAAAGTGTGGTTGGTTGAAGCTTAGACAAATCTGGTTATAATTGGTTCTATTCAAGCGAATTTGAAAATAGATTGCAATTTATAATTTTAGAGTCAGATAATTTTGGTTGTTATTTAACTAATTACTAGTTCTAGTTTTGTTTTTGTTTCTAGCCTTTGGGTTTAAAAAGTTAACAAGTTTGTGTAGAAAACTTGAATGAAAAACCAAAGCATTTCAGTAATTGACCAAATAAATTAAACTAACTATCTGCAGCTAAAAGGAACTTGCTAGGAGCGTCAGCTTTATTTAGCTTTTCCGCATTCCTACTTAAGCAATTTCCTTTTCCTTTTATTACCCAATAAGCATTCTTTCTTATGATTAAACAATTTCTCTTTCAAAACTCGCTTTTCATTGCTATTGCTGACTCTTATTTTTCTGTTAAGTTCTACTTTATGCTATTTGAAAAGTATTTATTTCATTTCAACCACGCCTCCAGGTGTTTAACAAGCAAATGACAGCCCACCTGTGAGTGTGTGTATGTGTGTGTGAGTGTGTGTGTGTGTTACCTGGCTGCTTTAATAGCCGCAATCTCTTTTGGTTCTTTTAGATTATTAACGCTTCTTGCTACCAACTGCTGATGCTGCTGCTGCTCTTATTGTTGTTGGATCTGGTTGATGGGATTTAACATTTCTTGTTGTTTCTGCTTGTTGTTTTTGCGCATGATGATCGCATGTTTATAAATAGTTGGGACGTTAAAGTAATATGTATTATATGAAATGTCGATTTCAAAGTGTCTACAATTTCCACACTCACATGTTCTGTCGGTGCTTTGAGCTTTGCCTTGAGTTTTGGTTTCATTTACCCAGCAACAGAAGGATAGAGAGAGAGACGAATAAAGAATAAAGAAAATTGTCGGTCGGACGTTTGGCTTTTGCTTTTGTTACTTGTAATTAAAGTTGCCAGCGGAAGTTAGACGAGCTGTGAAGATAACTTAACATATATAAAATAGTGTATGTAGTTGTATGTATAGCTAATGCCTTTTGCTTTTTTCTGTTGCGGAAATGTAATAGAAGACAGATGCGCTGGGTCGAAATGCAAAACTTGTACATCATAGAATAAATTACATATCCATATAATATATGCATATATATGTTTAATATCAAGTTTATTACTACTACCATTTTGCTAATCTATTCGTTTATTTCCTTCTCTTTGCAGGTAATGATACACAAACATATAAAATATCCATTAAAACGTGCCTGGCCGCAGGTAAATAGCCGCCCTAATGCATATATGTCTTTCAACATAAATAAAAGAAAGCAATAAATACAAATATGTGTAAACGCCTACACTCTAACATTGAAAGCTGCCTTTGCGCAATTTATTTTGCTCTTACCACTCAAATAAAAAATAGAAATAGCTACAAAAAAAAAAAAAAAAAAAAAAAAAATCAAACATTAATTTGACAGGCGCACAAAAATCATTTGACTGACAAGTTGCCCCTTGACACACTTTTTGTCATAGCAACAAATATTATAAATTGTTTAAAAAAAAAACGAAAAATATTTGTTAACATTTCGGCCAACAATTGGCACTGGACAGTTAGCGAGGGCGGGATCTAAAAAATTACTATTTTTTTCTTTTTGCATTTAATGAGCCAGACAATTTGGACTCAAAGTGAGTCAATTCAAATAAAATGTCAGGAAATTAAAATTCAAAAGCAAAAAACTATATTTATTTTTCAAATATTTTACCTTGCTTTGTGCGTTTAAAGTTTCCTTTTTCTAAAAAAAAATAATTACAAGCTACAAATTATTTAATGTTTTTGCAATTTGCCGGAATATTGGAGATTATTCAAACTGTACAACAAATATAATAAATTTTTCAGTAGCTCATCATTATGAAGAATTTAATGTACTTTAGGTAACAACAACAAAATGTTGCACAAAATGTGTTTGCCGCGTCTATTTTTAATTTTATTGTTGTTTTGCTGGTGTCAGGCAATCGACAGCTTATATTTAGTTTGCAAGTGATTTATTTTTCGAAATTAATGTGTGAGCGCGAGAGAAGAGGAAGAGACAAAAAGATATACGCTTAATGCGAAATGGACAGGTGTTTCAAAAGTGAAAGAAAAAACGAAACGAAAGTTTTTTATTCCTAAAAAAAAATATCGCATTAGTGTGTAATGTGTCAAATGAAAAAAAAAATTCACGCACTTAGTGAGCCTAAAAAGCAAATAGTAAAATTAAAAATATTCAAGTGAAATTTTTGTATAATTTCATAACTGCTTCAAACATTTTCGCAGCTTAACCACTTTTGAGCTGCTTGTCTTTTGGACACATTTTTTTGGCCTGGCGCTGCAAAATAAACCAAAACAATTCTCGGAAATATATGTTTGGTAATATATTTTGCCTCGTATTATACTTTATTTTTGCGTTATGCTCGACTTACAAACTGCCAGCGGCGGTTTGTAATGTAAAACGATCACAACAAAAATACTTACTGCTGCCCTCAACAAGAAAAAGAATTTCCCACAATGTCAACAGTCTAACGTACCTAAATATTGCGCATACGCATCGTGGAACAACAAAAAACGCCAGCAGCACAAAAGACACAGAGTGGAAACCAAAGAACACACACAAACAAATGTTGCTTGCCACGTTTTTGCACTTGAAATGCCGCCATTTTGGGCAAAAGTGGACTGGGGGGGGGGGGGAGCAGGATGCAAACAGCAGCTGGCGCATGCATAATTATTTATACTCGAGTGCAGTTCAATGCCTTTGCCATTGGGCCAACAGCGTAGCAACAACAACAAATAAAGGCAAAATGCTCAAATTAAAAATAAATATGAATGTGAAAAATAAAATATTCAATAACATTAAAGTGAAGTTGAAATACTATGAAGGCGCCTGCATTGCAAAACTTCCCTAAAAAATGTGTTATATATACTTAATATTAACACGACTCGAAATCAGTAAAGATTTGAAGGTTTGAGCATAAATTACTACACTATGGTATTTCCAGTACAAATGTAAACCGGGAAGTGCGTTTTTGCAGTTTTCTCTACGCTTAAAGTTTAAATTATTTTTAAAAACTCTTCGCTTGAGGACGTTTTTGATGCCTGTAGAATGCTTGAAGTCAACTTGTCTATTAACTTTGTATGGTACAAAGTTAATTTTAAGGTACTTTGCCAGAACGACTTGCGAATTGCAACGCACAATCAGAATCAGATTGCTTATATGTTTGTATGTTGTTTTGTTAAGCTATTTATAGCTTGGACAACTGAATGTCGCCTTTCTAGTCAGTTTATCCTACGGATTATATGCATCAATGCCTTTTCCCTTTTGCCTTCCTCTTATGCCTTTGACTTGGACATCATAAATTGTGAGCCGCCCTCAAAGTGCGTTGATGCGTTGTTGTTTGTTATGCGACCAGTTTTGTAGCCCCAAGTTGTGCCTCCTCCTCCCCATGCTTTGTTCTGTTCGCTGCATTGTTAAGTGACGTAAATTACTTCAAGGACGCACAGTAAAACCGCAAAGCGCAGACAGTTATAATAATAATAAAAGACAACAACAAGCTGCTGCAGAACCAGATACAGAAAACGAACAAGTCAAGATGAGGAGGCAACGAATCGAGTCGAGTTGCGTCGCTCAATAAAAATCACTGACCATCAACAATGTGGCTGATATTTAATAAGTCTGCAGTGCACACTGCGACGCCAACGACAACAAAGAAAATGCAATGCGACAGACAGGGTGGAAATGGCATTTTTTGTTGTGTGGATAAGATGCTGCATAACAAGTATCGTTGTGTACTACAACATGTTGATAATGTTATAACAATAACAATAAAAAAATAATTTTCTGTATATATAAGCTACACCAGACAATGGATGCAGCCCCCAACCCTAAAGCAAGTACTATGTTATTGCATATTTGACTTTTCCCATAAACACAAGGTCGTTAACGGGCTTAAAGAGTTTTATTCTACTGTTCTCTCTATTTAACAATTTTTTGTTCTCATATATTTCACACAACATTTAATTAAAAACTTCCGTTGCAAACTTTTCAAAACTCGCAAAAAAAAAAACTTCAACAAGAACTGCACTTGAACAAAGTTTTCTGTATATTTCGTGGCTTTTGTTTTTGCATACGAGCAACGCTTGACTGACTGCATTAATCAGTCAGTTTGTACTACGCTTTTTCCGGGAGGGAAGCAACTGAAGTGCGGCAACAGTGTGCATCAGGTAAAGCACACAATGAGATGCTGCTGTAATCGATACAAACTGCTTTAGCATTGTTGTCAAACTTCATTTTAAAAGCATTGCATTCACATTAAAACGCCCATTGTTGAGGCAGTCCATTTTGTTTGTAAGTAAATACATCAACTAAGTAGATAGTATATTTGGCAGCAGTTTGTTCTATTTAAGTTAGACACTCACAAACGCAGCAAATGCCAAAGATTTTTTATCAGAATTTATATATAGCTCAAGTTTAATTATATTGCGTTGTGTCTTGTTTAAAATAAGACAGTGACAAGTCAAAAATAGCTTTGATGCGCAGTTGTTAAACTTGTTGCAAAAACTTCTGCTCGTTGCGCTGTTGCCAAACTTCACTTAATGTGCAAGATTCAAGTGTAAAGTTTACCACGCTGTTGGATTACAATGTTGCCAAGCTTTAGTATTAATATTAGACATTTTTCTACGTTCCCCCCCGGGTACACAGAGTCTTCCTCTTCTGAACCCTCGCACAATACTCATAGTTTTTGTTCTGGCCACACTGTCATAAGCATCTCTTGCAGAACAATCAGCGTTGCGACTTTTGTTTAGCATTTCCACGCAAACTTCTTCATCTATTTTAGCATTTTTTTTACTTTCTTTATATGTTATGTTGTGAGTGTTGTGTGTGTTTGCTAATGGCATCACTCTATTGCCGTTTGTTGTAGGGCTCCATTGTTTTTTTTGCTCGGCTTCTGGAATATGTTTTTTTTTTTGCTCTTTCGTTAAATGAAAGCACACACACTTTTTTCATTCATTCTCTGTTCTTCATTCTCCTTCCTGGCCAGCTAGACACTTTAATATTTTGTTAACTGTCGTCGCGACAGTGTTGGTTAACGAATGCTGGCGAATAGTGCATAAAAGCAGCAACGCAATCTGCAAAGTGCAATAAAAGAGCCAACTGAACATGTCGAACATATGTTGGCTATAAAAAGCCAACTGTAAACAAAGCGAAGCATTTCTTTGTGTGTGTCTGCTAGTGTGTGTGTGTCTGTGTGTTAGCAAACATGTGCATGATTAAAGGCCCATAAAAACGGAATATGACAGCCCAATGGGACACACACAGCAGGCAATGCAGCAAGCGTGGGCAAAAAAACTAAAACGAATGCAAGAGAGGAAGAGAGAGGATAATAAATTGTGTGTAGCCTGCAATTTTATGTTGCATAGTTCAAGGCGCGCAGCTCAAAGGAAATCAAAGTCGAATAACTGAAAGCTGAAACCAAAAAAAGTAAAGGCAGCTTAAAAGCTAAGAATATGTATCTAGGAAATTTCTATGAAGTGTACACAAACAAAAATCTTTAAAATACAAAAAATATTATTTTATCAAAATTATTAATATATTTTTAATATCCAATAAAATCATTAATGTTTCTTATATTTTGTATAATTTCACTTTGTCACCTTTGTTTCTTCAACTTTTGCTAGCGAAATGCATTGTCCGATTCGGTGTCGATGTTTAGGACAATGTTCAATGTTCTCTGATGTCCTCGCCCATGTCGATGTCATGTCAAATGCACAGTTTTCCTTGAACTCGACTTGACTCGAGTCTCAAGTCGACAAAACGGAAACGGAAACCATTGCAAATACTTTCGTTTACCTTCGAGCAGTGCCTCTGTCTCCTTTTTTTCTTTGTATGTTTCCACTTTCCCGCTCTTGTGCTTCCGTCGGATGGCAGCCATTTTTCAAAATTACAGTCCGCCATAAAATGGCGTCATTTTCGTTCGCCAAAACGTTTTGTAAATGTAAATTTAGTTTAGGCAGTTGCAGCACCCTCTATATTCGATCCTATCGCTTAAACCGACCCCACAAAATCCATTGCACACTCTCTGGTCGAGTGCAAAGCCAAGGTATAAGCCCAAAGGTCATGCGACGACCCTCGCCAAATGTCGACCTGTGCCTGTAAGTAGGTTAAAAACCATTTTCAGCCCTATGACGTACTGCACAGTACTGCAATGCAACCCTGTATTGCGTGCTATGGTCAACAAACACACACACACACATGCTGCTAGTATGGGGGATTCTGTCTCCCCTCTTAGCCTAGGCAACATGCCAACGAACTGAAAAAATCAATTCTGGTAGCTCGACTCTTGGCTCGCATGGCAAAAACGTGCCTAAGAACTGTAGAACTCGTGCAAAATATATTGCAGCCTTGCACTAGAACCCTTTTAAGCCAACACACACACACACATTCTTTACGACCCCCACTGCCAAAAAAAAAAAAAATGTCACTCTCTGAAATAGAGAGAGAAGGAAAGAGAGAGATAGAGCAATGTGGAATGCATTTGCCATGCGCTGCCTTCTGGTACAGTTTTTACAAACTCCAGCTAACAAACTGGTGGCGCCTGACTTCAATCCATGAAGCGCATCCCATCTCCAACTACTAGAAATTGAACGGCCCACCCTACCTACCATGTTGATGTTGGGCTTAAAGCCAAAGCCAAAGCCAAGGTAGAGCTGTTTATCCGGTGTGCAAGAGTTAAAGAGAGCTGCATACAAATATATTTGTTTGTTTGTTGTACCTTTTGCATTTTGGGGTTGCTATGGTTAGTAGGGCTGTTGTTAATGTTTGGGCCTCAATACGTTATGAGTTAGGGTCGACAGCCCTATTTATGTAATCGACTTCGTTTGTTGTGTGTTGTAGGGCTATTGGTCAACAAGCACGATATGGATAAATGTGTCAATGGAATGATTTTTTGATTTGTTTATTTTTGGCACTTGCTTATTCATTTTATGGGAGTTGTTTGGTCTTAATGGAAGCCAAATGGAACTACTTTGATGATTCTATAAGATATAATATCGACACTGATTTTACATATACTTAAGACCCACATGCGTTCCACACACACACTTTGCTAAACTGCTTAACTGTTAGCCTCATTTAGTATTTATACTGCCAATTAACATTCTCCAACAATAGACTTGAGATCCACATACATTCCACTTGCTATAAACCAGACACATCGTTTTTCACATTCAATAATTCATGAATTTCATGAGTTTTCCAATGATGACATAGTAAGTATTAAGTATAGCTGTATAGTTGCTATATATACATGATTCATGACCTGACATTCGCAACGAATATGGCGCCATAAAATTGCAACGCATTCCCATTTCCAATTCCATAATACAAACAACTCACACACACACAAAGCAATTTACACAAAATAGTATAAATTCACAAAAGCAAAAAAAAAATCAACTCATGCTCAACGATTTATTTGATTTTTCATATGTGATACACGAAATGAGATATAGATGAATGCATATATATATACATTCATATATGTGTGTGTGTTGTTTGTGTTTATATATTGTATCTACAACTCAACTGCAAATCGTACAAGCAAACAATCCACAACTTTCTGTTGTTGTTCTTGTAGTTGGTGTTGATGTTGCCCAATAGCCGTCGTCTGACTTTTTCATGACTTTCAGTCGACTAGATTTCAACTTGCTAATATAGCAGCCGGCAGCGGATAGAGGAGAAGATGGGAGCTGAAAAGAGCGCCTGGCTACTTGCACACATACACATATAAATATATATAAATCTACTCACACAAACGCTGAGCTGCATCTAAAGGCGCTGTTTGCACAGCTCCCCCCTTCATCAACAAACAAACACACACACATGCATGGATTTGCTAAAAAGCCGCTTAAAAATATGCATTGAAGCAAGCACAAAAAAAAGCTAAAAGAAAATAAAACACAAACTCTGCCATAGAATACGACGACTAGAGTAGAACACAACCAACAACAACAACAAAAAAACATAACAAAAAACAACAGATAAAAAAAGTTTCATTTCTTGGCATAGAACAAAAAGCACGCAAAATGGACGAACAGAAGGGAGAACTTACCTATACCACGCTCAAACACAGTGAGCGACATGCAATTCACACACACACACACACAGACATACAGAGAAACCAAAAAGCAAAGGCAAGCAAACAGAGCTGCCTGCATAGCCGCGGAGAGTTTAAAGTGGGATGAGGCGACAACATAAACAACGCTGGCTGCGCTGTTTGCAGTGACAGTGGCAATGCCAAAGGCAAAGGCAAAGGCAAACTGCATATTCGAGGCCTACATCAACATTTTTCTGCTGCTGCTGCTGCTGCAACAAGGGCGCGCTCTTGCACAGAAAGAGAACGACAACGAGTGAGCGAGCGCATAAAAGCGCACTCTAAACTTTAGAGAGCGCCAATGCGAGAGTAAAGTACTCAAGCTGCTGCTGCACATGTGAGAGAGAGAGAGAGAGAGAGAGAGAGAGGGGAGAGAGACTTGATGTGTAGCGGCTGCTGTGGAAGTTGTTTGGCCTGGCAATGATTGCAGTTTCACAGTTTGTTTTGTGCTCTCGTGGCCATAACTATGGCTTCTGTTGCTGTCGCTCTCGCTACCTCTGCCGCCACTACCATCAGCACCATCACCACCGCCGCCGTTGCCTCTGTCGTTGTCGCTGTAGCGTAGCTTTCGGACGTTTACATGGATTATGTGGGTATGTAGTGCGGCGCAGCGTTGTACCGAGACCGAGACCGAGAGACGACTACAACGATGACGATGACGATGACGACCAAGCAAGCAAGCACAATAACACAATGAACTCCAAATGTGGGCAGAGGCCGGGCTCTTGGCTTTTGAATGGTTGAGCACTGTGAATAAGAGAGTGGGTTAGAGAGAGGTGGAGTGTGGTGGAGAGAGAGGCAGAGGCAGTAATGGTTGGAGTCCGCTAGCTGCCTTTTATATTTTGTTTTTGTGCTTTGCATGGCGTCTACTTTTTTTTTCGTTTTGTATTATACTATTTTTTTTTTCTTTTAATTTTCCCATTGCTCGCCTTTGTTTTGTTACTTCATGGCGTTCTTTGACGCTGTGCAAGTTGGAAAAATATCATTTCACCGTGGAAAATGAAATGTGGCGCTGTTATTGTTGTATGTACTTTCAATGCCTGCCATTTGTGTATGTAAGTGTGTATGTAAATGGAATATAATAATAACTCATCGTGCTGATGCGTTACACTGAAGCACCTCCAACCTGAGGTAATTGCAAACACTCAAAATGGCCGCCAATAACTGCTGACACAGCTCTCGAGCCGTGCTAGCGCCATCTGGCGCCAAAACTTGACATATGCCCCATTAGAAATATGTAATTTTCTGCTTACTCGTACGCTAACATGTTCTAGCATTCTCTGCTGATGTTAATTCAATAGGACAATTCGTTCGGTTCGAGTTGAGCTAATTTGAGTTGATTTGTTATGGTGTGTGTGTGTTAGGGTAGAAAAGTGGGGAGAGTTCTATTCGAAATCAGGGCATCGGGCTGAAGATGTAATCAGTTGGGTGCTTTGAGATGGTTGAAGGCATTTTAAATGGAGATGTGCGTATCAAATGAGTTTGTAGAAAACATAAACAAAATCCTATTTTGCATTACGAGTAGTTGGCAAGCTTTTTTAGAATCATTCTAAATCCACCTTATAACAGTTTTTAGATCTTAAGCAGAACAATTTAAGATAAGCATCAAGAAATAACATTGACCCAACTTTTCGCACTTAATTCATTATTTATTACCCAACAAAAAGCTAATCTTGAGCATTCTGTCATGTTAATCCATCAATTTTCTTACTTAGCAAAAACAACAAGTAGCAGCTATCAGCGTCAAGTTTAACTTGTCATGGCTCAAACATATAGCGATTAAAATAAGCTTGTTGTTGTTGTTGTTGTTGTTGTTGTTGCAATGGTTAAACAACCCATGAAAATGCCAAACATTGCGTGACGTTGTCAGCGATAAAACAAACGCCTAGGGAGGCAACTACACACACCAAAGGTTGATGATGGTTAGGGAGGGGCGTTGGGGCGGCAAGGGGTGTGTGTAATGATTGGTTGGCTGTGTGGCTGGTCAGGTTTTAACTTTTTGTTGCTGCAACACATACACACACACACACACACACACACACACTTTTTCTTTGCCGCAACAGCAATTTACTGCATTTTTCTTTCTTTTGTTTTTTTTTTCTTTCTGCATTTACCATGCAAGCGGCATTCACACACACACACACGCACGCACGCACACACACTAACACTCAGTTGCCACACGTTGCAGTGAAAATTTGCAGTCAAGTTGGCGTCGTTGCCGTGCCGCGCTGAAGCAGACGAAGTTTGCATGACGCCGCACTTTATTTCATTTTATTTAGCGCAAGTTTCTTTTTTTTTGTCTCTGTTTTACTCATTTTGGATTTTGCTGCAGCTGTGTGTGGCAGTGAAATTGAAACGCCTTTCGGAGGGAAAGTGCGCAGAGGCAGCGTTGCATTTGCCACGGCTGTGGCTGTGGCAGTGGCAGTGGAACAAGCCAGCCAGCAAGACGACTAGGCGTATGCGCAATACAGTGCTTATTAGCTGTGTGAATAATGTTGAACTGAAGATTAATTTTTTTTGGTTTTTTTCGTAACTTAATTTTACCCGATTTTTGACTGAAAATCGTATAGTTTGATTCCAATGTAAAGTTAATAACACAACCAATTGTACCATAAAACATATATATTAAATAATGTTTAGTTTCACTTAGCGAGTTATCACTGTACTACATTGCAACAGCAACAGCAGCAGGTGCAGCTGACAGAAAGAAAAAGAAACTGTGCTATGCCGACAATGCACCGCGCGCGTTGTGAAAGGGTGGTGTGGGGGGGGGGGTAGTGTAAGGGGCTTAGCACTTGTGGCGAAGTGTTTTGGTGTGCCTCTGCTTTGGCTTCTTCGTCAAGTGTATTTGCTGCTGAGCCTGCTTGCCTCCGTCAGTCTTCTATATAGTTGCAGCAACGCCTCTTTGTCGTATCATTTTATCTACTTAGGGCGCGCCTACATCCCTGCAGCGCCTCACCACAACCCAACCCCCCCACCCAGTCATGTAATCGTCCAAGCCAAGTCAAGCTAACCGAGCAATCCATCCATCCATCCATCAGCCTAGCCGATTATTACTGTCTTTGCACACACGCACACATGTACAACATCATGCACTTGTTATGCATTATTTTTCTATTTTGTCGCATGCCACCTTCTTTTACCCTTTCCCACTCCCACTCGATGTGTCTTAATATATGCCCTGAACGTGACTATTTCTATAATGTGTCTGAGCCCCAGAGACCCTTCAGAGTGCACAGTTTCCTGTTTGAAGCTTAAGTTAAAATACAAAAAATACAAAAAATTTGTTAATATTTTTTGTCTATATAATCGATGTAAGTGTTTAGTTTGAGTAATGTTTTCTATACTATTAAAACAACACCTTTTTTAAGTGTAAATTTGATCTCGTATTCAAATCAAACTAGAACTAAAACTTGAACTATAAACTAGAGTCCAAGTATAATAAGTTTCAAATGGGTTCCATAAAAATCAATTAGAACTTAAATAAAAACTATCAATCAATGCAATCAGCAATTAAGTTAGAGCTAAACTTTGCGTCTCTTTTTTTACTTTGATAAAGTAACCTAAACCAAAATAACGTATACGTACTCATTGATTTATCTAACAAACCTAATGTTTTCTCTTCTATTTTTTGCCGTTTTTTCAACTTCGATTTTGTTTTTTTTGAGTTGTTGCTGAACGCTTTGGCGAATTTGTATATCGTGTCTAGGGTTTTTTTCTTCTGATTTTATCTAGTTCGATTCTTGATTTTTTTGTTTTTTGTGTGACTTTGAGCGAACGTTAATTGAATTTTAAATTTTTGTTCATGTGTGTATTTTGTACAGATATAAAGGAAGATATAGGCAGATATATGTATTAAACATGTGACAGTTTGAAGTGAGGGCGTTTGTCTCTTGAATATTTTTGTAGCAGATGCAAATTTGTTTTTGCACATAAACAGGCATCAAAATTTATTTATTTGGGTCTAATATCTTATGTAAGACAACAACAACAAATTGATTGCTATTCAAAAATTCACGGAAATGGTTAAATCATGATTTTATATTCTATAATTTTGTTTTTTATTTTGTACAGGTCGCGATGATCTCTCGCCCTCGAGCAGCCTCAATGGCTATTCGGCGAACGAGGGCTGCGATGCCAAGAAGAGCAAGAAGGGTCCAGCGCCGCGAGTGCAGGAGGAGCTCTGTCTTGTGTGCGGCGATAGGGCGTCAGGTTATCATTATAATGCGCTGACCTGTGAGGGTTGCAAGGGTTTCTTTCGGCGCAGTGTGACCAAACATGCACACTATTGCTGTAAATTTGGCCGGGCCTGCGAAATGGACATGTATATGAGACGAAAGTGTCAGGAGTGCAGATTAAAGAAATGCCTGGCTGTTGGTATGCGACCGGAATGCGTTGTGCCCGAGAATCAGTGTGCAATGAAACGGCGCGAGAAGAAGGCCCAAAAGGAGAAGGACAAGGTCAGCAGTTCGCCAAATTCACAGCATGGCGTTGCGATTGGCGGCATGGGTGCTGGCAATGGTAATGCTGGCCAACATGGCGTTCATGACTATGTCAAGAAGGAGATATTGGACCTCATGACGTGCGAGCAACCCCAGCATGCAACAATTCCGGTAGGTCAACAGCAAAAAGTAAAGCAAATCAAATTCGATTATAATTGTTTTTTTGTTTTTTTGTTTAGCTACTACCTGATGATATTTTGGCCAAGTGTCAAGCGCGCAATATACCTCCATTAACGTTAAATCAATTGGCCGTTATATATAAATTAATTTGGTATCAGGATGGCTACGAGCAGCCATCCGAAGAGGATCTCAAGCGTATTATGGTAAGTTTTCGATTCAAATTTGGTTCTTTAGTTATTAACTTGATGCCATTGACAGAGTCAACCCGATGAGAATGAGAGTCAAACGGATGTCAGTTTTCGGCACATCACTGAGATAACCATACTCACAGTTCAGTTGATTGTTGAGTTTGCAAAAGGATTACCAGCGTTTACAAAGATACCCCAAGAGGATCAAATCACGTTACTCAAGGTATTTATACACTTTTATAGGAGAACTTTCTAGATTTATTCATTCGTTTTACTTATCTGCAGGCCTGCTCATCGGAAGTTATGATGCTGAGAATGGCGCGACGCTATGATCATAATTCGGACTCAATATTCTTTGCGAATAATCGTTCGTATACACGCGACTCGTACAAAATGGCCGGCATGGCGGATAATATTGAGGATCTGTTGCACTTTTGCCGCCAAATGTTCTCAATGAAGGTGGACAATGTGGAATATGCGCTACTCACTGCCATTGTGATCTTCTCGGAACGGCCGGGCCTCGAAAAGACCCAGCTGGTCGAAGCGATACAAAGCTATTACATCGACACGCTACGCATTTATATACTCAATCGCCATTGTGGCGATTCAATGAGTCTCGTCTTCTTCGCCAAACTGCTTGCCATACTCACCGAGCTGCGAACGCTGGGCAATCAGAATGCCGAAATGTGTTTCTCGCTCAAGCTCAAGAATCGCAAGCTGCCCAAATTTCTCGAAGAGATATGGGATGTGCATGCAATACCACCATCGGTGCAATCGCATCTGCAGGCTCAGCAGGAGAAGCAGCAGAAAAAGGAGGAACAGGAGCGTTTGGCTCGTGCGGTACGTATGCGTGGCGAAGTGGATGGTGCAATAACAGCTGGCCTCGATGCCGACTCTGCATCCACATCGTCACAGGCCGCACTGGCAGCAGCTGCCCAACAACAGCAACAGCATCAACATCAACAACATCAACAGCTACACACTCTGCCGCCCAGTCAAACAGCAGCAGCAGCAGCGGCGGTTGGTTCCGTTTCAGCGGTAAGCACCAGCAGCGATTATATTGGTGGCGGTGGTGCAATGGTACCAAATAATGCCAATGCCGCCAGTAGCTCCACCAGCATTACAGCAGCCGTGCCCGCCAGCTCGACGACCCCAACAGCAACAATATTGGCCAATGGTGTGGGTCTTGTTGGGGGTGTGGCAAATGTAGGCATGTATGCAAATAGCCAAACAGCGATGGCTCTGATGGGTGTCCCACTAAAAACGGAGCATTCAACGACGACAACAACAAACGCATAGCCTTTGCTTGTTGACGGTTCAGATGAAGGAGGAGGAGGAGGCGGAGTCGCTCTGCTGCTAATGGAATAGAGAATTCTAATTAGTTGTAACCAACCAGACAAGGCAGCTAGCTGTATACATCAGACACAGATGGGCAAGCTGTACCGTTATTCACTTGGTTTTCGTACAAATTCAATGCAATTTTATTATATAGTCATTTTCCCCTGTTCCACTATCTACCCCTCGACAAGAAAGTAAGCGTAGCACTATTGTCACTTTTGCATATATTCAGAATAGTTCAATTTTTGTTTTCATTTAGTTTGCGCAAGATATGTAAAAGTTTTGAGCTCGTGTCGATTTCATAAACAAGTGCATAACGGGAACAGCAGCTGCTTTTCTATTAACAATTTATATATATATATATACAAGCAAAATTATACATATGTATATATATATAGATTGTCAAAGTCGCATCTGGCAAATAAAAACATTTTTAAGTGAGCGTAAAATGCAGTTATTTAGTGTTAAGTCTGCAAATATTAGTCTTAAAAAAATTATATATTATAATTATAAACAAAAATAAAACACACACACACACACATCTTAAACAATAAATAACAAAAGAAAATTCTTAAATGAAAGCAGAATTGGGCGTTAAATTCAAGCAGTTGAGAAACAAAAATATAATTAAAACAAAGCATACCTTAACAAACAAAAACATAATTATATAAATGCATATATATACTAGTATGTAAACATTTTAAAAATTGTATTAAAAATTCTATTGTTTATTGACGCCTGTCAAACTGACATTCAAACAAAAAAACAGAAGAGAATAAAGATTGTTTATATTTTAAAAATATAATAAAACAAAAACACACACATAATATTAAATGTAATAATAATAATAATAGAAACAAGAATGAGTATAATTTATATATGAATAAACCTTACTGTAAATCTAATTCAAAAGCAGCGAGTAAATCTGATTTATAAATACCTTAAAACAAAACAAAAAACTAATCAATTAATAAATAATAACATCTAATTTAAGCTATATAATTCGCAACAAAAACCAACTCTAAACAAGAAAGTTAATCTAAAAAATAAACACGCAAAACTTGGACTGATTTTATAAATATTTTTTTTAATCATATTAACTGAGAAGAAAACTGTAAAAAAAAAACAAAAACAAAAAAAAATTTATTGAAAAACAAAAAAACGACGTACATATATATTTTTGAATTAAATGCCCTCCTTATATTTTTTTAATTAATATGAAATGTTTTTATACAATTCACATACATTTTTGCAGTTTACATTTTTTCTAAATATTCTTTACAAACCATTGGCGAAATTGTGAAAAATACAAAAGTGATTGGAGTTCTACTCAAAATTTAATGGCATTAACGGTATTAATTAATTACAAATAAAGCAAGCAACATAAGATAACAACAAAATTTCTCTGCACATATTTGCTGGCAAAATAAAAAAAAGAAAACCAAATTTTTCAATCACTTGACATGCACTCACACACACACACACACACACACACACACACACACACACACCAAAAGACTTCAATATTAATTTATTAATTACAAAAATGTTTATTTCAAAATTAATACATAATTGTTAAGTGTAGCAATCTAATTTAAATCATCCATTTGGCATAATCAAAATTTTGTTTCCTAAACAAAGAAAAAACAACAAACGTGCAACTAACATAATTTTGGCAATTTATTTCTTTACTTGGAATTTATGTTATGCAATTTAATTATTTCAATTCTTTAATAAGTTCTTTTTTCGTTGTTGCTTTTGATCTGTGAAAGCGAAAAAAGAAAGAAACTAAAACAAAAACAAATTGTTGGCCTTATTTTAATTTAAATCAAATTTATTCTAATTTTAGTAGCGATTTGTAAAATACGACAAAATAAAACAAACAAAAACAAAATGTGTAAAGTTTAAACAAATCATTTTTAATTGTTTAAAAATGTGGCAGAAAATAACTTTTGAAATGTGCAATTTTTATTTTAATTATCATTAATTAATAATTATGCTATGTGAATAATTATATATATATTGATTTCACATACACATACAATACACACACACACTGACACATAAATATTTAAGTAAATTTAATTTATAACCATTGAAAAATTGAAATCATTGAAAATAGTTAAACAAAAATCTTAAACTTAAATAATTAGAAAATAAATGCTTTAAACGATATAATTATTTGTAAACTGCACTAAACAAAAAAAAAACGGAAAGAAACAAGAACACAGTGAATAATTTAACTATAAATTAATTAATACCAGCAATCCTATTAGAGGAAAAAGATCCCTGAAAATAAAGAATATATATATATAACTCACATTTAAGTTTCTTTATTATACATATACATTTGATTTATGTCTTAAGTTTTCTTGTAGTATGCATAACGCACGTTTAATTATTATACATAATTTGTTTTGTAGTTTTACTATAATGTAAAAAACCAACAACAAAATCTATTAGAATATATGCATAATTTTTACTAGTTTACGTAAATGCAAAAATGGAATACGCAGCAACAAAACAAAAATATATAAAATATACACAATATATATTGAAAATATGTTGAACGAAAAAAAAAAAATCAAACATAAACTGAAATGTGTTTTTATTTTATTTATTAAAATTTTTTAATTAAATTTTGATTTCTTCACTTCAATATTGGCAACAGGAAGCAACATTTAAGCAAAGACTCGGTAGTATAAGGAACGATAATTCGATAAATTGTGTGCAGAATATGAATTAAATATTTGCATTTGCGAAGCAAACGGCTGTGAAGTTGGCTTTTCACTGAGTGTAGTTACAAATTATAATGAAAACGAAATTGGAAAAGCGAGCTAAGAAAACTAAGAAGTATGAAACATTTTTATTTTAGAGCATTGAAAGTTTGGGTTGACAAAATTGAACTAAAATTGAGTTTTTACTTCTCTTCTTTTTGTAGTAGTCCAAGTTTTAGTTTTGCCAAATTGGAAAACTAGCAGAAAAACGGGAAAAGATTTTAAAACGGGTGAAACCCGAGAGTCAAAACAAAATTAATAAAAAAAAAAATTGAAATATAAAAAGCGCTATAAAATAGCTTTAGATTATACAAAATGATTTGCTAGCAAACCATTTTATAATAATTAAAAAATAATTTTTAGATAATAAAAAACATTGATAAAAGGTACTTTCAAGTGTAAATTAAATATATAAGTTAAGCAACATTAAATAACCTAACAAAGATTAACATATTAAAAATTTAAAAACTCCTCGCTCCCTCGCTAAAAACTTTTCTTTCAACTTTGATAATACAATATTTCTTATAAAAGCATATTGAATACCCAAAACAAAAACAAAACCTTATACCTAAGCCAAATTGTAAATATGTATGTATGTAACTCGTGCTCTCTATATATATATATATATATATATATAAAAAAAAAGCATTATGACAAGCAACAAATACGAAACATACAAAAAAGTAACCTGACAAAATTATAATGATGAACATAAGGTATAAAGTAACACAACTTGTTAAAAATATCCATTCATATAAAATTACTAAAAAAGAAAATGAAAAACCAATCGTTATGTAGATTTTTGAAATTAAAAAAAAAAAAAAACAAACAAACAAGCAAAAAATAAAAGAAACAAGAACTTTATTTAATTTTTATGCACTGTTTTTTGTTACGTGTAACTTGTATTACTTGTTTTGCCCTTAACTATTTACTTACAATAAATGTATGTACTACAATCCCTAAATAAGTAAAACCAAAACCCATATTGAGCACACAGCTAAGCCTATCCTAAAAACAAAAAAATAAATACAAAAAACATAAAGTAACAAAATTGTACGAGAGTTTTGTGTTCAATCTGTAGATATTGATCCTGAATTGAAAACTACCTCAAAAGAAACATTCAAATGAAACACGATTGAAAGGTTTTTGAGCATTAATAATTAACGTAACTACAAGCGAGACCTTAGCAGCAGCGCTAACCACAAATATACATACATTTAAACAACAAAAAATACTCACAATACGATCACCTTTTTTTGGTTTCTAAAATTCTTTACCAAAGCACATACAAAACATAACTAACTACCCGGTTCATCAGAACGAAATATAATAAAAAAAAAAAACTCCTTACGCCTTTTTAGAGGTACCTGTTTTGCGAATCATAATATTAAAAATCAACCGATTAGAAAACTGTAACGGGATCTGTTTATTGATACGGAAATCTTTTTTATTTTTATTGAGCTTGTAAATCTATTAAATATTTAACTTTAAAAATTTACAAAATGCATTGCCTATTCACCAATCATAAAGCTTCAAAAACAAGCAAAAAAATTCAGTTTTGTAGATTTTCACTGCCAAATTTGACAAAAATAACATTAAAAAAAAAATTTGATACTTTATTTGATACCATTTGAGCAGTACTTTTTCAAACAAAGAACTTAGCCATACTGTCAAAAATGTCAATATGTCAAATTTCATTTGCAATCTGTAGCAATCAGTAAAAATACGAATACATAATTATAAACGATATATAGAAATACTTACAAAAAAAAAAAAAAATACGAGTACAGTTCAAGAAGTCTACTACGAATAAAATTAATAACAATTAATGAAGTAAAAAACAACGCACATTTTTTCAATTGCAGTTAGCTGAAAAAAAAAAAAATTTTGATGAAGTGAAAACCGGTAAACACAACTTAAAACTGAATTGATGGCATTTTAGTGTTACGAAATACAAAACAAAAATATATTAATATATATTCAATTACATATTCTAAATGAAAAGCAGACAGAACCACACAGAAATACGTAATAGAAATGAGAACTCGAAAGTTTTTTAAAATAAAAATAAGATGAAAATCAGCATTTGATAAAAAAAAAAAACACTTTTCCCTCACATTTTATTATTTAGCACCTCAAATTTCTTATTGAAAGTGTGTCACTTTAGTGTTCAATTAATTTAATCGCTACACTGCCAAAAAACTTTATGTTATTTCTTAGCTGTTTTAAGAAAATATGCTTTTAATAATTTTGGTTTCTTTTCAAATTTCTTTTTATTGATTTTGCTTTAAAAATTTTTATTTAATCAAAATGAGAGAGATGTAGAGATTGTTAGCATTTAAACCGAACAAACATTATTTACTTATTATTATTACCTTGCATTATTATTATCGATCGTATGAAAAAATTAGATGTTAGCTGGTTCTTTTTTTTATTATTATGAGAACATAAGGTGCATTGATCTATCTACATAGACATAAACTTATAATTATACTAACTTATCTATTAGTAGGTGCATCTTTCAAACAGACATATAATTTTAAAATTTATTCAAAGTTGCTTAACAGAACAACAAGTTACGATAAATACAATTTCAAAAACTAAGCAAAAACAAAGAAAACTACTTTTATACTTCAAAGGCGTAAACACTTAAGTTTCAGAAAGAAAATTATGGTATATACAATACAAACAAGTTAATGTAATTTGGTATTTACGTATAAGAATTTGGGGCGAAGAGTTGACAGCGCATTAAATTGCAACTGATTAATATGCAAGTGTACGGGGAGCATATATAAATACATTTTTGAAATTAATTACATACATAACAACTCTACATAAGCTTAGACTACACAAATACACTTTAAATAGTTTTAAAACTAAGCTGTACATATACATACGTATGAAAATAATAGTAACAAAAAGTCTATATATACGATATATATGAAACATGTAATTAAAATAAAAAATATATATATTTAAAATATGTTCAACGGATTTGTTAGTTTGTTATTCTTTTTATGAATTTTGAAGTTCCGATAATACAAAACTATCTATCGATATATCGATGCTAGCTGCTTGGCGGAATTTAAATAGTGTGGCAGCACTGTACACATCGCACTATCGATACTTATTTACGATATGCATTAAAATATCTACAACCTTTTTCAGACGCCGCACTGAAAAAAGTATAACAATAGCCTAATATTTTAAGCAAAAGGTGAGTAACTGTGCATCATCAAGGCTTAAAAATTAAGACCTAAACGATAAATGTGAGCAGCGTGTGTTAATTCAATTATTTATTGAAAATTGGCTCATCGACAGCACGTAAGCGATTTTTGCACGGCTGGCAGCAAGATGGCGGCATTGAGTGCTCTTTAAAAAGCAAGCATTCATTGCATCTACTGCTGTTGGCTTGAATATTAGTTGTGTGAAAGATGAGGGATTAGTAAATTAGCTGGCTGAAACTATAATCTCAGCAAATAAAACAAAACGCCAAGATTGCTTTGAGGTTATGTCTGACTGTGACAAGCGCCAAAAGTCAAAGTAAAACTTTCACTGGATAATTGCTGATCAATTAAATATTTTTAGACAACCACCAATGGCTGATTCGGATGATGAATATGACCGCAAGCGGCGAGACAAATTTCGTGGCGAACGTGATAACTACAGGCCAGAACGTCGGGATGACCGTCGTCCAATGGGCGCCGGCAGCGCTGCAAGTGCCCGCGATGAGTGGGCCGAGCGGTAAGCATAGTGCAAACCTTGTGCATCCGCTTGGAACATAAATTTAAAATGCTTTGCTCATGTAGAAATCCATTTCGCGGCAGTGCGGCAGCAGCAGGTGGTGGTGCCGGCGGTGGTGGACGTCGACCGGACTATAGTGACTATCGAGGTTCGGGACCACGCCCACGCTACGGATCGCCAGGACGTGAAATGCCACCAGCGAAGCGCATGCGACCCGACTGGGGTGACAGCGATATGCGTCCCAATCCGCGTTTTGGTAAGGCTTATGGAAGTAAGAAAAAACTGTTATAATATAAAATGCCTAAAAGATTAACAAACTCTTGCAGATGTATGTTTATACTGTAAAAAATCTAAAATTTAAACTAACATTGCTTTGAAAACTCTGCAGGGGTTCTAACATTAAGACCATTTCAATGCTTGAGCCTATACTCTAATTTATTATTTATGTTACAGGCTACGACCCGTACCTTGTCCAAGCCTGGAATGATCACTATCAATCATTGCATTCGGCTTACTCGCATTCGGGACATGGACCTTCCACTCGCGAACCGATGCCCAGCGCAATCAGCAACACCGATACGCAAACGCAGCCAGCAATGCTTACGTTAAAACAGTTTCTGGACACACAGGATGAAAATATATCCGATTCTGAGGTGATGCGTAAATACACTGAATACAAGACGGACTTCAAGCGGCAGCAGCTCAACGAGTTCTTTGTGGCTCACAAGGATGAGGAATGGTGAGTGGCAAAATTAGAAATACTCAAACAATAACAGTGACGAGAATAACAAAGACTGCCTCTTGACATCGTGTACTTAACTACTTACTCAATTGACAATTACATTATTATAATTTTTTTGTAAAATTTTAATCTAATTGCAATTGTCAGTGCACCTGTAATTCACAAAAATTCATAACCCTCTTGTATACTTATTATTAAGTTTTTCTCTGCAGCTTGATTATGGGTTTAATGGCGTTCTTGCAAACTGAGAGCCAGAGACGAGACACTGATTCAGCCTCAGCCTCTGTCTCAATATACAAAATAAATTAAAATTTTAATTACCCGGCGAGCAATGCCGTGGGTGTGTTTATAATTTTGAAACCGCGATCTTTTTAAATTCGTTGCGATCAAATGCCTTAATATACAATATATGCATAGAACGTATATAATCGTATGCATATCACGCACACACATATGTATACACATTAATATGAATGCGCTGGCGAAGGTAAGACTTTGCGTTATACAAATCGTACATGCAAATAGCTAAACCTTAAATAAAATTAATTTCGAATCAATACTTTATATATACAATATATATATATATATGTATATGAACCACTAAAGCTATATCTGACTGATGCCCATGAGCTAGAAGATGCGAAGGAGTCTATCTATCTACGTACTTTAAATCAAATATAGTCAAAAGTCCATTAGCCGTACTTTAAATTTTTATCTTCAATATACATACAATAAAGTAGTAATATAGATATATACAGCCAAGGATCGATATTTATTAAGCTGCATTTTGTCTTTCACAGGTTCAAGAACAAATATCATCCCGAGGACAGCGTGCGACGCAGCGATGAACAGCGAAGCTTTCTGAAGGTAATTTAAATCTAAATGAAAAGTTGACAAAGTATATTCATGGTATATGTTTTACAGAGACGTACGGATGTATTTCTGGAGCTACTTGATAATGGTTCTATTGGCAGCGTCAAGGTAGATTCCTCGCAGGCAGACTTATTGGTGCGTGTGTTGGACACTTGTGTCATTAAACTGGAAGGTGGCACTGATGAAGATCTAAAGGTTCTCGATGAAAAGCCCAGAGAACCGGCGCCGATTTTCGAGCGCAGATCTGAATCAACGGTTGTAACAAAGCGAGAACCTGAGAGCCCCAAGCCGCAGACAAAAACCGAGAAAGATGATGAGGACTTGCCAGAGGTTGTGTCCCCACCGCGTAAGAGTTTGAGGCGCGATAACTCTGATGAAGAGAACTGGGATGATGATGATGATGAGATGCTTACAAAACCGGAAGTCAACAAAGGCGAACAATCACCAGAAGCAGCGGCTGAAAAGCCCGCCAAGGAACTGAGTGATGAGGATTCCACAAAGGCCAGTAGCGATAAAAATCAAAAGAAAAAGAAAAGCAAGAAACGCAAACGTTCCAGCAGTGACGATGAGAGCTCATCCTCCTCAAGCTCCGAATCGGATTCCGATTCCGACGACGAAACGCTGAAAGCGAAATACGATGTGGAGGAGGGTTTACGTGCCGATCAAAAGGCCGAAGCAGAAAAAGATAAAGAAGAGAAATCGGCGGCAGCTAAATCCAAGCAGCAACCTCCTGCAAGTCCCAATCCTGAAAAAGAAGAAGAGTCGGACGTAACGGAGGCGATCAAAGAGGTAGTGGCTGTCAAAAGCGAAGTTAGCGATGAAGAGGCAGAGAAAAGTGAAAAGGCAGTCACAGAGCAATTTGAGGAGCCAACCAATAAGCCAGACGAAACAGCCAAAAATGGCGAAGAGAAATGCGATGAAAATGAGGACAAAAACGAAGAAGAGGCACTTAAAACAGCAACGTCAATGGAGAATGATGTAACTGAGACAATCGATGTTGACAAGCTGAAGGATTCGACCCAACCACGTGCCCTTCATCGCACATCGTCCATATTTCTGCGCAATTTGGCACCCTCGATAACCAAAGCAGAGATTGAAACTATTTGTTCACGCTTCAGTGGCTATCTGCGTGTTGCCATTGCCGATCCGCTTGTGGAGCGTCGTTGGTATCGTCGCGGCTGGATCACTTTTACGCGCGACGTCAACATCAAGGAGATCTGCTGGAGTTTAAACAACCAGCGGCTGCGTGATTGTGAACTGGGCGCCATTGTCAACCGGGATCTAAGTCGACGCGTTCGTCCTGCCAATGGGATAACGGCGCATAAGCAGATTGTGCGCTCTGATATTAAACTGTGTGCCAAGATTGCCATGAATCTGGACGAGCGTTTCAAGCTGTGGAGTGAAGTGGAAGACGCGCATGCTGAGGAACGCAAAGAAGAAACTAATGGGAGCGGCAGCTATGGTTTTAACTCGAAGAATCCGGTGCTGCAAAACATAACCGATTACCTCATTGAAGAAGCCTCCGCCGAAGAGGAGGAATTGCTTGGTTTGTCTGGTGATAACAAGGACAGCGAGGGTGAACCCATTGAAAGAGACGAAGCGCTGATACAGGTGCTGGATCGTCTGGTGCTCTATTTGCGCATTGTGCACTCGGTGGACTACTACAATCATTGCGAGTATCCCTACGAGGATGAGATGCCCAATCGCTGTGGCATTATCCATGCGCGTGGACCTGCCCCAATGCGCGTCACCAACAATGATGTTCAGGAGTACATCAAATCCTATGAAGGCAAGCTGCAACAGTTTTTGGCCAAAACTGTGCAGCTACAAGATGAAGATATCAAGGAGCTAGGTGCAAAGAGCCCGGAAAAGGAAGTTGAAAAATTTGTACAGGCTAACACACAAGAGCTGGCCAAGGATAAATGGCTGTGCCCACTGTCGGGAAAAAAATTCAAGGGTCCAGAATTCATACGCAAGCACATTTTTAACAAGCACGAAGAAAAGGTGGATGAAGTGCGCAAGGAGGTCCAATATTTCAACAATTATTTGCGTGATCCTAAGCGTCCGCAACTGCCCGAGCATCCAGGCAGCTCTAAGCGCACTGAATCCGAGTCGGCTCGCTCTGGCGGCGGGTATGTCGACAAAAATAATAATTAATACTCAAATAATATTGGATTTATTTCTGTAGATATCGGCCGCACATGTATCCACCTTTCTCAGCAATGCCGTACGGTTTTGGACCGCCAATGATGGGTGGACGTGGTGGAAGGAATTTCCCTCAGGCACGCAGGTCAGTAACACAAAATAATTGAAATTCCTGTCTTTATGTCTTAGACATGTTGGAGCTTCAAAAGAAATTCTTAAATTACTTAGTAATCGATAGTTCACAAATTGTGTCTGTCCGACATAAAAACAAATTAATGTATGAAACAGTTAATGGTTCTTGCTTTTTGCATTCTTTCGTAAACTTTTAATTTATAAAACGAACTGGGTTTTTTTTCTGTTATCTAAGCTTTTTTTTTAAGAACAAGAAACTTGTTTAAAATCCAAATACAAAGTTGTAATGAAATTGGTATAAACAACGTAATATTTTGCTTTTGATTTCAATAAACCTTTAACATTTCTACCGTGTTTCCCAAGAACTTTTTAATTTCAAACAAAATTGATAAAAAATATCAGAGATTGATTTCTCTTTCATGTAACCAATAGCAATCTAGTGTAACTGTCTCAATTGTCTGTATACTTTCTATAATTTCTTTTCATTTGTTTTGTTCTTGTTGGTCTTAAAACGAAATTTGTCACAACTTTCTTGTGTCGCAAATATTTTGCAGAGAAATGCCTGTGGAACACCAACGCCGGCTTATCGGTTACCATGATTTGGATGCGCCCGTTAATTCCGATATGTTTGACTAATCGATAAAGAAATTAGTACAAAATGCAGTAACCCACACAGATAACGCACTATTCAAAAAGTTTTCAAGCTCTTTTCATAAAAGCAATCCAAGCAATGCCAGGCTAAAAGGGAACTAAGTACATAAAATATATAAACAGATTATGTAAATTACGGCATAAAGGATATTGTTTTTTGAAATATTCATATCTACAATATGGCGATTGTATTTGTAATAAAAAAAACTGAAGAGCAAATTATACTTTTCCATAAACACTATTCAAAAGATATAAACAGATATCAATTCCAGAGCTTTCAATTATTCAAATATAAACATGCAAACTTGCGACGAATTTCAATAAATGTTTTTGTTTTACTTCATATGTATAAGACTTGTGTTATTGATTCCTTACTCACAACAACATTTATTCTCGTTGCTTACAGACCCGGTGGTTTTGATTATCGCGCCAGATCACACTACCGGGACTTGGACGCGCCGCAAGAGCCGTACTAAATAATGATAATAAAAATATCACACACAATAGACTTTAATAAACACCGTTAGTTAAATATTATGAAAACTCACTCATTGATCGAATAATAATCACTGCAATCAAGCAGAGTATTCTGAAGACATTAAATGAACAATCATAATTTAAATTATTTAAAAAAAAAAGGAAAGAAAATACATTTAAATACATAAAACATAAATTTTGAATAACTAACAATTTGAACGGATCTGATGCAAGCCAATTCTTTTGTATTGCTTGAACATAAAAAAAATATTTAAACTAATAAAAGTTGTTTATCAATATGAAAATATGATTTTATTGATATAATGGAAACTATATGGATGTGTATGATTTTATTATAAGGTATTAAATATATATGTATATGCCTGAAATTTTATTAACCGGTGTGTTTGAAAGATTGCTATTAAAGGAATAGATTTAAAAGCCGTCTCAGAAGGAAGAAGGCCAGGCAGCAAATAAGGAATTGCAATAGACGATGCAGTATAAGAAAGCTGTAAGGAGATACACAAAGTTCTTAAAGTTATATTCATTTGTTGGATGTCGTTAACCTACCGCATTACTCTTCGGCGACCAATTTCAAAAGATTCTTCAGTTGGCTCCTCTTTGCCCAGATAGATCCGCATGCCGTACAAAGCACGATCGAAATAACTACTCCAATCCAACGACTTAATATCGAATTCAAAGAGCTCTTGATCCGTAGCAGACATGCTATTCCACAGGCGATCCGTGTTGGGCGTCTCAAAGGTCCAGTTCTCGATCATAAAATTGTGCAGCACATCAATATTCTTATGGATCTTTTCGTAGACTCGGATCATCTTTGGCTTCTTACCTTGCAGACGCAACACAAGATCTATGGCGTAACCAGGCATCAGATGATAGAAAACTGTTGCCAGTTTGTACAGCCACCAGTACTTTGTGCTGTGCATGAAAGGATACCAAATCGTCTGGGTCAAGGGAAACTTATGGCGTTTGTCTTCCGCAAAGGCCACAAAATCTTTATAGGTGATAACATTATCACCACTTGGTACATAGCTGTATATGGTTGGATCAGCCTGGATTTGGAGTTTTGCTCTACGCTGGGCAGCTGTTTGCCAGGCGCTAGCCAGCACCAAGTTGGCACAACCATCTACGGGCACAACATTGCATTGGTTCTTCAAATCTACTGGTGCAACACGCACGACACCAAAGCTGACGCCGTAGAGAAGAGCAATGGGTCCATAGATGTTATCTATCCAACCCGAAATGGGCTCTTTGCTGGTCGCAATAACTAATAAATTAATATTTAATAAGGCAAACAAGTTGAATTCAAAGATTCACTTACTTGGACCAGGCCGAAAGATGCACAGCGGCAAATCACTCGCCTCAGTCTGAATCACCTGCTCCGCCAACGCTTTTGAGTAAGTATATGTATTGGGAAACTTATTCAAAAGTCCTGGCGCCAAGTTGTCCAACACCTTTGTATCAAGCATTTCTCTCATCGCCAGCACCGTAGATGCGCTGCAGTCTAAAAGTTCAGGATAGAAGCGTTCCGTAATGTGATTGATAACGCAATTGGAAAAGGCAGTGGATACGTGCACAAAGGCAACAAGATGAGCCATTTCCCTTGCTAGTTGCAACATGTAGCGAGTGGCACGAGTATTAATATCCAAGGCCAAGTGCAGTGGCTCAGCAAAATTAACAGTTGCTGCGCTATGAACCACAATCTCCACGTGCTGCTTAAGCACCTCACAATCCGATGCACTGATACCAAGATCAGATTCACAGCAGTCACCCGATATGGCTACAAGACGCTCCAACGCGTTAGGTTTATTTTTAAGAAGCAAACCGAAAAGCTATGAAAAAAAAGGATGCATGAAAATTACTCTTTTGAAGAGTGAATAGTTTGCATACGGGGTCAGTTGTCCATGCCGCAAGGCGCTCCTGAATCTCCTTGCCACGTTTGGGTCTAATCAAAACATAAATGCGGTTCACATCTGTGCAACGTAATAGCTTCTCAATAATCACTATAAGATACGTAAGATTACCAAACACCTTATTAAAGATCATAAACTTTTGATTTCTAAACGGTATTTCAATGAATACATCATGAATTTCTTGAGTCATTAAAGCTTGAATCACTTGTGAAAACTCGTTACTTTTTTTTAAGATTCCAATTTAAATCATATTTTCATACCTTTGCCTAAAAATCCACTGGCACCGGTTAAAAAAATATTCTTATTTTTATAAAATTTCTTTATTTCCGACTCCATTTTTGTTTACAATACACAATGAATGATATCACAATAATAAGCGCGATTTCCGAGATAGAAACAAAACTAAAGCTGGTATTGGATTAGAGAGTTGATAATAAAATGGCAAGCTTGCATTATGTGTATAACCTTTTATAGGTATAGTATAGTATAGTCGGTAAGTGCGTACAAAATAATCACCATGTAAGGCCTTGGATTATTTAATTCATGAATATAGATAAATGTAAGAGGTCATGCCGAAAACCTGTTCGGTTAGCATTTTACATGTGCTTGCACGCGCGCATTGACGTTGAAAGTAGAAATTGAAAGCTTGATGGGGCGTGTGAGTTATACGATTCTAAAACTTAGGAGAATTTGCAAAACTGCATTATGTAAATGAGTGCAACCCATTGGTCTATTGAACTTCGACGATTAGTTTGTATACATTAAGTACGATGAATTCGCATTTTAATTTGTTTGATTTTAATTATTCAAGTTTTAAGACTTTTACCATTCAATTGACCGACATTATATTGAGGAAAAAAAAAACAAGTACAGTCGAACTTCCAAATAACGAATCTGAAGGGGACAAGAAAAAACTGCGTTATAGAGAAATTTCTTTATATTTAAATGTTGAAAATTTGTGTGATTTAAGTAGTTTTATTTAAAATAATCAGTAATTTTAGTTTGTATATTATTTCTCCACTTCTCTTCTTCGATAAATACTTCAAGCACGTTTAGTGAAGCAAATACATATTCATTTACGTCATTTTTTCTCTCCACAAAATTGCGAAGTACTTTAACAGCTGAAGACGTTTGCTGCATTGTTGGTGTGTCCGTAACGATTGCATTAGGATCGTCTTCATCTTCATCTGAGTCTGCAAGTAATGAAATCGTGTTCAAAAAACATTTGTTGTTAATAATTTTTAAGGGTATACCTGAGATATCAATAACATCTTGTAAAATTTCTTCGTCGGAAGGGGTACCCATGGTGCAGACTTCGTTATCAATATTTAGATATTCTTCAACTGATGCTTCGGTTTTAACTAATGCGCTGTAGGACGACCATAAAGCACGCAGTTTGGATATAAGTACACAGTCTTCTACATCCCAAGAATTTGTCTGAGTCTGCATGCCATCGTTAAAAAATCCTGCTTTTCGGAAACAGTTTGCAATTGTTTCTGCTTTTACATGCACATTCCATACTTTGTTTAATTCTTGAATGGCATCATATAAATTTATTGACAGAGGCTTTTTTTCCTCCATTTTTGACAACATTTGCATTAAAATTTGTTTTCTATAGTGCTGTTTAAGATTCTGGATTATACCCTGGTCCATTGGCTGCAATAGGGAGGTCATGTTGGGAGGAAAATAAGCAAGCTCTATATTCTTTAACTTATCTTTCACGATCTTGGGATGCGCCGTGCATTTATCAACGAAAAGTAAAATTTTTCTATTCTGAGAGATGAACTTTTTGTCTAGCTTTAAAAGCCATTTCATGTAAATTTCGCTTGTCATCCATGCTTTATTGTTAAACTCATAATCCACATTTAGAGATTTAATTCCCTTGAAGCAACGCGGATTTTTTAATTTCCCTATTACAAGCAATTTAAGCTTCTCCAACCCTGTCATATTGCAAGCCAACATGAGAGTGATCCGTTCCTTGCTCCTTTTTCCACCAAAGCATTTTTCATTTTTAAATGCAAGTGTTTTATTTGGTAAGCACTTGAAGAAAACACCAGTCTCATCGGCATTAAAGATGTCGTTTTTATCATACCCTTTTATCAAATTTGGCAGATTTTTTGAAAACCATTCACGATGTTGTATGTTTACGTCACCACTTTCTCCACATAATGTTTTTTCAACAATACCGTGGCGCTTCTTAAATTTTTCCAATGCCTTAGCAAACTCTTTGGCGTTTTCTCTCATAAGCGGTCCGGATAAAGGAAGATTTTTTTTGCGTGTAGCTATTGTCCACTTTAGCATGGCCTCATCAACATTTTCGAAAAGGCATTTGCGAATCCTTTTGCGTTTAGAGCTTAACTTTTCATCACCAAATTTTGATGTTTTACCTAATAAAAAAAAACGGCTCAGCGGAATGACCTTATATTTTGGAAAGTAGAATTTTTTTGCCTGTACAACAAAAACCCATTTTGAATATGTACCGTTCTGTGATTGCCGTGCAGTTTTAGTTACGAATCGGTCCCATGTATCCGCGCATACAAAAGCAGGTCCAGAATTACCGCTTATTTAGGGTGTGGATTTATAGCAATGGTAGGTATATCATTAGTTCATTATATGATCCTTATATCTGGGGTTTCCCCACCTGTTAGGTCGGGTCATCAAAACAGTAGCCCAATTATAGGTTCATGTATTATGTAATCCTTTTGACACCGCATGCCATAAAACCCGGGTTTTTGAAAATGTTGCTTATTTTGGTATAATAGGCCAATCCTTCCTAGTCAGTTTAGTCTTATCTGCATCCCGAGAGTGACACCAGTAGGAAGTTTGTTTGCGCATAATTTGAGTTTTGACTGTTCTACCATACTGATAAAATGGATCGAGTTTTACGAAAGACACAACGATATGATAGGATACGGATATACAAAGTGAATCGGGCGAATCTCCGTGGAATAGTGACATGATTTTCATCAGACGAGAAAAAGAAAGGAACTTAGCGTGCATTCATAAAGACGACACGAGCCACTGAGCAAAATTTAGCCGAAGAAAATCACCATTCCAGAAAAAAATATGGTCAAAAAGTAAGAAAATGAATATTCATCTCAACCATTTGAATTCAATCGAAGAAATTCATTCGACGTCAAAAATCTACTTAAAACCACTCTTCGTTATGGGTTCAGTCATTATTTGTTTTATTTTTGTGTTATTCAGGTCCAAAAGCATTAGCAGCTTCGAACAAGTTGATGTTTCGTCGCATTTCATATGTTCTTTGGACCGGTTGAGAATATTATTTTGAGCATACAAATTTATATGTGTGCGAAGGTACAAAACGAATCAAACCGTTGACTAGACACTCGCATGCATACTTTGATTGTTCTGCTTTCTGGTGTGTATCGGTCATACGGTGAATGTGTCACAAACTGCTGGAATGAAGCAAACTGGTCGCGGCAATATTTAGAGCTACAATGTCTTTGAAAATGTTCAAGCGTATTCATAGTTGCATTCGATTTGATGACCGCGAGCAACGAATGGCCAACAATGCTTCACAAGTACTTCGTTCGTGATAAATGGCACCGATTCGAAATGTTTACGATAAGTGAATCATAATTGAAACTGTATACATACCAGGAAAAACGTTACCGTAGATGAACAGTTAGTTCCTTATCGTGGGCGATGTCCGTTTCGTCAGTATATTCCATCCAAGCCGGCGAAATATGGCATCAAAATTTGGGTGCTATGCACTCAAAACTGGTATGCATACAACACACAAATTTATGTTGGTCGGAATCGTAATGCCACCCGAACGCATCGACGGCTGTTGTTTATTGGTGGAAGGACTTTCACAAAATGTACGTGTGACAACTTTTCACTTCATGAATGGCAGAAGATTTCATAAGCAACGCATGACTATTTGAACCATAAAAAAAGGACAAATTCCAGTTCCGACATCGTCAAAAGCCAGTTTTCATACAGAGGTATAACATAAATCAACGTAATGCGTCATATGCCCCGGTACCGTTTTGTACAATGCTAGTACATACCACAATGTTTCAGCAACAGAATAGTACAAAAAAACCCAACATCATAAATTACAAAAAACCAAAGTGGCGTAGATACAATGACCAAATGGTGGCTACGTACACCAAAAATCAATGTCCAATGGCAGTTTTTAACATCTATGTGTGCTGGCTCGTGACTATCCATGTTCAAATTAAAAATAATAAACAACCATATCCTTTTATGAGGAGCTGGATGAATCGTCGAAAACATACACAAACAAAATCACCAATCAATATCCCAGTTTCGAAAAATAATTCCATTCCAACATCAAAAAGGACGATCTACATCCACCTAAATATAACAAAATCTTTAACAACAAAATTTCATTCAACATAACTATAAAATGCAAATAATTAACAAAATTAAATAATTTTCTAATATCTGTATATTTAATTTAATTAATCAAATCACCTTAAGATTTCAAATGTATTAATATAATAGTAAACAATAAAATAAACATAAAACAAAACATATATTTATAATTTTTTAGCATTTTAATTACAACATATCCCCATACAGCCTGTTTTGCGGTTAAAATTTTTTTTTTTTTTTTTAATTTTTTTTAAAATTTTGGTGGGGGTTTTTAAAATCGCGGCAATATCTTTTTTCTTTTTTTCTCCCTTTTCAACTTCATTGATTATTAAAAGTTTTTGCTCCAGCGAAAGGCATTTTCGTGTGGACATTTTGCTTGCTTTCACACCCAAAGTCAACTGCAGACTAAAGAATCGCGCAAATTTTCACTTTTCTACAATGTGTACAACTATTCTAAATACAGTTAATCACAAAACGTTATTCTTTGCTTTGATGCCTATAAAAAATAACGGAGTAATCCCAACAACAACCTCTACATCTACTTCTTCGATGTGCACTGAGCAGTAAAAAATGTTCATAAAAAACTGTGCAGCGAACATCAGAGAATAAGCAAAACATAGCACGAAAACAAAACGGTATATGAAAAAATGTGTTATTGTTTTGTTTTCGCATTCTCAACGTAATTCGTACATTAAATGAAACAATAACGAAAAAATTCGGAATAAAAACGCATGAGCGTACGAGCTATGCACATATGTATGTACATATATACGTCCTAAAAATAAATTCGTCATAAAGAAATATTCGCTATAGGGGAATTTGTTATATGGAGAACAAAACACATTGAAAGTTGAACCAAAAAACTCTGTTATATGGAAGTTCGTTTTATGGAAGTTCGACTGTATTTATATATACATACATAAGTTATATATATGTACATATATAGGTTAGACTCAGAAGAATAGCGTGCCCTGGCGGGGCCCCGTATACAAATTTGTTTGGGGGCCTTTAGACCCTTTTGCTCACGCACGTCGGGGGCCCCCGTGGCGCGGGGCCCCGTATAATTGATACGGCGGAAGCTAGGCCCCTGGTCAGACTATTTAATAGACGCACAATGTTTGAAAACAGAGAGTGTTTCTCTGACATTAAGAGAGCGTTAAATTGTTGCCGCCATGTGTGAGCTGATGAAAATGTTTGGAGAAACTATGCTAAAAATAAAGTCTTTGTGAAGGCAGCAAATAACTTAAACTCGATCAAACTAAAATTTTTGCTCAGTCCACGTAACACAACTGGGAGCTCAAAAGGCTTTTTAAATTGTTTAACAATTAAAATGACTATTCTTAGTCCCAATTGCGCTGTTTGCAATGTGGCAGCCCCACTCACCTGCACCCGCTGCAAACTGGTGCGCTATTGCAACGGAGATCATCAGAAGCAGCATTGGCCCAAACACAAGACGTGCTGCAAACCCTTCAAAGTGCAACAAGATCCGGAACTGGGACGCTATCTGGTTGCCACTCACGATATACAGGCCAAGCAAATTATATTCGTGGAGGACCCACTCGTAGTGGGTCCCAAATGGTATCTCACCGATCATGAAAAATCGGCCAGTATTGTGCCCTGCATTGGCTGCTATGCGCCTTGTCGCATCAATAAGCATCAATGCCGTAGGTGAGTGTGTGCTAATTTGTACATTCTGTTAAGTAAAGTGTTATCTTCTCTTTTTTTTTTTCTCAGTTGTCGTTGGCCTGTTTGCAGCAGCAATTGTGAACATGATAAATTGGAATGCAGCATTCTCAGTTTGGGCACGCCACCGTCAGCCAAATCGGATGCACGTGGACTATATGATTACTACAGACATGATGCGCTGCTGGTGCTTAAGTGCCTGTTGCTGCAACGTCAACATCCTGAGCGCTGGGCAGCTTTGCTAGAGATGCAATCTCACGAAACGGAACGTCTAGGTACAGAGCTGCAGCAGGAAGCAGAGCAGCGCATTGTAAGCTATCTGGAGCAATGTTTTCTCAAGCGTATCAAACCGGGCAAGAATCGTGAGTGCCTGCTGAGTGACTACCAACCAAAGCTATTACATCGTCTGTGTGGCATCATTGAGACCAACTACATGGTCATTGAGATGGCAACGGGAGTGGAGCTGAGCGGTGTCTTTCGGCAAGCCTGCATGATGGAGCACGCCTGTCAGCCCAATTGCTACTTTCAGTTTGATGCTGCGACGCAGCGGATAGCAGTGCGCGCTGGCTGCGATCTGAAAAAGGGTGACCACCTTAAGATCACCTATACGAACATCCTGTGGGGCACACAGATGCGACAGCATCATCTGCTCCTGACCAAGCACTTTACCTGCCGCTGTTTGCGATGTGTGGATCCAAGCGAGTATGGAACTTATGTGAGTGCCATGCGTTGTCTGGGCGATGTATCGAAGTCGTGTAATGGCGTCCAACTTCCGTTAGATCCACTCAACGAGCAGACGCAATGGAAGTGCGATACGTGTCCAATGATCGTGGATGCTGCTTACGTGACCGAAGTGCAGACCCACATGACCGAGGAGGTGGAGAAGCTGCTCGCTAGCCAACCGACGGCCAGTCAAGTGGAGCTGCTATTGGCGCGTCTCTCACAGCTGCTGCATCCTAATCACTTTCATATGTTCAATCTAAAGCACACTCTTATTCAGCTCTATGGACATGAATCTGGCTTGGAGCTGGCCACGTTGAGCGATGTGCAACTGGGACGTAAGCAACGACTCTGCGATGAACTGTATAGTGTTTGCCAACTCCTGGATCCATACAGCATTAAGCTGGCTATCTATGTTAGTGTTATTCTTATTGAAATTGCGCACACACTCGAAGAGCAGGCAAGGAGATCGCCGGCAACGGCTACAACCCAGCTTGAGCTGGCTCGCTTACGTTTGCTTGAAGCACAGGATGTGTTAGAAAAGGTGCAGGATTCTGTGGCCGGAAAGAAACTGCACGACAAGCTGCAGCTGGATCTGTTCGAGCATGATAAATTAATGCTCGCCAATAGACACAGTCAAATTCACGCTCAGAATGCAGTTTAAAATAAATTATACGATTTGTTAAATTAAATAATATTTGTTTTATATTCAAACTAAGCTAATTACGAGGCTGCATGGAGCTCCACGCGTTTTTGCTCCAATAGTTGCGGATTCGCTTTGAGCACCTCACGCTGTTGTCGCAGATTTTTTACAATTCCTGGTAAATGCCAGCTATGTCGTAGCAGACTGTCTGTCACATCGAAGTGGGCGTGTCCTATGCAACGAAGTTGCGAGCAATGAGCCACTGTGCGCAGCTCCACAGCCATATCGTGAACTAATGCTGCCATATAATCTTCGCTCTCGTTGATGGCGTGCAGCTCTAGAGTAAAATGCGGCCGCTCAAAGTGTATCAGCTTGATGCCATAGATGACAGTTTGGCTATTATCCGCTGGTCTCAAAAGTCCCTTGCATGCCAGCTCGTAGGCAGCATGCGTCTGAAGATCAACGCCACAGAGTTCGTACATCTTGCGCTGATGAGAGGCCTGCATGGATGAGGTCAAGCTGCTAATGCGTTCAGCCGTCACGTGTTTATGATTGGCGCGGACTGTAACACGAGAATTGGGCAGGTAGCTTTCGGTTGCGGTGCCCATACGAGCGGTTACATGATATACTCTCACTGGGCGATTGCGCTGGATAAGACTAGACTGTTTAAGTCCCTTATTTAATCCAAATACTGCAAAACAATATAAAAATTTTAGTAAATAGCTACATGCATTTTGTTAGCTACCTACATAAAACGCCGCTGGTGTGATCACCGAGCATGGCAACAGTTGCACATCTAACATCACCCGGCATATAACGTGGACCAATGGACAGGATGTGATCGGATAAATCCGTATCGGAGGCAATCTTGTGTAGCACAGTGTCGGCTGCAGTTCCTGTACCCAGCAGCAGCGGCCTGTCTTCGTGTAACTTACGCGGCTCTCGCTGCTCCAGTTCATTAAGTCCTATTCAGTTATAACAACATATGTATTTACGTTAGATCAAATACAAGCGTTAACTATATTTTCTTACCTTTACATATGTTTCCTAAAATGGCATTGCGGACATGTTTTACTTTCATGCCAGCAGGCTTGAACACATTTATAACGCCATTTAGGTTCTTAAATACAGTAGCAGCATCGTAGACTTTTGTCAACGACATATTTTAATATTAAAATTACATAAAAACGCGAAATAATGTGTTAATGTTTTGAACTGAAATTAAGACAGCTGTTATTCAGTCAACCATCGCATAACTTGCGGTGCGATATTAATCAGGGCTGGCAAATACTGCAAATTATCGATAAGCGATTGTCACACTTTTGACATTGCACGTGTTGCAATTGTTAGCGGTGCTTCGTATAGTTTGTTTGTCTAAAAAAATATAAAATAAAAGGCAAAAAAAAAAAAATAAAAAATGAAGTGGACCACAGCAAATCTTAAGCATGCAAACTATACAGCCAAACATGAATTGTTTGTAGGCACCCACACGGGCTCATTTAAACGTAAGTCAAAAAACTCGCTTCGTGTTCATTGCTCGTTGATACTGAAATGTTTTTTATTTTTATTTTGTGCTGCAGACTTGCAGCCTGCTGCCGAGCGCAATCCACATGCACAATCAAATCTTATTGATTTAAAGGGCCTGGACAAAGAATCGCGTGTGACAGCTCTAGCCTTTGGCAATGAAGCACAAACAGAAATTCTACTTGGAAGGGCAAAAAATATTGCTGAGCTGCACTCACTGGGAATTAGTGGCGGCGTTACTGCTCGCAATATTAACTTCACCGCTGCTCCGATTGTGGGCTTGGCCCGTTACAGCAACAACTTAATTGCTGGCATAGGCAATGGACAAATACAAAGCTTAACGCTTGACCATGTGTATGAGGACGAAGAGCAGGAACCTTTGGCACCAGTTGTCATACAAACTGGAGATCAAATGGACCATCTACGTCAGTGCTCCATAGCCACAAATATTGTTGCTACTGGCGGCAAGGCGCGACAGAATAATCTTAAAGTCTACGATCTTAGCGTCGATGGCAAGCAAATCTTTAGCTCAAAGAACTTGCCCAACGATTACCTGCAGCTGGAGGTACCCGTTTGGGATAGTGACATTGGCTTTGTGGATGGCCCCAGCGTGTTGGCCACATGCTCCCGCCATGGCTATGTTCGGATCTACGATACACGCAAGCAGCGACGTCCAGTTTCACACTTTGCCAGCGAAGAGCATGGTATGAGTTTTGCGACGCTGGTGTCACGTGGCAACTACATTTACACAGGCACCACCATGGGCGCTTTAAAGGTAAATTTTGTAAACAATTTTGTTTATCCATTATTATATCAATTTCGGATGGCAGGCATTCGACATACGCCACATGAAAACTCATGTGCACACTTACAAAGGTTTTACTGGCGGCATCAGTGACTTACACTTGGATGAGACAGGCAAATACTTGAGTTCCGCTTCCCTGGATCGCTATGTGCGGGTGCATGATGCCGATTCTACTGTGTTGCTATATCAGTGCTATGTTAAGTCGAAAGCAACCAAAGTGCTTATCAGGCAGCTCTCAGGACAGCATCAGCAACAAGAGCAAGAAAGTGATAACGGATCAGAAATACAAGAAAAGAAAACTCACAAGAATAACAAAAATAAACAGCCTCTGGCAGTACCAGTAGACGCTGAGTATGAGGATATGTTTGATCAAATGGCCACCATTGGGTAAGTTTACATATATTTATTTATATTTGTAATCTTATTAAACATTGTATGCTTATATTGTGCAACCTAAATACAGAGACAGCGACGACGATGAAGCAGCCGAGAAGCAAACGACGGCGGCAACAAAGCGAAAAGCGTCAAAGCAAACCTTGAAAACAAAGAAAAAAAAACAATAAACTGGCTCCTGTTTGATTGACTAAGTGAAATTAAGTTTTAAATATATGTATATTAAGTTACCAGTTTATTTCCAAGCGTGCGCCAGCTGTATCTTTTTTTGCTTTTGATAATTTTTGTGCAAACGAAATGTGCAGTAGTAAAAAAACTCCACAATGGATATCATGCTCAAGCCAAGACACAAATTAAAAATGCCACCCAAATCAGCTATAAAATATGTTAATTAATTATAAAACCAAACCGATGGATCATCATGCACATACACAGCAGTCCAATCCATGACATGACAGTCACTTTCCGTATTACTGGAACCACCTGCTTGGCCAAATAAACGCGCAATAAAAAACTATCATTATTAAGCAGCTCGGGTGCGCTAAGAAAAAGTAGTTAAGTTTATTATCAATCAGCGTTTTTGCAAATAATAAGTGTTTAGCTTACTAAAAATTGCTCACAGAGAACTGATGCAAATTTAAATCCGTTTTGTAGGAGATCGTAGAGTATGTGACGTCATAGCAATTTGGAAGGCATTGATCACAGCGAACGCTCTTAAAGTTGTCTATTTATTAAATACAATATTACTATCAGCCTTAATAAGACATTTTGTAAGACATAACAAGTGCCAAATGAGAATGGGTAAATATTGTTTTTAAAGAACTTGACGTTAAATAAGGTTGTTTATTGCAATGTTAATACCGGACCTTTATTGTGATGTTATTTCAATACTGTAGTAGTTTTACGCAACACCCATTACTTATTCTACATTATATTTTTTGCAAAAACCCAAACTACATTCATTTATCGTAAAAAGACATGAAATGTGTTAATACGAAGCTGCACAAAATTTACAACACAAAACACATTATATAAGCAACCCAAACATGAGTGTTTTGCATGCCAAAGCGATTGGCAATGGACAAAATTCGAGCAGCAAACGAATCAGGCAAGTACCAAGATATTTACTGTGAAGGAACACTTATGTGCACGGGCACGCATTTTGAATATTTTATACAAATTATAAATGATGTAACTGGAGCAAACACCACACACAACACAGCAGAAGACAACAACAACAACAGCATCGATGTGAAGATAATAGTTCACCACCGTACCGTAACATTTACCCAGTCGCAGGAGCGTGAAATATGTAAAAAGACAAGGAAGAAGACAAGGACAATGACATTGAAGGCACGGTAAGTAACTGAACATTTTCATCTAGCTCAGGTTATGAAAATAAATAATGGGCGGTAGAGTGAAAGTTATGAATTGTGTGTGGGTAACATTCTGAATTTTTTCGAGTCCTTGGCATTCTTACCATAGTTATTCGCGTAGCAGAAAGTATCATTTAGAATACATTCCCTGAACATCTCACTAGCAAAGGGCAGCACATAAGGTCGACAGCCACAACGTTTGAAAATTGCTTCCGTCTGGCATGACAGCAAACAAGCAGCCTGCCGATAGTTGTTCAGGTTTACGTCATCCGAGATGAGGCAGTCCCGTTTGCGTTCAGACAGCTCCAGCACCTCAGTTGATGAGCTCTGCACGGTGGGTGAGACTTCGACAAAGCTCTCGGATCTTGCAGTTATAGTCACAGATGCAGCTGTTTCCGTCACAAAATCTTTTGGATGATGAACGAGCACAATGAGTCCAGTGCTCAAATTGCGCTCTGAGCCCTCGCTACCAGTAAACGTCAGACCGCCATCCATGCCAAAAATATTAGCGGCGAAGGGAACAAAGCTAGCATTGCGCGGATTATAGTTGAAGGAGCAGCAGGGACCAAGAAATGCCGTTGTGGGTATAAATGACAAATACTCGTCCGTCTGATTGCACGGAAATTCCGTGTAGCCCCAAAAGCAACGCTTCACAAAGTCCCCACAGCCCGGTCTGACAGACATCGCTGCGCTCCACATGGACACATTATTCAGACGGAGCACAGCATCCGTTGCCTTGTAACTCTCATCCAACGGTGGCACAAAGCTCTGATCCGTAAATGCATTGAGAAACTCAAATCCAGCTGCTACTTCAGCTCTATCATATTCCGCTGGAATATTGCTGCAAAAGTAGTTAATCAAGCGTTAAGTGAAAAGAAAAAAAAACAAAGATATTCGTCTTTCTACTACAGCGTTTGAACGTAGCGATGGACACGTTCCGTATTGACTGCCTTGGGACTGCATATGGTGACGCCGGGAAAAGCCACATCTGTGATGGACAGATCATTGGAGATGGTGTTTAGTATGGGATACGAATAGAACTTCAACCAGAGCAACAGTGTCAAAAAGATGCTCAGCAACAACAATTGCACCAACACCGATGACCAAATAAGTCTAAAAAATTATAAAAACGTCAAAAAAATTTTTTTTTGTTATTTTAGCTGCCACCCACCTGGAGAGTCCTCGGGTACGACTGCGTCTTAGTAGCCACATGCCACTCACCTTGGTCCGTTCCGTATACTCCCAGAAGGTGTTGCCAATGGCCAATTTCAAGGGATGACTTTTCCACAGCTGTAGCAATCGGTGCCTGCTGCTTGCCGTTGCGCTTCTTTTCGACATCCACTTCACATTGTGGGCCATTTTGTGTTGTAAGCAATGGATGCCGCATGTCGCACACTTTTATAGGACAAAGGCCTTCGTTCTAATGACTGCTGCTGAAGTTGAAGTGCTAATTATGGGCTAATTGTCTACTTACTTTCTTGAGTTCTTGAACAAGTTTGTCACTTGTAGCGCATTAGTTATAATTATAAGGTGAGAGATAGTTGGAGAGCCTAAGAGCCAATCAAGAATAACTTGTAAAGCCCACAGACTTAATTCTGTAAGGGGTTGTCTTTATCGAAAGTAGATTAAAACTTTTCATTGGTTTGACTCAAAACTTAAACGATATTAAAAAACACTCTATTCTTATGCTCTAAGCAATTGAAATTTGTGGCATGTCTAATTGTAAATTCAAATTAAATTCAAGCCGAAGAGATATAGCTGTATTTGATTTATTGTATTTACCTGGAACTGGTAACTAACAAACAAATCTAACTACTTGAACAAAAGCAAAGTTCCGTATGTACATATGTCTATCAGACCATTTTAACAATTTCCGCTTACTGAAGGTAGAGAGAACGGTATTACGAAGTTAACACAATAATTCCACTTGAGCAACTGACTCTTAAGTTCACTGCTTTATGGAACTGACTGGCAAGCATCTTCAACTTTCCCTATGCATGTGTTCATACAGTAGCTCCTTTTGCTTGCCTTACGCATTTGCAGCTGTTGTTTTTGGGTATTAAAGTTTTCGCTTGCACAAATCTGCAGCTCTTAAGCATTGGCAATAAAAATCAAAACTTGTGCGGGCAGCGACACTATAAAGCCGATCATAAGTGGAAAATGAATGGAGACAAACTAAACGTTAGAAAAACAATTTACTCGATGCTACAAAAATGTTGTCAGCTGCAGATAAAGTTTTTTGAATTTCAGTTTGCGAACGTTTAAAAGGTATTAGTTGTTGACTTTTCTTTAAGCTAAGTTTGTTTTTGTAGTAATTAGCTAAGATGGAATTTTAATTAAACGCCATCTGCACTTCGAGTAATTATAACTGAATTATTTCAATGCTAATCAACACAATTTAAAATCATAGCTCACTTAGACACAGACACAAATGAGATATAATTAAATTATGTTAGGATTTTGCTTTCACATCGTTAATTCAGCGGCAACTTTTAACATGCACTGCACAGGAGGAGTAAGTTTTAATTTATTTGCCAACTACAGGAGAATTCTGAGAATGTGGCAAATATGGCTATAACTGTTTTTTGCTCGTGAAGCGTCCAGCATAAAAGTCTGATTCGAAAACTACGCACACACATACGCTATATCTTACGCTGTATAAACAACCAAACTGTCGAGCAATTTGTAAAACTTGTGGCTCTGATAACAGAGAATCACGTCGAGCTTGACTTTAAGCATAGCTGATTGAAATGTTTTAGGGGGTAGAGGGAACGATTCAACGATTCCACATCAAACGTAAATTTTCCGACGGAGTAAACGCATTTTTCAGCAGCCATAGCTTCAATAAATTTTGTAAATTATTCAACGCCCAGCAGGTTTATGGCCGCCTACAGGTAGTCATACTGCTTCATAAGCATAGAGCTTACTGAAAATTACAAATTTTTTAGATGAACTTTTTACATACCCTATGAGCAGGAAATATTTAAAATGGATATAAGAAATGAATAAGCTATTAATACCATTTAACACGGTAGATAAAGATTTTCGATTAATCAAAGACTTTCAAAATGAATCAAACAACCCTTAACAACACTACAGGGTATCTCTAAGTGAAGCATTTATTCTTACTGCTTTATTTGCCTTTTTTCTATGTGGCATAATGTTTGTTTGTCTTTTTGGCACTTTTTTCCGATTTGCCAACAAACTTTTATTTTCCATGAAAAAATAATTTGAGCTTCAAATGTTTGCTTCGTTGGTTTGTCGGTTTGGAAGGGTTGTCATTTTTTTTTTCGTATGGAAAATATTCTGATGAAGTCTCAGCGTGTTGCCACAAAGTGGTGGCACGGCCACCAAAAAGCTTTGACAGTTGCAAAAGTTTTTAGCTGCCGTTTGACAGAAGTTGCAAGTGCAGAGCATAGAATTTGTCAGGTTACCGTTGAATTTTTCAGCTTTTGTTTCAATAGCAAAAATTTTCGCAATTAGTACGTTGGCAATATTTTACCAAGGTGGTAAGGCCATTTTATAAAGTAAAATTTTGTTGTTTTCAAAATGAAACCAATTCGTTTGCAAGTTTTTTTAAATAAATGAAGTGGTTTTAATATATTTATTTAAAGTGCTAAATAATACTATTGCTTAAAAATAATGCTTTAAGACCACCCAAAATATTTTCTGTGAAAAAATGTTTCAGCTTGACAAAGAAAAGTTTGTGTTTAATTTCAAAAGTATGACAATGATTAGAATAGTTTTCTTTATGGCTAGCTTATTTTAGTTATGCAAACTTGTAACAACGAGTTTTAAATGCTACCACAAGATTCAAAGGATGACAATGAAAAGTTATCAAAAGTTAAACAGGAGTCAGCTGACAACATTTTCCTTTCATTCAACTCAACTCAAGTGCCTGGAGCAATAAATGTTTGAACTGCTGTTTCCACTCACACTTGAGTCGTATTTACTTTAACTTTGATTAACGCTGCGCTTAATGATATACTAACAAAAAAATATAAATTGTCAGCTGACAATCAGGCATATCAATCAATCAATCAATAAATTCACTTATGAGTCAGTCAACAAACATGGCCAACTGCAGTCATTTGGCGGTTATTATTTGGACAGCACTTGAAAATGTCTTACAACGCCATCGGCATCAATATCAGCTGTCCGTTTGCCAACCCAATCGAATATTTGCATACACTTTGAAATGTGAAAGCCAAAACGAGTCCAACTCATACCAATTGTTGCTGGGGCTTATTATATAACCCACAGACACTGGCCATAATCGTAAAATAAATAAAAAAATAATTCACTTACACATATTCCACACAGACGCTTGGAATCCCATCGCAGGCTGCACTTTAATCTTAAGTATTGCTTGGATATTGCCTGGAAATCGTTGGGCAACGGCCCAAAGGACGAAAAGCAAAAATAATGCTCATTGCAGTCGCCAAGGAGTACTGTGTGTGTGTGCTGCATTCTGTTGCAAGTGAAGCATTAAGGATGTATGGATGTACGCAAGACAGCATAGCGACTGGCGCACCACAGATTTACTATGGCAGCAGGGGAAAAAAAGGCGGAAAGATGGCGAGGGGTCAATAGCAATGGCGAGTCAGCTTTGGAGATTCGCGGCTTTGCGTTGAGTCAGCAAAAATAGTTGCCAACCACACAGAGAGAGAGAGAGAGGTGGAGAGACTAAAACATAAACTACACACATGCAAGCAAGAGGATTTGCTTAAAACTTTCATGGTGAAACACAAATACTCGCCGTATTGAAAAAGTCTTACCTTAAAGTGGAAGACAAGTGGCCATATAAGTGCTGTTAACAGTAACAAAGTTTGGCATTATATCTATAAGTTAAGAATTTAGAACATATTTACTAAGTAGATATTTTAATAAAAATACCACAAAACTGAGCTTCCATTTGGCTCTAATAAGTATGCTATGAAAAGTTTTCCGAAAACTTTTCGACATTGATGTCTTCTTTCAGTTGAATGTTACTTAAGTTGAAATAATAATTACAAAAATAAAAGCAAACAATATTTAGATTTTTGGATAGAAATATATCCTATTTTGTAACTTACGTAAATGCAAGTTTCACAAGATTTCTTTCGTTCTGCCTTCTAAAAGATTTTATTGAAATAAATGTTTAAAATTAAATGGTCTTCGCATGGCTTAATGCGACTTAAAGCTGACTTAAGCCAAAAGTTACTCTAAACCTTTTGAATGGGTACCGACATGTATGCGTATATGTATGTACATATGTAAAATCGAAAAACTATTGAACATTTGAGCGGGGAAAGAGGGGGTGGTTTAGAACTTGGCTATTGGCCCATTTGCGAAATAAAGTTGAAAATCAATTTAGTGGAATGCTGAAAGCTGAAGACAAATAACTTTTGTTTAGTTGTCGTAGGCGTGCCTTACAAAATGTTTGTTTTTGTTTGCGCTCTATTTTTGTTTTTTTTAGTTGATACCCTGCTGAATAAAGTAACACATGCGCGTATTGTGTGACACTTTTGCATTTTGGAGAAGCAAATTGATTTTTAATGGCTCAATGCTTGACTGACATTACAAAGGGAACTTCAAGTGCTCCCCAGAAGGGGTTTTTGCAAAATATTGAAATGACTTTCCGTCCAATAAGCATTTAAAAATCACTTTTAAATGTCTTAAGGCCCACTATCACTGCTCAATTTCATTTAAATTTGCTTGTGTTTGCTTATCGAGTTTGTTCGAATTGAATAAGTGCCGACCCCTGAGGCTTCCACGGAAATCTCATTAATGTCCAATAAAGCGATAATGGTATAAGGTGGCAAATGCGGTTAACTAATTACGTTTCTTTTTACTGCCTCATTTTTGCTGTGGATAAACTTTGATGGAAAAACAAAAACAACTTAATGAAAATTTTAAAATTGGTTAAGTAAATTAACGCACTGCATAAGTCGTTAAAGTTGAATCTGTGAAATGATAATAAATCAAAACACCAAAAAAACTAAATTAAATTCAGTCGCTCCCATTTATGCCTACGCTATTTAAAAATCGTTTTAAACATATGTTAAATAAAGGTTATTATACGTTTTCATTATGAATGGCTGTATGGCTTTAACATATTTTGGAGGACATTACAGGTCACCATCTGCTGCTCAGACTTTAAGTTCAACAGCCCGCTGTGCGTCTCTGTGCGGTTAAATAAAATGCGTGGCAAGCAAGCTGTTTGCAACCTCAGCTTGTTGTAATTGTTGGTTGGTTGCTGTTTTCGTTGTTATTGTGTCTGTCATTAAACTAACGTTCTCTGCATTTAAGCCAGCTCTTTATTCTCTTTTGTTAAGCCTATTAAGTGTGCACCTCTCCAGGTGTCAACTGGCAGACTCTTACAGACAATGACAAGGGACAAGGACAAATAAGAAACCTGTCAATTTGTTTTTCAATCTAAGCCGACAGAGAACAACATTTTTAGATGGAATTTTCCTCAACTTTCCTATTTGATTAATGAATCTGCATTCATAATTACTTCGAAGGGAATTTGATTAAAATGTTTGTCCATTAAATTTCTGTTTTAATGTTTGCTTCTCGTTGCCTTATCCTAGCTTAACAGGAATCTATAAAGCTGTTTTGCCTTTTCTTTTCCAGATAAACATTTAGGGTATTTTTTGGTCAAATTAAATTTATCGCTGACACTTTCTTTTTATGGAAACAGACATATTTTTATGCAAGAAATTTGCATTGTTATCGTTATTTAATGGCTAATAAAATAAATAAATAGGCAGGCTAGCCGAAAAAAGGAGCACACATATTTTTAAATTTATTCTTAAAATATAATTTGTCCCAAATTTGAACAAAGGAAACTTTAAAGCGAAAATAATAACAAAAAGTCAATTTTTGTGCTGATTTTTTACGTTATTAAATGTGTTTAAAGTGTGTTCAAGTATTTTAAACAATGTCATAAAATATAACTAAAGACTTTAAGAAACATACAAAAAAAATTATGTTTGTCTGCGTTTGAGATACCCTTGGGAACACATTTATCAAAAATGTTTTCACACTCTTGAAATAATATTAAATGTGAATTTATATTCAAATGTATTTGTTTTCAAACACCACAAACATATATTTATTCAATCAGTATTTTAGTTGTTTAAGAGAAAGCCGCAAGCATTTGTAGGATTTTCCTAATCAAACTGAAACGTATTTCAATTAAATTTCCGACTCAATGGTAGTAATTTATTTGAATACCAAACAAAAAGCTAAAAGTCAATTTATCAAAACACACACACACTTATCAAACATACATACATACATCATCATAAATATCAAATGCCATACTTCCATTTATTCAATCGTTCTTAAGCTATCAAGAAGCAAAATACAGCTTAAAGCCGGAAAACGACACAATCAGGCCAAAATGTTATTGTTTTTATATGTAAGTGGCTGTTGACCATATTAAAGTAAGTATGTGCGCTTAACAGGCCAGAAACAAAATACGTATCTCCTTAGCTACTAACACGCCTTGTTGCTGCTGCTCTTTATGGCCCTGTCAATGAGTTGCGCCAATTAACAAAACCGGGAACATTATGAAAGTGGAGAGCAGTAGTATCGAGATGAGTCAAGTCCTGTCCAAAATAATGACACAAAAATAAATGGCTTGCGTGTGTACCACACACATAATAAGAAAGATAAATACAGGATAAAAGTTTCCCTAAAAGGACTCAGCTCATTTTCATGCCGCCACGCTAAAGTATTCGACAAGGACATGTACATAATGAGGAATTATGAATGCTCAAGCAGCGTTAGCGACGTATAAAAAACCTTTCTGTATAAAGATGTCAACTTGGTTCTAGTGGCGCGGATCGCCACACTAATTGTTAGTTATAGTACCTATGACGTTAAGCAGCCGACTAAAAAGCCTCCTCGGAATTTGATAAATCACTTTGGGCCACTTGAGAGCAGCGTATGTTGCACGAAACTTTTGCCTAAGCCACGTTCAGAACTTGATAATCCGATTACCCCAGGAGCCAAAAGAGCTCTCTCTTCTTCACACATGCTTATGTACTATGTGTCTATGTAAGTATATACACGTACAGCCACAGTTTGCTATTAATCGCACATTGTTGCTTCTCTCTTTGTTTGACTTTGCTCGACTCATTTGCATATGTAAAGTATCCATTACATGTTGTCCTTAGCTCTTGGGCCTGTGATTGTATGTATAGGCCATAATTAACACTTGCTTTGGGTTTGGTCAACAAATTTGTGCCCACAACAGCGACACACATATGGCATAGTTATTAATACTATTTCATACTGTTAAATATGCTAAATATAACAATATGTGCTAGCTAAGTAATGAATTTTGTAATAAGATTTTAGGAAGATAGGTTTAAATAAGCTCTAGGCAATTCGAAGCTGAGTTGTTTGATGATATTGTCATTGAAGTATTTATTTCATTTAATATCGTGTTTGCATCCTTAATACCAAGATAAAACCCTAGTTTTCTGTAGGAAATATTAACTTCTTTAAACTTACCTGACATACATAGCCTTAAAACTGATTACATTTTGTCCTTTAGACAATAAGCATATTGACAAGTAAAATCTCTGTTACTTTTAGATTATAAAAGTTTCTTTTCGATAACTAAAACTTTTCTAGCTTAAAAAGCTGTCAACTAAAATCGACCTGTGCATAAAATAATACAGAGGCTAAAAACACCTAATGAATATGTTTATTTATGATAATTATGTTTCAACAGCGAAAATTGCAGCTTCATAAGCTACGTAGTCAACTAGAGAAAAGTCAAAAAGTCACATCGAAAATATAAGCTTATTATTATTATTAACTAAAACTTCTGACAATGTTCAGCACGGACAAATGGAATGGGGTGGGAAGGAGAATTTGCCATTCGGCACCAACAAAATTTGTGGTCGGAGCGGGTTTTCGCAACTACACAAAGCAATCAGTTAGATGTGGGGTATAGAAGAACCATAGAAATTATTTGCATAGACGGTCATATTCTATTTACATGATGACTCAGTATACATGAATCTGCCTAACTATATCTCTCTTTGACCCAGTTTTGTGTGGCATGCTGCAGGCAATTAACATACGCATTACACACTACTAAAAAAATGTTTTATGTCCGAACGAAACATGACAAATTGCATGCAACTGGCAGACAGATAGATTGGCGCAGGATGAGGCTCCTACTGATTTAGTAAAGGTCCAATAGGTTACAAACCAGTCAATTTTGTTCAATAGACATGCCAGCATGGCGGGCAAGGTAGTTCCAATGTGCGTGTGCCGATAAGACACTTTGACTTTCAGCATTTATTGCATGCCAATAACTTTTGTCTAGGCACAAAGGTGTGCTGGCATTTTTACTCCATGCGTGTGTGTGTAAATTTGTGGTCTCTCTGCCAATGACTTAAGTACCTGCAATATTTTGCAATTTACATACATGAACATTGTACATTCTAGTCAAAACACTAAAAATTCTTTTGTGAATGGCAGCTTGTAATGTATTTTCGTGTTTTTTTGGCTTTCAATTCTGAGTATTTGTGGTTTTTCTCCAGGTTTTTGCTTGTTTGTAAATGCAAATTGAACGTGTTATTTTAAGTTTCTGAGTTATTGGCAACACTTGACTTGCCATGCCTTGCCTAAGGGGCAATCCTATTAGCTAGTTTATTGGCTTGTGGCATATTTATTTCTCTCTTGTTGCAGTTTACATTTTACAAATGATTAAACTTTAATTAAATATATCGTTTTTATTCAACCTTGAACGTTGACTTTAGCAAAGATTTTCTGTCTAGGATTTGCTAAAAGCATCCGACTAAATGTGCTTGGCATAACCATATTTGACTGCAAGCTCAAGGTTATAGCTGTGGATAAATAAGTAGTTGAAAAAAACATTTCGATTATTTTCTTAATTTTATTTGAATTACATTTAATGTTTTTTTTGACACATAAACGCCTTTAAGTTAAATATTTATTATTCTTACTTACATTTTAAGATGACAATTTAATTTGTTTTCGTGTGCTAACATTTTTGTCTTATTTACTAAAGAAAAATATGAAGCATAGTTCTCTATCTTCAAATATTTTGAAACACATCGAAGGTTAACTCATCAAAAATATAGCATCAATTTTAGTATCGTTTACGCTCGTCGTAGCGTTTGATTAAACTGAAAATATATGGATAACTGTCAATGTACATCAAACCAAAAAATACACTGGGATCTCTGATGCTGGAGGACAAATAACCAAATTGTGAACACTCAAGTGAAAAAGCATTTATTGTTAGTGCATTAAACATTTAACTTACCTGTATAACATTAAGAGAAATTTAAATAAAATTATTTTCTTATGCGTTTTATTTGATTTACATATACATAATTTGTGTTTGCATTATAATGGAATAAGCTTTTAAACCAAACGATGGTTTGATTTTTTTATTGAAGTTTAATTCCAGCTACTATGTTGGAAATAATATAATTGTGACTTAAATCTTCATACTTTAAATGTTAAAAATGCGTTTTTAATTCATTTAATATAGCATATTAAACACTGATTTAAAGCGACATTAACTAAGCATTCATTAATTTGCTTTACTCATTTTTTATTTACATTTGAAAGCGCTCCATTGGGAATCTAATTCTTATTTATAGCTTTTGATATTTTGCCACTAAACACGTTTACAATTAGCAGGAATAATTAGGAATATTGTAATTGCAAATATATGGCTCTTAATTGCATACATATATTTCGTTAAATCTATTACTTAATTTACCACATCACATTTACGTACCCATAGAAGCTATAGAGTGTTTTATATAAGTTGTATACATATATATATATATATTTATATATATGAGTATATATATCGTACGAATTGCAAGCAACATGTTGCTATGAAATTCGCATACTAGCTATAAGTAGATAATACACTTACAATGTGTTTGATTTTATTAAAATTTCCCTCGCAATTCAGCATTTAAATTTGAATTTCTTCTACAAGTCGAGGTCCTTAATTTTAGTTTACATATTCAGTTCACGCACGTTGACAACTCATAGAAGCTTAAAGCGCAGTGTGAACGTGCGGAAAGCTTCTTACACATAAGGTGCACTGTACAATAAACACAAACAGTGGTCGCTCGATAAAAAGATCGAGGAAAGTTTTAAGTTTGCGCGGTTAAAAATTATTAAACACAAAATATTGTGAACATAATTAATATTTTTCCTAAAAATACAATACTATGTTATTATGAAAACTTTTATAGTTTCAACTATCCAGCGACCACTGTACATACATACAGCTAAGTGCTTCAATGTGCAGCCTAGATTCAAAACTCAACTCATGTCTCTCTACATAGAAAACAGCTTTTGGGATTGTGGCATCAACGGAAACACCCACAAACTGTTTTGGCTTATACCAAGAGGACCAAACTAGTTATGTACACTACACCATTTGCAGGCTTAGAACCTATCGAAATTTACATGGACAGGCAACTGCCAATTCCAGTTACCAGACCAGACTTACACACACCAAATTCTAAAGCGCTGAGTGCCATCAAAATGTGTTGGGTCATAATGATGATGGTGGGTGGAGAACAGTACAACAATTATTGCCAATTGGAATGATGGCCAGAGTGTGGTTGTGCGTGTGTGTGTGTCTGTTTTTGGAGTGCAGTTGAGTGTTACGACATTGAGATCAATAGTTTAGAGCTGCTCATCGGCCTGTTGTTGTGCCACTGAACCCTCCTCCAGCAGCTCCACAATCAGTGTGCCTCACCTTTTCTCATTGACGATGGAGGCTCGTCCGATGCCGCTCACATTGTGGGAATGCCACTTGCCGCTGCCCGCATGCTGCAACGGCATCGAATCTTGACGATGAAAACTGCCAGCCCGTACGCTAGCTCCAACTGCTCCTCTAGCCCCATGGTTATTGTTCATGTGCAACGAGGCACGATGGGCGGCAGCGCCACCACCACCAAACGCACCACCCGCACCCACATAGGTAGAACGACGCATTGAGGTGACGCTAGTGTCCATGACGCCCGTTGCGGTCGAGTGTTGCCGTAGGTGCGGCTGCCGCTTGACGCAAATGCAGCATAGATAACGGTTGAAATGCTGTCGAAATACACCGGACACACAATATAGTGCCACCGGATTAACGCACGAATTGAGGAAGCTGCAAAATTAAAAAACGAACAAAAAACCGTTAGTCAGAGATAGTTAAAAGTTAATTTGTAGATAGTGATATTTGGGCTGCGCTAATTGCTGTTATTGTCTATCCGATAAAAAGACAGGTCGATTATCGGTGGTCAAGGTATATTTATGAATCATTAGTCATGATGCTTGTCCATTTTCTATACACAAAATTTATTTAGGAACACAAGCATGCAGCAAAACTGTTTGGAATATAAATTTATTTGTATTTGTTTATTTGTATTCAATTTGGCTACTCAAAGAAGGTCATTGAATTGAATTCCGTACAATTTGTATTCAAAACCATGAAAGGGTTCAAGGGATCAACCCTTTTTTTATCCCCCTATTTTTTATAAATTGAAAGGCTATAAACGTAGGTGGTCAATTTTGAAAACGCTTAGAGCAGCAAAAATACAAAATTGATAACTTGCCGCAATCATTTCGATTTGCCTTAAATATTTTATCAAAACAGTTTTTAGTTTTTGTTCTTATTTTTGTTTTTATTGTTCAACCCCTTTTGGCATTAATATGCAAGGGTTTATAAGTTTAACTGACGTCACAAATTAAGTAACCAAAACTGCTGACACATTTTTCTGTGAATTTCACAGCCCCAAGTAACGCCCATTTGAAGAGGTGGAAACTGTCAACAAAAGAAAATTTACTACTGTTTGGAGCACAAGAGCAAAGAAATAAAGATTCAGAGGTAAATGAGTAAACTATGTTGGGCGGGGTTAAAATTTAAACTTTTTCAATTAAAAGCCAGGAAAAAGTCAAATCTTCAACAAACCATTAACTATATACCCTAACACATAAAAATTTACTTTGGACAGACAGTAACTTGGCCAAAGCTTAGTAGATTTTTAAAAGTGACGATTTTTTGCAACCGAATTGACCTTTAGAAGAAGAAAACAAAAACAACTGCATTTAAATTTATAAGCATGATTTCAACACGCTGTAAAACAAATCTATAACACCACACTGCAGAGTATAATTTTGCCACTAGACACCGCCCAAAGCAATGCAGCGAAAAGTGAATGCAACAAGAACTTGTAAACTTTTCATATAAAGCAAGAAATTTAAACAGTTTTTGCCTTCAGGCAAGAAACCAAATCGCAAAACTGAGCTGAGCTCTTGTTGTCGGTGTTAAAATATCCCCCAGCCGGCTTACCTTGTACAAAATCCCACGATGCGAATTACGTGCCAGAAGTCATCGAAATCATCCTCGGCGGTGGGATAGAAATGGTACCACAACTCAAATAGATGATATGGAAAAAAGCAAATGAAGAACACTGTCCGTGGCAATTAGTATGCGATTGAAGTGATATTCACTCTTATAGTACAGTACTTACCTACTACAAAGGCCACAACCATGCGTGCCACATGACGACGAGCACGAGCCTGACTGCGACTTTGAATGCTCAGCTGCTCACCGGGCATATCCCGAGCACTGATGTGTAGACGTTTGGCCATCATAATGTAGAGGACGCCAATAATGGACAGTGGCACAATATAATATATCGATGCTTTGGCAACAACCATATATCTGCAACAAAAAACAAAACACAAACACTTAAGCACATGCTCATAGGCAGATGGCTGCAGCTGCTTAGCCTAGTTGATGTGAGTAGCTAAAAAGCATGCTCAGACTCATTTTAAGTGCTAGGATTAATTGTGAAAAATAGTGCGTATCGGGCAAACTGACAGCATCAGCTTTATTAATCACAGCCTATAGCAAATTTGTCAACAGTCTGACCATTACTTTGGGTAAAAACCCATTCCATTGATGTCTACTACCAGCAAAATTAAGTTTGAGCTGCTTGAGCGACTGAGCAAACAATTATAAATAACACTTTCATTGTTTTAATCAAGTGTAATTGAAATTAATTTCTCAATTATTTGAATCCGTTATTAATGTCAGTGCTTTAGCTTGTATTTAAACAGAAACTTCAAATGAAATATAAAGATAGAGTTCATTTTTAATACACTTGATGAAAAGTTTAAAGCTAAAAGAAAATGAATTTTTATATAATTGATTCTTTACTTTCATAATATTGGATAATTTATTAATCAATAAGCTTGGTACATTGCTTACTTTTTTTTTTGCTTGCCCAACTTCCAGCTGCAAGCAGCTTTCAAAGGATTACTCAGCGATTGTGAGAAGTCAGAGTTACAATAAAAATCATTTACAATTGCAAAAGCTTTATAAATAACATTGGCGGACCGTGAACAAATTGCATTCATGGTTTTCATTAAACCAATTCAAGTGTGTAAACAAATAAAATATTTTAAATCAGCTCGTAAATGCCAAGCTCGTCGATGAACGAATTCTTGATTCACTGTTGCAGAAATCAATATACATTTTATCCGTCAATCAGTTGTGGACAAATGGGCTAATTGACTGAAAAGTTTTTTCTTTTAGAAGATTATGCTACTTTAATTAACATCTTAACTTAGCTCGACTAATGAGAAAAGTAGATTTAAATATGACTTTTACCAAAAGCTAATATTATTTTGTTTTTAACTAATCGATTTACACAACTTAGCACATTCTCAGACTTACGACTTGATGATTGACAAGGATACTTCATTAACATTTTAAATGTTAATGTTGAGCGTATTTAAGGTCCAAAGTAGCGACACGTTTAAGATATACATATATAACAATTTGTTAGACTATTAAAATGCCTGTTATAAGAAGACATTTAAAATAAATCATGAAACGTGTCACAATTTGATGAGTAATGAATACTTGCTCGTAAACATAAAAGCCAAGTCAACGAAAATTAAATTTCTTTTTTATGTTGTGGTATTTTTTATTTAATATGAAAACAAGTAGTAAAAGAGCTTTTTATGCCTTGGTTATAAAAAAAATTAGCGACCAGTCCGCTTAAGCTGTGCAAATTACAGCACATGGACTTATTAACACATACACACCAACGGACAGGCAGTCGGTGGCAAATTATGTGGCAACAGCTGCCTTTGTCCGTCATGAAAGGATTTTCAACTCATGGCAACAGGCGCACAGATGGACACAGAAAGTCAAGCGGGAACGAAGGCAAGGACGAAAAGATGAACTAAAACCCAAGTGTGGAATTGTATTAAAGTTGCTTATCAGCAAAAGAGAGAAATTCGAACCAAGTGCAGCATATGGCCAACAAGCCTGGAAGACTTCATTAAGCCAAAGCGTCTGTGTACTTACTGAACAATTTTAAATAAATTTATATTTTATATTCATTTATTTTTCCTATTTTTTTTTTTCGAAATTTGTTCGGTTAAATAATTAAAACGTTGTTTGTTCGGTAAGCCAACACAATTTGACGCACATAAAAGCACGTGTCAAATTGAAAATGATGTCTGTCTATCTTGTAAATATTTTAAAGGTAACAGGATTAAAGGACACGTCAGTTTGCCAGCGAATTTTCAAATTTACTTGTCAGAAAAACAAGAAAATATTTTAAAAACTATTTTTTTATATTTCTTCTGAAGATATTAGCAAATCATAAGCACAGCAAGTCAGGATAAAACAAATTATAACGGACTTGCATTGATTTTAATAAAACCAAAAAGTTATTTAAGATTTAGCAAAATCAGAAATTTTGTGATTTTCTATAGCAAAACTAGAGAAGATTCTTAGTTGCTTGAGCACTAATCTTTTTAGGACACACACTTAAAAATAAATAAAACCGAATGAGGCGCAAAAATAATGTAACTTAACGCAGCCAATCAGTTGACGGTCTTAGCCAAAGCAACTACTTACTTTGCATAAATCTTGTTACGAAATGGAGAGCACACTTCAATGGTTATGTTGCCTTTGGACGTGGTGAGCGTATATCCTTGAATATCGGAGACAACGAACGATGGCATGCCCAGCATTATGGCAAATACCCAGATAATCACGGCCGTAAAAACAGTCAGCGGCTTTGTCTGTAAGTGTGATGGGGGTGTGAATAAGAAAAGAAAATTGCTAAAGTATGCTTAATGGAAAAGCATTTAATGAACTTGCTGACTCACCTGAAGTTTACGCAATGGATTAACAATGGCGCAATATCGTTCACCGGAGAGTGCGGTCAATGTAAACACTGAGACACCAATGGAAATGTCCTTGAAGAACTCGGTTATGCGACACATGTTACGCTCAAAGGGCCAACTCTCCTGAGTATAAACAATTGTTGCCACTGGCACACAAACCAATATAACCAATAAATCAGCCAGTGCCAGTGAGAGTATATAACTGTAACAGGAGACACAAATGGGCGTTCAAAAGTTTAAAATAATTATAAAAATAGTTTTAAATCTGTATTGCAATGAAATGATACATTAAGTGAAAAATAAATCTATACTTCATAAACTTTACTCCATAATTTGCCTTTTCTGCCCACTCAAAAAAGTTAACACTGTAAAAAGGCTGAACCTTTTTGTCTATTTCTGACATCGAACACATGAACAAAGCTATCAAACTTTGTCAGGGTTTGTTGCGCCTTTGCAAAGCGTAATTTAAAGATTTAAAATATAACACGAGCTCATAAAATTCCACGGTATCTATTCAACTTTTGTGAAAGTGATAAAAAATGGGTAAAATTTATAGAGCTTACAAGCAGTTAAATGTATCAAATTTGCTGCATGGCTGCACTGGAATTGAAATTGGAATTGTTATTGTTATCGTTATCGGAATGGCAACGGGTAAGCACAACGGTTAGCGGCATTGTTACTGTTATCCGGTTGCTGTGCCTTATTGTGCACTCATTCGGAAAGCACACTTTGATTTCAAGCGCTTCTTGTTGCAGTGATGTTTTTTTTTTTATCATTTCTTGTGTGTCTTCTTTGGACATTTTAAAGTGTTTTTCTTGATATGGGTCAGTGTAAACACAAACACCAGTCGCACACTCCCAAATGTAAGATATTTATATATAGAAAAATGTTGTCTGCTATAAAATGGTACTGAGTATAATTTCAAAAGAACCCGAAACTTGATTGTGCTGCTGTTAAAAGGCAAATGCTTTGGCATTGAGATGCCTTACCCTTTTCGAGGTGCCCAACAAAAATACTTTTTAGCCTTCATGCGCATTATAATGACCCTCAAATTACCAGTTATTAAAGAAGTCACTCAATTGACGCTTGTCTAGACATGCCGGACACACAATCAGACACAAAACTTTCCTTCACTGATTGAGCCCAAATTACAGCTTAAAACTTTCAATGCTGTCACAGTCAATTGGTACCTGAACAGGAACGCAACATGCAGCATTTTCTATTCGTTATAGTAAAATATAAATTGCATAGCAATCTTATTTATTGACAGTGGAGATTTGCTTGCGATTTGTTATAGCGTTTAGAGCTAAAACTTTTGTCAATTTGAATATCTTACACAAGAGACAAGCCGCATTTTCTTACATAGTTCTTAGTTGTAAGTTTTTGAACAACTTTTGCCAACTTAATAAACATTTGCATATGATTGAAATCAAAATGAGTCGACATCTGTTCCAGTCCAATACCAATAGTTAAGCCAGTAGAGCAAAAGATACTGTTCTCAAGCAAGCGACATCCGCTGGCTACTGAATATATATTTTGTGTGGAAACGTTTAAACACGTATCGGATTTTCCTGACACGCATTAAGCAAACGCCATGTGGCACTAACAGAAAAGTAATAATGTATTTCTCGTGTTGTTGTCAAAGTAAAGTTGAACTTGTTAAAGTCGCTTTTATTTGTTGAAATATAAAATCAAGCATTAACAGCTAATTAAAGCTCCTCAATATTTGCATTTTAATTACTTTCAATCCTTTTCCTTTTTTTAATCATCAACTTTGAACATGCTGTTTAGTATTCCGGATCAAAAAAACAGCACCTGCTGCTAAAGTTTAAGAATAATTTCTTATGAACTCTTAAATTTGATTTCCCAACTTGACAGATATTTGTTTATTTTATTTTATTTTTTTTTTTTGCCAAAGTAAACTGAGATTCTGTATCAAAGGGGCTATAAAATCAGAGATGAGGCTCATAACTCAACACGTTATGAATGTTAAGTGGCAATTCTATTCTTATTTTTGTCTATTTTTGGCCCACACGCAGCGCTTATATAGGCCAAGAAATATTAATATTGAGTGTATGATGCGATGATTATATACACATGGCGTTAGCTGCATATAGTATATCAAAGTTAGGAAAAGAGGTGGAGGATTCGCATATCTCTTACGTGTTGGGTATGTTGCGCATGGAGCGATGACGAAAAAATATGATGACCAATGTGCCATTGCCCAAAACGCCGACAATAAAGATGAGCGTATAAAGCACGGTGACAATATATGTCTCGGGGCGATCCAAAACATTCACATACAGTGGATTCTCCTCGGCACTAACATTGAGAATGGATGATGCCGATGATGTTGTGGTTGTTGTTGCTCCTGTCAAAATATCCAGCTGACTTGAATTGCTTAGCTGGCTTACATTTAAGCCAGATGCTGTTGCCGCCGCTGTTGCTGCTGCATTTGATTCTAAAGGCGCATAGGCAAAGCTTGCCGCAAGCGTCTGGCCTATATCCATTAGCGCCGCGTACATGTTTAACGTAGCGACACCAGTCAGATTGAAGAGTTCTGTCAATTTTTGAGTGCGCTGCGTGTTTTACCGTTTTATGTGTGCTCGTTTGGGCCGCATCCGTTTCCTTTACGGTCGACGTTTTTGCTGTTCCACGTTTTTGCACTCTTCGTTTAAGTCTTCTATTTATTTATTTTTTTCAGTTTATGGCATTTAGGTTTTTAGCAGTGTGGGTGTTGCTGTTGCCGGTTTTTGTTGTTGGTGTTAGTCGTTGTGTTGTTGCCACAGTTGCGTGTTTTATTTTGCACATTTTGTTAAAGCTCTGACCACACTTGTTGTCTTTTTTGTTGTCCTAGTGGATGCTGTTGTTTTTGTTTGTGTCCAGTTGTTGCCATCCTGTGTGCAAAAGATAGAAACGAAGAGAATTGAAAAAATAGCTTGTTAAAGTCATAGTTGTTGTCTACGATTTAAACAGCATTCAATTAAGTAGCCCAAAATACAACGCTATGAATACGTAATATGTATTTTCATATAACGTATGGATTTATTATGTTACATGTTGTGGTTTTTCTTTTGTTTTATTTCGCATATTATTTATTTGAATAAAAAGAAAACCACTCAGAAACAAACAACAAACGCTTACGGGCAACCCTCTTTTCAACCAATTTATTGTGGGTAAAAACATGAGAGTGTAAATATAAAATCGATCTGGAGTTTGAACTTCATAAGCAGCAATATTTGTAACCAAATGCAGAATATGTAAAACAAATGGGAAAGGATAAATCAAATAAGAGTTCACATCTTTCTTTGGTGTTTGTAAACTTTTGGCATATTTTAAAACGAAAAGATGATAAGAATTTGCATAAATTCAAGTCGAATCCTTTATTCTAGAGTTAGAAATAGAAAGACATAGGTCTAAATATTTGCATAGCGTCCAATAGGTTAAAAAATTCAACATGCTTGCTTACAGGTTTAATATTAATTTTTATACCCTTAACCCAAAAATGTGTAAATAAGGGTATAATGGTTTTGTGCAAAAGTATGTAACAGGCAGAAGGAAGCATCTCCGACCCCATAAAGTATATATATTCTTGATCAGCATCAACTGCCGAGACGATATAGACATGTTCGTCTGTCCATCCGTCTGTCCATCTGTCTGTCTGTCCGTCTGTATGAACGCTTGGATCTCAGAGACTACAAGAGCTAGAGACTACAGATTTTGGATATAAGTTCTCCTATACCATGAGCAGAACAAGTTTGCTTCAAATTATCGATAACTATTCTGGTTTCCGATATACACATGGAATCGATAACAAAAAATATCGAATTTGGAAAATGTAAAAATAGGGGTTGAAATAATGGGTAACGATAGAACTTTTCTGAAAATTTCGTCCAAATCGGTTAAGAAACACCGGAGATATCGAATTTAATCGATTGAAGTTCAGTCAGTATACCAAAGTCTTATATAAATTTAATTTATTTATTGCAACTGGGTTCACGGTATCTTCTAGTCGGGCTCTCCCGACTAGAGCCTTCTTACTTGTTTAATATAAAAATTTGGTAATTTTCCGGCAAAGCAACCTGTTCCTAGAACGGCTAATATTTTACTTGAAACATCTTCATTCATCTTTTCTGTTCTTTTTCTACAATAACAGCTTCTGATTGTGTCTTAGCCATGGCTTTTGTTGTTGTTACTCAGTATGGTGCCAGGGCATTCAATTATATTCTGTATGGCACTCTTTTGTTATTATTTGAAGCAAGGTTATTTTTTCCGGTCGGCTTAGACAGCAGCAAACAACAAATCAAGGAGGAGGGGCATGAGTTGAAGATGCTGAAAGGCATTCGCCGTAAAACTAGGATATTGAGAACTTATACGAACTCTTTAGGGCTAACATACAAAGAACTTTCAAATCGCAATCAGTCGCCATTAGACTGACAGCAAGCAATCGCCGTCTGATGTGGGTTATAAGTATCTGGGGATAGACTTTCAGTTGGGATTCGGGTGTATGTGTGTTGCATGTGTTTTTGCTTGTATGTTTTCTTTAATTCGTATCAATTTCACTTTGCTATTAGATTCTTTAGCAGATATCTATTGCCAGTTCAATATCTATGGCCTGCATGGCGTATGCTTGTTATTTAATCATTGGCTACGCATAGCTATCGTACTAAATTCCATCAATTTGTTGCTGGCTAATAGATCGAAAAACTCTATCGTTAATCTATTTATTTATAGACACATCAGGTTAGCCGCTAAGCAACTTGAAAAATACTCGTAATTGCTAAAAAAAAAAAAAAAAAGAAAAGCCTTCATTTCTCTATTTTTATCTCTCTCTCTGTGTGTGTGGCTTAGGTCAGGTGTTTCTATGGGCAGCAAGTTGAATGAATGGTGAGTGTTGCATTTGATGTGCGCCCTAAAATCACGAATTTATTGGACAGCTTCCTAAAATTATCGAGCAGTGCCTGCAATTTGTTGCGCACAGTACTTGAAAGATTAAACAAAGCAGAACGGAAAGGTACAATGATTGACATTGAATGCGAATGGGAGAATTAATAGTAGCTGAATTATATTTGAAATCTAGTGTAATCAAATACATTTTGATTCAAGTTTTAATAGTATTATTTATTTAGTAATCAGTTGATTAATTCCAAGCAACTTAATATGAAAATTATTGTTTGCTATTACTAAAAGAAGTAGTTGATAATAGTAGAATTGAAATTCATTGTATAGTGTTTCTCTTTATTTTTTATAAGACCAACCAAAAGTCAAGTATTTGTCTTATTCCAATGAGTATTTAAACCTAAATAACTTAAAATTCGATTGGTAGAAATCGAAATGAGTTTAAACTTTGCTTGTTCAAATGCTACTTGTCAATCCGTTTAGGCAAACTTTATGACACTTAAATAATTTATATGCCTTAAATATTTTATGCTACGATCTAAGCAATAAATTACGAAAACGTAATACAAAGTTTTTAGATCTCTGTCAAAAGCGTTGGTCAACATTTAACAACATTGGCACACATGCAGAAGAAGCTTTCAAGCCATAAAACCAATTTCTTATTTTATGTTTTAGCCAACAAAGACCGCCAATGGCAGCGATTGAGTTTACACTCAATTGTCAGTTGGCACTTGAGGGGCTCAAACACACATATCGTAACACTTGTGGTTGTGGTTGCTGTACAAAGGAAAGACCACAGTGTGTATACAAACAGAGAAATTTAAGTGCAATTAACTGTGAATGCTGAGACCGACATTGTGTAGGTTCAAAACCTTCCATCACCCAAACTAACCCCACATGTTTAATGACAGACCTTTGGGAAGTAATTCGAAATGTGATTTTCTGGAGTAGAGAGAGAAAGTTAGCTGAAGACATAAAGAGGCAAACTGCGTGTAATTAAAGCCTCACATATATTAATTATTTTTCCGCATTTAAAAGGAAGTACACACAAGTAAACATTGAAAGTTTTTGTCTTGTTTCTTCTACTGCGGTGGAGTCGAATGCCCATTCAGCTTTGGGGCGTTAAGCAACTAGACGAAAGACCCTCCTAAAAATTGTAAATTTTTTTCTCGCGAAACGACTTCAAAAATGTCGCTCCCCCTTATGACATTTGAAAAAGTTTAATGAAATTAGTAGGGCTTACTCAAACTTTTTTTTGCGAACACCCTCCAAAAGTGAAATGTCTCGCTGTCGCATCGAAATAGCTCAAAAAATGCCACACCATAAGCGACAGACTGAGGCGACGCATAAAATTCCATAATACGGAACAATTTTCCGAGAATAAATGAGCAACAACAAAAAATACCAACTGTGACTGTGAAGCTTACGCTTCAAACATATTTTTGTAGGGCTCCCACAGCAAATAATAATAATAAAAAATTATAGAAAATTTAAATAATTTTACATGCTCCGCAGCTTAAATACTCAAAAAAAAAAACTCTGACCTCAATCAATTTAATTGAATGTTTTTTTGAAGACCTCGGGGAGAGAAGTTTCTTGCTGTGGAGCCAAGTTTATTGCTTTCTAAAAGTTTTGAATATGGGCTCAATGTTAAAGCGATAGCTGCGTATCTAAGTTTAAAATAAGCTTCTTAAGAAAACATAAGCTTCCCAATTTGTAATTTAACAAGGCTCATAAAGCTTCTTATTTATGCCTCTTAGCGATATTGATTGTGTTTGAAGTAAAAAGGAGCAGCACTAAAGTTTTATTAACGATTATTATAGCAAATAGTTTTGATTGTTGGCAACCTTTAAGAAATTCAAGGCATTTATTGAAATTCAAGAACAGAAAATAGTTTCAGACTCTGTCGCTATACTGCCAAGGAACTTTATTATGGATGACGTTCCGCTTGATGCGCGCATAAACACTGTTATTAAATTATTTTGCCCTTGCCAATGGACACGCTTCTTTTTTTTATTCTCTCCAAAGATTTAAACTCGTTAGAGCTTTGTAGCATCCGCTGAGCTGAGATAGAAACGAGCGGCTGCCTTTTGAACGCAATCACATTTTTCAGGCGGGGAAAGTTTATTTATATGCCGGTCTGACTGACTGAGTGACTGAATAACTAGGCTCTGTCCGTTGTCAAAATGGACACCCTGTGGAGCGTACATCGACTTCCCTTTTGCGCTGAGCTCAGAGCGAAGCAGACAAAGGCGGGATATATCATATTTTAGGAATGGAATTGTTTGGTAACATCTTTTTTAAGTATGTGTTGGATAAATCATGAAGGAAACATAATTTTATGCTGCCAGGCTGGGTTGTGAGCTTGTTAGCTCCACAGCTACTTATTGCGTATGAGTAATGTGGCATGCGAGTTAATCATACGCCACGGCTATGCGTAGCCAAGCCGAAATAATAAGAAGCCAGAACCGTTAGAGCAATAGTTCCCTTGTCAAACTCAGCTTGCTTTTCGCTATATTAATTAGATAAACCATTAACAATAGTATATGAGAAAAAAAGGAGAACAAATGTTAGCTACTGCTTCAACCCTTAACATTTTTCTGACTGAAACATTACGCTTATTTCATGACATGCCATTTGTGCGCTTTTGCTTCAGCTCTTCTCATTCCTTCGTTCTCGGCCAGCTGTGAACATCAATATTGACTAAGTAAGGCGTCTTGCATAACCCGCCTGAAGACCTTTAAGATAAATCAATGGCTGGCATTAAACAAGGACTCAGGAAGTGAAACTGAGCCAGTGGCTCGGTCATTTGTTTTGGGGTCATAAAACGTTTGCCATTCGTTATGATTGAAGATGATGGCACATGACTGTGCCTACGCATACTATAAATAGATTCCAATAGAGAGAAAGAGTGTGATGCCAAGTTGGCTGTTTGGCTTGCATTGAGCAGAGTTAAAAGTCAAACATTAAATTCTATTGAGCTGTAAGCATATGAGTTTAGTTTTTGAATTATTGTCAAACATGTTTGAATAAACAGTTTATGTATTGTGTTGCAAGTAAAATCAAAATTTCAATATGTCTAAGCGTGTTAGCATTGTAACGCCCGTTGAAGGAGAGCCTCGAGAATCAGTTGCACCTGCCCCATCTGCGCGTTCATCGGCGGCATCGCTGAAACTAAAAGTTTCTAGAACTAGTTCGAAAAGCATTACAAGTGAAATCAAACCCGAAGCGAATGTGGCGAGCAGTGAGAGCGCCTTGGTGAAACTGTCCATTACGGATCTATTCCCAGATGACTGTAAACGCTATACAAAGGATTGTTGTTGCTGCCACTGTGTGGCAATGAGAAAGGCATTGAGACAGGCAGCCTATTGGAAAACGCCTGAAGGTAAGGAGCGACTGGAGCTAAAGATGCATTTGAAATGTTTCATAATGGACGTTAATGCAATGACACATGTACGCCAGATGACTGAGGCAAAGCTAAAGGGCACCAAGGAGCCGATTCCATCTCCTGACAAGGGTTTTCCAATTGCCATAACTGATGTGTCTCCAATTGATGTCAAATGCATGTCCATAGACTGGTATCAGCATGATTCAACCAATATTGCGCACTATGAGATCTATGTGGATAATTTGAAACGCAAACGCGTCTTTGATCCCAAGCTGACGAGCACAGTTATTCTCGATGTGGACATGAGGTGCATGCACAGGATTCGCATGAGAGCCATGCCTAAAAAGTGTTATGATCCTGATCCAGTGGACCGACTTGTGAGGGATGTCTGCTGTGGCAACCTCAATAAAATCCTTGATGCCGACTATTTTTCCCAAGACTGTAATATGAAAAAGAAATTGGTTGAAATGAAGAAGCAATACAAAAAAAATCCTTGCGCTATGATGATGAATTTCTGGAAAGACAGCGATTTTCTCTATGTACCTAGATAAATTGAAAGTGTGTCATAAATTTTAAGGAGAGGCCACAATGTCTGGTGTTGAACTTTCTTCACTCAAATTTTAATAAGCCTTGCTTCATAGTTCTTATAAGAGAATCTTTAGCCAACATTAAACTTAAGCCAACAAGCTTTTTAACTTATCAAGACTAATTTTAAAACACAAAGCTTATTAAAGTTGGGTTTAGTTAAGCTGTAAGCACATTTTCTAACGATTATTTAGTAAATAGATGAAAAAAAATACCTGATGGTATATTTTAATTCGCATGCGCAACAGATTTCCATTACATTTTTACAAGCAATCGGAATATTGTAAGAGTTTGTTGAGTGGCACTTAAATTAATAAAACATACGTGAAAGTTGCTTGAGTGTGTCGAGTGCTGTCACTCAAAGGCAAAACCTTGTCACTCAGAAATTATCAACAGAATACACAATTTGCCGCATTAATCAGAATGAGACAAAAGTAGAGCGTGTAAGAGAAGTAGGGACAACGAGTCATGTGTGGACAACTTAAGCTGTCGGATTTATTTCAAAATTTATCATAATCTGCAAAATGTTTTTACACTTAATGAATGGGAATGTGTGAGCTCATTTTATCAGTGGCTAGCAGACATATGCATTGGTATTTGCAATGGCTAAAAGGTGGAGGTTTTGAGGGGAGGGGCGATGGTGACGTAGGCGTCAACATTTCGGCGCCGTTGACGTGGCGTGATTAATTATTTGGTAAATATTTGGAATGCCTCCGAATGGTTTCCATTACAGCGCAATTGCTTCTGTTTTATGGTTGATATGAACAAAATGAAAAACTACGAAATTTAATTTTAAGCAAATTTAAAAAATAGATTGAAAAACACGACTACGCATACTTATTTAATTAAATTTTTACACTTTTATTTCATAAATTTTTATGCATTACGTTGTCCGAAAATGTTCAAGATGATGTACAAGACTGGCACATTTTCAATTAGATTTCTGGCAAATTGTTTTTATATTTGTCTTCAATAAACAAGCCGCGATTTAGTCCACGTACTTTATTTCTATTATTTTTGTTCGTTCTAAGACTATGTAAGTTGGCAATGGAAAAGGTAGCGTGAACAAAGAACGATGTCAACATTATTTAAATATTAATTCAATTTGGCTATAATAAATATATTTTAAAATAATCCTTTTCACTTTATTTAGAATCTGTCAGTTAAAAACAATTACTAAACTTTAGGGAGTTTTATTTTAATTTTAAGTCCAGATAAACCGCATAGGAATGTCTAATATTTAGATGACAGTTAAACCTTTACACGAAGTTGAAGGCAAGGTCAAGGGGATGGTATCATTTGAGCCTCCGGCGCTGACCAAGCTATTGTCCTGTTGCTGGACGGCAAGAATGTTTTTGCGATTCCCTAGTTTGTTAATATATTTTGCACCTTTAACGTAGATAACTGCCTTGACAGTTAATAGCTTTAAAGAAAATAGTTTCGAAGCTTTGATATTTTTAATTAAATAAATTAACCGGCATTTTATTAAATACACTCTTTATTTAACCATAGCATTATTCCAGAACGAGCACACACGACGCGTACTTCCTCACTTTAGTTCACTTTCTAATATGCTCCCCTATTTTTCGCCCACGCGTCGTATGCGCTATTTGTTGTTTTTTATAGTCACATCCAATTATTTTTAAGGCGCTCCAAAGCAGCTATACAATTTCTGCACGGCCAAGTTTTATGCGCAGCGTGCTGCTTGCAAATATTTTAATTGATTTCATGAGGTTGTTTTGCCTTCTGTATATGTAAATATTTCGCGTTTATTGGCAGCACTGCTAACCAAATTGTTGTTTATCTCAAAATGTTTATGTCTCTTATCGATTCACGCAACGTCCGCTTCCCAAACAACAATCCAGTCAGCTGCAATAGAGTATAAATTTTCTAGTTTAATTAAAAAATCAACACCAGTTTCTTGGTCCACGAACAGTTCATGGACTCCATGCATAACATTTTTAGATGCAAAATGCATAGCTGACTTAAATACTATACAAAACCAAAAAATCAACTTCAAGTTCAGGCCCCATTATTAACATTCTCCAAACGAAGGGGTTAAAGTGTTTTTCTGCCCAAAAAATGTCAGGTTTGAATTTGCACGTTTTAACGCCAATGCCAAACCAAGTGGAAAACAATGAGCAAACACCAACAACAAGAAAATAATGTGAAAACTTCAAGTGAAGCGTAAAATATGAGTATTGACTTTTCGATTAAGTGACGCTAAAAGTTTGTAAAACAAACATTTACTTTGTTAAAGTAGCGTTTTACAGATTCGATTTTAAGAAGCATAATAAATGTATTCAATTTTATTAACTATAAAAATAAATAGAATAACTTCTAAGCAATGGTTAATAAATATATTTATACTAAATATCAATGTTATTCCTGTCTAAACTTACATGCAATATTGCTGGTTTTCTGGCTTTGTCTAAAATTTATTACAGATTGGTTAACACGCAGAGTGTCAACATTGTTCGCCTGGTAACATTGATTTACAGTTTGTTCAACAAGAGTATTAACACGTTGCTTACTTTTTTTCTACTTCCGGCAATCTGTCAATGTGAGTAAGAGATTCTGTGCAAATATGCATCGAGTTTCAATTGAACTTTCGCGCGAACTTTTTCGGTTGTTCTCAATCGAACAAAAAATAAAGATGAAAAAATACAAACGAATGGTGGAATCCAAATGTGATTTAAGAATTGCCCGTGCATTGTTTGTGGCGCCAACTTCACTTGTGCCCCTTAATGCACAGTTTTTTTCACATCACCTCGCCTGCTGCCCCAGTTTTGTGTGTGTGTGTGTTTGGCGCACAAAATTGATAAAGGTTTTGTTTATGTTTGAAGAAACGCGGGTGCCGATGGGCTGCAAGAATACCAAGCTCTGTTTTGCAATTTTGAGAACATGCTGGCTAATTGGCAAAATCACGCCATGATATTGATAATGAGGAAAAAAAGAGAAGCCAAATGGGCTTGTGGCAGGCAGAGGCGTTGCCAAGCCACGAGCATCAAGCTAATTTATTTTCAACATTATTCAAGCCAAATTCAATTTGGCCCACACGACACAGCTGGCTCTCTCAATTCAAAACAAAAAACACAAACAAATTTCGACAGCTCTCTAGCTAAGTAAACTTTTCACACAACACGTGCCAAGCATGCATTCGAAGGAAAGAACATTACTGTGATGAGCAGACAAGGGATGAGATGCATGCGAAGTATATATAAAGCAGCTAACTGCCTGGAGACAAATAGAATAATTTGTGTCAATGTCAATAGACTATTAGCTCATAAGTTGTGACAAATGCTTGAACAAACTTCTTATAGCGCATACAATAAATCATAATAAATATTAGTAAAAGCTTAACACAAGTCAAATCCTTGAAAAAGAGTTGAAATATGTTCCTTACATTATGCTAACCACGTCATTATGGTCCCCATCAAATTAAAGTGTTTATGCAAAGTTAATGCATTCTTTCTACTCTTTATTCGCTTCGCTAAAAATAAAACCCGAGAAAATACACAAGGAAAGGCAGCCACCGCTAAATAAGCTCAAGAGGTGTAACCGCCTAAAGAAAAAGTTGAACAAAAAGATACATCTCATTTTTTTCGTTTGCATTTTGTATATAGAGAGTTTTGCGATTTAAGTGTATTTTTTATAGTATTTGTGGTCAGTGAGTGGGCGGCGTTGAGTGCTGCTTTTGCCACGCCCAACCCTCAACGTTCTGAGGCAATGATTCTATGATAAATGAGTAAAGTTAATCATCAACTCGTTGGTGTGCTCTGAATAAATCTTTTATGCAACAGAAGGTGGGGCAAAGTGTGGAAAAAGAAGTAAAGGAGAGCGCTCAAAAAAATGGCAAACAAAAAGTTGAGGTTCTGGCTTAATGCAGGTGGCAAAAGTGATGCTCAACTATTTATAGGAGCCAGAGAGATCGAGTATAAAGAACCAATGACGTCAAGGCATACCTAATGATGTTGCAAAGGTTAAAGTTAAACTTGGAGTTTTGTTAAGGGTTCCAAAAAAATAAAAGTTGATTGTAATTGATGGTTATTGTGCTGTTCAAAGATTAATGTTGTGGCAAACTTTAAGCTTCAGATTTTTCACTATCAAAATTAACTCTACACAATTGGCATTAAACAGCAAATTGATAGAAATGACCAAGCGTATACTCATTAATCAAACAATCCAACCAAATGTTGAAAGGGAAAATGCTGTTTAGTGTTGTTGCTTCTTATACAAATAAAACACACACATTTACAAAAGATTTGACTTAGCTTACTCATGTTTATCCTGGGCTTATCGAACTGTTGGATTCCATTTACCGACACAAACGTCAAATCTCTACCTGGTTGAACTTAAATAAGGCACGTACTCTTCTCCAGCCACAGCCCATTATCCGCATCATCATCAGATTAGGCTGAGACTACAACTCGGTTCGATTTGCATTGTTGTGTATCATCGATTGACAGCATGTCAATGTGCACAGCACACAGCACTCTCATGCTGAGACATTGATTTTGATTTTTTGACTCGAGAGAGTCCTTTCAGTGACTCTTCATCGTCTGTTTCGCAGCCCATACGTTTATCTTTTTCCATTTACTTAATTCAATATTTACTGTATATCAGTTTTGAAAAAAAAAAACTTACTGATTGACTGACTGACAGACCGACTGACTGAACTGTACGCAACTGGCAGCATGCAAATGGCAAAATTTAATTGAATTCCAATGATGGTTGAAGCGAATTAAACAGATACGTGAGTATTTATGAACTGTAACTGAATAAAACCTTTGCAGGAACTATTTTTTGTATGATTCTATAAATATGAGTGAAAGTCCACTTGGCTCCAATCTCTACTAAGTGGTAATAGCTTTCTCAAAAGTATTCAATAATAAACCACGGCATTTCAATAACGTTTAAAAATTACTCCTCAAAATTCATACCAAAGACTTTAAATTTTTGAATTGAATGGCATTTTGTGAAGGATTTGACCTCATTGGAATCTGGAAACTCGATTTTTACTATAAATTCATGTTAAAATGCAATCCCACAAAATCTACAGCCATATTAGTAAATCACCTGCATATCTATTTCATATTCATGTTTTTAGCCCATTTAGTTTCTTACGCAATCAGTTGATAAACTTGCCCAGTTTTAGTCGGTAAAATCGGTAGAGAGAGCAAGTGAGAAATACAAGAAGGAATTATTTAAAAGGCTGTAGGCATAGTTGAGCAGTTTAGCCAACTCCTGAGCCAGAGCCTACACCAGAATCTGTGCTTGAGCATGTTGTCTTTTATGGCTGATCATTAATAACTGACATTCACTTTTATTAGTTAAATATGACAAATTAATTGGAAGTGCTTTGAAGAACCTCCACGCAAATGTGAGCTAGCAAAAAAACTAAATTATATTTAAATTCATGCAAACGAAGAGTAAATAAATGATGCTAAAAAAATAATAAAAACGGCTTTTTTAAAGCCGCCATGTAAGCCTTTAAGGAGCTAAAGATATATGACTTTTAGTACCAAATCACAGCACAAATCTTTTAACCAGCCAAAGTAAAAGAGAAAATAAATGTCACAAAATGACTTGCAATAAGGAGATTGAGCGTGTTGGTATTAAACGCCTAGTAACACATAAATCAGAAAAACCTTTAGGTTAACGGCATCCAAAAAAGAAAAATCATGATTTAGGACTAGACTAGAAATTACCCTGTTTAATGTGTGTTAACTTTACAATGTAAAGCATTAATATACAGTTTTTAAGCTTATCAAAACAAGCTATAGGCAACAAGCTATAGCGTCTGTTAAATTTATATTTTTTTCTCTTGCCATATGACAAACATTGACAAACACTTCCTGCCACGAGGGTATCGCCGAAAACCGACAAAACAATTTGAAATGAATGCCGTGTCGGAGCACATACATAAATATCAATTTATTCAACCCCTTGTCAAGTCGCCAGAGTTGCGCAAATGAAATGCAATTTATTATACTCACCATATTGTTAAAGACTATAAAAACACCTGATAAATACTTTGAGCGCATACAAAATGATAGTCATATATATTAAAGAGACGCCTGACTGTCGACAGTTACACGACTTTTCATGGCATCCAAACACATTTGTGGGCAATTAAAATGCGAAACGCAATCCAAACACAACCAAATGTTCCGGATATTGACGCTCTGCTCTCTGTCTCTCTCTTACTCTCGCTGAGTGGCCATAAATATGTCAGCACAGAAATTATATCAGCAAACAACATCGAAGCGAAAGTTTTCAAGCTTGTCTGCTTTTACTAATTCAATTGACGCCTTACAAATAAATACAAAGAAATAAAAAAAAACAGAGAGCACAAAATATTTCGTCTGTCACAAAAGTTTCCATGGAAATTTTTTTACTTGTGACTTGCTCATGGAATCTAAATTCTACCAAAGAGCAGACATGTGGCCAAGTTTTAAGAAAACAACAATTTAGCTTTTGAAAGTTTAAGCGCACTGTGTTTGCACGTTTCGGATAAGTGTAAATGATAAAATGTTGATATGAAAATATCCAACTACAACGTTTCAGCTTACAGGAAGTTATTAAAGTGAACAAGAATGTTAACAATTTTAAAATTTCTGAAATGACAGATGTAAGTAGTCTTCTTCAAGTAGGAGGTCGCCTAAGTAACCAAGTTATAAAAACATTTGAACAACGAGATTCTCTAGACTTAAGGTATCAAGTACGAGGTTAGTTGGGGTGTAGCTAAGGAAACGGGTTGAAATCACTTTTTGGGTTACGTGCAAGTATCATGAACAGGGTATAAATACTTTAACAAAAACATAGAACTGGGTAATTATAGCTCGAAAAGCTAAATGTAGCTGTTTTGACAAACGGCGCTTTTCCTTGTCTACTTGCCCAACCTTGGGTTGTATATAACAATTCTTACTCTAATTACATTACATTAATTCACAAGACTCACCATTATTTCATTCCTTAATCTATGTTTGTGTTAAGCTAAGCTTAATCCTTTAATGGCTATCGTTATTTATGCATGTACACATATGAGAACTATGTGCAAGGTTGAAAAGAAGTTAAAGCTTTGAAAAACGTATCATGCTTTGATTCCCCAGAAACATTTTTAACCGCGAGAAGTTTAATAATTTTTGCCACACATCTCAAGAGCACAAGAACTTAGTTTGCTAGAATTAGTAATAAATCTCTTGAGTGAAAAATCTTTGACTAAAAACTTTGATCATTCACATACAAAGTATGAATGCACAAACAGAAAGATTTAAAGTCCTCATAAAGTTAGGAAAACCGAAGTCGACAAAAAAGTAAAACACCATAAAACAAGTTGATAAAACTTACATTCACATTGTAAATCGTGACACCCAAAAAAAAAGCTATTTTGCTTATCCTTAAAAAAAAAACTCAAACATTACATATTATTAGTAAAAAATAAAAGGAATTCTCATCAAAAGCATCAATGCAAATGAGTTACTATAAAATAAGAAAGTGAAAAACGCAAAAGTTTTGTTTTATTAAAGTTAAAACTAAAAGTTCAAGTAGAAAAGCTGAAAAGCAATAAGAAAATGTTATTGAGAGAATTTGTCAACATGTAACACTTTTGTGTTACTATATATACAATGTATGTGTTTGTCCACACAGCAAGACAGATATATATATATAATTGCACATATCTATGTATATGAATACATACATATAGATGAGACCCTAAGGACATATTATGTAGATACATTGTTACGCATAGTCCACGTGTTCCAGACCAATTTTAGTAAACGCAGAAAGCTTTGCATGTGGCTGCGCGTAGCATTAAACGACAGCAGCTAGACAATCATCCGTTATTACAAATTAGCTTATTTGTCTAGGGTAATCAGGCGAAAATCAACTAGGAAATTCTTTTACGCGAAGGTGAAGTTTAGATTGCTCTTGCTGGCATTTTGAGCAAGGCCGAGAGTAACGCAGATTGTATTGAAAACATAGTCTTCCACCTTTTGTGATCTAAAACTTAGTTGAGAGATATGTTTTTTGAAATTAAAGCGTGTGTAACTTTGTGTACCAACGAAATTGCTGACGCTAAGCATCACATAATACATTATGTTATTAAAATAATTTCCGCTAGGGTTTCATTAAGTAAACTCTTTATAACTTTTTTCATTAAAATTGAGCGAATGCATCGTATATGTGATAACTTCTAATGCTCTCTCCCACTCTCTGTCTCTTCGTACAAAACAATTATAAAACAAAACGGCTCATAAACAAAGAATATAATTACAAAACACAAAAGCAGAGCTAACATTAATTAAGGCAATTTTGAACAACAAAAAAAGACAGGTGAAAAGGAAGTTGTAATTAAATGAGGAAGAGCAAAATGAGTCATCGTGACTGGCTCTAAGCACTGTTTGCGTTTTAGCCCTGATTGTCTACGCTAATTAGCCACAAATGCTGTTGGCCTTAACTCGACCGGGCTGTGGCAAGCTGACTGCTCGCTGGCTAAAAGGGTTGACAAAATGAACGATTATACTGATTGACTAACGGTCAAACAAAGACTGACAAACTGATTGACTTGTGCTAATTTCAAGTAGTAGTTGTTCGCCAAATGGTTTGTCATTTCCAGCCGAATTGGATTGAAGCTCCAAACAGAATTAAACTGCTGGTAGGCGTTTAAGCGTTAATTTTGAAATGCAATTTATTTGTTGTCATTGGCAATTTCAATTTGCACCATTTAAATTTTGGGCTGTTTGCTTATTGCTCTGTGGCTTTCGTAGCTTTTTTTTTTTGAGGTTTCTCTTTGTTTGTTTGCGTGATTTACCACCGTTGAAATATTTAATTTGTTTAACAGCATGTATGAAAAAAGGATTTGCTCTTTACATATCACATGTGAGATACATTTTGCACTCTATGCTGAAAACAGAAAATTTACAAAATGAACTTCAAATCGTTATGAAAATATGCTGCTCTAAACTAAATCTTATCTTGCAAGGTTACATTTTGGTACAGAACTTAAGCAACAAAAGTGTTTAAATATATTTATTACACATGCTGCTTTTCTGATATATTGCATTAAGCAGACCACAAAATGCAAATGTTGTTAGCCAGACTGGTTTCTCTAACATATTTTACATAAACAAAAAAACATTTGCTACACTGCAATTGCACAAAAAGTAAGTTTTCACATTAGACGCAACTTTTCCAAAAATAAATCGCAAAAATTTGTGATTACAAATTGGTTGGTTTATTTTTCTTTGCACGAAATTCATTTTATAAAAACAAGACAAAAAATAATAGAAGAACAGCAAATGAACTTATAAGCAAATAAATATACAAATATTATTATGTTTTAAATGAATAATTATAAAAATTTTAATCGAACTTTTTTTCATTTTAACTTTACATTTTAGGTAGGATTAATTAAAGCTTATTATTATTATTATTTAAACACTTGCAAAAACACATTAGTATTAATGCATTTTAAGCGAAAGCCTTTAACATTTGTTGCAAAATAGTTTTTACTTTCAGCTTTTGCTCTACAAAATAGCATCTAAGCCAGTTGGGTTGACCTGTACTTTTTTAATCTAATTAAGCAAGCTTTATGACTTTTAGCACTTAAACGAAAAAAGCAGCAGCAGCAGAAAAAAAAATCTGCAAAAAATATTTAACATAAAGTTTAAAATTCTCTTGTTTTTCACAGAGCTTAAACAGTTTTTTCAAGAGAAAATTGTTATTTGAAATGCCTGACGAAAGTTTCTGCATTTGGAAACTTTTCCATAGAAAAACAGCTATCAACTAATAGAAGTGTTGAGAGATGCCAGCTGTGTGAGGCTAACAAATGATTTAAGCCAGTCTAAGCAAATATGCAAATATTTGCACGTGCATTTCGATAAAAGTTTGGTCGATTGACGCCACTGTTGATTTATGTTAAAGTTCCACTGGCATTTTCAGTGAGAGAAAACTAAATAAAAAACACAAAACACTTTTTGAACTTACGGCTTACACACAATTCATTGAGCAGCTGCCCGCAAATGATATGTGTACATAAATAAATAAATCATTCGATCAGTTTGGTTCGTTAACCATGCATACATATAAGTATATTTTAGTTTAAACTTTTCTTTTGTATTCTGCTTTTATCTATTTTAAACACTTGTCCACTTCGACAGACGTATACAAAACTTTGCACACTTCTTTAAATAAGCGCAAGACGACCCAAATATTTATTTTATTTTTAACGCGTGCATAACAAATCGTTAACAATAATTTTCTTTTTTAATTTTTGTGTATTTTCTTGGCTTAACACTTATTTGTACTGAATTTATTTTATATTTAAACTTGACGCTTGACGGGCGACCAGCGACCGTGTTAGGCGAATCCGTTTGAAGGACTAACCTAGGCAACCGGCGCCCAAGTGCGCCTAGCCCCAAAAGCATCCACAATGCTGGCCGAACAAAAGCGCGCCAAATATAACATCCACGAATGGATGCCACCATGTGTGATAGTCGCAAGAGCGCAGACGCTGCTTAAATAAGATAGGCATGCTCACTTTAAAGGGACGACAGTGTGCTTACATATTTGTTGGTTATGTTCATTTTTAGTTGTGGATGCCATTTGGACAACTGTTGATTTTTGTTTTAGTGAATCAAAAGCGTTTCATTCATACTTTTGCGGTCAACTCACGACTGTTTGAATAATTCTGACATGGAAAATCTTCAGTTATATTTAGCTGGGGAACTATCGGTTTGAGCAGTCAAAAATATCCTATGTTTATTTTCAACAAATACAGAAAATATGTTGATGCCAGAATCCATCGAATACAATTTTCTAATTGAACAAGATCCATGAATTCTAAACTGTCTTAGAACCATGAATCCTCACTGTAAATGACTTTTTTTCGCTCTTAATGTTATTATAACATAGCATCCACCAAGGCTTATGTTACAAGCACTGTAACTATACATGTAAACATTCTTACTAGAAACCTTCTACGCAAAAGAATCACTTTAAAGTTTAAACATAGTGAACTTCTACAATACAACTGCGCAAATTAAATCTTTGGAGCCACCCCCACAAACAGTAAGTTATCCTTTGCTTTCATTCTCATATTAATCAATAGATTTTCTTACATCTATACAATGCAATATTATTAAATTTTTATTTCGGACTTCATCAACATATAAAGTTTAATCATGGATCTTGACATAGTTTCGTGGTTGTATTAAATACTTTGCCTGTCTGGCACAGTGGCGTCGTTGTAAAGAATGGACACAATGGCGATCTCAAGAGACACGCGGTCAAAAATATTGTGCCCTCTGCTGCTGGTGAGCTGAACACCATTAAAAGGGCCACGACTGTCAAATAGATAAGGAACTTGGGAGGCATCGTTGTTAACTTAGTTATAAACACGATACGTTTCTGCTCTCAACTGACATTTTGCTTTAATACAGTGGCCTATTTATATGGTCTCAAACGTTCTTTATTTTACTTATTTGCTGACTAAAGCTGCATCAAACTATTAACATAATATTTACACTGATGGCACGAGCAAAAATTACTATGTATGAGATCACGAGCTTATTGTGCAATTAAAGTTGTCACAGTGTCAATATTTAGTTTATTATTTGCAATTGTCGCATTATTCAATTATTTATTTTATAGTGTATACGTCAGTATCCACGTAAAAGTCGATAAGTATAATTTTAAAATAATTTAAAATATGCCAATAAAAAAAAGATGTGAATACGTTGTGATCGAATATTGAACCAAACCGATTTATACGATAGTTTAACTTATTAAGTATTAGTATTTACTTAAGGAAGTAATTGTTGATTAAATTAAATTGACGCATTTGATTCCATAGAAAGTATTTAGGTCGAACCACTTGTGTAAATAGTATTCAACATTCCCTTAGTGCATCACTTGCGAATGAACTCCATATAAACAGCTCAGTTCAAGTTAGATCAGCAACAGATAGGGAAAAGCTTCAACGATGCCTTCCAAGTTCTTAATCTACCTTTGCCTGGTTGCCATGTTAATGGTCTTTTGCGCACCTGCAGCCGAGGGTACATTCCTACTGTTTGCCTGTTTGACTAGATCACCATTGTGTCCATACCGCACTACCACTCCACGGTGTCCAACAGCTGGTGAAGTCTATAATCCAGTAACTCGTGAATGTGCAGCAGCATCGTGAAAATATGTAGCAATGCATTTTGAATGTTGATTCCCAAATAAATACATAACGGTACATTGAAACAATTCGATTTTTACTTCTTAATAAACTTGAGGAATAAGCTAGAATTTTTAAAAAATTTCAGGTTTTAATGAACTTATAATATTCATGACTAAACTGGGAACAAAAAACTTGTAGTCTAACTTAAATACTAGCACGTTTTCCAGCGCCTTATCCAAGTGTTTATTTAACTAGGACTTTGTTATGATAATCAGATATGGAAATATTTTTTTAATTAATATTGTGTCCAACGTTAAGCAAGAGTAACTCTCAATTATGTATAGAATATGCAGGCACGAAACAAAGTAAAGTTTATTGATAATTATTTACTTAATGCTAGACTGAACTTATTGTTAACTGAATCATACGCATAAAAAGTATTTAGCTTGAACCATTTGTGCAAATAATATTTATTTAATGCACTCTAACAAGGTTCAGCATAATATCCATATAAATACCTCAGTTTAATTCAGATCAGCAACAGATCGGGAAAAGCTTCAACGATGCCTTCCAAGTTCCTAATCTACCTTTACCTGGTTGCCATGTTAATGGTCTTTTGTGCACCTGCAGCCGAGGCCACATTAATATTGTTTGCCTGCTTGACTGGATCACCATTGTGTCCATACCGCACTACCACTCCACGGTGTCCAACAGCTGGTGAAGTCTATAATCCAGTAACTCGTGAATGTGCAGCAGCATCGTGAAAATATGTAGCAATGCATTTTGAATGTTGATTCCCAAATAAATACATAACGGTACATTGAAACAATTAGATTTTTACTTCTTAATAAACTTGAGGAATAAGCTAGAATTTTTAAAAAATTTCAGGTTTTAATGAACTTATAATATTCATGACTAAACTGGGAACAAAAAACTTGTAGTCTAACTTAAATACTTGCACGTTATCCAGCGCCTTATCCAAGTGTTTTTACAGCTAGGATTTGTTATCATAATCAGAAATGGAAATATTTATACTCGTTACCGAAGGTAAAGAGTATATTGGTTTTGTGCAATGTCCGTCATGGTGTCCGTCCGTCTGTATGTTCGCAACTTTTTTCAACACCCTTCAAGCTAGAGACTTGAAACTTTCCGATTCTCTTTATCTATGGGATAGTAAATTAAAGTGTCAAGATGGGGGCTCTACGATAACTGGGGGGCTGGCAAATCGATAAATTCGATAACTCAAATCCGATAAATCCACATATTTCGCACATCCTTACAGCTAGAACTACCAAATTTGGTAAGCAGATAGCTACTAGCAACCCCAAAAAAACTGCATCAAAAATTTTGGAGCCACTCCCCCCATTCCGCCCCCAGCCCCGCCGAATTTTAAAGTCAAAAAAGCATATATCTCCCACAGTTTTTGAGCTGTAGCCAACACATTTGGTGCCAAGATAGGTAATGATGACCCCCCAAAAATTGCATCAAAAGTTTGGATGCCACGCCCACCAATACCCCCTAGCCACCCCCATCCGCCCCAACGCTTCGTCAAAAACGGGAATGCGTGTATCTTCCAGAGTTGTGGAGCTAGAGCCACCAAATTTGGCAGGAAGATAGCTGGCAACGACCTCCAAAATCTACCTTGACCTGGTTGCCATGTTAATGGTCATTTGCGCACCTGCACCCGAGGCCACATTAATATTGTTTGCAATTTAAATGTAATTCCTAAACTCATTATATTAAAAAGAAAAAAAAAAAAATTAAAAATCATTCAAAATTAGCTTATAAAGCTTTGACTTCTTTTATTTGTGCCAAACTTGACGAAAGAGTTATTCAGTTGTTATTCAACTGTCAGTTCGGGGTTGTTTCGTTGATTATCTGGGAGTTCCATCAAAATTTGCCAAATGAAGCCCAAGCCCAAGCCCAGTCAACAACTCAGGCGAAATTTATTCAGTGCTTTGCATTAAATTACTTTATTTTCTTGTTTGAAAATGCGTGTCAAATGCACATTGACTTTTTGTGTCTGATGCCCACGCGACTAGCCCGATGCGGCATGCGACATTGATATTATTAAGATAATTATAATCAAAACAGGCGCCCACGTGCAGTGTTGTCAGCATTTGCGTAAAGACCAACGAGCATCTAATAAAAAAAAAAAGCTAAAAAAAACGCAAAGCCAAATAAGAATTTTCTGAATTGTTTTCTTGTTTTGGTTTAACCTTAACTTCAAAAGCGTTTAAATATTAAATCAACCTAAATAAGACTTAACATGTTAACTTATTTTGATTAAACTAAACCTTACAATGAATATGTTTGTTTGTCATTTAAATGCAGATTTCTTTTGTGCTCTCAAAAAAAGCTAGGTCGGTATTACTATTCACATGTTGTACGTGTTATAATCTAAGTTCACGTCAATTCCTTGTAAGCAAGTTTAACTGCATGAGGGGATTAGGAGAAAGAGCAATAGCTTAAGCAAAGCAATCACGCACGTCCAGACGTATGATTGATATTTAATTAATTTGCCGTCTAGTTGCCATTTGGTGTGTTGTGTCGGCGTTAACGTAAACCTAACACTCCATAGACAACTCAAACAAAGTTTTTTAGAATAATTGGAAAGCCAACTGTCGACAGATGCAACTACAGCAATTTATATGTCCCAGTGGGTTTGATGATGTTACATCACATCAGCCAGGTAAAGTGAAACAAATAAGAAGAAAGTTTAACAGCACTTGGGAAGGAAGGTAATTTTGTGTCGTCTCTAAGTATTCCATGGAAACTTGAGGCAACGCCATCTACGCGTAAAATATAAATTGGATTTTTTACACCCTTTCAACACTGACAATTTTGGATTAACCAGCGGGCTTTTAATGTCACTACAAAAACTTGTTGAATCAGGCACGTGCCTCATCCCCTTCACCCGTAAAGTAGTTCAATAATGGGAAAACCAACTTCTAAAACATTGAATGATAGCAGTTTTAGGTGTTTTCTAGAATGGTGCTTAAGATTGTATGACAATTAAGTTAAGTTTTCAAATTTGCTATGTATTTTCTTATCATATATTGCCCCATTAAATATGGTCAGAAGTTTTTCGAATTTCGAAGAATTTTTCGCAAACCTCCTATTTAATTCGCGTTACCTTTATCAAATTGTGTCATGTTTATACTATATATGTATGTAGATATTGTATTTACTTAAGCAATGTGTGTGCCCAGAAGTAGGCAACAAAAGATAAGTTTTACTATACCTCAACACCTCAACACTTTTTTTCAATCTTAGTTCGTGTGCCGACATTTTTATTTTATTGTTTTTGCTTTGTTGTTTGCAGTCGACATTTTTTGTTTGGCTTTCTATTCAGCTAATTGAATGGCAATTGATTTGTATGAATTGCAACTGTATTACTCGTGTATGTAGGGTGTATTATACTGTGTTTATGTGTGTGTGTGTGTGTGTGTGTGTATGTGTGTGTGTGTGGGTGGGTAAGTCGTTTCATTGGTTTCTCATTCTGCAAAACATTGGTCAACAGCTTACAAAAATTTAATGGCCATTTTCTCTTTTGACTCTGACAGCATTTTAAGCGGCTGTAAATAATTTATTGTGTCATGCGCAATATTAAATTGCTTGCAATCAATTCAACAATTTGACAAATTTGTATTAAATTTGAAATAAAAATTAGATATATCGAATTTTTTATTTCAAACTTGAAGTACTTATTTTAATTGTAATTGAAATTTATTTTCGGAGCGTTAATTTTTACATATTTTTTTTTAGTTGGATGTTGGAAGGAAATTCAATGGGAAAGTTGTTCACTTGCTTTTTCTGTTCCTTGGGGATCTTTGATTCATTTGTCGATGTGCAGGGAAGTGGAAAAAAAGTGGCTACTGCTGAGAAAATGTTAATTTTTTTTTTGTACAAACTGTAAATGTCTTTATTTGCATTTAAGTGTGTCTGCGTGTGTGTGTGTGTGTGTTTGTTTTGTGTTAGTCTCACAAATTTAATTTTGCTGATTAAGGTCTCTTTGGCATTCTTTACTTGGATCTCTTGCTGCGCTGCCATTTGGGGATGAATATGTGCCTCTGGTATATGTTAAAAATATATTCAAATTTAGGTATATTTTTTTTTTGCTCGGCCGAAAATTATTCAAGTAAAAGGCCAATTTACATATTGCTACTTGAATTCAAGTCTTTTAGGTGAAAACAATATAAATAAGGATGCATAAATTAATGTTGATCTGAAGCAATGATTTTTTTAGGTTTCAAGTTTCAATAAAAGATTGAAAGATAAAAATAAACTATTAACAAACAAAAAACAACGAAGTATTTTTACTGAGAATGGTGAATTTGAAATATTTGTGCTGCTATTAAATTTCGAGCCAAAAAAAAAACAACTTCAACTTTTCTGCAAGCTAGGTTGAGTAATATTCTGCTAAGCTGAGTTGAATAATGTGTAATTCAAGACGGCAATGACATTTGCTTGTCATGAATATCAACTACAACAACAATAATAACAACAACAGTTGAATTTAAGCATCCATTAAGGTGACCATTGCTCACTGGAGCTTCGCTCGAGCTCTGAGTTTGAGTTACGGTTCAGTTACTGAACATTACATAATACCGGCACGTAGTCACTGAACGAAATGTTAAAGCTTTTTGGTTTGGCTTTATGCGCTTTGCACATAATTAGTGGCAAATAACAAATGACTCAAACTTTGCACTCGACTTTCTACTTCTACTCTGTCTCTCTCTCTCTCTCTTTCTTTTCCTTTCCATTCAATTTGAGCAGTCATCAAAGCAGAAGAGTTTTCTTTCTATTCGACTTGTTTTTGACTCTACTCAATTCAACAGCATTCATTGTGCAACTAAATGTGGCCACTTGTTGTCACTTGACTGGAAATTAAGAGCGCTAATTAAGGTTACGTACTTAGAAATTACTTAAGCTTTGCACACAGCTTTTAAGTGTGCTAAAGTAATGGATTTCTATGGTTGTTTTTGCTAATGGTAGCTGCATATAGTCGAACTTCCATATAATGAATCTCAAGGGGACAAGAAAAAACTTCTATAATAATTCTTAATCATCAGTAACTTGGCGAATAAAGAGAATATTTGCACAGTTTGCCAACAGCTGGACAGGTAAGTGACTTAAAGCTGACTTTGACCTGCATTAAATGAGCATTAACATTGGCAAAAACAGCTTCCCATGTGTTGATCCAACCCAGTTAATGAACAAAAGTTTGTTAGAGCAAAGCCAAAGGCTAATTATGCACAGAAGTGCGCTTGATTACTCTGGCAAATTTTATTTATTTGTCAGTTGAAATTTGTAAAATTTTGACATTGCGTAATTGACACTATCTGTCTCTTTTACACTCTCATTCCACTTGTGTGTTCAACTACATAATAGGTTTACAATTTAGCAGCAATGTAAAATTGGCCAAAATTAGATATTCAATTTAAGATTATTTTGTATTTGGTCTAATTTGATTTATTGCAATGCAAGTTTAAGCTCTGTGGTAATGTGCAAATAACATAATTTTCAATGCGGTTAGTTTAAAATTTAAATACCAATAAAAACAAAAGGAAACGTTGCAGTCAGACGCAACCGACTGCGGTATACGGTGTACGGATGCGGCAGGAATATGCGTTATATATGTTAACTCTAGCTCAAAGTTTGTAAAAGGTGTGCGAAGGGGGTCTGGGTAGGTACGGGTAGGCATCCAAAGTTTTGATGCAGGTTTTTGGGGGTCATCACCTATTTTGGCACTAAATTTGGTGACTCTAGCGCAAAAACTGTGTAAGATATAGGCGTTTCTGATTTGGAACTGCGGGGGGGGCTGGGAGCGGAATGGGTGGATGTGGGATCAAAACTTTTGATGCAGTTTTTTGGGGGCTACTAGTAGCTATCTTCCCACCAAATTTGGTAGTTCTAGCTGTAGGGAGGTGCAAAATAGGTGGATCGATTTTGAGTTATCGAATTTATCGACCAGCCCACCAGTTATCGTAGAACCCCAATCTTTATTTTTCCCGGACATAGGTGTGGGAAAAAGTTTCGAAAATACGGACGGACAGACACCTTGATGGACATTGCCCAAACCCAATATAATCTTTACCTTCGTTATCGAGTATAACAAGTGAAAACGATCCGTCCGAAACGGCCGACTGCGGTATACTTGATACCTGTTTAAAAAGAGGTAACAAGAGGCCTGATTGCAAAGTGGTACGGATGCGGCAAAGATTGGCTGAAGCAGATCTAAGCATAGAACCCCAATCTTGACACTTTTTCTCAGCTATAGAAAAAGATATTTGCAAAGTTCCCAGTCTTTCGAAAGAGTTGAGTTGACACAGACGGACAGACACCTTGACGGATATTGCACAAAACCAATATACTCTTTGCCTTCGGTATTGGGTATAAAAGTTAAAGAACTTTTGGTTAAATTTGTTGGATGATTTTTTTGCTATTGGTAAGTTATCGGAAATTTTACTAAGTGATATAACATGCTTTATTTTATATTAATAAATAAAAATAATATTTTTATATACATATTTATTAATATACTATTTTTAACTTTCTTCTTCTTGCTTCTTTATTCTTGAATAAATAATTAGTAATCAGATTGAGTGAAACTTCACTGCTCAACTTCAATAACTTTGGAATTCATTTGTTTGATGTTTGGCAGCGTGCTTCATTCAACTTGTGTCAATTAGACGTGCCACAAAAGAATGCGGATTGTTGTCAATGGCTGTAAAAAGCTAACAAGTGACCTTTAAATTTGAGTTTGGTCTTGGGATTGATACCAATGAGAGAAAAAGGTATTGCTGATTTTTAGCATATTTTTAAAGGAATCCCAAAATATATGCTTTTTGTGTTTTGATTGTTTGGCAAGCAGCACCAACTGACAATTATCAAGTTTCTTGGCCACAATGCCCAAGTTTGCCAAGCGTAAACAATCTTCCACAACCATTTGTTGTGACGCCGGAAACGGAAGTAAGCATAGTGGAGCGGTGTTCGAAAAATGTTAGACACGGAAAGTAGGTGAAGCATTTCATTTTTAACCGACAAATTTGCATATACTGCTCAAAATGTATATAAAGATTTGAGCTTGATAAACATAACACTACCAGACGATGCGTAGGCGTTTGTGTTATTGTTGATGTTGGTTTTTATGAGGCTGTTGTTGTTGTTGTTGTTGCTGTTATAACTTGACAATTTTTGCGTGTAGTAGAAAGAGGCGAAAGACGCAACGCAGTTTACAGTACCCTTCACTCCTGGTGCGTGTGCGCTTATTTTTATATAATATTGTATTTACTTATTTTTTTATTATTATTTTTTTTTTTTGTGGGCACGCGCCGCGATTGCTCATGAATAATGCAACCAGAGGAAAACCAGACAGAACAGATAATAAACAAGCTTTCATTTATGAACTATCTTTGTTGCATTTTTTTTGCTGGCGAACAATTAAAGCCAAATAATGTTAATGACAAGCGACAGTAGCTGCAGCCAAATTATGCAAATTCCCAGACTTTTGATAAGGGTTTCATTCCAAAACAGACTCCAACCACTGCATTCATTCACGCAAATGTGAATCATTTGACAAGAGCTTCGCCAGCAAAAAAAAAAAAAAAAAGATTTATCTTGGAAAACTGCAAAAAAAGAGGTAAGGAACCAAAACCAAACAGAAATCAAAAAAAAGCTGGAAACAGAAAAACAGAAAAGGAAATGAAAAAGACAAAGAAGTAAACAAATGCAAAGTCAAAAAGAATAGACTTTAACATCTCCAATTGACAATTGAAATATTCTGTTGCGCTTTTTATAGTGCTTCACATCGTTTGTAAAAATTATGCATTGCTAATCTCTTTAAAGCATTTTGTACATTGTCGTCGCGATAAGCTGGTTAAGGAATTCCCTAATAAAGCTATGCAGATGTTGCAAAAAACAAAGTTGGCAATTCGTGCCATTTTTACTAAACTATTTCTTAAACCGATAAAAAGCTTGCTGCGCTTTAAAGCTTTTTCTTTTTAATTTCATTTTACAAAAAGTAAACAAACCAATCAATGATTAATGTCAGGTTCTTAGGTTAGTTACATCAAAGTAAATAATAAGTTAAGCTTTCTTTTAATATAATGTAATAAATAAGAAGAAGAAAACATTTATTTTATACAAAACGATTTCTTTTCATAAAAGCCCTTTTCAGTCTAAGCCACTGGCTCATTATCAATTTCATTTTTGCACTAAGAGCACAGCTTTGAAAGCTTTTACGAAATTCAAAACTTTCGCTGCGACATTAAAGCTTTTTAATAAAGTCGTATGAGCGATTTCCGTTATTATGAAATGTATGCATTGAAAAGTGTTTAAAAGCGTGCCGCACACATGAAACAATAATAGAATGTACTACAAATCATTCAAAGAGCGCCAACGTGAGCGCTAAATATTAATACTAAGTTGAAGTTAAGTAAATAATAAAAATGGTGAAGTTCTCTCTTGACGAAATACGTGTCTTAATGGACAAGCGGTGTAATATACGCAACATATCCGTTATAGCACATGTTGACCATGGTAAATCAACACTAACTGATTCCTTGGTAAGCAAGGCGGGCATTATTGCTGGCTCTAAGGCGGGCAATATGCGATTCACCGATACACGCAAGGACGAACAGGAACGATGCATTACGATAAAGTCAACGTAAGATAAATATTGAATACACATTTCATATTCCAAATTCATACTTATCGATATCCTAATAACATTCCCAGTGCCATAACAATGTACTTTGAGCTTCAGGACAAGGATTTGTGCTTCATCACACAAGCGGATCAACGCGATGAGGATACAAAGGGGTTTCTAATCAATTTAATTGATTCACCCGGTCACGTGGACTTCTCTTCGGAGGTAACGGCTGCTCTAAGAGTCACTGATGGTGCTCTCGTTGTTGTGGATTGTGTTTCCGGTGTTTGCGTGCAAACGGAAACGGTTCTGAGGCAAGCAATAGCGGAACGCATACGTCCCATTCTTTTTCTAAATAAAATGGATCGTGCTCTACTCGAGCTACAACTGGACTCGGAGCAGTTATATCAAACGTTCCAACGGATTGTGGAGAATGTTAATCTAATTATTGCCACCTACAATGATGATAGTGGTCCCATGGGCGAAGTATCTGTGGATCCTTCAAAGGGTTCCGTTGGTTTTGGTTCGGGTCTGCATGGTTGGGCCTTCACTCTCAAACAGTTTGCCGAAATGTATGCCGATAAGTTTAAGATTGATGTGGAAAAGTTAATGAAACGGTAAGCTAATCCTTAAAAATGCAGACAGGACAATGTTTATATTAATATTTCTCAATTCCATTTTAGTCTCTGGGGCAGCAATTTCTTTAATAAAAAGACAAGAAAGTGGCAAAAACAACAGGATTCGGATAGTGAGCGTTCATTTTGCCTCTACATATTGGATCCCATTTACAAGGTATTCGATGCTATCATGAACTATAAAACGGAGGAGATAACCAGCTTGCTGGCGAAGCTTGGTATAAAGCTACAGCTAGAGGAGCAAGAACATCAAGGAAAGGTGCTTCTAAAAACCGTGATGAGAAGTTGGTTGCCTGCAGGTGAAACTTTGTTGCAAATGATTGCCATCCATTTGCCATCACCTGTGGTGGCACAAAAATATCGCATGGAAATGTTGTACGAAGGTCCACACAACGATGAAGCTGCTGTTGCTATTAGGAACTGTGATGCCGAAGGACCACTGATGATGTACATTTCGAAAATGGTGCCCACTTCAGATATCGGAAGATTCTATGCTTTTGGTAGAGTATTCGCGGGCAAGGTGTCCACGGGTCAAAAGTGTCGACTTATGGGTCCGAACTATGTGCCCGGCAAGAAGGAGGATGTGTGCGAGAAGGCGATTCAGCGTACGGTTCTTATGATGGGTCGTTCGGTGGAGGCCATTGAGGATGTGCCGGCTGGCAACATATGCGGTCTGGTTGGTGTCGACCAATTTCTGGTCAAGACAGGCACAATAACAACATTTAAGGAGGCGCACAACATGAAGGTAATCGATATTAACCTTTTCCAAGTAAAAACTCCTTTTAAATACACTACTTTGTAAACAGGTCATGAAGTTCTCCGTGTCTCCCGTTGTACGAGTTGCTGTGGAACCCAAGAATCCAGCTGATTTGCCCAAGCTTGTAATTGGTTTGAAGCGTCTGGCCAAATCAGATCCAATGGTGCAGTGCATTATTGAGGAATCGGGTGAGCATATTATTGCTGGTGCTGGTGAATTGCATTTGGAAATCTGCATTAAGGATCTGGAGGAGGATCACGCCTGTATACCACTTAAAACATCTGATCCTTTGGTATCTTATCGCGAAACTGTTTTAGAAGAATCTAGCCAGTTGTGTCTATCCAAATCACGCAACAAGCATAATCGTTTGACCATGAAAGCACAGCCTATGCCTGAAGGATTGGCTGAGGATATTGACAGTGGAATCGTCACTTCTCGAGATGAGTTCAAGAAGCGAGCGCGTTACCTAAACGAAAAGTACGACTATGATGTGAGTGAGGCGAGAAAGATTTGGTGTTTTGGTCCTGATTGCAATGGACCCAACATTATTGTGGACTGTACCAAATCGGTTCAGTATTTGAATGAGATCAAGGACTCAGTAGTTGCCGGTTTCCAGTGGGCCTCCAAAGAGGGCGTTTTGGCCGAAGAAAATATGCGTGGCTTGCGCTACGACATACACGATGTAACGGTGCATGCGGATGCAGTGCATCGTAGTGGCAGTCAAATTATCCCAACCACACGACGTTGCTTGTATGCCGCCGCAATCACAGCAAGTCCACGTCTTCTCGAACCCGTTTATCTGTGTGAGATTCAGTGCCACAACTTGGCTGTTGGCGGCATCCACAAAGTTCTGAGTAGGAGACGTGGCCATGTGTTTGAGGAGGCTCAAGTGCCAGGCACACCAATGTACATGGTCAAGTCGTATCTGCCGGTCAACGAATCTTTTGGTTTTACGGCAGAGCTGCGCACAAATACACGTGGTCAGGCATTCCCGCAATGTGTGTTCGATCATTGGCAGATGCTGCCTGGTGATCCTTGTGAGATCGACAGCAAACCTTATCAAATAGTACAAAATACACGCTTACGAAAAGCTTTAAAGCCAGGATTACCCGAACTGGCAATGTATTTGGATAAGTTGTAGAGGTATATATTTATTTATTAATCACTCTTAAGCATATGTGTGATAAACATTTTCCATGACTCATTTCTAAATATTTTGTCACAAAACTTGCACGATTTTTTAAACAGAACGCCAAATATTTATAAGTCATCGAAGTCTTTTATATCGATGAAATTAGACATTTAATAGAACCATCGATAGTAATCATGTGTTTAGCTATTGTTGCAAATGCTGCCACCTGCGGTCTGTAGTTGCTTTCATAACGTTCAAAAGAAACTGAATATGTCCGCTGTGGAGCAGGATCCTGTTGAACTAATGCTAAAGAAGACGGGCTGCATTGAGCTACATTACAAGGTACAGGAGTGCATAGCTGAGTCCGGCGACTGGCGCATGTGTCAGGACAAAGTAAAAGAGTTCAAGGCTTGCATGCAAAAGTATGTGAATGAGCAATCCAAAAAGTACGCCAATGTTAAATAAAATTCTACAGAAACTCTTGAGCACCAGTCTCGCCGCTGAAACATCAACAAAACTGGTGCTCATTGTACGCAGCGATCTCAAAATGGGCAAGGGTAAGACGGCAGCTCAGTGTGCCCATGCGGCTGTCATGTGCTATCAAAATGCAGCACAGGGCACCGAAGAACAAAATGCAATCCTTAAGCGCTGGTGCTGTATGGGCCAGCCAAAGATTGTGCTGCGTGTTGATAGCTATGAGCAGCTAAATGTATTGCAACTGCAAGCGGAGCAGGCAAATGTGGTGGCGGCTCTGGTAAGGGATGCGGGTCGCACACAACTTGATGCCGGCACAGCAACAGTTTTGGGCTTGGGACCGGCAATGTCCATCGATCTTGATAAACTGATTGGTCATTTAAAGCTATTGTAAAACACAAAACATTTAAACTGTTTATAATTTCTTTATCTATGTAATTCATAAAATTAATATAACAACAAACCAAGTTTGTGATACATATTTAGTTTGTTTTCTTGCCAACGGACATTGTGGATATGGTTAGGGACACTGCTTGGCCAAACATTTCCACTAAATCGGAGGTAACACGTTCCGTTATTTGACGCAATTTACCGTTCGATTCACCGCAAATCAAACGCTCAATACGCGGAGTAGGACAATGCACTAAAACGGTGGTGTAAACCACATCTGTAATAAATCATAAAGTTTTAAAAATAAGTGTCTATATTATCAGTTAGATCATACATACGCTTCTCCACATTGTAATATTCAAGCTCGCACTTAAGATTATAGGGTATCTCCTGTGGCAGATAGTCTAGCAGGCGAGCTCGCACGCTCTCCACAATTAGCGATTCGGGCGTTTCATCTGTGTAAACATTTGAAGCAAAACGCCAGCGTCTGGGCTTTGCAGTTCCGATTAAATAATCCTGCAGTTCCTGCAGACCATTGCCCGTTAGAGAGGAAACCAGGAAGACATCGTTGAAATGACTCCAACTGGTTTCACGTTGATTTAAAGGCAATCCATTTGTTGACAACTGTTGCGCTTCATCATTATGTGCAGTTTTTTTGCTTTTCTGCAACGTATCATTTGTCAAAGTCTTAATTAGATCCAAGAGGACACGTTTTGATTTTAATGCATCGATTTTGTTGAGTATCAAAAAGCTGGGTAACCTAGCGTAGGCTTTTAATGTATCCAGCACTGTGGGATGCAACTCCTTGCGGGTCCAACTATTTGATGCATCCTGCACGACTGCAATAATATCCGCATGTTGGATAGCATGACGATAGGCGCTCTTGAAACTTTGCTCCAAATGATGTTTCCTTATCTCACGCTGTGTCACCAGTCCCGGTGTATCATAAAAGACGAGCTGCGTCTGTCCTGTGGTTAAAATTGCAGTGTTCGCCTTGCGTGTTGTGTGAACTTTGGCGGATGTGGGACACACCTAACAACCGACAGCTTTATCTGATTTGATATATTCTGTGCCAAAAGTTAAACTTACCTTGTGATTGATTATGTTGTTAATGAATGTGCTTTTGCCTACATTTGGAACTCCAATGACGGCGATGTGAAGGGCTCTCTGCTGTTGTGCATTGTTATTGTTTTTATCGCTGTTCACAGTATCCGATGTTAGTGGCGGTGGCGTTAAGTGTGCGCTCTCTTCACTTGTCGGTATTGTGGCACACAAATTACGCACATTAATTGGCAATAATGTGGTTTTATTGCAATTAAGTAATCTTAAAGTGCTTGGTAGCCAAAATAACCGCATCGCAAAAATGTGTGACTGGCAATTAAATCGAATATTGGAGCAACGTAATGATAATAAAATTTATTTATCGATTCTTGTCAGCCAAAAAAGCGGCAGCCATGCAGCAATCGATACATCAAAGTATCTCATGCAGTAGCGGGTAACATTATAAGTGACATAATAAATTCAAATTTCACTTTGGTTAATAAACATAAATTTTTAGTTTTGTAAACAAACAAAAATTATTATAGGTGTATTAGAAAATTTGAATTTAAACTTAAGTATCTAAAACTATTAGTTTTGTATTGCATTGCAGGTTTTCAAGTGTTACGGTAAATACATTACAAAACAATCACTTTTGATTTTGATTTGATTTTTTTACATCTAAAATACCACAATTAAATATCAAGTTAAGGGGATGGAGGCCAAATTATTCAACCAAAACTGTATCTTGCTCCTGCACTGAATAAAAATCAAGTGTCTTGGCACTATTCTCCAAACGAACCACGAGATCCGGCCGTTTGGCATCGATATAGCAAAGTGTCGGAGTTTCTCCAACAATGTGAAAACGTTTCATGACCAGTCCTTGTAGTGTTTGCACGGTTATCATGCGAGGTACCTTTTTCTCCCAAACTTCACCAGTTTTTTGATGCTGTATGAGGACTTTGATGAGATTCGACTGCTTGGCTTGGATTCCCGGCACAAAGTCAGCGGGAGAACCATATTCTGTGGTGCAAGAGGAGAGCGTCAATTAATACAAAACCAAAAGATAATTAATATATTTCTTACTATTGACAATAAGCAAGTAGGTACGATGTTTTTTATAGAAATCGCGAAGAGCCTCGGATCCAAGCTTGGTAGCCTGCAACCAATCCAATGCATACTTTTTCCATATATCATATTCAGCTCCACGTCGCTCCTCTGGAGTAACCTTTGCTTTATTAATAAACTGTAAGCCCGCAATACTAGCGACAGCCTTTGAAAACATTTCATCGAAATTGGATTTCAAATGTGGCGTTTTGTTAAGTCGCTTTAACTGCGGTAGCTTATCCAGCTCGTTGAATGCATCAGCCTTAAAAATAAAAAAAATTATATTTGCTGTACATAACGATTGTAGCGTAAACATCACTCTTACCTCATTCCATATGGGATTGTGCAACAAGTTAAGCTGCTCCAAGGACACAAACATATTAAGTTTGCCCTGTGGCTCACAATCCGGAAGCTGCAGCTGCTCAATGCCATTCTCCATAAGATTAAGCACGCGCAGTGTTCGAATGTTACCCAACTTGATCACCTGATCAAAATCCATCAGCTTTGTGCGATGCAAGTCCAACTCGCGTAGCTTTCGAAAGATGCGCTCACAGTCCACAACAGCTAGTTGAATGAATGCATTCTCCTGCAGTCCCAGCGATTCAATATCAGGCCATAATAGCGCTGTCTGCATCACATCCTTCCAGTCTGTGAATCCGCAATTTCGCAAATTAATACGCTTCAATTGACGAAAAGACGGCGCCAGTTCTCTGATTTGTGATTCTGTGGGCAAAACCAGACGATTGGAACTGCAAAATCAAACAAAATACATTTAAAGAAATAAGAGACAATGCTAGATGAGCAGATAACTAACCTCAAATTCAAATTGTCGAGCATGGGCAATTGCTGCGTAATGCTGGCGACAATCTCCCAATTCCAAATAAGAGTGTGACTCATATTAAGCGTCGTCAGGTTTGTTAGATCCTTTAGGTAGCCTGCTGCGTTCACTGGCGTCTCATCGACACTTACTTCTGTAAGCTGCTCAAATTTGCTCTGCTTGCGTGCAATTTTATCCATACCGACGACCTCGAAGAGTGATGCCTGCAAAGATGCTTTGGCCTCGCGTATCAACGATATATCCACATTGCTCGAATTGTAGTTGAGATAACGTTCACGCGTTTCGTCCTCCAGGGTTGCGCAGGGTCCTAGCTTGCCTGGCCTTATAAAACTGCCTGCTGTTGGCAGTTGAGTTTGGAAATAACGTTTGCCATCGACAGTGCCATTGTGCTTCCCCCGCATCCCATCATCCCACTCAATGCCAAGCCAGGTGCCAACATGGCCACAGACCTGCGTTATCAATATCGACAAATCATTATTTAACTAACACAATTGATTTTTCATCAGCTTACCTCGCCTACGTATTTGACGGTGCCATAGTTGTTGCCTATTTTGATGCGTGTGCCCAACGGATAAAACAGCTGCGCCTCATTAATAATTCCAACCATTGTTGTTTGTTTTTACAGCGACTACTGTTTTGTGTATTTGATTTGTAAACAGCTTTCGTGCCTTCGATTCGCAAACACCTTTGTCATAAACTGTTTACAGGGCCTAGTGCAAGAGATTGAGAATAAACATTGTTAACAAAACAGGTACAAACTTATTTCAGCTTTAATTTTGCACAGAAATGACGAACTTCTTATTATTTGTGTGATTAGCTGTCCATTAAACAGGGCTGTATTAGCCAGGGCTACATGTTTATGCTAAGCTGTTATTTATTTCTCGTCTATCGATATTTACATACCGATCGAATTCAATAATAGCTGATAGTAGCCTACGAGCATATAACATATACCACTCAATTGGCAGCTCTGAATTCCGCTCTGTCTGTTATATGCTCGTTCATCGATAGTGCCAGTCTGCTATCGATGGTAGCGCCCAACCATCGATTATGCCAATAGCTCTCCACCTCTAGCTGATAGTAAGTATTTGGATCATTTCTGAAAACTGTCACACAAGACGAAAGGCTTTTGTGCAGTACATTTTTAATTTGTTTTTCGTTATTTGAATAGTTCCAACAATTTTAACCTGTTTAAAAAAAAAATTATAAGATTAACGCATATATAAAAAGTCATAAATTTGATAAAGTGTGCGTCGCTCAATTAAATATTTCATGAACATACCAGTATTGGCTACAGGTAAACACAAAAAAAAAACCGGCGTGGGTCTGCGCTCTAAAACGGTACATCCCCAAAACAAAAATTTTTCTAGTTCGAATAAGTAAGTAAGGCAGTCTATATCGCCAAGAAGTGCCACGTCAGCGCTCAAAATAAGTGAAGGAGCGAGAACGAAAACGCTGACGACAGAAAAATCTCGATTGGGATCGTATTTCATTTGTGTGTGGTATATTTGAGTACACAATTTACAAACAAAGCACGCAGTGAGAGGCAGAAATAAAAATGGGATCTGATAATAAGACGGATGAAAAGATGGAGGCACGTATTTATGGTCTAAAGATATGCATATATTTGTAAGGAATATATTTTTTAACAGGCTCGCGCCTATCAACTGCGCATTGTTGACTTCTTAACCAAACGTAATGGTATTGTTTATTTACCAACCGGCTCGGGCAAGACTTACGTGGCCATCCTGGCACTCAAACGTTTCTCTCAAAACTTTGACAGGTTTGTATAAAATTTTACTTATGAGCAGGGTACAATATAATAATAAGAAAGATAAAACACAATTAGGGGAATAACAAAATAAAAACAATCAAGGCGAGTTTGCTTGACAACATTTAGCTTGCAGCTTGAAAATCGGCTTCACATATCACATAACTTATTTATGCCATAACTGTGTGTACTTTGAATTGCAATCATCGCTCGTATTTGTTTACATTATGCAGACCGATCGAGGAGAATGGACAAAGAGCTTTGTTTCTTTGTAATACTGTTGAGCTGGCCCGCCAGCAGGCCGTCGCTGTGCGAAAGTATACAAACTTTAAAGTGGGCTTCTACGTTGGCGAACAGGGCGTGGATAATTGGAATCGCGGGAAATGGGTTGATGAAATACGGGACAATCAAGTAAGCATAGTCAACTCTTTTGCAGATGAAATGCAATTGCAAATAACAAATAATAATTCAATATATTATTTTCTAAAAAACAGGTTCTTGTTGGCACAGCTCAGGTAGTACTCGATTTGTTCCTACAGAAGCATATGGAACTGAAGTCAGTGAGCATTGTAATTATGGATGAGTGCCATCATGGAAACGGCCGTCATCCGTATCATGAGTTCATGCGACTGTTTCAAATGCAACAGTCACTGGGTACGCCACTGCCACGTGTGGTGGGTCTTACCGGAGTGCTAATCAAGGGCAATGAGATTAACAAGGTGGGCTTAAAGTTAAAGGAGCTGGAGACGACTTTTCGTGGCAATATTGTCACTGTCTCCGACACAATTGAAATGGAGAATGTAATGCTGTAAGCGATATCAATAACTAATGTTCACACAGATTATTAATATTCCGATCCCGATTAACTGTTCAGTCACTCGACAAAGCCAAGGGAATGCCTTATTACTTACCGTTCCGTAAACCAGAGATTTGACGTTATTATCAAAATACGCTCGCTAATCGAATCTTTTTATAAGACAATTGATAAAATTGAAATTGGAGAGCAGCCTGTGCGAATGTCGAAAGGATTGCGTTTTGCACGCGATCCAAATAAGAAAAGTGGCATTAAAACGATGCTCAATGACTTCATCTTTCAAATGGATAACTACGGCATCTATGCGGGCTCCATTGCGATTGTATCGGTGCTGGTCGAATTTGATGTTAAACGACGCCAGTCAGAGACCCTTGCCTTGCGCAATATGTACCGAGTGGTAATTACCCTCTGCGATAACATTCGTCATTTGCTGATGGAACAGTTGCGCGGTATGCTCGACGATGAAGATTTGTCGGATGAGGCAGTCGAAACTGAGGATATCATTATGAGTTTTTCCACGCCCAAGGTGCAAGTGTTCTTGCATTATTTGAAGAAAACCTTTGCCAACATGGATCCCAAGGATGTTTGCTGTTTGGTTTTCGTAGAGCGACGATATACATGCAAATGTCTTTATGGGCTACTTCTTAACTTTATTGCTGCTACGCCAGAGCTGCGCAATGTTCTCACACCACAATTTATGGTTGGACAACAAGGCATTCATCAGGATTTCGAGAGCATTCTCGAACGCCGCTGGATGAAGTCGGTAAGTTAGCGAAAATCATTTGTTTGTCGTGCAATGCGGATTAATGCATTATTTTATACTTTCCAGGCCATTCAACAGTTTCGCGAAGGCGAGGCCAATTTAATGGTGTGCTCCAGTGTACTGGAAGAAGGCATTGATGTGCAGGCATGCAATTATGTATTAATATTGGATCCAATTAAAACATTCAATATGTATGTACAAACCAAGGGACGAGCACGCGCCAAAAATGCATCGTTTGTATTGTTTGCGTCGGATTTGGATAATACAAAGATTGCCCAACAAATTAATCAATATCGAAATGCACATAACGAAATTAGCGAGTATCTGAAGGATCGTGTTTTAGAGCGAAGCGAGCCACAGTTGGATGATATAAATCAGCATTTCCAAGATGAAATCCAGCCATATGTGAATGCAAATGGTGCCATTCTATTGGCGAGCAGTGCCTTAAGTTTGATTCATCGCTACATTCAGCAAATGCCAAACGATGCCTTTGGCTGCGTGCTGCCCTGGTTTAAGCTGCTGGACCCCGAAGAACGCAAAACAATCACAAAAGATAGCAAGCAAATTGTTTCGCTCACTTTGCCACTAAATTCACCATTACGCGTTCCTATTTACGTTAGTTCATTTGCGTTATCATAATCCAACTCCTATTTTAAACCTCTATACTGTTTGCAGAGCGATCCCATGGGTAATGCTCGTTCGGCCAAGGTTTCGGCTGCGTTCAAGGCGTGCGTCAAATTGCATGCCATGGGCGAGTTGAACGAACGTTTTCTGCCCACAACAATAAACGAACGCATTGCCGACATTGCAAATGTACATTTCGAGCACTGGAAAAAATACGGTGATAGTGGTAAATATCGACCTATTAATATACATTACAAGTTAACTCATAATAACATGTGCAATATCTCTGTGCAGTGACCTTAACGCGCAAGGAACGTAATGCACTCAATGCCAAAAATATTAAAACATACGAGACTCGTTGCCCATCGGAGTTATACGATGCGATGCCTCGAGTGGGCGAAAAATGTTACGCATATGAGATTATTTTGGAAGCGCAATTTGATCGCAACGATTACACTTCTCACATGTACGATGCATTCCAGACACGTCGTAATTATGCGCTGCTGCTGAGGAAACGTTTGCCACGATTGGCGATTATGCCGCTGTTTAGTCATCAGGGCAAGTTGCATGTGCATGTGGCCGAGGAGCCGTTGGAGCTGATCATTGACAGTCAGCAGAAGTTGGATCAATTGCAGCATTTCCATGTTATGATCTTTCGTGATATACTGCGCATTTGGCAGCCTTTCTTTGTGCTTGATCGTCGCAATGCGGAGAGTTCCTATTTGGTGGTGCCGTTGGCATCAATACCTGGCATGGGCTTAGATTGGTCACTAGTGGAGCAGTTTACGCGACTACCCAAGGTGCAGGCAACAGGCTTGGCACTACGCCAGCAAATGCCGCCGCCAGATCCTCAAGATTTTGAGGGCAAAGTTGTGACGCAATGGTATGCAAACTATGATGAAAAACGCATGCTGGTCACCAAAGTACACACAGATCTAACGCCCTTGAGCGTAATGGAGGAGAAGCAGGGCATGAACTACTACAACTTTACAATGTCCAAGTATAGAAATTATATTGGCGATGTTGTCCACAAGAATCATTTTCTGCTGGAAGTTCGCGAGTTGACGGATCAATTGAATTTCTATGTGCAGCAAAAGGTCAAATCCTCGGCAGTCAACAAGTTACGCTCCAAGGTGATGCTGATACCGGAGCTATGTTTCAATTTTGGCTTTCCCGGTGATCTCTGGGTGAAGTTGCTCTTCTTGCCGAGCATTCTGCGCCGCCTGCACTTTATGCTGCACGCAGAAGCACTTCGTGTTAGAATTAACAAATATCTTGGATTGGATCGATTGCCACAAAATGGCAATGATTATCGACCCCGTCCGCTCGAGATTGATTGGTCATTGCGTCGCAATGTGGATCATCAGGGCAATGCCATGCATGATTTGGATGTCGAAGCTCCTGCACTGCTCGAACCGCTGCCTACCAAGAGCATCGAAGATGCCATTGAAAAATTGGAAATCACCGAACTGGAGGTGCCCTGGCAACAGTATATGGAACCACTTGACGTCGATCGCCACATCATGGCCGCTTATCCCGTTGAGCTATCATATTACTATAGATTCACTCGTGGTCAAATTCTTGATATGGAAAAGCTCGAACTTGAGGACAAAGAGCTCTGGTCTAAGGCACAGTTTAATATGCCTGATGGCAATATCTACAGCTGTCAGCCGAGAAACAATCTACCTGCTCTGCCTTCGACCAATATAACCAATACTACTCGCGTCGAAGATGTGCAGCTTTCGGTTTTGCAACGCAGCATCTCCAATGAACACATTACTCCAGCGGAGCAGAGTGATTTCCTTGCTGCCATCACCACTGCAGGCAGCGTCGATGTCTTTGATATGGAACGCTTTGAGCTGCTCGGCGATTGCTTTCTTAAACTAAGTGCCACACTATTTTTGGTAAACAAGTATACTGATTGGAACGAGGGCATATTGACCCAGGTAAGTTTTGTCAAAATGCTGTGAAACCATTCGACTTTCTATTCAACGATTCTTAGGTTAAATCCACTCTTGTCTCGAATCGAAATTTACTGTATTGCTTGAGGGACACGGACATTCCAACACGGATTTGCAGCACGTTGTTTATGCCGAAATACACTTGGCTGCCACCTAGTGTGGGTCTGCCACAGAATGTATTGGAATTGTGGCAGCAAAAACCCGAACTGGCGTCTCTAGTTGGCCCTCACAACTTGCGCAACTTAACGGTGAGCGAGGAGGAGCTCTTTGGCACTGGCAAGTGTGCAGAGAGGGCCTTTACTAGCTTTGTGGATGGCTGCCGTTCGAATGAGCATACGCATCACGCGGGCACGGACTTTAGCAACGAAATCAATTTCTGTGTGGGACTGGCGGCGATGCCGGACAAAGTGGTTGCCGACACGCTCGAGGCACTGCTGGGAGTCATAGTTAAGAACTATGGATTACAGCATGGCTTTCGTATGCTGGAATACTTTGGCATTTGTAAGGAAGACATTGGGAAACCGCTGACGCAGCTCTTGGATTTGCATTTGGGCGGTGCACGTTTGCGTTCGAACATGACAAGCAGGGATATCGATGGTTTTTTAATAAATCATTCGGCCTTGGAACGCAACTTGGGTTATACGTTTCATGATCGTGCTTATCTGCTGCAGGCTCTGACTCATCCATCAAACCCCACTAATCGTTTAACGGGCTGCTATCAGGAACTGGAATTCGTTGGTGATGCAATATTGGATTTCCTTATCTCCGCCTATATATTTGAGCACAAGACCCGCATGACCCCCGGTCAATTGACGGATTTGCGTTCTGCTCTCGTTAACAACACGACATTGGCTTGCATTTGTGTTCGGCATCGTTTTCACTTTTTCATACTGTATGAGAATGCTTTGCTGTCGGAATCGATAGAAAATTTCGCCCAATTTCAGGAGTCACAGCATCATCGCGTGACCAATAATGTGCGCATCCTTATGGAGGAAGCTGATGTACTGCCAGAGCCTTTAGACTCGGATGATGAACTGGAGCTGGCTGAAGCAGCTAAACAGAAATCAACAGCCATAACAATGGGTGACAATAAGCCGTTGATTGGTAATTACAATTTGTCAACGAATGTGGATGTGCCCAAGGCATTAGGTGATGTCGTGGAAGCCTTAATAGCTGCCGTCTATTTGGATTGTCGTGATCTGAACAAGACTTGGCAAGTGGTCTACAGACTCTTTGAACCAGAACTACTAGAATTCTCACGCAATGTGCCATTGAATCCCATCCGTCAGCTAGGTGAACACAAGTCTGCGAAGCCTGTTTACGGTGCGCCTGTCATAGAGAATGATAAGGTGATGGTCACATGCCAGTTTATATGCATGGAAAAAACCATCAAGGTCTGTGGATTTGGCAACAACAGCAAACAGGCTAAACTCTCTGCTGCCAAGCATGCGCTACAAAAACTTGCCAAATACGAGGCATAAGTTCATTTTTTACACCATTATTGATTAACCTTGATACCACTTAGAATGTATAAAAAGGGTCTAAAACAACAAAAAAGATTATATTTTATTATAAGCAACATGAACATAATGTCCGTATTTTCGCTGATGACAAAAAATTACTTAAGACTTCAAATAATAAATATTTACGCACATAAAAAATGCAATTCAACCTTAGGTAGCTATTTTAAATTCCACCACAAAACTTTCTGTTGCTAAGCATCAAAGAAATGTTAAGATTTTTTTTAATTAAACAAAAAAAAACAAAATTATATCTACAATGTGATTATTAAATCGGCAAACTTATAAAACAATAAACAAATTTATTATATATGTAATTATGTTGTTATTAATAACCACTTACCAAAGTTGATCTCATAAGAAAAATGCATTCAACCATAATGGTAACACATTAAAATTTTGTTTCGACTCCGACTTCAATTGATAAATTTTAAATTGCGTTTTTATTTACCGCGCGCATAATTCATAATGTATTTTTACAACTTGCGCTTCGTCAACATTGAGAGTTCGACGCCGCTTATTTACAAAATGCTTGGCGCATTTCTAATGATAATTATTTTGGCGCGGTTCTACTTGTTAATTGTTGTTATTTTGTTTTGATTTTTATTTTTGGACCAGCCACTGGTCTACAATATTATGAAAGTGCTTACAATTTACAATTAGTAACGTCGATCGAGAGAAACTTTTACAAATAATTCAGCAATAAAAGAACAGAAGTCATTAAATGAAAACTAACTTATTTTTGGAATGCCACCAGATTGCAAGATTGCACAGACAAGGTTTAAACAAATCGATCACAAAAATTATTAAGAAAATCAGACAAAAACACACAAAACATTTTAGTACCTTTAACTAAGCCTAAAGCGGTTTCATTACGATTAAAATGAGATTATTTTGCTTTCTCCTAAACTAATACACAATTATTGGTCGCGTGTGTGCAACGGATTATCCCTAAACGCGACAGTTGCAATCGGGTTTATTGATGCTGCGCTGTCGGGTTTGTAGATTACGCAATGCAGCTCCGCCATACTGTATTCCACTGCCAATGCGCTCAGGATCCAGTTCGCCGGTCTCTATCTTAGCTAATATGGTCTTCGAGCACTTGAGAAAAGCCTCTTCAACATTTTCGCCGGTCTTCGCGCTCGTTTCCAAGAAGATAAGCTCTACAAAGTAATCAATGATTAGTTAATGAGACAAGATTAGAAAAGTGTAGGCGCACCGTTCTCTTGTGCGAAGGTGCTTGCTTCAAGAAATGTGACATCACGCGCCTCCTCCAAATCCTTCTTATTGCCCACCAACAGTATAACAATGTTTGGACTGGCAAGAGTTCGTGCATCATTTAGCCAATTGGTCAAAGCATTGAATGAATCCCTCGATGTGGTGTCATAAACAAGCAGAGCGCCAGCAGCACCACGATAATAGGAGCGTGTCACTGAACGGAACCTTTCCTGGCCAGCTGTGTCCCATATTTGTAGCTTCACCGATTTCCCGCCCACATTCACAATTCGCGAGCCAAACTCAACGCCAATGGTGTGCGAGCTGTCGTCCTTGACTGCAAAATCAAGAATAATAGGTTTAAGATAAATAAGTAACACAATACTACCAGTATCACATTATATTTAAACTGAGAAAAGACTTAGATAAAGCTACATAAATGCGTTTATATATTCTCAACACATGACAAACATAAATAATTAAAAAATAATGTTAATTTTTATCAACTGTAGTTCTACTCACATTTGCTTTCGATAAAATGGTGCAAGAGACAACTTTTGCCACTGCCAGCACTGCCTATTATTAGAAACTTGAACAGGTAATCTAAAGATAAGTAAACATTTAAATGCGTTTACTAATTGATTCTAGGGAGAGCGGGGAAGTTTGACAAACCGTATGTTTCAGACATGTTATTTGTTTTTGCGTTGTTGTATTGTTTCTTTGTTGTCGACGTCCGTGACTGCGTGGCTTTTGGGCGAAACGTGATTTACTTGGTGTGCTGCTTCGAAAAGTCTAAAATCGAATTTGATATCCAGCAAACTTATTCTATTGTTTATAACTAGAAAGTGTTGTTGTTGACCTGCAGTAGTACACACACATGCAAACGCACATAAGAATATGAATCATGAACATTGTGAACATCAATAGAGCTGAACTTAAAGAATGAACAAGTGTGATGTACATATGTTTGTGTGTCAAGATAGCAACGGCTCGCCAGCAAAGAATTTCGGAACTTGGTTCATGAAACTGAATCAACTGAATCAACTTTAGTCTTTTTATGCGTTTTTCAGCATGAAATCTAAAAATTTTTGATGCAGAATTGTTAAAAATGCAACATTTGGCATATTTAAGCTTTGCACAAGTGATTAAAAAATCGCATTTTCAGCATATCATAAATATTTCAACTCAGGGAGAATGGCCCCGAATACGGCTATATACGATTAAAGCCTATAATTTCACCTATATTATTGTAAAATTTTTATCAAAATAGTCTGGTTTTCAGGCCCTAATATCTTATCTCAGACAAAATGGCCCAAAATGAGGTATATACCAAATTAAAGCTTCATGCTTCAAGCTATAAAAGTTAAATTTAGAAATATCGATCAGCCAGTTATTGAGAAAATGAATTAATTGTTAATTAATCTCAACAAGTTCTTGTAAAACGCATATCGAGCTGGTAGTTCCTACATGAACTGAATTATAGCGCAACAGAAAGCTGGCTGATATGGCGGCGGTGCTATGCACTTGTTCACGACTGGTACATATTTTCGTTGATAACTTTTTTCCAAGAGAATGGCACAAGTTAACTTTCTTCAAATAAAATAACTTAACATTAGGTATAATTTTGCATAACATTACTTTAACATTGCCATTAAACATTTTCTGAGTAAATAGCATTATATACCTGTTGACTTTTCAGCCAAAGGAACATGAACCAAGTTCCGAAATTCGTTGCTGGTGAACCGTTGACACAGTTTACATTTTCTCTTCTCGTCGCATGATTTCACCTAGCTCTCTGCCCAAAAACAGCTGATTGACGCTGCATAGTGAATATGTAACAATCGAAAAAACAACTGAAATATACTTCAAACAATGCTACAAATAAGTCGAAATACAGCCAATGCTGCGCTACAACGTTGGCGGCAACGTAAATTACTCTCAACATGGTCACCGCTGGCCACCGCTTTCAATGTGCCACCAGCAAAACGCATAAATTTCACGCGGGACGATGTTGTGAGTAAAAAACCAAACTACACCCCCAAATTTTACAATAACTGACTAACCTTTTGTTTTCCCAAGGGCCTATTTCGCATGCCGGAACTTCGTAACGCTGATGGCTTTTATTTACTGCGCGAGAATGTGGAACAATCAACGCTGGAGCTCATTAGCGAAGCCACCTCTAGCCAGCGTCAGCGCAAAATGGTTGATATCTTTGATGAGCTCTCCGATTCGCTGTGCAAGGTTGCTGACTTGGCTGAATTTATAAGGATTGCTCATCCCAAGAACAAGTATATGCAAGCAGCGGAACAGGCATGCATCAGCATTTGTGGCATTGTGGAGAGCCTCAATACGCACAAACCGCTGTATCAAGCGCTCAGAAAGGTGGTGCACGACGGTGATTCTCTGCCCACCACCGAGGTGGATCAGCATGTGGCCAAATTGTTTCTATTCGATTTTGAGCAGTGCGGCATTCATTTACCTGAGGAGGAGCGTCTGCGTGTCGTTCGCCTTAACGATTACATTTTGCAGCTTGGCCAAAAGTTCATGAATGGCGCTGTGCAACCAACGACGCTTTCGCGCCGTTCTGTGCCGGAGGACATACGGCAATAGTAAGTGAAGCAACTTTATTTATTGTATGCCCGAAGTTAAACAAATCTTGTTATACGCATTTTTATAGTTTTCCCAGTGATGGCGAGAATATTATCGTAACTGGACTTTGCATCAATGCCTCAAATGTGAAGATGCGCGAGGCCGCATATCGTTTGTATCTGCAGCCCTCTGATAGCCAGGAGGAGCTGCTTAAAGATATGCTGCTGTGCCGCTATGAACTAGCACGTAGCTGCGGCTTCGACACCTACGCCCATCGTGCGCTGAAGGGTAGCACAATGGAGCGACCCGAGCTCGTTGGCGAATTTATAGATGAACTATCGGAGCAGCTACGTCCACGTGCTGAGGCCGACTTTGCGTTAATGACCCAAATGAAGCGCAAAGAGAGTGGATTAAATAATGCTCTGGTTGAGATCTGGGATACACCATACTTTACCACACAGCTAAAGCGTCAATCGCTGGAGGAGCAGGCCAATGAGTTTTTGCCCTATTTCTCACTGGGTGGTTGCATGGATGGCCTGGATAACCTGCTGCACTCACTGTATGGAGTACGCCTGCAAAATACCGAAATGGAACCAGGTGAAAGCTGGCACAGTGACATCTACAAGCTGGCCGTGGTGCACGACCAGGAGGGTCTGCTGGGCTACATCTACTGCGATTTCTTTGAGCGCAGTGGAAAACCTAATCAGGATTGCCATTTTACCATTCAGGGTGGCAAGCGACTGGCCGACGGCACATATCAGCTGCCTATTGTGGTTGTCATGCTGGGACTGGCACAGCCACGCTTGACGAGACCCATATTGCTGTCCCCCGCTCGCCTGGATAACCTTTTCCATGAGATGGGACATGCAATGCATTCAATGTTGGCCCGCACCGAACATCAGCATGTGACGGGCACCAGGTGTGCCACAGATTTCGCCGAGGTACCAAGCGTTCTTATGGAATACTTTGCCAGCGATCCTCGTGTGCTGCGCACTTTTGCACGACACTTTCAGACTCACAAGCCAATACCAGAGGAAATGCTGCAGCGGCTGTGTGCTTCCAAGCATTTATTTGCTGCCAGCGAGACGCAGCTGCAGGTTTTCTACTCGGCGTTGGATCAGGTATATCATGGAGATGCATTGCAAGAAGGCGCCAGCACGACAGACACTTTGCGCAATGTGCAAAATCGTTACTATGGTCTGCCGTATGTGGAGAACACGGCTTGGCAGCTGCGCTTTTCCCATTTGGTTGGCTACGGCGCCAAGTATTATGCATATCTAATATCAAAGACTATTGCATCATGGATCTGGCAGACGTACTTCGAGGCAAATCCGTTCAATCGCCAAGCTGGCGAGAAGTATCGTGCAGAGATCTTGGCGCATGGAGGAGCTGTGCCCAGTCGCAAGCTGGTCACAAATTTTCTGCAGCGCGAATTGACGCCCCGAGTACTAGCGGATAGTCTTATACACGAGATTGATATGGATGAGTCCAAGATTAAGGAGCTGATCATTAGCAGAAACTAGCGCTAGCTCAATAGTTTCTTTGGGTCACAAATACGCTTGTAAATAATTGTTTTCTTTTTTTTTAATTATAAATAGTTAACTGCTCCATTTTGTACATAGCGAATTTGGTTATCATTTGATTATGCGGGCATCACAGCGGGCATCAATTCCACACCCACAAACTCCTTGGCAATTCGCACTCCAAGAAAAAACATACCAAAACTCTTCACCAGCATCCTGGAAAGCAAAAAATATAAGAAAAGTTTGGTTATGTAAACATATGCGGCAATTGACTCAGCCTCAATGTTAAGCGAGCGTTGTAGCACTCACCACTGGAATTCATTTTGATAGATGTTTCGTATAATGTTAAAAGGATTTCCAGCTTTCGCCATTGTGATTAAGAATTTTTTATGTTATTTAGTTTACGTTTGACTGCTGTTTTGCTTAAATGCTGTCGCAAGAGTGAACAGAAGTCACAAAAAAAAAGAACGACACGCTCACTGGGATTCTAATAAAGATTTCTAGTATTTTTCGTTTAGTATTTTGCAGTCAATTGCTGCTAAGTTTTAGTTATGTTGCGCACTCAAGCTTAAGTTTTCATTGGATGCGTTCACCAGGAAGTTTTGCTCCAGTAGTATATATGTATATGCTACAGATTACTTTCCATATGAACGAGGAAAAAATTACGCTACATAACTGACATTTGAGCTCCATTTATCGAAATTCGGAATAAATTGCGTGGTAACTGTAAACAACTCAATATAAAATCTTAAAGATATATGTTAAAATATAATTGAAGTACTGCAGGCCGTAGCGGATATGTTTATAAATAAAAACAAATTAATAAGCGAACAAAAGCCAACAATAATCAGCTGTAAAAGTTTAATAAGCTGCCAACGTTTCAAACTGGTACTAAATGCCCAAAAATTGGGCATAGCGTTCACCAGAAGGCCCCGGTAAGTACCATTTTTCTGATCGAGTATCATGGAGCAAAACTTGCTGGTGAACGCACCCAATCATTCATTAATTTTCAAGGAATGCATGCAAAATAAAAGTTGAATAAAATAAATAAAAAACATATTGATAAAATCTTGTTATTTTAGTACTTCGACTTAATCAAAGAACTGTTCGCTCACTAGTTCTTTACTGAAATGCATTAAGAATTCAACAGACTTGGTCACATTATTTGAGTCCCAATTGCACGTGCAGCGCCAAAACTAGTAAATTTTGGAGTTTGTCTGGAATACACAAATTAGCTATGGATAATACCAACGATGAGGTCGAAATGGAGGTTGTGGAGCCTGAGGATGCTGAAAGTGATATAGAAAATGAAAGCGACAACAACGAGGATGCCGATGGCACCACAAAGACACCTAAGCAAGTCTACTTGCCAGGTAAAACACTGGCCGAGGACGAAGAACTGGTCTGCGATGAGAGCGCCTATGTTATGCTGCATCAGGCATCCGCTGGTGCACCGTGTCTCAGCTTCGATATCATACCTGATGAACTGGGCAAAGGCCGCGAGAGTTTTCCATTGACCGCTTACATTGTAGCCGGCACTCAGGCATCGCGGACACATGTCAACAACCTGATTGTCATGAAGATGAGTAATCTGCACAAAACTCAGGACGATGATGAGGACAATGAAGACGGCGAGGAGCTTGAGGATGATCAGGATGATGTGCCTGACCAGAGCGAGCTGAGGAAACCGCAAATGACCTGCGCTCTTATTAAGCATCAAGGATGCGTGAATCGCGTTCGTGCCCGACGCATGGGTAACAATGTGTTTGCAGCATCATGGAGCGAATTGGGACGCGTGAACATCTGGAATCTGTCACAACAGCTACAGGCTGTCGAAGATGCGCAGCTGCTTAAGCAATATGAGCAACGGAGTGTTGGTAATGATGCATCGGGGTCTCGTCCTGTTTTCACATTTAGTGGACATCAGCAGGAGGGTTTTGCGATTGACTGGAGTCCCTCTGCTGAGGGTGTGCTGGCCACAGGCGATTGTCGACGCGATATACATATCTGGAGTCCACTCGAAGATGGTACCTGGAAGGTGGATCAACGTCCGCTCGTGGGTCACACCGCTTCCGTGGAAGATCTGCAATGGAGTCCAAACGAGCGCAGCGTGCTAGCTTCCTGTTCCGTGGACAAGAGCATACGCATCTGGGATTGCCGTGCAGCACCACAAAAAGCCTGCATGCTCAGCTGTGAGAATGCGCACGAGAGCGATATAAATGTCATCTCGTGGAATCACACGGAACCCTTTATTGCCAGCGGCGGTGACGATGGTTTCCTGCACATTTGGGATTTGCGACAGTTCAAAACCCAAAAGCCCATTGCCACATTCAAGCATCATACAGATCACATAACGACTGTCGAGTGGAATCCCAGTGAGGCAACAGTTCTAGCTTCGGGTGGGGACGATGATCAGATTGCATTGTGGGATCTGGCCGTGGAAAAGGATGCCGATCAAGCGCAGGCGCCGGCTCAAAACGAGGATGAGCTGAATAAGCTGCCGCCGCAGCTGTTATTCATTCATCAGGGTCAGAAGGAGATTAAGGAGCTGCACTGGCATCCTCAAATGCCGGGTGTTCTCCTCTCAACGGCTCACAGTGGCTTCAACATCTTTCGCACGATCAGCGTGTGAAAACCACGACCTATCCGATAACTTCTTAGCTTACAAAAAACAAAATAAAATAAATTTTTATGGAATTTTTTTATTATTGCTACTCTTTTTGTTTTGTTTTTTTTTTTTTAAAGGGGCTGAACGGTCTTATCATTGACATTGTCATCATTGTTGTCCTCCTCATCAATCAGCATCGTGATATTGATTAGATGACGCATGGTGGGACGTCCGTGCGGACAGTTCTGTAATCACAAAAGATAAAACTTAAGTTAAAGATAGCTAAGACAGTTTGAAATATCTGCAATAAAGATGCCTAATCTCTGCGTCTGGATGAAAGGGGTTGCCAAAACTAAATACAACCTGACAGTTTCACAGACGCCTCAGTTGAATTGCGAGAGACGTTTTCACGCGAGCCACAAACATTAACGATTGTTTAGGCAACGCTAATGGCAGTCGATAAGACTAAGGCCGGCCGCACACCGGAGCCAACAAAACGTCTTTAGACGTTTTTTTATGTCGAACCGAACATGAATCCATTGCTTCTTAATGCCGCACACCACGACCGACAGACAAAAACACATAATACTATATGTTTTTTTTGTCGGACCAACAAAGACCAACAAATAACGTTTTGTTGGCTCCGGTGTGCTGCCGGCCTAAGCATAGACATTTTGACATTGTCGTTATGCTTTAACGCGACGGCCCAAATAGACCTGGACCTTAAAATTGGCCGTCTATGGTCGGATTTTCGAATATTCTTAAAAGTATATTTTTCTAATTATTATATGTTCTTATAACTTATGATATTTTTAATGCTGGGCCATCATTATTTGTGTCGTATGGCATACTTAATTTCCTCCAGTTCCTAGTATTTTTGGACTTATAAACTTAGTATACTCCCTCTGTATACCATCTTATTGGTATAAACTCTTATAAATACATTAAATTTCCCCTTTCTGTAATTAATCCTTATCAATCCGTAATTGTTATTTTCATGCTATCTTCTGTAATACTATTCTGTTATACAAATAAAGTTAACTCTTTTTCGAGCATATACGCATTTGGTGCCAGGAGACGCTTCAATCTCGCTATGGCCTGCTCCTTGATGAATCGACTTTGCGACTACTTGGTCATTTGTGGTATCTATATTTCAGGTTGGCGGCGCTGAGGGTTCTTTGACGGGTGCTGCTATAGCCAATCGATTTGGACATCTTCGCTTCTTCTTCATATGTGGGGTGCTGCTTGTTTTGGACGCCATTTCTTTTTACATGTGTCGACCGCTTGGCTCGGTAGAGCTGCTAATGCTGGGACTTTTGTATGTGGGTCTTGCTGCCGGTCTCGTCACTGCCTGCATGCCCATGTATCACAGTCAACTGGATGCACTGCAGCAGCGCAATATGTTATCACCACTCTGCCTTTTAGGTCTGACATCAGGTGTGGTGGTAGCTCAAGTGTTTAGTTTGCAATCGGTGCTGGGTGGCGAACAGAATTGGCATATTTGTCTGGCCTTTTATGGTATATTTGTTTTGATCTGCTATGCTCCTTTCAAGTGGTACCCGGAGAGGCCCAAATGGCTTCAACTATTGCGCGGTTATTCTGCAGCCAGCGAAGCTTTGCGTGCCGAACTAAATGACATGGAGCAGGAAGCAAAATTAAAGAGCTCGCCAAGCACATTAATCCAACTGTTGCGCCAACCGAAGTTGCGATGCCTTTAATCATTGTCTGCTCATATTTAGGTGTTCAACAGTTGTCGGGCATCAATACGGTGAATGATGGATTGCAATTGATCCTTTAAGTGTCTTTTTACATATTGCATTCCTCTCCAGCCTCTTTTGTTGCAATTTTCTTTTTCTATTTACCACAATTTTACATTTTATTGTGCATCTTAGTCTTAGTCTTTATTGTGTTATGCAAACTTTTTAATGATCTTGTCCGTTGTCAATTAGCTTATGCAATCTGATTATTGGCATGGCATTTCACAGTTTACAGAATGCTTTTGGTGCTTTTGCGTTTCAGCCGTGCTTATTGACATGCTTGCTGCTGTTCGGGCTGACGAAACGCTGCTTGCCAGAGACACGCGGTCGTGATCCATCCGAGGTAGTACCGCTAATCGCTGATGGCTTTAAATCAAAGCGTCTAAGGCAAATATTAACGATTAGTAAGGGTGCATTTAGTTATAGTGCAGTTGATCTAATAAATAATGAAGGGATTAGCGTTTTCTTTTATTACATTAAATGTAGAGGAAAAGTTGCGTTTACCAAGTAGTTGAGCACGGACAGCGCAATACAGCTGATGGAGCTGCCGGGTGGAGGTAAACGTAGTGGAGCGCAGTGGACAAGTTTGCTTGTGTGGAGCACATTGGGCAGCACCATTGGTGCCGCTGTGCCTGGTGGCTATTGTATGGGCATCATTAATAATCCAGCTGTGGTAAATAAGTTTAATTTGTTATTTCAAACAGTTTTTCAGCTGAGTTTATGTTGCAGCACATGCGATCCTGGTGTGAATCCATCTTGCTGCATAACTATGGCTGGCAGTTGTCATTTGCTGGCGTGGATACACTCTGGGCTTTAATTGTGTCCATCTATTTGATTGGTGGTGTCTTAGGCTCCGCTTGCGCTGGCTGGGCTGCGAATCGTTTTGGACGACGTGGTTGCTTTTTGCTGAGCGGCTCGCTTTTACTTTTGGCTGCACTTGGGTTTCTTAGCTGTCGTTTGCTGCAATCTGTTGAGTTACTGTTGTTGTGCCGTCTGATTGTTGGATTGGGCGCTGGATTGATAACCACATGTTTGCCCATGTATCACAGTGAGATAGCAGCTTTAGAACAGCGAGGAGTCTTGGGTGTTTGCTGTGCCGTCGGCTTCTCTATTGGCATTGTGTTGGCACAGATCTTAAGCATGGATGCGCTGTTTGGTGGTGAACAGCATTGGCACATTGCACTTAGCTTTTATGTGATCTTTGTGATAGTTTGCTTTGCTCCGTTTCGCTGCTATGCAGAGAGTCCCAAGTGGTTGTACATTGTGAGGCAACAGCGAGAAGAGGCGCTTTATATGCTCATCCGTTTGCGTGGCAGCGATTTTGATCTGAAACAGGAGATTCTAGCCATGGAACGGGAGGCAGACAGCAAATGCAGCAGTCGCAGTTTAAGTGATGTGCTTGGAGATAAGAGAATGCTTCTTCCATTGGTCCTACTTTGCGCCTATCAGGGTGGTCAACAGTTGTCGGGTTGCTCTTCAGTTAGTTAAAGTTGTTGTAGTTTGAAACTAGTTTAACAATCTTTTTTGCTCTTTGGCAGATCTTTTACTATTCCGCAACGATATTTAGGAGCAGCGGCCTGTCGCCAGAGACAGCTCAATGGTTAAGTTTGGGCACTGGTAGTGTCAATTTGGCCATGTCGCTGCTAAATCCTTTACTGATGGCCAAATTCAATAGACGCACTCTGATGCAGCTCTCCAGCTTTTTTTGTGCTCTGCTGATGTTTGTCTTTGGCTGGCTGGTGGAATATAGCGTAAGTTGTGAATATTCATTGCATTCAATTTGATTTAATCTTTTACCTCTATCCTTATTGTAGTCATTGATTCCCTGGATATCTACTGCCACTATTGCCAGTCTTTTCCTATATCTCATCGCCTTTCAGCTGGCCTTGGGTGCCATGCCATCTTTTATAGGCACAGGTATTGTATTGAACATGATATAACTATTTCTATTTATTAACCACTTTTTTCATTTAAGAGCTCTTTGAGGTACCTTCGCGTTCAGTGGCCAACTCTTTGGGCAATCAAGTGGGCTGGGGCTGTAACTTCTTAGTCGGTTTTCTATTTCCAACAATGCACTCATTGCTGGGCTTTTGGGTTTTTATTTTATTCTCCATATTTAGCTCTTTGGTCTTTTTGTTGACCAAATTTTATCTACCAGAGACGCGTGGTCGTGAAGTTTCTGTTGTCGCTGAGATAGTTTCTCGTGGTTTCAGAAGCAATGTACAATAAATATTTGTTGATTTTAAAGAGTAAATTAATAATGTAGAAGCTAATTGTAATCCTGGTCATTGAAGCTTATTTTTATGTCTAGCCAATGGTCATAGATTTATTATTTTAATAATGTGCTATGTGAATTGTTATTGGGATTAGGTTTATTAAATTGCTAAAAATATTCCTTATTTGATTTCTTATCCGAGAGAACATTATGATAATGGACAGTAAGTACTTCTTAACCAACATTTACTTACCCAAGGTTGTTCGATTTCGCCCATCTGGGTGATGAGTCTTCGCATGGTGGTGCTCCTGTGTAATGCCTTGCCAATCATAACAGACTTGCGGCAGGCACGGGAGGCAAACATGGCGCGGATGCGCGATGGACGACATATGGTGCCCTCTGGCGCATCTTGCAGCATAAATATAAGCTCATCTATGTCCTCCTTGCCAAATTCCCAATTCTTGCTGTAGGGCTTGCCCAGCAAACGCACCTTTCGCGTAGCAGGAGCTGTTAAAGAAAAGTTATATGTATTTCTTTAGGAACAGATTAACAAAAATATTGTTGTTTTTTTTTGACTATATACCATCGGCAATGATCTCGAACTTAAAGCCATTCTTCTCAAAGACCGGCAAATGATCCTGTAATATCATTTCATTAACCGCAGTTAACTCTAAAGTTTGTGGCACCGTCAGACGTTGATGCTCGAGTTGTGTATTACGTTGCAACGTCTCAAAATTATATTTTTCATCGGCTGCATGCTGATCCACAATGAAGAGATCATCGTCCAACTTGACTATAATGAAACCCAAATTGAACTGTCCAATAATTTGCATGCGCTTAAAATCTGCTTTGCTTATTTCCTTTTGCAGCTCGGCTTCAGCATTTTGATTTTGATTCGGATTTATTTCACTCTTGAAACGCAAACGTTGCAAATTGGTAGAACGTTTACGCTCTTCACGTTGTTTCTCCTGCGCCTGCAGGCTGGCCGCAATCTGCTCTAGACTGGTGCGCAATTCACCGCTGGCAATGTTGAATGGTTCTTCTTCTAAATCGCTGTTGCCATCGAATTCAATGCGTGTGGGCATTTCAATTTCATCATCGCTGTATTCCGTTGTGGTTTGCGGAAGGCTTGATGCGACGTCTTCTGGATGGTCTTTCATTGGAGTTACTTCCATTTTAAGCTCCACAACGCTTTTTCGCGATTTTAAAGGTGTAAGCGTTTTGCAATCAATGCGATGAACTTTTGCCGGTTGCAACAGCTCGTCATAAGCTAACAAAAGAAATATATTTTAATGAATTTCTTTCTTATCTATACAACTCTTACCCATTGACTCCAGTTTGAGCTGCTTTAGGCTCACAAAACTATCATTAAGATTCGATTGAGGTTTTTCCAAATTTACATTTGCTTCTTCTACCGTTTCTGGGTCGCTCTGTGTTAAGAAATCCTGTATCTTTTGTAGTTTTAGTGCACGTGAATTTATTTCTTCAGTTTCACCACAACGTCGTTTGATAGTTGCAGGCGGTGCCACGCCTTTTGTTTCGCCAGTGCGACGCCACTGTGTCAGTACATCCATAAATCGCTGCGAGGAACTAATGGGCACATCAGCATCACTTTCCACCTCGTTTTCAGTTTCTTTGGTTGCTTCAATTTTGGGTTTAGGTTCCAGCATGCTGGCAATGGTTGTGTTTTGCATTTGAAAAGTTGACGGCAGACTGCCAAACGTGTCCAGCAGTGACTTCTTTAAAGCCAACAACAAGATCTTTTCATTATTAAGCAGAAGCTGTCGCTTGTCGGGGGTCAAATTTACATCTACCTCGGCACGCGCAGTCACAATGTTAAGGTATATAAAGGGCTGCTGCTGCACATTAAAGCGATGATAAACATCATTCATTACCTTAGCTATCTGGAAAAAGAGAAGAAAATTAAATGCTCAGTGTACACCATTTAACTTATTGTGTTTTAACCCACACTTTTAGGTTCACAGGGACGCGCATTAACATAGAAGAACTGACGATCTCGGGTGGATCTGCCAGCTCCATGACGACAGCTGGATATGTAGCCTTCCAGCTGAAAGTCTGCTTGATTTAAACGCTCCACATCCTCGGCGTTGATCTGTGTTGAGTTAGCTTCAGCTACATCGCTCGTAGATTGCAACTCAGATCGCAATCTCTCCTCCGTGAGTTCACCGGCCTCAAACGGCGACTTGAGCGGCACCAGATCCGCAACTTGTCGCGCACCAAACACAGCCGATATGTTAGCCAGCACATCGGCAGCACCGTGCGTCTGCAGGACCACAGATTTGACGCCTTTGGGTGTCTGATTGCTGCAGATGAGACGCACGTTGCGGGTAACCAAACAGTACGCCTGGAGTATCTGGCACATCTTGGTAAATTCCTTTTTGATATTACGCGTAAAGTCGCGTCTTCTGACAGGCAGCGTGGCAAACAGATTGCTTAGCGTTACAGTTGTGCCTATACCTCGAGCGCAAGGAGATCGTTTCTTGATTTTACCTTCATGATCAAGTTCGATTTTTATAGCTGCAAAGGTTTATGCTAAGGTAAGGCTAATGAATTTGTAGTGGGCGCACAGACTAACCCACATCCGTGGACTTATGACGGGTCTGTATGGTCATGTCGGAGAGAGCACAGAGTGAACTTAACGCTTCGCCTCGAAATCCAAATGTCTCCACGCCCAGCAGATCAACAAATTCACGTATTTTAGATGTGTAATATTTGGCAGCTAGAGAAATGGGTTGAATTGAATATGGTTCAAAACATTTTAGGCAACTGTTGGGAGCTGGCAACTCACTCATCCCCTCTAGATTTGTCTCCTCGACGCCGCTGCCATTGTCACAGACCTCGACACCCTGCAGCCCTTGATCCTTTAACTTTACCTCAATCAACGTGGCACCGGCATCTATAGAATTCTCCACCAGCTCCTTAATGGCAACTGCCAAACTGAGCACAACCTAACAAAAAAAAAAAAGAAGACATCTTTAAATTTGTTTACAACTTAATGTTGATTATAGCTTGCCTGGCCTGAACAGATTTTGTGCACAGTGTCCTTAGATATGGCGTTAATTTCACCCGAAGCAGCACTTGTAGGCATTGGTATTGACGCATCTTCCTTAATTTCACTCATTTTCAACGAAAATTGTGAGAATAATTCACAGAAAATCACAACAAAATATAAAGACCGCGCATTTGCCTTTCCAATGTTGGAATACACAAAAATCAGGCCAGTGCTGCCACACAAAAATCATAATAAAGCACTTGAAAATACCAAACATTTAAAAGCCATTGAAATATTTGTATGCTCGATGCCAACGTTTAAAGAGATTTTAATGCAACAAGTTAAACGCTATTTTCTATATTTATAAATTGTATAAATATAAGACAAAATAAAAATGCTTAGGCAATACTTACAAGTCAAGAGGCAGAAAACCTTAACAGAAACATCCTTAAATAACGTAATGAGGCACTTTACTTTTTTTTCAGAAAAAATATTTATTTATTTAACGTAGTACAACATGAAAAAGTTTATATAATAATGATGAAGCGTACAAAGTTGGGGTTAAAAAAATAATTGAATAATAATGTCTAAGAAAAATGATGAATTTGTTTTTTTTGGTTTTTTGTAAATGCATGTATAAATTGAGTCAAATATATTTAATTAGAATTATGTCAATATGATGATGTATAACAATAGAGTTTGCTAATTTAAATCGAGCACAGGTAATAATATTAAGCTTAAACATTAAATAGCTGGATATAGTCCACAGGGTCTAGGATTCACATTGCATTGCTATAATCAAACTCAATATCCAGTTATTTGCTCTTCTCATTCGCGATTGCCTCGAGTTTTTCAATGATCTTGTTCATATCCATATCCTTGGCAATCTTCACATACATAGTCTTACGAACTTCATGAAATGATGCCCACGCTGGCAGCTCCTTGGCCAGCAGTTTAAGATGCATCTCAATTTCCTGCGGCGTTAGATTTGCACGAAAACTATTCTGGATCTTCTTGATGACAATTTCAAGGGTTAAAACGCTCTTGCGTTCCGTAACATAAACATTGCGCAGATGTCGCGCTAATTCCGGCAGGCGCGTATACTTGGTTGCCTCCTGATCCTGTGAAGGTCGCCGTGTCATTGCGTCCAGTGCTTTGGCCGCCTGCTTGGCGCGAATCTTATCAATTAATGACTTGGGCAGGCCTTTGAGCAGATTGGATGTGGCATCGCTGCCCGTTGCTGGCGTGCACTCCTTAACAGTGGGCATGGCCGTGGATGTTTCCGTTAGCAGTTTGGTGGTATTGGAAGCTTCTATTGCAGTTGGTGCCTCATTTGCTTTGCCTCCATTTCGATCCGCCTCCAGTTTAGCCTCGTACCGATCCATTACTCGTTCCATGGGCGTGGCGCAGTTGAACAGATTGCGTGCCGTGGAGAGTATATCCTTGGCTGAGGAATACTTCTCAGCATTTGGAGGATGTGGCAGAGGTGCATGCTCCACGTCCGAGCAGCTTTCCAAATCGAATTGTGGATGCCAGCGTGTGAGCATCTTGTCAATTATAATGGGTGGATCCAATGAGCGTAAAAACTTGTCATGCTCCACCATGACACGCTGCAGGAGCAGTTTTTGAAATTTTTGCATGCGTGCCGTCATGACGTGTGGATTCATAGACGTCGACTGTGCCGACGCGAGCACATCGTCTTCATTGATTTTATTGAGGCGCTGTTGCTCCGGCAGCTGCTCCACATTCGGACTGATGACCATCTGATAATAATCAGCCTTTGACACAGAACCATAATTACGCATTTTCATCTGCGAAATGATAAACGCCTCAGGATACAGATGCTTGATTTGCGCTAAATGCGATTCTGTAAAGTTTTTTCGCAGCATGCGCTGCACAGCCGGCTTGAGTTTCTTGAACGTGATGCACTCCTTGCGATTGTGGAACATGGCCACCACAGAGTCCAGGCCTTTGAACATATCCAGCAAATTTCGATACTTGTACGGCAAAGGCAGCTGACCCGCTTTACTGGTCTCAGCTAGGCTGGCAAAGCGTTTGTATGCTGGCAGCTCCAACAGCTTACCAGGCGATCCATTCTTGGCCGGGCTAAACAATAGACGCTTAGAGACGTCCGTGTGACGCGGTGACATCAACTCATTCTTGTCCGGTGTGGGTGGTGGCAGTTTTGTCGGTGTCTTAAAAGTTTTCAGTGGGCTGCAAAAATAAAAAGTAATTGTAAATAGTTAGTTAGTTTATATTTAAATTCAGAATTATGTTTAAAATTATATATTTTTGTTTTAATAACAGAAAGGTAAACAGGATTTTAATTTGTTTATGATTTTTTTTTTTTTTTTAAATGTTTAAAAACTGTATTTAGTTAAAAAAAATAAGAGCTAAGTCTTAAGTTGGAAGTAGAATAATTCATATTATATATAATGTTTGTTAAGGAAAATAATCCCTGAGAAATTAAATATCATATTGGAACAATATTTAAGAAAAAAAAGTTTGACAATATTTCCATATTCGCATAAAAAAAAAACCGGTTTAAGTACAATTAATATTTTTATATATCTTATTCATTTTTGGCCGGCAAAAATAGAGTTGAAATATGGAAAACCCCCAAAAGAACATAAGCATTAAAAATCCGATCAGAAATGTTCATAAATGCGGATGCAGTTAGACTAAGGGCATTTTAACAACCCTCTCTGAATAACAGCAACAACAAAAAGGACCGTTACAACATGTTCAACTCAGGTAGCAAGAGTGAACAACCAAATTCCCATGCAGGCAGAAAGTAAATGTTCAGATAAAACAACCCCCGTAAAATATATAAAAAAAAGAATGGTAAGGTCAGACAAGAATGTAACGTTTGCTTAGCGAAGGGTAAACATTGCGTTGCATACGTTGAAATACAGATACATAAATATACATTTACGTGTATGTGGGTATATGATGTAAGCAAATGCAGCATAAATTCAAGAACATGTGCATAGCGTATGAAGCGTTTTACTTTTCATAGATCACAAACGTCACGATGCAACAACAACAACAACAGCTAGATAGCTTGCCAGAAATAAATGCAATTTCAGCAATTGAACTGACGACCAAGACCAAAGCGTACAATACATTCCCTTAGCCCTCCCCGCTTCTTGGCGACCTCGTTGGCAGTTTTTTTTTGTTTTATTTACGTTTAACGTTTCTAGGCCAAAATGAGCGCATAAGAAATTATTGTGGCAGGCGCGCGCACACTTTGTTGTTCTCACCTTGTCAACACCTCCAGCTCGATCGTATCGAACTCCTTTAGCTGGACACTTTTGGGCTTTGTGGGAGATGGTCCTGCCTCGCGCAGTCGTCGGTTGCGTTCCTCTTGCGCCTTGCGCTGCTGTTCCAGTTGCGCCTTGCGTGCAAGCACAGCTTTAAGCTCCTGCATCTTGGCGCTGCGCGATATTTTGGTCTTGACCTCATCGAAGGTGAGGCCTCGCTTGGCCAGATCAATGTTTTTAATTGGCGATGCAGTCTTGATGATCTGTTTGGTCGGTGTGAGCATGCCAAGCTGCGCATTGTCCGTCGCAAACTTGGGCGTCAGCTCATTGTGAAGCTGTGCATCAATGCTCACACTTTTGGGTGGTTGCTTGCGGGGTGAGAGGTTGCCCTTGCGTATAAACTGTACAAGTTTGGCTTGTTTTATGTTTGTCTCAATTTTGCTTGGCTTCTTCTTTGTCTCCTGAGACGCTGTGATTGGCTGTACACCAATAAGTTTGACGGTGCGACCCGAGCGTGTCCGTATGCCAGCCTTAAGAGCATCCATGTCCACATCCTGAACTGTAGATGGGTTTGAAAGTGCTTTATTTTTGGGTGCTGCATTGTCAATGGGTTCTGCAAGACGCTGTAAAAATATATACAAAAAAAACACCAAGTAAATTTATTTGTGTCTCAAAATGGCCGCAGGACGCTGCATGCCACAGACAAACACACAAACGCACACAGACAGGACCTACACAAGCAAATGCATTTTTACGTTTCAGTTGCACTTCAATTTTACGTTGATTTTTATTTTTTTGGGCAACACCCACACTCACACTTACCCTGGTCTTAATTGTGGCAGCATCATCTAAAGCGGCGCGTTTGCGGTTGCTGAAAAATGCAGCTACCGATGGCTGTGCCATGATTGCAATTTGAATACGTTGGATTTATTGCTATATGCCTATCGGCTTTTTATTGCTTTAACGATTTCACACTTGGCACGTCTGTTTAGAGAGTTATGTAGTTTTTAACTTAATCGCATACGTCTTGACACTTCGTCCGCTCAAATTACAACTGGCCCACGACGATGCAGTTTCCCTCCAAATGTTCACCGACGCGCCAAATTGTTTTCGCGCCAATTCAATGAACTCCGTGTTGCAAAACGACCGTTTCACAGCTGTTTGTTTGTCACTCAACATTTGACAGCACTTAAGCAGACGGTGGCATTTTGCGTAGTAGATTTTATCAACAGTAAAAAACAAAAACGACAATAGGTTAGGCACACATTTTAACATTTAAAACGAATTATTAATAATTAAAGCTAATTTAAGTGGCCACAACATTACTATTCCCGCAATTTGCACTAATCAGCTGTTGTGGGACAACTTTCTACAACAAGACTATGAAGCGATATCTCGATATAGTAAGTATCACAAAAGGTAGGCTGGCATCGATAAAAATTACTAAATTAAATATCGATAGCTTTTATTGTCAATAAAGTTTTCAGATTAAATTTTGTTAAGCTTGATAAATAGAAGCTAATAAATTATTTAGCACTTTGTTCATAAAATTTGAAGTACTGCAAACTTTTGGACACAACAGCTGATTTGACATCCTGCGCTGCCGCTTACCAACTCTAAACTGCAGAGTTGTATTCTAGGCAGTAGATTTTCCACTCGCGGAATTTAAGGTGCGCTGCAATGTTTTAGCTGTAAGTTCATGCGTTTATACCAAAAAATGTCTTTGGATTAGCATGCTTAAACGTTCAGTCATGTAAGTTGACAGCATTATTTAAACACATGTTCTTGTAGTCAAGTAGCGCAAGTAAGTGTGAAACCAAATGTGTGCTAAAACTTCTGTGCAAGCAAGCAGGCAATAGATCCGTGCGTGTATTCATGTAAAAATACTTGTGTAAGTGAGCACACGATAAGAATGAAGGAGTAGACAAGTGTTGCCAACTTAGCTAATTTCAGTCGTACTTAAATTTTGCACATTTTTCAGAAAATTTATAAAGTTTTGTCGACCATTCATTTAGTGCTAGCGTAAAAATAAACAATTTCACATTTGCAGCGTTTTACAAAATGTCTGTCATATAGTGTGGATGTTGTGCAAAACCTTTAAGTTGGCAGGGCCATTTGGCATAATTTCGCTCACCTCGCATTTGTTTGACTTTTTCTCTGCGAATAATACTCGAGTAGCTGTGTTTGATAAAACGGCAAACAGTTGGGTGCAATAAAACGTTTATTTTGCAACAGTAACATTTCTTTTCGCACAGAAATCCAAACGAAGTGGCAGCAGCAGCCGCAGCAGAATTCCCAATTGGAACAAGTGGCAGCTCGAGGCAAAAAGTCGGACGATTGGTTAAGGTTTGACGAAGCCCCAGCATAGCCAAGGCGTGCGCATACCAACAACAACAACAAAAACAACAACAACATCAGCAGCAGCACAACAAAAATACAAACGTAAACGTTTTTTGGTTTGCCTTATTGAGATTTGGGCATATTTTTTTGTTGTTGTTTCTTTAACAGCTGTTAGACTAGTTCAAAATTAGCGGAGGCGACAGCTGCAAAATACTAAAAAGCAACTAACAAATAATAAAGCAAACAGCAACAACAAAATGAACTCAAAAGCTGACGTCAACCGACGCGTTCTGGCTATTCAAGCGAAGAAGAAGCGCCATAAGAACAATAAGAAGCGCGGCAAGCAAAATGGAGTCGTAGCTCCCGTTCAAGAAAACCAACAACAACAAGAGCAACAACAGCAACAGCAAAATAGAAGCGGCGACAATTGTGAGCAATTGCTCGCGACAGCAGCAGGAGCACCAGAAAATGCTAAAAATAACCATGTACAGGGCGATAGCAAAATCCAACTGCATGTTGGCAGCGCAGAAGGCGCAGTTAATTCAAAATCTGCCATTGCATCCTTTTCCCAAGCCAACGAGTCCAGGTCAAGTGGTTCGGGCAACACACCCGATGCCCAACCGCATTCACAAACGAAGGGAAAGAAAAATAATGTCCATAACCAGCAGCCGCCGCGCAGTTCATCCAACGAATCCGATGAATCCGAAATGAACAGTGAGAACGAGGAGCAGGAACTTAAAGAGGATTATTGCAAGGGCGGCTATCATCCGGTCAACATTGGCGATTTGTTTCAGGGTAAGATTCAAATACAATATCAATTTGACGTTATGAAGATGTCACCTGTTTGTCCCTTATACCCAATCCCAACAAAAATACGTATGTAGGACAAATCACTTAAGTCGTAAGCCATTTTTGTACATATACCTTTCCCTAAAGATTGTAGTCTCGTGTTCCAAATATAAGTCTTATAATTAAAAACAAATTCCAATGAATGACAAAACTGGTTCCCAATTTTCAAGATTACGACACTCAAAGTTTTTAAAGTACATAGATCGGAACGCAAAGATCTTTTAGCTATAAATCCCTATACATGTTTTTATGTAAATATTTATATAACTCCTCTACCGACATTTCGTTCGTTCGTTTAATCCTGTTATTTTGCAAACCCGTTTCGTGAAAAATCAAATTATAAAAATGACTTACAGATGATTTTTTTTCTTAAAGTCAATAATTTCTTTAAATTAAATGTACGTTAGATTAAAGTCTTGGTTAGAATCTTTGAAAGGTTAATAGTAGAGTATTTAAGTTTCGTTTTGTTACAGATAACTTTAATATATGTATATATTGTTGTTTATTTATTTGACTTCGGACACAAATAGACATTTTTTATACTGTACTTAACATAAATCCAAAACGATGTAATTTTTTTCTGGAATGTTTTTTTTTTGTTGTGTGAGAGGGGGGAGCTGTGCAAGCGTCCCAACCCTCAACACACAACAGGTTGTCAATGTGGAACGCCCCTTTTCAACATTAGCACATATACGCAATTGTGTGTGTGTGTGTGTGCGAGTTTGTGTGTTTGATTGTTTACGCTCAAGGGTTGTTAATGGGGTGGGGCCCGAATTGAATTTGGCTGATAAACGGTTGCTGTTAGCGACATGGGTGTAATTTTTTTTTTTTTATATAGTTGCTACCAACCCAATTGACCCACAAAACTCATATTTAACCTAATGGGTCGAAGAGGGGTGGATTACAAATACATTTGTTATACCAAAATGTTGTGCACTAAACTCATTTTGTGCGTATAAACAAAGAAAATGCCGCTAACCTTTTTTGCCAGCGATAAGGCAAAGCCAGCCATGATAAGAATCCATCAGACACTGCAAATTTGATACGAAACAGGGGCTGCTCATTTTAGAACACGTTTAGTTGTTACCATACCGATATTTAATAATGCTAAATATAGTTAAAAGTTAAATTTTCTTAGGCTTCTTGATTTAAATTATCTAGTAGACTTATTTGCAAATCTTTTTTATTGGCAAAGCGTTCCTGTTAAATAAATATCACTGTAATATTATGAACTAATCAGTTGTATATATGTGGCTACACAAGTACCTTTGTACATTGTATAGAACTCATCAAGCTATTTTCACAATGTCAATTTGCGCTATGATGAGAATGACCCAGCTGACAATCCTAATTGTACTTGAGAGGAGGGCGCGCTCATTCAATCCAATACACAAATGAATATCACAAAGGCAGATCATAACCATTTTAACTTTATTCCATAGTTGTCTGTTGATGAAGAACTACAAAGTTTTAGCTTAGTCAAATGGATTTACTGCCAGCGAAAGCAAATATTTGTGACTTTTTATTTTTGATTGGTGCATTAACAACTTTTTGTATTAAATACATCATAATAAATTTTAAAATTTTTTATCGACAGGTCGCTATCATGTTATTCGCAAAGTGGGCTGGGGTCACTTTTCAACCGTTTGGCTATGCTGGGATTTGCAGGAAAAACGTTATGTGGCCATCAAAATTGTGAAATCGGCTCAACACTTTGCCGAAACAGCCAAGGATGAAATCAAAATACTCAGAACGGTGCGCGAGACGGATCCATCGAATCCACGTCGTCAGAAGACTGTCCAAATGTTTGATGACTTCAAAATCACTGGCGTAAATGGCACACACATTTGCATGGTCTTCGAGGTGCTGGGCGATAATCTATTGAAGCTTATACGCAAGTCCAATTATCGAGGCATTCCGCTGGAGAATGTCAAGAGTATTACACGCCAGATACTCGAGGGTCTGGACTATCTGCATAGTTGCTGTAAGATCGTACACACTGATATCAAGCCGGAGAATGTGCTTCTTTGCGTGGATGAGCCGCATGTCCGTTCGATGGCCACCGAGGCGACACAGTTGTATGTGATGAAATCCAAAATGTATCCATCGCTGGTCAGTCGTGCGCCCAAGGAGTATCGCGAGCCGGTCATCAACGGCAAGATGAGCAAGAACAAAAAGAAAAAGCTAAAGAAGAAGGCCAAAAAGCGCATGGAGCTGTTTAAGAAGCAGCGCGACTATTTAGAGCAAACCGGTGGCGAAGAACAAAAACAGCCACCGCTGCCACCCCCGGAGAATGAAAGGCATGCGGAGAATGGCGTTGCTGCTGGGTCCGATATGGAGCATGATGTTGACGACGATTCGACATCTGTTCAGGATTTGAATGTGCAAATGCTTAAACTGGAGTCCGAAGATGATGATGGCGACGAGGAGGCCGAAGAGGCTGTTGAGCGGCCCACAGTAGCTAACGAGCCAAGTGCTGCTGGCGATGCAATCCAAAATCCATCCGAAGGCACTGACAAGACTAAAAAGAAGAAGAAAAAAAAGAACAAGAGTAAGTGAAAGGCAAACACATTACATTTATTAATATAGCTTTGCTATATTTTTTAAAATAGATATTAAAATAATATAATTTATACTTATTAGATATTTTATAATGAGTTTTTCACCTTCGGTATTTATTGTCATTTATTGCAGATAAATCCAGTCAGCAGCAATCTCAGCCACCGCTGGAGAACTCAACGAGCAGCGGCGATATTTCAACTAGCACATTTAAGGGACACTCAAATGGTGCCATCGGTGGCAACAAAAAACCTCCACGGCCCATTAAGCAACAGGATAACAAGCAGCTGAACAACAATAATTCGAATTCCAAGCAAAATTCGGATAGCAATTCGAAAATCTCAAATAGCTCCATGGAGCACTCCTCGTCATCGGCCAATGGTGGACCGTATTCAGAGCCATTACTACCACCACCACCACCGCCGCCACTCTCCAAGCACCGAAGCCAAAGGCGAGATCCAGCCTTGGAGGCATGCAATGTGCAGGTGAAGATAGCTGATTTGGGCAATGCTTGTTGGGTGGATCGCCATTTCACCGAAGACATACAGACGCGACAATATCGCTCGCTCGAGGTCATCCTAGGTGCTGGCTATGACACCTCTGCGGACATCTGGAGCACGGCCTGCATGGTGTTTGAGTTGGCCACCGGAGATTATCTGTTTGAACCGCATTCGGGTGATACGTACACTCGCGATGAGGATCACATAGCGCACATAATCGAGCTGCTTGGACCGATACCACGTCAAATTGTGTTCCGGGGCACTTATGCCCAGCAGACGTTCAATCGTAATGGCGAGCTGCGCAACATTACTGGATTAAAGCCGTGGGGCTTACAGGAAGTGCTGATGGAGAAGTATGAGTGGTCCAAGCGTGAGGCGGAAGCGTTTGCCGCGTTTTTGAGGCCAATGCTCGAATTCGACCCACAGAAGCGAGCCACTGCTGCGGAATGTCTGGAGCATCCGTGGCTTAGATAAGATACGATGCAGCCTGGTTGTCGGCTGCGAGCCAGCCAGCCAGCAGGAGCAGTAGCAGCAAAAACAGGAGCAGGAAAATCAGGAGTAGCATCAGCAGTTATAACAGCAGTAGGAGCAACAACAAGATCAGCAACAAAATCAGCATCATGTGTGTATGCCGAGTCAACGGCATCTGTGGCCACATTGGCCTCCATTTCATCCATTGCATCCACCTCGACATCGGCGATGGCTGCATTGCGCGCGCGTCCCTATCAAGTAGCGCCATATGTGACCACAGCCTCAGCAGCGTCTACACTACAACCACACTCTGTCCAAAATCCACAGCTTTCAGATGTGGATAGTGTGGAGGATTTTGGATTAGCTATTGCTATGGAGGAGGAGGAGCCGCCGCCGTTGACAACGTCGATGACGACAACAATGCAGCAACGGAGCAAACCAAAATCTCAGCGCTTCTTTTGGCGCAAGGCACTTCGACGCGTGTTCCAGCGCCGCAAGTGACGTCAGCTGCGGCGTCGTCGGCAAGACTTGCCCCGTTGGCGTCCTCGTCGCTGCCGACGGCGCACACTCGCCGAGCGTGTCCGTCGCATTTGCGCCTGCTGTGCCTACGGTCAGGTATTATTGAGTGCCGCACGTGTGGCGCTGCTGAGCTGTATCCGTTGGCGCACACGTGGCAATATACGCAACAACAATTTTTACTTTAGCAATCACTAAAAACAACAACAACAAGAACTGCAAAAAACGCGCTCTGCTCTGCACAGGCACATAGATAAACACATACACACTCACACACACACACACAAAATTACATATGTCAATGCGAAATATGATTTAGTTGTTATAAGCAAATATGCACCTAATTTATTTCCGTGTGTTTTACACCGATTAGACAATTTGTTCCCCTTGATACAGTTATGAAATTTTAAGCATTACAATTTTTTCCCCAAACTTGTGCGCTTATGTGCTATTTAATTATTATTATTATTGTAATTATAATTATAATAGTATTTAATTTTGTTCGTTTGCTTACTTCCTGAGACTTTGTAAATAGATAGAATGCACGGCTTATTATCCATTCTTATTTCTTTTCAATTATTGTTTAAAACGATCTCCAAGATGTGTTTTTTTTTTGAAATTTTGCCAGCAACCAAGCATGAATGAATGAATGAATAATGTTTATTGACACACAGCCAATCAATCAATCAATACATACATATATATATAAACCATATAGGACTTGTTACTGTACATTTAGTGCCAAGGAGGCAAGGCGAGGCGAGGCAAGGCAAGGCGAAACAGAAAGTTGATACGCGCATACACATGCTAAGCGTATACGCTAGTATATAGTTGAAATATATCTGAACGGCAAACTGTGGCTGGGGTTGCATGTGACCCAAACGGTTTTTAGCATACATGCATGCATCCGATGTGTGTAGAATGATAATGCATATAAAATACATACATACAAAGTATTCTTGAGCTGAACATAACAATAATGAGCGTAGTGAATTAGTTTATCCTCAATCTAGTAACAGCCGCAAAAACAATTATCACAAGGTTAACAACAATAATTCTTTGAGCTAAGCCAAATGCACTACCAACTTAAAACCTAGTAGAGAGAAAAAAGCAAAAGCAACAACTTATAAAATTATGAAAAAGCCTTTAAAAATGTAACAAAGATAAAAATATTTTGTAGCGGCTTAACAATGGCAAACAGAAAATTATGATAAAAAAAAAAATATAGAATATCAATCCTATGTTCACGATAAAATTGATTAATTGAGCAAGCAAGATTAATTGCAATTAATGTTAGTGCTATGGAATAAAAAAAAAATAAAAAATACTTGTAGCATTTAAAGATAGTAACGAAATACAACAATAACACCAATACTAATACGAATAAATCCGGCTAAAGGCGCATTCGCGAAATTTCACAACACCAAAATATGAAAAACTTATAGAAAAGGCCACTTAAAAAGAAGCACACGCATCGCTTAATAAAATTGATGGCATTATTCATACATAAGCAAATACAGACAAACATATATTCAAATACATGAAACATACTCGCAATTGTGTGTGTGTGCATTACGTACCGACTATTTACTATGATAAGTGGCCTTATTAATTCGATTCTCTGCACAACCCTTATACACACAGCACAATAACACAACATAATAGCAATTTAAATCTAAAATTAAACACACACACTTGATGAGTATGGACAACTTAATCAATACTTAATTGGAAATGTATATGTCCCAAAAGCATTAGGCGTTAGCTAATCGATATCAAGCATAGACATTTACGAATGATTCTTCTAGACAAACACCAACATAAAACACACAACACACCCAAATAAACGCAAAAGTTTATGAAAACGATGAGGAAGTTTTAGTTGCCTACGAACTATGAAAGTTAAAAACCTTAAACTACATATACTATATACTTATACATATAAATATATAGAAACGAGCACACACCAGTTCTCTTGTATTCGGCTGGCCGAAGTTTGAAAAACGAAAAAAGAAAAAAAAAACAACCAACAACAAATACTCTTTGAACACAAACTATGCAGTTATCAGATTTGGGGGCTATTCAATGCATATAAACTTACTTAACAACTTATAGCTTTACGATAAAAACAAAACAAAAATAATAAATATGAAACCGAACCCTTAGAAAAGTTAACTTGTGCTTAGGAGTTTCAACGTATTGATCCCGATGATTGACAAAAAAAAAAAAAACCAAAACTAATAAAGAATGCAACACGCAATTCCATAATATCAAACAAATTTCCTTTTCAAAGAGTATTGAAAAGTATGAATTATACGGATACATAATTTATTGATGTAGTTATAAACAAATAAACAACAACAAATTACACAAATTGGAAAACGACAAATGTTTATTTTATTGCTGCACTAAGCGCTCGACTGTGAAAATGTCTTATTCAACGGGGGCAAGACATCAATTTTCCATCACTGCACTTTTCAAGCAGAGTTTGCGGGTCGTTGGGTGGCTTGGTGGACAGAGAGTGATGTAGACACATTGGCATTCATTTATAAACCATTCTCGTAGCGCATTGCATGCAATTACATATTGCCCGGAAGCAGCTATGGCTGGAGATGAGTTGCTCGTGCCAAGAATTTATGGCCACAGAAAAATCACAAAGCAGCTAACTTGAAGACGCTCAAGTGAAATCCAAATTGAAAATGCTCGCACAGAACACTTTCTACACACGCTGGACATACTCAAACATAGAATCTCACAGTAGAGAGAGATTCAAGGATTTATTGAAAAGAACCTTTCGACATGTGCATATGAAGTCTACTGTATCACCTTTGGGATATATCACGTTTGTTTGGCTATGGCATTCTTGAAATTAAATTTGCTGTGTCGTCGTTTCCCAATATAAATATCCGCTTCATTGAGAACGAGGATAGCTTGAGAAGTATAATTCGTTCAATAAATATTACTTAAAATATTTTTATAGTTTATTGGCACAGCAGTTTTTGTATGCTTTTTTTTTTTTTTTTTTTAAAAAAATTTTTTTTTTTTTTTTTTTTTTTTTTTTTTTTAAAATTAAAAAAAAAAAATAATTTTTTTTTTTGGTTTTTTTTTTATTATTTTGTTTGTTTTTTTTTTTTTTTCTTTGTAATTTAACGCTTAAAAAAATTTTTATTAATTTCTCCAAAAAAAAGGCAGGGGGGGGGAAAAGATCCGATGGCTCGTCTTAAATACATCGGGCTTACAAAAGGTTGGAAAAAAAAAGATTAGCTTGAAAAATTTTTTCTATTCACTGGTGGTGAGGTCGATAATTCGATAACTACCCTTTAATCGGCTACATTAATACATATCTATATAATCTGTTAAAGGCGAAACAGAAAAATAAGAATAATAATAACATGAATCAATAAAACGTTTATAATATAAACTTCGACCAACGGCAATCAGATCGAAAGCGATGAATTTAAGATATAGCGTTTACCAACTTTTAAAAGTCGTTTCTTTAAAAACGCGATTAGAGCTTAAGCTGCAGTCGTGATGTTTTCTGTTTCCACCGAGGCACAGCTCATTTTGTCAGTGAGTTAAACTTCGAATGACCTTTGGCTTTTGTAAAATACTTTTAAGGGTTGTACTTTCATACACAGAAAACTTAAGATTTTTATTCTAGAATAATCCCAGTTCGTTACTTGATATCTTTAAGTACGATCCACACATAAGAAACCTTATAATAAGTCAAAAGCGTACTTAATTACTAATTTAGGAATAAAAATCTTGGTTTAGTCCCAAATATGCTTGAATAAAGCATAAATTATATCAAGAAATCTCATAAAAAGTCTAAAGCGTTCTTGAATATTTCTTATTTTATTTCAGTACAAAACGTTCTTAATATAAGAAATCAATTATTTATCCAACCTCGTTTTTTCTTTAAAAATCTTTATTCATTAAAAGTTGCAGTTGTTTGGACCCAATTTTTGTCGGAAGGGGGCTTCAATTAATTAAAATAAGTCAAAAATACTTAAAATACTTACAACAAATGCTGAGTGATCTTTTATCAAGTAATGAAATTTCTCGATTCAAGTACATCGGTTTTATATACAACTTTTTTTTTAGCCTTTGAAAACAAATTATATGTGAATAGTTAATTAATTAGCTAAAAAACTTCAGTCAAAAATTGTTTGGAATTGGCTCAACAGATAACCCAAACACTCTAAGCAAAAACAAGCGATCTAAGCTTCAAATCCCGTCACGGTAAGCATAAACAGATAACTTTGTAAAAATGATCTAGCTGCGCTATGAATCTAAGAATTTCAGAAAATTATAAATTGGATCAATTATGCAAGTTCTTGGATTTTAGAGCCCATTCAACTTTTACGACTGAGAATTGAGTATTTTTATTTTAAGAAATTACGATCTTACGCAACTTATAACACGGCTAGGCTAAGTTTAAGTGCAGAAAACTTGGCGTGTTATTTAAAGTTTTTTTGAGTTTGTCAGTTCTTCTCATTTTCAGTTTATCAGATCTCACATTCAAAGAATTTTGAATCGAAATTCAAGAGTTAAAAATCTCAAAATAAGTAAGTACTTTTCATTCTCAAAACGTTTAAAATTTAAGAATGCGTGATCTTAATAGCTAAGAATGTTTTATACTTGATCTAAGAATTTTCGATGTTACACGAGAAACAAGATCGAAAGGTGTTGGTTCAAGGCTTTTTCAGTGCATGATTAAATTGTTCATCTTGACATTATTAATTCTTTCTGAAAAGTTGCTAACTGCTCTCGCTTTATTTGATGCATAAAATGCCATGCCATTTGTATTTCTTGTGCATGTGTAAGTGTGATTGTGCGTATATGTGTGAAACTATGCTCAGAGCTTAATTCATGTTGGTTTGAGTGGGCCACGTTTTGGTTAACATGCTGCCGGCCAAACAGGATAAGAGCTTGCTACTATGGTGTCACAAAATGTGAGAATGAATCAAATAAAACTTGAATAAACGTGTCTCCTTCGTCATTTGATAGGCGCCTGAATGAACATAGCCTGAGTGCTTGACATACACAAAGATAGAATATCGACGCGTGGCTAACTTGGGACTTGAAATGTAAGCAAAGAAGTTTGCCCAACTAAGGCAAAAGTCAATGTGCTGCATTGTTGAAAGTTAACCTTAACAAGTTTTACTGCCTGCTGCATGATATAATCGTCGTCACTTAACACATCTGAGATATGCCAATCAAGGTCAAGGTGTTGCAATAATGCGTATCAAAACTATTTTCGTATTATTTTACTTTGACTTCCTTGTTGCATTTACACTCTGTTGTACTTATTCCACTTGAACAAATTTAAATCTGTTGTTTAATCAATTTTCCAAAATTTTTGGTTGAAAATTTATCAATTTGTTAAGACTTTAAAAGCTTTTTTTTGGTTCAACTCAAGTTTTTGGGCTTTAAAGCGGTCGGTCATTCATTTTGAATTCGCCTAAAGTTCAACAACAAATATACATATAAAAACAGCTTGAACGTATGCAAACAAGAACCAGATTTAGCTTATAAATGTCCAACAAATGACAAAATACAAATACAAATAAATAACTTGAGCTGCATAAGCAACAACAACACAAAAAAGGCCAAGTTTTGTCCGTTGAGAGGCCAAAACAAAAAACAATCAACAGCTCAACTTGAAGATATTCCTTTTTTAAGTGCTGTTATTATAATAAATGTGTGTTTGCAAAATCAATTTTGATCGCCTCTCAAAGCTTATCTGGAATACAAACATACATCTTTGAAGCTGTCACGTTCATAAATATATATTTTGTTATTGTTTTTTTTTAGGTCCAAAAGGAAGCAAAAGTAAAAAGTTGTAAGAGCATGAAAATTTCTCTTGTGTATGTATGTATTTGTTGTCTAGCATCATTTATGCGGGGCTGATCGATATTTGCCACATTTATTTTTCTGCTTTTGTTTGTATGCCTGCCCAAATAGCACAAAGCAAACAAAATGAAACTTTTTAAAAGGTCCGTTGAAATGCGACCAAGCGCGAACGATTATTCAATTTACAGCAGCACTCTGAGCACAGAGTAAGAGAACAACTTCATATACAAGGATCATTTCAATCGAGCCATTACCAACCGTCGAGCCCTTCAGCGTTGTGCACTTTAAAGCCTCTTTCTCGTCCTTATTTCCGTCATCGTCATCGTCAGCGTCCCAGTCGTTGCCGTTGTCCTTGTCGCCGCTTAAAATGCCAGCGAGTGGCACTGATGACATTAAGTAGCTGTCGGGTTGGTCAGGATTAGATAGCAAAAGTGCCTGATGTTCGTTTAAAGTAGATAAACAAAAGCGGATTCATCTCTCTTATAGCCCCGCCTCCGTATAATCCGTTTTCATTGTTGCTGCCGCTCGAGACAGGCTATAAACGTGCTCGTCTGTGTGCGTTTTGTCTGCCTTTGGTTGTCATATAAGTTTATGATTGGGGTTAAGTTTGTAAAGCATTTGTCAACCGCACATTCGTTACGAAAGCAAATGTTTGGGATTTTAATCATTCACCGCAAATCGATTTGTGTGACTTTCACTTTCCACTTTCACTTTCACCTTGCGGCAAAGTTGACCTGCTCTTGAGTTTTAATGCGCAAGTTTATAAAACTTATGAAGCTATTTTTGGACTCATTAAAATCACATTGAAATTTCAAATTAATTAAGCATTTCCTTTGATAGCAGTACAAAAAACACTTTCCACTTCCAACTCATTTTGAGCTTCACCCGTTTTTAACCTCTTACCCTTTTTTTTCCGTAAGAAGTTGTATAAAAATTTTCGAACAAGTTGTGTCTAATTGGCCCCTGTCTGTGATTCGGCATCCTTATCAACTTACCTAAATTGAAAAAAAAGGTTAGTTGGTTTGCATAATAGAATCAATTTTAAAGTACTCTTTGAGGAAATCTTCAAGTGCTTAAAAAGTATGATTTACAAATGGCTAAAATACCTTTTACATTTTTATTTCAGCTTGAACAAATTTAATAACATTTACAGTTACAACACACTTAGTAATTATATATTACTGGGAAGATTTAAAATGCTGTTTGGCACTGCTTTAACTATGGTAGAAGCTTGTGTATGTGTGTGTATCTGGCACCAAAAATTAGCTTTAATAATTGTAGTGAAAAGCTCGCTGAGGCTCATTGATTATTTGTACATTCACAATACTCATTGCATATACATATAGTATATATGTATATATATAAACATTATTTTTAGGCTACTTCGTTTGCTTCAATTGCAATCTGCAGTGTCATGCATTTTTGGCTCTCACCTGCCCCAGTCTCAGCTACCTGTCAACCACTTGTGGGCTAACTGGAACTCAGGCGAAATTCGGAGTCAGCAGGGCCAACTCCGAATTTGCTGTTAAAGAGAGCGCAAAGAGGGGCGCCTTGCTCCCTTTCTCTCTTAAGTTGGCCAAGTGTTTTCATTTCGAAACAAGGCCCAAAGTTGTTTCGCTGCTTTAGTTTATATTAATGCCAAGTAAGTAGCGTGCACCCTTCAAAAGAAGGGTACGAGCTAAGAGGCTTGGATAAAGCAAAGCAAAGCAAAGTAAAACAAACAACTTTTAAGTTGCTGCAACATTGTGGCGCGTACTTTCTATTGGAGTGTAGGCCAAAGTTTTGTTCTTGTTGTTGTTCAACACCATCTATGTTAATATTAAATAAGAAAAGCAAAAAAAAAACACCAACTTAATTTAAATGAATGTGCCATGCTTTCAAGTCTTTTTTTGCAATGTGAAACTTTAACACGCCCACTGCGTGTTAGCTGTTCTGGCTGTTTCCCTAGTGTACTGCTCTAATAAACAGGATTCTTAAATAAACCTCATCGGGTAAAATAAAACTGAGCGCAGGCCAAACAATGAAATGCCATAGAAATTCCATTTTGGCAAAAGACAAAAGCGGATAAAAGGTATTCGAGCAATGCGGAAAAGATGAAATACTTCTATTGGCAATACTCATAAAAGGCAGTAGAAAAGAAGAAGAAGAAAAGAAAAAAAAAGCCACATACAAACATTCATATGGATGAAGCTTATATTTATTACTTACTTATATGACAATCCCTTAGGAAATACGCCAATCATAAATTGTTCAATACATTTGGCCAACGCATGCAATAATTGTTGGATACAATAAATCTAAAGTGGCAAGGTAATAAAATTTACTCTCAATTGAATTTACAGCTATGAAGCAAAAGTATATAAATGTCCTGCACTGCACTGACCACCTACCACTTGATTAGATTTATGCGTCCTTACATTGAGTAAAAGTTCTTTGTCTGTCTTTTCGTCTTTTTGTTGACCAACAGACACAGACACACACTTCAAACTGACAACAAAACACATTGCACTTGACTGCTCTTCAGTGTTCACAAATTGAAACGTTCAACTGGCTTTAATATGCAGCCAAACCCAACATCGAAACGAAACGCAAAAACCCAAAACTCAACATTTTCACTTAGGAGCACACACCACAAAAGAGGCCACGCGATGGCTCTAAAGCTAAGCTAGGACATGGTCCTAAACAAATAAAGTGGCCACACCGCACTAAGCTAAAGTAATGTTAATGCTCTATAGATTGTTTAACTTGAGGTACTTGAGTTTTTGAGAGAAAATGCAAATAAAATAATGCATATAAATTATTTAATTTTGATAACATTGGTTTTGTTGCTTTTTTAGCATCGGTCTGTGTTATGCATTTGTATTATTATTTTTATTTTAATGAAAGTTGAAAAATATGTTGTTTTTCAGCTTAATTTTCAACCCTTGCAGCACAAAAAAAAAGAAGTAATTAACATGCAATTGTTTTAAAGGTTTACCCCTACTTGCAGCACAAAAAAAATTAACTTTCATTCTATTGCTTTACGGAAACTAAAATTTTGACGAACTGGATCATCTGAACAAAAAATGAAAAAATAGTCTTTGATCGAAGAGTCAGTCACAGTCAAGGAAAACGCTGGTTTCAGATGGCTATTTTTCAAAAGTATGCAAAAAAATTAAAGCGCAAGCATAAAAGCTGGTTTGAGCTTAAAAAGGAAGTATCCTGCCTTATAAGTATATCTTATTGTCGCTATTATAGTACAATTAATTTTTGATTTTGTTATAAAATAAATGAAATTGTAGATATAAGAGAATCCGAAAAAGTTTATTCAGAATATTCTTAGGATTCATGTATTTTAAAAAATTTCAACATTTCTATATTATGGAAAGGGTATTGCATAGTTGATATGGTCTTAGAGCTTCTGGCAAGTTTTTAAAGTAATCGCCCCCAGTCACACAATCCGCACCCGGAAATGGGAAATTGCCTTTTAATTGCATGAAGTTTCAGAATACGTAGCTCAAACACAAACACCCACCCACACAGTATATGTACGTGTGTGTGGGTGGGTGCTGGTACAATATTTACAGTTTAAATAAGGCACACAACATACGCCCACAAACACACACACAAACACTATACATGTATATATATATATACGGATGGGCATCGCGTACTTGGCACTTCCATGTCCTTGATTGCTGGATGCTCCTACACTTGGGTAAGTGCGTCTGCCCACAGTACCTATTTCCCCAGTGACCTTCAAATTGTAGTTTATATGTACATATGTATATGCTTATATATATACATACATATATGTATATGTACGTTCCGATGCGGTCGTCATTTGTCTGCGCGTCTATATGAGTGTATCCTGTGCCGAGTGGGTTTTTGTGTATTTGACAGCCATCTGCCAGTTCAACTCTCTATCTGCCTGACCCTTCTGCTGATCCCCTCCTGATTGTCTGCCCTGCCAGTCTCTGTCTCTCTCTCTCTCTTTCTGTCTATTTGACTGTCTAACTGTCTCTGTGTTTGACTGTTTGCATTTGACATTTTCAATTTGCTTGACACAGCTCTATGGATACCGTACACTTGACATTATTATGCTCTCTCCGTTATGCTCCCCAGTGAAAATGGTCACGTTTCTGACATATGTATGTATGCACGATTTAGGCCTTTATATATCCGGTTAAATCTTCAACATTGATTTGGCTGCACTTCACGTTCCATTTGAAGTTTTGTTTTGGATTTACATATAAATCGCTGACAAACTGACTAATTACTTAATTCAAATTCTCTTTCTTTACGTATCTTCTAATTAAGCTAATGAAACACAGACAACAGTAAGCACGCAAACGAAATTTTCGAGACTGCGGTTGATTTGGATATGATAATCTTTCGCTGACACAGTTAATTAAGGTGACCAGGGATGGGCGTATTTCGAATTTAGAATAACATGAAATGAAACGAGCACGGAAAGCAAACAATGAAATCTTTCAAATCAACGGCAGAAACCTTTCTTTACATCTAAAAATATTTAATTTCTTGGGATATCAAACTGAAACCGATATTAACCGATTGAAATTTAGAGCAAGAAATGGATGTTTGTATGTATTTGGGATTGTCTTTATCTTATTTATTTATACTTATCGACATTTGCATCAACATCTTCATCTATGCATAAGCTATCAGGAGCCATCCTTGAAGAGCCTTATTCAATTCGCTGTTTGGCTTTGAATTTTGGCCAAATCCGCAACATTTTATGAGCAAACTTTTGAGCCGCTTTGCGGATTGATAGTTTAAGCTCTTAATGGTTTTATTTTCGTACAGCATCAACATCCTTGTATAAATATATTTTATTTATACATAGTATACATATAAAAGATGGCTGGTCGAAGTTTTTTATGGCCGTTGCCAAAGTATGCCGCATTAATTTATTTAATTTTTATCCTCTGCGCTGCGCTGCTGGTAGAAAATGGCGCCGGAAATTGCTGGAGCTGAGTTGCTACACCTGACAATTATAGCTATAAATGTAACCATAAACTTACAAATGTGTCAGGATAGATGTACATACATATATTTATATAAGTAAGTGTGTGTGTGTATGTGTGTATAAAAAGCATTTTTAAAATAATTTATTGCTGCAGTGTGGCTTTTAGAGAGCCAAAAATTGGTCTGAAAATTGATGCGGCCAAGGTCGTAATTAATGTAATTGTACTCGTTCCGCCCATCGAATGCGGAAAACATCTTCCTATCTTAACATTACAAATAAACTTTTAATAATAATTTTTAAATAAATAATGGCGAACTATGGTTCAGGCCAACATATAGTTTTGAGAATGTTGATGTGAATCAAAAATATTTTCCATTGACCCAAAATGTGAACAAAACCGTTAAGAGTATTAAATTTAATTATCATTTCATAACAGTCATCCCATGCATATAAAGTAAAACAAGAACTTGACATGAACAACTTCTGAATTTTGTAGCTTAACTTCAGCTTATTTTTCTGCTTGTTATACGCATCCGTTGCCAACCTGTTGCCAGGATGTTTGGAGTTGGAGTTCGGGCTGCAAATGTCAACTTGACTTTAATCTTAAATTTGGCAGGATTGCTCATCCGATTTCAAGTGATTAATGCAACATAAAATTACTTAGAATATGTTACCATATCTCAACTCGTTCATGATAGATTCTTTTGAGCTATATCTACAGTACGTGCTATACGTATGTATGTATGTGCTTATGTTTGTACATATTTATGTGTACTATACATAAGTCGATTATTTCGTTGTGCTGCTCTTTGAGCCTTGGCGGCTGCTTTCATAAATTTTTATTGGATTTTATTTGTCGCTGCAGCAACGCAACAACGCCATAAGTCATTGCACCATTACAAATTCCTTTTGCCATGCCCCATCGATTGCTATTATGTGTGTGTGTGTGTGTGTGAGTGTGTGTGTGCGAAGCTCAGAGGCAAACTCAAGTTGATGGGGTTAAGAGGCGGGGCTGGAGGCATTTCAGTGCTTGTGTGTCGCGTGCTTTTTTATGGGTGTTGTTTACCATACACATATATATACATATATATAAATTTTCTTTTTCATTGCAAGTCAAGTAGATTTATGGAAAATTTTCAAATGCCTTTGCACGATAATAGCCGAGTTTTATTATTATTATTTTATTTTTTTTTTCCGAGGCGTGGCAGTCGGGAGGAGTCAAGTTCTGTCGTGTTTGCACAATCGCACTTTTGTTGGCTCCGTTTCGCACCGGCAATGAAAACGGCACCGCAAGATGACAATCCTATATATGTATATATAAAATTATATTGATTGCGTTTTGTGTATCCTGTGCACTTGTTGCAGTTAGAGCAATGTCTCAGACCTACAATTAAGGTAACAGTTTTCGTATTTACCATGCAAATAGCAAACAATTTCCGTTCGCTGTCCTGTCAGCCAACTAATTGAGATGGCAACGTGCTAGCAGAAATGCCAGAGCTTCTTCTTCTTAGCCCCTATTCAAAATGAAAACGACGGGACAAAAAAAAAAATTAAAGCCCAAAAAAGAATGGATATAAAGGAAAACATTTGCCAGCCGCAACGTAGCAAAAAAGCCACCAAAAATGTAAATACTTAATGCGCCAAGAAAAGGAAAAGAGAATCCTACAAGAAACGCCACTGTGCCCCAAGTTTAGTTAGCAGACAGCTCGACGTTGTCGTATTCGTTGTCGTGCCATGCCTTGCCTAGAAAGTAGCTGCTATGCTGTGCAGGGGGCACACTGACGTTGAAGTAGAGCGTCAATGAATTAAATATTACCTAACCCAACCCAACCCAAACACAAACTCAAACCCAACCAAGACAAGTCAGCGCCAACCAAACCCCAATCTCCTCAAGACCCAAAACAACCCATTCTTGAATATACACGCTGTGAGCTTTCCGCTTGATTGCTGGCAGCCAACTCACTCACTCCTTCTCCTGCTCCACGTTACCTCTCATCTTCTGCTTTTGTCCTTGCCGAATGGTAGTTCGATTTACATTTCAACTGCAGCCCGGCAAAGGCGTTATATGGCGTAACGTAAGCCCCTGAATAGATAAAAAGTATTGCTAACAGTAAAGAGGTTTCGGCATATACCTGTACAGTTAGTTACATACAAACACATACACATACACATCCACAATTCGTGTACTATGTTCGGCTAACACTTATGTACATATGTGTAATTCACATCAAACATGAATTCTAGTTAAAGTACACACTCCTTCAGTCCACTTATTCTGCTTGAATTCGCCCTGAGCTGTGTTTAAACAAGCTTTTGGTTTGGAATGCAATATAATAATAATCATAATAAACGCATTTAGTTAGCTTTGCAATGCTCGCAAATGTTGTATCAACATATTAAAATCTCTAACATGCAATGTGAAAAAATATTTATTATTCTAGAAATTATTGGTTCAACATATATAAAAGCCATATGCTATTCAGTTTTGTTTAATTGCAAACTCGAATTAGCTCGTTTGATTTAATGGCACCAATTTTATAACTTTTAAGAATTTTCAAAGAAATTCCGAGTATTTAAAACAAATTCTCATTTTCGGAAACAAGTGCAGACATATATTTGGAAATATTGCATATTTATCTGGTAATGATATGGGACAATGGCTGTTTATTTGTTAAATGAGCCAACAACAGCTGCCATATGCGTAATGGTTGTGTAATCCACTCCGGCAACCATATCTAGTGGTTGCTTACCTGACTGTGTGTCTGTTTGCATTTGTGTGGCATTCAATTCCAATGAAATGACTGTGCTGCATATTAAAAGAGCAGCATACATAAATAAATAAACGTATTCAATTTTGATGAAACGTTAATGGTCTTGAATTATTTAGCGAAACATAGAACGTGACCTTGCTGCAGTTATTTTAGATACCAACAATAAAATGTACAACAAACCGAAGTGTGTCTATGAAAGCAATAAACATACGATGGCTTCAACAAGCCAACAAAGAACGTTGTCTGTAATTATCAACTATAATGAATGAGCTGAATAAGCGGCGTTGTTTGAAAGAACTCTTCGAGGTAGAGCCACGAAGTTTGTTAGGTGGATTCTTAAATAGAAACGAAATGACTAAGAGTTTCGAATTTTTAAATGAGGGTTTTTAAACATATGTTAGAAATCCAAATAAGGGAGAGTTGGGCTTAAACAAATTTAGATAGAGCATAGATTATGCGTTTAGTTAGCATTAAAGCAATTTTTATCTTTAATGAAAATCAAAACCATATAAATATTGTCCTCCTTTACTCATTTGCTCTTCCACACATTAGCATTTTTGACTTACAGCTTTTGATATTATTTTATAGGATATCTTCAAGTATTATGCTATAGACATGACCATTATCTTTGTTATCTTGTTTTGTTTTGTGGACTTGCCACGGGATTGGTCAATGCTGAGTGTGGAGCTTGTGGCAAACACACAAAAAGTCCTTGGCGATAAGCGCTTGCTGCAATGCTGCTTCAACAGTTTAGATGTTGCTCAGCATGGAGCAAAATGAGTTAGATGCGCCAGTTGTGCATTGAATAATTCACTTAATTGGCTCCCAAAGAGTACAGCAAATAACCGAAATGCCAAAAAGGTTAAAATAAACAGAGCAACCGCACAACCACACAACAGACACACATAAAATGCAAAACATAAGCAAGCAACTGTCAAAACGAAGAGCAACATGAACTTATTTAAGAAATCAGAAATAAAAACTCTTTACCATACTAAAGGAATGGACTGGAGGAAGGTCAAGTGGAGGTGAGTCTGGTAGCAGAGCTCTTCGTTCGACTGTACATTGTTATGGTGGGTTGGCATTGAAATGCGCCCATTGCATGCAAATTAATTCACATTGCTATATGGTAAATAAACTGTTATGCATATGCATGCTGCGTACATATTGTTGATTGGCCAATACAATATGTGGCGTTATGAATTGATCACTCGGTCAGTTGTAGCAAGTATAATGACGCTCAAGTCACAATAACATACATATAACCATGCAAATTGGCAGCTCATGAATAGACCATCATATAATCCATTTAATACATGCACATACACAGTTATACACTGTAGACTTTGAACACTTTAATGTGCGTACAATTTAATTTGACTGATGCCGCTGCAGGCTTTCCTTTAATTAAATTTCGATATGAGCATGCAGCCCTCTCTCTGTGTTAAGTTTAAGCTTTGATTTGCCCTTTTTGTTGGGCTTCAGCTTCTTGCACAATAATTTTGAAGAATTTCCCTTGCGTCTCCAGCTGCAGCGACAATGCCAAACAGTAAGCTTAACTTAACGCCTTGTATTGTTGTTGAACCACTCAGTCATTTGGCACGTCTCTCTCTCTCTCTCTTTCTCTGTCTGTGCGCCATTTTCACATTTCTTTTTAAACACGCATTCGCGTGTTTTATGCTTCTGGTTTCAAATTTTTTGTTTGTTTTTGTTTTTGACCCGCCATGCCTTAGAAACTTTATAATTTGGCATTCGTATGGCAGTCTGGGATTCAATTTGAGCAAAAAACTGCGCGAATTCTAACTTTAACCTTGCCACATGCTACACAAGCATTGTTTTGAGTGCGTACTTTTTTCTGTTTTAAGTTCATTAAACGGGATTTTCAGCACATTATTATTTAAGTCACCTCCTGCTGCTAACTCTTTAAGGATTCAAGTACTTTAAGCGAGATTGACTTCCCGATTGAAAAACTGCAGCTCTGGGATTGAAGATGAAAACTCGAGGAGCAAGAAAGATAGCATACATTGTATACTCTTCCTAGAAATCCAATCAAACACTTCATAAACACTCTTTTATTATTATTTTGTGATTATTTGCAGTTAACAAACCAACTAAATAATTTATTTATGGTTACAGCCAATTTTTGGCATTCACCACAAATTATCAATCATCTGTAACTAAGAGGAGGTGTATTTGAAATCCGTTAAGAACACAAAAGACAGTATTTCGATAAATTGTGATTTGTGGTGCAATTCGACCAAAACAATTTAACGAAGTTCGATAAGATTATAATTAGTTTTATCAATACATTTTTTTAAACAGGGATGCTTTGCGTTGAAAGTCACACTTTGTCTCTAATGGCAGCAGATTAAACTTAAAAGCTCACTTGTTAATCGTGTTTTACAGAGACCAAACGATCGGAATAAATCCATATTTTTGTGTAAACTCTGTTGTCAGCGAAAAAAGTTATTATTGAGTTTTTTTTTAATGAAACTAAGAACATTATTTTATTTGCCGAAATCAAGCAACGGCTGTCGTTGAGTGTTCACGTGTTTTAATTAAGCTACAGTTTTAAAGTGCCGGCGAGTATTTTTCTGTGTATTTTTTATTGAAAAATATGCTATAGAAAATATATTTTGAGCAGAAATAAGAATTCAGTTGTCTCTTATTTTACCATTTTCACAATTATAAAGCGCAATTAATAGTTTTGCATTCCATTCTGTCATTTTTTTCGGCTTACACAAGTTAGAAAGAGACAACTCATTAGACCAGTATGTTGTACTCTCTTAAAATTTGAACTATATGGCAGCGCCGCAAAAACACTTGGCTATCAATATAGTACTGATCAGAAAAATATAAGAATTAGCATAATAAGATTAATACTGTTCGAATCATAATTTGTTATGCTGGTTTCTTATACATATATAGTGGAGGCAAGGGGTTCGGAGCTTTTATGATTTTTTCGTGACGAGTTTTAGTCTAGTTATTTTTGTTGGCAGTACTTAGATTCAGCATATAATATTTACAATTTTTCAATTGCAGAGTTTCATTATTTGAAATAATAGAAACATGAAAGTGAAGAGCACCAAGCTGAAGAATGGTTACGCCGGAAAGCAGTCGGAGCGCCTAAGGAGGAAAAGGGTGACCTGGGTGCCTCAAAGCAATAAAGATTTGGGCACCTTAATTAATGGTAAAACTCAACGAAGTTAGAGTAAGCATAGCACTAATATTTGTAAACCTCATAATAAATATATAGGACGTTATTATGTGATGAATAAATCGCATAAAAATCATTGCTGGATCAGCTTCGACATGCAAAAACAAAAAGACTGCTTAATTAGGGAGTTGACAGCTCAATATTTTGACGTGAGTGACGATGAAGAAGAGCTTGAGCCGATTCCATGCCAACTTGGCGATACCCTTAAGGGTGAGCACCGTCTTTTGAGACCAACTTAAATAAAGAATTTCTCTTATTTGCGTAAGTTCAGATCGGTACTTTCTGTTGAAGATGATGTGCCAGACAATTTTGTCAACTATTTGGCTAACATTTGATATTCACAAACGCCGGGAACGTGTTGTCAAAATATCTTCAACATATAAAATCATTATGACTGAGATTGGTGTGATGAAAACAATAAGAAAGCACAGTAATACGCACAGCTTAATGACAAATTGCGACCATTTTGTGGAAATATTAAGCTCGGGCACGAGAAATGCTTGCCTTGTAATGGAAGAAATGGACGAAGATCTCTTTATGTTCCGTGATAAATTTAAACCAAGTTCGTACATGGTGCCACTGAATATAGTCAAGGAGATTACTCGGCAAATTCTCATTGGACTGGATAATCTGCATAAATGCGGTATTATTCACGCTGACATAAAGCTGGAGAATGTGCTTATTACGCAATGCTCGCTAGAGAACTCAAGTCGCTGCCCCGACCGTAAGAAGAAGTGTGAAAAAATCCATGTTAAACTGACCGATTTCGGTAATTCAAAATATACGAATCAAAGACAAATTGCCGAGGTCAACACGCTGAAATATAGCTGTCCGGAGGCAATTATTGGCTTAGTGTTGGAAACTGCTGCTGACATTTGTAGCACAGCTCTCTTGGTATTTGAGCTGCTCACAGGTAGAGCTTTAATAATATGTGAGGAAGAAGATGAACCGGTATGTGCGCATTTACGTGGATTTACGGAGTTTATTGGTAACATACCGCAGGAGGTATTGCAACGCGCCAGAAATGCAGATGATTATTATGACAAAAATGGCAATCTGCGCGATTCTTGGTATCCTTTCAGTCTCCAGGAACTCTTTTACGATTGGAAATGGCCTCAGACAGTTGTGGAACCTTTAGTTTCGTTTCTGCTGCCAATGCTGCAATGGGATCCGCTAAAACGCGCAACCGCTGCCAAGTGTCTGCAGCATTCGTGGCTGTCAGAAAGAAATTAAATTTAAATGCAACATGACAGGTAAATTATTAATTAAACGTAAAATAAAATCCAGCATGTAGCTTATGTATTCTTAATTACAGAATGACGGAGCTAAAGGCTGCAGAGTTATTTGTATCGATTGAAGAGGACGCAAGAAACAAGGAATCTACAAGGAATTGGATAAGCATGTTTTTCACAGTTTCGACATTCGAGACAATAATCAAACTTTTACAAATTTACAAGATTCGTGAAAAGTACAAAAACAAACATAATCTAAAATTCACACGATTTAAATGATTAAATTGTTTAACAGTGACTTCTGTGTCATCATTAAATAAACATATATCAACAAATGAATATAAGGGCATGGGTAATACCAGTAGACTTATCTCTGCCTAATCGAATATTCATTGCAAGTGTGTGGTTAAATTAGGTAATGAGCGCTTAAGATGAGTTTGTCCCTCATAATGTATTTACTTTTATTATTAATAAATATAGTTTAGTAAGAATATCGAGCTTAAAAGTTAAGAGCTTTCACATTTCTGAGAGTCACAAACAAACATACAAGTTAAGCTAATAAAAAGCTATCAAAAAAGGTTTTATGTTTGTCGTTTAAACTTTGTTTTAAGACAGGAAAAGTATTTTAACGAGCTATGTTAAGTGAAAACTATAAACTGTGTTTGTTTTGTCAAAAATAATTCCCTCACAAAGACAGTATGTCTTTTCACTGCTTCTCTTTTCTATTGCAGCTACAAACATAAAGGTAATTGTCCGTGTTTAAAGGGTTTAAGTCTCATTTCAACTTCTTACTTAAGCTCATGACTGTATATTTCACAACATTTAATATTTATATGTCTTAGTTTTGTTCTAGGATCTACATTTTAATTGGAAAATTCTCATTAAGTCTCAGGGAGTAAATAACAAAAAAATAAAATAAAATAAATTTTCCTTATAGAGAAAATTCGTAACATAGAATGGGTTTTTGATTGAATCAAATTGCAGGGTTCTGGAAATGAATACGTATTATACCAAACTTCGTTATACGGATGTTCGTTATATTCAATTTTAATTTCGACTGTATATTAAGTTTTTGGAACTGCATAAATTCAAAAATGTTTACCGGCTTCCGTTTAGTTTGGCTTCAAAAAGTTTTCATTGATAATATTTATAGAATTACACTAAATTTTGTTACATGCGTAGGGGTACATACGCTCACGTATACAAATCCGAAGCTTAAATGCAAACAAACAAACAGTTCACACACATAGACAGTAAAAATCACACACACACAGGTGTGTATTTGACCAACTGGACAAAGTTTGCCGCATAGCATTAGCATGCAAATTCCTAAATTGAAATTGTCATTCACATTTACCTCCTCTTGACTTGACTTGCCGACTGTTCGACTGCTCAACGCTGCTGTTGTGGTTGGTATTGTGTTGCGTGATGTGTGAAACCGAAATCAATATATAACTAGGGCCTAGCACGTCATTTGTCTTGGTTTTAATGTTGGCTTACCTTATTTTTATTTTTATCTGGCAGTGGACTTTGACCTGTAATTAGAGAGTCGTTAGACTGCTTCCAGAAAATTGCTACCAAAAATGTATATACAAATATCCTAGTTACCAATTGCCTTAATTTCATGCCACAAAAATTGATTGGTTGACTACCTGTCTGGCTGGCAGACTGACAAATTGAAGTACACAATTAGGGGCTTAAAACACATCTTGTCCAGATGGCGTTTTAGTTTAAGGTCTTAACGGTTTTCTTAACTCATCAGAAAGTGCTTTACAAAGGACACGTGGCATATTATTTCTCTCCACGATTTGTCGGTTGGCCCTGGCAACCCCTAATTGGTTGCTTAATTAAACATTGCCAAATCGCGTGCATACTTCAGCGCACAAGGACCGTCGCTTTGAAGTGGCCAACACTGCAGTTTTGGCCAATTATCGCCCATGCAATTCATTAACTTAGTGAGCCAAACTCAACGCCCACATCAACCCGTTCTTAGCTTGGTCTTAATGGCCCCCCTACCCACACTATGCAAGTGCCAAATACGTGTAATAGTTTCAGTTACGCCCCTGCAACTGCCCACTTTATTATTACTTTGTGCCAGCCTTACATGCAAGCAATTAAAAGATAATTTATGTGGCCAAAAGTTGTGCCTCAAAAGTTGCAACATCACTTGAACGTTTACCGCCACTGCAAATATTAAAAATGTTTCTCCAATAAAGCAGCAGCATCATGTCAAAGTCAACCATAAATCACAAAGTGTTTCTGCTGAATTGTTGCTCTAATAAAAAGTACTCCTGTTAGACACTGCAGCAATTTTAACTTTTATGCTTTGTGCAAAAGTTACGACCACATTGAAATCTGAACTCTTCAATTATTGACCATCGGAGTTTAGTCCTTAAAGGTCCTCATAGTAGTATCGTACGATGCGCTCTGCATCAACAATCAGCCCAGGCATGAATTTCCATTATTGGAAGTATTTTCGACGAAACGTTGCCTTCATCAGCAACAAGTACGCAATGCGTAAAACCGTTTTGCCGAAAAAGACTGCAGTGCAGCTTATTGCTGGAATGAATGTGGCATAATAAGCAGACAGATAAGAACCAGATGTATGGTACTTTAACTTTACAATCATATCTACTATTTTGTCCTGATACAAATAACAAAGTCTATAAGTTCAATTCAATTATATTGCCAACAAAATTGGTGACTTAAGCTCATAGAAAACTGTTTCAAGACTTTAAGCTTCAAAATGACAGCAAATATGAAACCCTTTGAAGCTTTTGTCAATATCTTTATTTATGCTTATACACTTATACACACATGATGATACATCATGTGTATTCAAAATTGCTGCAACTTTTGCTAGGGTTAACCTTAATGGCACTTGGCAACGAACTGGATCATGGTGGAAATCGAACAAAGCGTCTGTCTACACCAAGTTTTAGTCAGGAAATATACGACACGAAGACCAAGTATGTGGTGTCAATAAGATCACGTACGCCTCACAAATACTTTGGTGACAATCATTTTTGTGGTGGCTCTATCATAGCGCAACAGTACGTATTAACTGCCGCAACTTGTGTAATGGGGTAGGTAGTAGTATAAACATCTGACAATAATTGATATGTATGCCTAATTTTGAAACCATAAACACAGCCAACGCAAGATTATATTTCGAAGTCGAGTATTTTTGGTCGTTGCTGGAACACCAAATCGACTGAAAAATGTCGATAATCAGACCATAAATGTGCCGGTTGCTAAGATCTATGTGCCCACCAACTATACCATACGTAATACCAATAATATTGCTATTTTAAAGTTAATTTTTCCTTTGCCCAAAAACAATCTGCACGTGGGAATCATCAATCTGCCCAGCAAACCACCCACAGCTGGTATATATTACCAGGTGTTGGGCTGGGGCCGTCTCTATTCCGTAAGTTTTTCTTTTTAAAGTGTTTTGTTGGCATTCTTGCAAGTTAATTTTAAGAGTTTACGCAGGGCGGTTGTCTTTCTTCTAGAATGTTATATATTGAAGTTAAAATGCTTGAACGGCAAGAGTGCGAATCGTTGATTGAAAACTTTTGCGAGGAAATGTTATGTGCCGGCAATTTGAACAATTCCTTTGATGAAAATCCTTGTCTTGGCGATACTGGCGATCCTATGGTACTGAATACAACAATTTACGGCGTCGCTTCGTACCCACTTGGGTGCGGCTACGATCTCTTACCATCGGTCTACACGAATGTGTTTTATCACACTGACTGGATCAAAAATATCATTGCTGGTAGTCAAAAAATTTACCTTATGCCACAATTGATTTTATTATTTCTTGATAAGGCGTTTAACACTATGAATTTTGAGAAACATTTAACATTAACTATATAGCTTAAGCTAAGGGAATAATTGAAAATGTTAAAAAGTATTACAATGTCGTCCATGTTAGTTTCAAGGCGAATTCTTCCTGTCCAAGATTATAACAGACCATCATGCAACACTTCATGAGAGTAACGCATTAATTTCTTAATAATTTACACATTCCATATGTATGTATGTTCAATCGATACCATTTTTATACGCTGAAGTGCAAGCTTGAGGCGAGCAATGTGGGCGAGTTGACTCATAAATTAATTATCAACACAAACAGTATAGGCGCCTAGTGATGACAAAAAGTTGAGTTTCATTTGGATGCAGCTGCACACATTCGATATACGCGATATACTATACGCTTATCGCTCGACAATCGTCTTTAACTATCACGTTGGCCGGCAACTACAAAAATAGTCACTCATTGCATTTTTTTTTAATGAAACTAAGGTGGTAAGAAAGTCGATTATTTAAATTTCAATAGATATTTGGATATATGTAGTACTTGATATTTATGTTTTGTATGCGGTATTTCGCAACACTTTACAAATTTCTAATGAAGTCTGGCAACGCTATGTTAACTTAAAGCAATACGCGCACTATAAATATTAATAAATATATATTATAACATTCAAGTTATCAGTCAAATGCAATCATCATGTTCTACTACACATGCGTTTCAGCCTGTTATGGGAATTACATGTAGTAGGTAAATACAATATTACCTTTTAACTTACACCATGCTATAAATGTCAGCACGCCCACAATCCCTTGAGAGCAAGGTAGGACTATACTATAAAAAAAAGGGACGCATAATATTGTCGTACACAATTTGCTTTCCCACTGCTGTTTACATTTATTTTCTGTTATTTTTTTTTATTATTATTTGTTTGCTGTTGGTGTCGAAGCGCACAAACTTAATTTACTTGATGAATGGACTATGTGTATAGTTCTGACTGTAGGTAGAGTAGGGCAGCGCGTGAATTCATTTACTTGGACACTTTGACTTCATTAATATTTATAGCAATGGCTGTTGAGACGGACGTTACCTAAACAATTCTCTTACAAGTTTCGCTGTAATAATTTAATCGTTCAGTATTTAACAACTTTTGTAACGGCAGGATTAGAGGTTAAGACCGGGTGGCCCGAGTTGCTCAACTTTAACGCTTGGGTTGAATTTGCAAATTGTTTGTTCAGCGTTCAGTGCTGCAGGTGACACAAACTTTTAGCTTGGGTTGGATGCTGGTAGAGTTACGGGCGGCTGATTAAACGTAAAGCAAAGCCAAAGAAACCGCAATTGCTTTACATTTTCAATTTCCATCTAATCTAAATTACATGATACGCGCATAATTTGAACGTTAATGAGCAAAGACTGACTGACATACAAGCGACATGCGACAAGTGCGGGATGGCGTTTTAGTTACAACGTTGCGAATGCGCAACAAATTGCGTGTGAATTTTAATTAAAAAGTTTTTCTCACTTACCCAAGCAAGATAATCCTCGAACCCAACCAACAGTAAACCACGACAAAACGGATGTTGTTTCCTGCTGTTGCTGTTCTATTTCTTTTGTTGTTATCCCTGCAGTTGCTTCGATTGCATCGATTTTTCTCGCTTGGTAATGTTGCCTTAAGGCGCTTAAAAAGATTGTGCATTGCTGTCGAGTTGCTTCTCATTTGTGTTTAATTTTATGCGTTTGTGTTTGTATATTTAGTTAACAAAACATTTGATTGTCTCCACAGGCAGCAAAGTCAATTGATTATATAAGCTGTGTATTTTGTTGTGGCTATAATGCCACACGCCACCACCAGTTGCCAGGTTAACTTATGCTATCGAGCACACCTGCTGCTACTGCTGCTTATTGGTGGCTACATTTGCCTATTACCTGACTGATAATCGATGTATAATACATACGGTCTTTCTACCTGGACAATTTCTGTAGATTAATTTCAAAATTCATTTGGACAGGCCTCGTAATTCAAATGTCCAGTTGCCTACATACATACATACATATATGTGTGTGTGAGTGTGTTCGTGCGTGTAATATTAGCCATGTTTTGTTTAGGGCCAATGGCCCAAATGCAAACCACTTGCTTGATTCTGTTTGGTTGCGCTCTCTCTTACGAAGGCTGTGTCTGTTTATTTTGTTGTAGTTTTTTGGCTGGTTGCTCTCTCTTTGCGCAGTCGCTGTACCGTTACTCCGAAAATAGCACGAATGGCGACAGTCAACGGCGTTGCGTATACGCAGCGTTGTCTCAGTCGCTAGCTGGACGTGATGTTGGCCGCAAGGGCGCCACGGCATAAACCAAAGACCAAAGAGGACAAGCCAAAAAGCCTAAAGGCAGCTCATTGCCGCTGAAACAACAAGTACCTATACAGCTCAACTGAGTGTTTGTGCGTGTGTGAGTGTGTGCGTGTGCGTGTATGAGTGTTAGCGAGTGCAATGTTTTAAGATGGCTATCAAAGTGCAGCATAGCTAAAAGTATGCTTTAGAATAATTATTATCGCGCGCTCGCAACCATTGACGTTGACGTTGACGTTAAGTTTCGTAACATGAAGTTTTTAACGCGGCTACCGTGACCCCACCATACATACAAGCATGCATACATAAATGCATATATTCGTACTTACCTTTTTCGAGCTGAATAATTAATACAATCAAGCCATTCGAATCCGTTTTTAGTGTCGTGTGCGCGCTCGGTTTCAAAGTGGGAATAATGAGTTACAAGTTATACGTTTTCTAACCTTAACAAAAAAAAAAAAAACGAAAATAACTGCAAACAGCGACATGCTTAATGCATGTAAGTTTATTTTGTATGGAAAATTTAAGCTTTATGAATTGTGACAGGCGCAACGAATTTTTGGAAACTCAGCCACAGAACTCAACTCAACTCAACTGAACTCAACTCAACTCAACTTTAAATCTAGCTCTTAACTTAACTGCAGACCAAATTGAAACAGGAAACATACATTTAATGGCAAAACAACACTATAACTACTATATATATATATATATATATATATATATTTTTCGATGCAGCTTAGTAGTACCTTACTAAAAGTACACACATACCTCTAGCTATGTTCAGAGAGCAAACATATACTATGTTTATAAATCTAGCGCTAACTGGCAACAAATTCTAATCATAAATTAACGTTATAAAAACTGCGGTGCTTGACTTTACGCCGAAAAATTCACACGAAAAACACATGAGCAGAAGAAAAGAATGGAAATAAAAATAAATTGAAAAGAACAAAGATTTAAATAATAATATATGAAATGTGTCTGCAGACCAAAGCACAAAGCAAACAACAAATAACTAATAATAATTTTCAAATTTATACGAATACATCTATGCATATTTACGAGTGTATCCATGTGCATAAAAACATCAGAGCTACCAAATTAGCAGACAGCTTGGTCAAATATATTTCGATTAAAGTTTAATGAAATTAAACTGGACATTAAAACATTAAAAATCGCATGCAAATTGTTTGAGTGGGAATTATTATTGTTTGCCAATAACTGATGACAACAGCAACAAAAAGTTGAAGCTGCTGCCACCAACAGGTTGCCTGCAACAGCTAGGCAGCAACTAAAAACAAGAGACATCAACCTGCCAGGTGAGTTATGACCAAGTTATTTTAAGTAAAGTGCTGCTAATGGCAAAATAAATAATAAATGCATGTGTAACGTGTGCTGTACATGCCCACAAACATTTACCATTCATTGCCTTTGATGTATAATGTTGAAATTGGTTTATATTTTCAGTTTTCTTTTGAAAGTTTATTCTATTATAGTACAGCAAATCATTTAATAGTACTTCCACTTTCTCATAGTTGCGAGCCAAACATTTTTAATCTTTAAATAAAATGAAACAAAACTGGATTTAGCTGGTTCTGCTCTTTCTAAACATTTAAAACAAGTATTTATGTGGCTATAATATGTTGAAACTTATATTGTGCATATTAAAAAACAAATTGAGTTTATAGCAGACATATGTTTTGGTATTTTTAACCTAATATATAGAACTTCAATCAATCATGAACCAAAATATTCAAAATATTATATCTCTTTGTATATATTTGCATAAGTGATTTGTTGATTTTTATTATTATTTGTTTTTTATTTTGTGTTAAAGGAACATTGAAACTATGTTTTTATACTATACTAAGATTTTGTTCAGTGCATATTTTTTATCCTTAATATATATTCCTTTTTTGTCTATGTTTAAGTGGTTTAAAGGTTAAGCCAAGTCGACATTACTTTTAGTAGTATTTCATGAGAAATATTCTTTATAGTCAATGGTACATTTCTTAAATAGTTTATAGCTTATGTTAATTGCAAAAATGTTCTTTTAAGAATCTTTCCATCGATATTTGTTGTTTAAAACTATATATTTTGTATTTGATAAAATACTTCTATGCTCAAGCTAATGGTTATCGTTAGGATTACAATTACAGTTTAATCTCTTAGCTGTTGTCATATGTGCGAAAAAAAAGTATTTAGTATGCTGAAAAATGGATAACTGGCCATGTCACAAAGTGCCATAAACAATTTTACAACATTTTGCCTGTCATAAGATTAAATGTGCATAAAGTGCCGCTGAAGGGATCGAATAGGAGCGACACTGTTGAAGGCGAAACAAAAGCAATAACTATAAAACATACAACATACAATGCGCTTGAATTGTGAAAAGAAGGAATCCACCACAACCAGGAGCCAGCGAAAAAAAGGGACATACACAGAGAGACTTTATGGCAACAACAATAACAACTAACAACAATTGTTGTGCGGGTGCGATGGCAGCAGCAAAACACGAACACACATACAGTTTTAGTTGTGCTTTTTATGGACTATATTTTGTTGTTGTGTGTATTTTTTTTCCGCTAAGTGCCGCTGGCGTTGGAATCTGGAGTGGGTGGGCGGGTTCTAAAGGAACGCGGAAGAGCAGAGGCGAAAGTCACAGCCGACAACATCCAATTACAAAAGTGAATATTTGAGACTTGTGTTTTTTTTTATTATTTATTTTTATTTGGTTGCCATGTTGACCTTAACATTTACTGCGGCTCTTGGCCTCAAGTGTATTTCAACTAGCTGACCTAAATACGAAACCTTTAAAGCTGAATGCATTTCATTTGGGCGGTTCCAAAAACAAATAAAATAAAACAAAATCAAGTGAAAACGTTGCAGTCGGACGCAACCGACAGCGATATACTCGTTACCTGTTTGAAAACGTGGGTGGTAGTGGTGGGCGTGGTATCCAAAGTTTTGATGCAGTTCTTTGGGAGACGTCATCACTTAACTGGTCACCAAGTTTGGTGACTCTCGCTTTAAAATTGAGTAAGATGCACGCATTCCTGTTTTTAACAAGGCGGTGGGCGGCTGGGGACGGCTCGGGATGTATTTTTGGTCGTGGCATCCATCGTTTTGAAGCAGATTTTCGATGGATGTCATCATCATGACACCAAATTGGTTATCTTTAGCTAATAAACTGTGGGAGATATTGGCATTTCTAATTTCAAAACGCAGGGGCTGGGGTGGAATGCGTGGGCGTGGATCCAAAATTGTTGATGCAGTTTTTTGGGGGATGCCATTAGCTATGTTCTTACCAAATTTGGCAACTCTAACTGTAAGGTTGTGGGAAATATAAGAATTTATCGAGATTGAGTTATCGAATTTATCGATTTGCCAATAATCGAAGAGCCCCGACCTGGACACTTTATCTGTCCCGGCCATAGATAAATCTATTTGCAAATTCTCAAGTCTCTAGCTTGAAGGGTGTCAAAAAAACTGCGTTCATACAGACGAACAGACACCATGACGGACATTGCACAAACCCAATATACTCTTTACCTTCGGTATCGAGTATAAATGTAAATAAAGTATGTAAAAACATATATTTAATTCAGACATTACTCTCATGCTGCTGATAATGAGCCGTTAGTGGTTGTAAGATAGATGCAAGGAAAGGAGACCGAGTTGGGGTATGTTGTATGTTGTTTGTTGGTAGTGGACGCGTTAGTTGGCGCCACTCACGCGATGTGCCGCACTTGAGCACGTTTTGCATAAATTGCTTGGGCCAACGTCGTCGTCATTTCTGATGGCATGCTAATAACGACAACCGCGCCCACCTTTTTGCCTTGCGGGTTGAGGCAAAGGGCGAGTCAAGCAAAACAATGGCCGTAATACCCCAAGCAAATAGGCTTGTTAAGCATTTAAGCACAGCTGTCATTTTCACATCAAGCAAAACACACACAAAAAATAACAGCATCAATCTGCGTGATCTGATATGTTTTAAAGCATCTAACAGATGTCTATCCATGTCCAGTGGTGGAAAATACTCAGCAGCCTTACGCATTTCCATCTGGCTTTAAGTAAGCCAACAAGTGTGCGTAATTAGATTTACGTTGCGTATACGCCATGTTGTTGTTGAACCAAGTAAGGCGTAGCTTTGTGCCTGGGCAATCTATACTATGTAATCTACCAAAGACGTATGGAAGCACGTACGTTATGGCCAATCACTGGCGGCTCAATAAAGGAAAACTAATTTTTGAGTGCCAAAAACGTTTTGAGAGCAGGCAGCAGGCAAAAATGGCCAAAGTCTTTGCTAGTGCGCACAAAAAGCAAAATGTTTTTGTTCCTGCCGTGTTCATTAACTGTCAGGTAAGGCAGCAAAGTCAGGAAAAATCATTTGGTCCACGAACAATAAAACATTTTCACAGTCACTGTGACAACAAAGCCCAGATAAATGAGATATTCCCTGTGGTTACATAAAACAAAACAAACAATTTCACAGTTCACATAGCACGACTTGAGAATTTCCTGTATTACAAAGACTGGCATCAGTTCAGGGCTTATAATATAGCTATTTGATAAGCAGAAAATAATAAAATTTTCATGCTTTTTATACTTTACATGCATATAAACATTGTAAGTGTTATTTCATTATTATATGAATACTTTTATGGCTCTATTTTGATTTTAACGCTTTTTTATAAATACATATTGTTTTATTTTTCTGCATTGTTTACAATTTTTTTATGTGCTCCGCCATATATCTTTCCTGTTATAATGCATTTCTGTCGTCATAATTTCGTTAGAAATGCTTTAATTTTTTTTTTCTGTAAATAATTTGCCGATCTTAAAAATATGTTGTATTTATGAGTATACTTCAGTTTTTAACTACATATAAATATTTTTTGTAAAATACAAAAAAAAGGGTCTTGACTCAATATTTAACCTGAACCTCATTCGCCCCTATTTTTTTTAAGAAAACAAAATAAAACTTTGTCCACTTTAAAATTTTATTAAAGCCACAGAAAGTAAGTGTTTTGCATATGTGTGTGGTCATTTAAGTTGTTCTTGTTGCGTTGTTGTTCCCTGTTGCAAGGGAATTCACAAAAAAAAATAATAGAAGCGTCCACCACAATAACACACAATCTGTTGCATTATTTAGGTTTTGCTCTTGCATTGCGGCCAGCGCGGCAGTGTTTTGTTGTAGCTGTTACCAGAGGCGTCACAAAAATTTCATAAAATAAATTGCAAAGTTAATAAACAAGTAGCCGAGCCTGCATTTGTGGCTGCTTATGCTTTAGGCGCCTCTCTCCCAACAAAAGTTGGCAATGCCAATTAGCTTTAAACACGCCATTAACTGCATAAATGGCAACATGTGTGTAATGCTCCAGCTAAAGCTTCCATTCCAGCCTCCAGGCTCCCATCTTCTAGCTGCTCGCTCTCTAAGTGTGTTCATTATCATCTGTCCGTGAGTTGCACACCAAGGTGCACGTAATAGACAGCCATCTGATATTTAGATATACACAGAGATACTAAATATTATACTATATGTATGTATATGTTTGTGTCGTCGAAAAGCCACCCAATGCGACCCGACAGGCTGACATCGCACAACGCATTCTTAAGTGCTTCATCTTGTCTGAATAACATTAGAGGCAGGTAACATGCCACGCTTCACCCGTCAAACCCACGCGCCCCAAACCTTCTCTAACAAAAAAAAAAAAAAAAAAAATGAACTGGCACATTTATGGCAGCCATTTTTGGGGGAATCGTGGCATTAAAGCCAACCCCCCTCGTTTCCCGACAGCACAACTAGACTTCCCATACATACCTAATGAACTTGGTATTGCCTTGCAAGCAGACAAAATGAATGCTTGGCCCCTTAAATACACAAACTTCCCACATCTTCCATCTACCAAACAGAGTTGTCAGCTTTCAGTTGTTTTATTTATGAACGCATCTAGAGACGAACTGCATATTTATGCATACTATTTAGGCCTTCGTATTTATTCACTTTTGCTGGCATTTTTATTGCTCTTGTCATCTTTACTTTCTTCTATATAGTACATATCGTATATCTTATTTAAGTATTCCACTCACACCTCGACCTCGGTAACTCGACGCTCAAACTTCAAACTCGTTGGCAAGGAAAGTTGTAAATTAGTTTTATACCACCCGAGAGTACCGAGCAGCATTTGGAGAAACGCTTGTGGCATATTTACTTAAGGTAGCTTTGTTGCGCGTGCAACATTCACTCATAATTTGATTTTTAGTCGACCAGCGTTAAAAGTTTAAATGTTGTTTAAATGACGAGTGCCCAATTTATCAATATTGTTGAGCAAAACTTTTATCTTTATAAGCTTATCTGTCAGTTATTATTTCTTGTGCATGAATTGATAAATTGACGTGGGTATTATTTGATTTCATTGAGAGTTTATTAGACTTGATTGAACGCATTTATTGCTTCATCAAAAATTTATGTGTAACAAATTATGCTGATATTTTAAGGTTCTTAGAAATTGCTTTGCTTTTGTTGTTAAGATAATAAGAAAAGCGATAAAATATTTCAGGACAAGTGTTGGAAAATAATATTAAATAGAAAATTATATGGAAAATGTGTTTAAAATAGCACAAGAAAATAATATTCAAAAACACATACAATAATATGTCTCAAGCCTACACAGAATATTTACAAATTTTCAAAAGAATTCATATAAAAACGGCAAAATTATGGCGTTAATAAACTGTTTGAATTTAAATTGAATGCGAAACAGACGTGAATGGATTTATTATCAATACACTGATGATTTGCCTAGTATTGAAATACACAAAAATATCATAAACAAATTGAGTTTTATAATTATTTTCAGTTGCTGCTTCAGTTTATGTGAACCGCATTAAAATGCCAAACAATTTTCGGTATCAATTCAATTGTTATCGTTGTCTGTCCAATCGCAGCAAGTTTAACATTTCACTGCCTGTGATTATGGGCTTCCAAATTTAACAGTATAAAAACAGGGGCTGTGTTTTGCGAGGGTTCTTCCAACTGACTTGTTTGTTTGCGTTGCTACGGGTCGTTAGCCTCTGACGAATAAAATTCAGCAGGGAGACGCAGCACAACAATTTGCAGCAAATAATTCAAAATGTCAGCCGCAGCAATGAGGAAAATGCCAGGGTCCTAAGAAAAATGTCAAGGCATTTAAGTAACTTGAGCAGCAGCAGCCCTGCCCCTGGCTCCATTACTTATCCTTACCTCTTAGTTGTAGTTATGTAATGTTTGGAATATGACGCAATAATATTGACAAACTGACCGCAAGAATGGTTGTTGTTTATAATTCGCAGCAAATTGTTTATCTCCGCAGACTGCGTGTAAACAATAGCTCAATATATTTTTTTAATGCTTTTGTAGCAATGAAAATCGATTAATGTTCGAAAGGCCAAACACACATTTGTTTCGATTAATGGTTATGGAAAGCGTTGGCCAACACATCAAGGGCAAAAAGCGTAAGCTTGTAGAACAAAAGGCTGGAGTAACAACTGAACTTAACTGAACAGAACAGAACTGAACCGAACCACACCATCATCGATTGTTAAGTAAACATTTCATCGTTTGTTTAGGTGCATAAAAGTTTCTTCTCTTTTCTGTTTAATTTTCGCTTTTATTTTGTTGGTTGTTTGTGTTATTGTTGCTGGTTGATCTTGTGGCTTTTGGCCTGTTCTATTTATGTGTGTTGTGCGCAGTAGTCAAACATCAACTTGATGTATGCTTTGGTTATTTGATTAGGCAATAAATTTCACTTCTCCCGCTCTAACACGTTGTTGGCCTCAAGTTTCACGCTTTTATTGATTTTTGGCGGCTCAAAAGTGCAAATTTGTCTAACCTAATGAACCGTGTGGCCCGAAATATGAAGTAACCGCTTAAATGGCTAAAGTGCATGGGAAAATTGTTCAAAACGTCTGTTGGCAACTTAAAAGGGTGTCAAACGATGATGCCACCCTTATCAAACCAACAGCGGGAGACCACTTTTTCTGCTGGAAACTGAAGCTGCAAAGAAAACTAACAAAATGCTTTAAAATAGGCAAAGGAGCTTGTGTTTGTGTGGCAGTGGCAGTGGCAGACACAACAACAGCTACAGTAGATGTGGCAGTGCACTAAAGAGCTAAATATCTAACTTTTATTTAAACATAAATAAGCTTCTACATGAAGTGAGTGCGATTAGTCGAACTAAAATTCTAAAAACTACAACTGATAAGCTGATGATTAATCTGATAAGCCAAAGATTCGAAAGTCTTATGTGTTGAAAATAAATATGCGTATAAATATAGAAAATTGTTCTTGTTTAAAACAATTTAAAACTTTGAAAGTTTTTGTTTTCTTATTCAAAAATACCATTTTATCACAATACTTGCGTAAGAGAAAAGTTTGAAGCTTAACACGCTAGAAAAGGTTAAAGCTTTTATGCCAAGCTTATTACATATTGCCTTAAGATATAACATAGTATTAAAAATTATCAAGTAAAGTTCTTCGTTATAAGTTCAACTCGTACAAAATTGATTATAGATATCAGATTTAATCAAAAACTGTCAAGCAAAGTTTTTGCATTAATGTTAAATGCATTGCAAAATTTAGATGTGAGAAGTAGTTGATTATTTTCAAGTTTTATCATATCCTCCACATATAAACATTGCTTATAAAATATAACAGCTTAAGGCATTTATTAGGAAATCTTTGTAACTCAAGGTCAATTTTGTTTCCCGAAAAATCATTGTTCTTGCCACTATTGCAACAGCAGCCACTTTTGGTAGTCGCCTAGACTTGCTTGACTTGTGGGCGTGGCTTGGCGTTCGTTCGTTGTGTTGACGCATGTTGACGTTGCTTTTGAATGACGTCATTGTTGTTGTTGTTGTTTTTGCTCGGTAATTTGCAATGCAAAAAAAGAAACAACATAAAGCGGCTGACTAGGCAACGACCTTCGAGCTAAACTTACATATTCACCAGCAACTTTTCGTAAATTCTCCGTCTTAAGTATTGGTTTGTTTTGGGGGTTTTTCGCCGACAGTGCATTCCCTTCACAATATTGTGTTATCTAACCCCGCTGACATTTGTCCAAGCTTATCAGTGAAAATCCCCTCAACAATAGGCGAGCTTAAGCGTATATAAAAACGCTGTCTCGCTGTAGCATCAATCAACTAACCGACGTGCTTTCAAACAAGATGCAACTCAATTCGGGTCTCAGATTTCTGCTGCTGTTGCCGTTGCTGTTGCTGCTTGGTGCGGCGCTTAGCGAGGCGAATCGCCATCGGGGCCCCATAACAAATACCCGACCATCACCATTTAATCCGCCGAGACGTGGCCCTTATGTACAACTTGGCTAGGCGCTGATGTCGTTAACTCATTTGTTTAATTCAATGCAATAAAAGTCAACCTGATCATCATCAAAGGCGTGCGAGTAATTTGATTGTTGATATTTTGGCAAGTTCTAACTTACCTGATTATGGTTTTTCCAAGGCATCCAATTACCAAAGTTTGCATTAACCGCAGTTGCAAAAATTTGCAAGTCATAATTGAATGTTGTGGCACACTCAAAAACTTGACAGTCATCGCATTGGCACTGGTTCGCATATAAGCCCCCTTAAGTGCTGCCAGGGGATGTTTATTTGGAACAAGTGCTTATGGTTTATCTAGCGCTTAAGGCAAACAAATCACGTACTGATGGGAATAAGTACAGCCGCTAAAAGAGCTTTATAGGCAGATTGGTATTAAAGCTGATCTTCAATGCAAACAAGTTGACAGCTTTGGGATATTATATGGATATTATACGTTCTCTAGTTGTGTAAAGTAGCCGGGATAGTCATCTCAGTCTGTTGTGTGCCGCGTGTCTGTATCTTTCAGCATCCGACAACAAAGAGCCCGCTCTCACTAGCGCTCTGGCTGAGCGTAGCTCTTCTTCGTAAGCTCACAACGAGCTTTTGCAATCGCAATAGGTTCTACAATTGAGGGTCAAAAGCTGTGATTTTTTCTTTGACCCTATTTGGCTACCCAACCGTAACGGTCTCCTAATTACAAATGAATCCTTTTCAATCATTATTAGATATATAAATTTTGTTCTACTAATCACTTTGGGATGCAATGGAAAAGGCGGGCGAAGCACCTTACTCTTACGCACTTTGCCTACACATATAGAAATCTTACAGTTTTATAAAAAGCAACAAAACGCTTGATGCACATATTGGTAACTCAGGAAGCAGCCTGTTGTTTTTGAAAATTTACTTTAATTGATTATTGACATTTCACAAGCAAAACTTACCTCTATTATTGTCTTTGTTATCCTTTGCTGTTGTAAAAGAATTTCAAAGTATAACAACACTGTATTGCACATAAATTCAAGCCGTCTGCCTCACTTCTCATCGGTCTTTTCTGCCGACATTATTGCAATAGCAGAGGCCATACAGCAATTTAAAATCGAAAAAGGAAAATACTGCATATGCTCAGACTCCCTTTCCATATGCTATAGACGCAATAAGCAAAGCAAACAACAGCGAATATTACAGCTCAATCGTACGCAATCCCATAAAAAAACATTCCCAAAATACAAACTGTTATGGGTACGCGGACACGTAGGAATAACGAGAAACGCACAGGCAGACATCGCTGCATGGAACCATAACACCAATCAAAAATGCAAACAAAGCTAACAGAAACTTCCCCTTGGTACCAAAACATAAATCACAACAAATACAATAGCTAACACCACTTCAAAAACAATCAACTTTCCCTTATTTGCGAAGTCCAAATCAAAAATAACGGGACTCAGGCTCGGAAACACAAAAATCACGCACAAATCTTATATTGATCACAACCCCAGGAAAACATCTCAACAGAACACATACTTTCCACCTGCAACTCTCTCAAAACATAGAGTTAAGCAATATTTAAAAACACCAGCCCCTTGCAATGCCTCTCAAACCCCACACCTCCAAACATGTTTAAAATTCTACAATATCTCAAAAAGTAAGTTTTTCAATGAAAAGTCTGTGAGAAATTCTTCATTTCCAGCTTATCTCCAAGATTCAAAATAGAACTAATTTAATCTTAGCTATTCAGTACCAAAAATAATTTGAACAAGTGGAAACGTTGCAGTCGGACGCAACCGACTGCAGCATACTCGATACCAGTATTAAAACCGGTAAAAAGAGGCCTGATTGCAAAGGGGTACGGATGCGGCAGGGGTGTACTCTGCCTTAAAGATTCTCCGATGCAGATGGGGATGCCACCAACTATATTCCTTCCAAATTTGGTGACTCTAGCTCAAAGTTTGTAAAATTAAGGCAAAGGGGGCGGAGGGCTGGGGGCGGTATGAGTAGTTGTGGCATCAACATTTTTGATGCAGATCTTTGTGAAATGTCAATTGCTATCTTCATACCAAATTTGGTGACTCTAGCTCGAAATTTGTAGTTAGTGTGGAAGGGGGGCCAATGTACCACTGAAAGGGGGCGGGGGCGGAGGGGCATCCAAATTTTGATGCAGATCTTGTGGAATGTCAATTGCTATCTACAACCAAATTGGGATCTAGCTCGAAGTTTGTAAAAGTGGGAAAGGGGGCTGGGGGCGGTAGGGGCATACAACTTCTTTAAATTCATTTTAAAAGGGCGGGGGGGGGGGGGCATCCAAATTTTGATGCAGATCTTTGTGAAATATCAATGCTATCTTCATCCCAAATTTGGTGACTCTATCTCGAAATTTGAAAAAGTGGGGAAAGGGGGCTGGGGGGAAATGGGTGGGCGTGGCATCCAAATTTGTGATGCAGATCTTTGTGAATGTCAATTGCTATCTTCATACCAAGTTTGGTGAATCTAGCTCGAAGTTTGTAAAAGTGGGAAAGGGGCTGGGGGTGGTATGGGTGGGCGAGGCATCCAAATTTTGATGCAGATCTATGTGGAATGTCAATTGCTATCTACATACCAAATTTGGTGAATCTAGCTCGAAGTTTGTAAAAGGGGGAAAGGGGGCTGGGGGCGGTATGGGTGGGCGTGGCATCCAAATTTGGATGCAGATCTTTGTGGAATGTCAATTGTTATCTTCATACCAAATTTGGTGACTCTAGCTCGAAAATGTGAAAGTGGGAAAGGGGGCGGTATGGGTGGGCGTGGCCCAAAACTTGATGCAGATTTTGGGGTCGTTGCCAGCTATCTCCTACCAAATTTGGGGCTCTAGCTCCTCAACTCTGGAAGATACACGCATTCCCGTTTTTGACCAAGCGTTGGGGTATATGGGGGCGGCTAGGGCAGTATCGGTGGGCGTGGCATCCAAACTTTGGTGCAGTTTTTAGGGGGTCATTATCACCTATCTTGGCACCAATTTTGGTGGCTATAGCTCAAAAACTGTAGGAGATATAGCCATTTCTGATTTCAAAATGCGGGGGCTGGGGGCGTAATGGGTGGGCGTGGCTCCAAAACTTTGATGCAGTTTTTGGGAGTCGTTAACAGCTATCTTCCCACCAAATTTGGAGGCTCTAGCTCCACAACTCTGGAAGATACACGCGTTCCCGTTTTTGACGAAGCGTTGGGGTGGATGGGGGCGGCTTGGGCAGTATCGGTGGGCGTGGCATCCAAACTTTTGGTGCAGTTTTAAGGGGTCATCATCACCTATCTTGGCACCAAATTTGGTGGCTATAGCTCAAAAACTGTGGGAGATATGGGCTATTTTGACTTTAAAATGCGGGGGGCTGGGGGCGGAATGGGGGCGTGGCTCCAAAATGCAGTATTTTGGGGGTTGCTAATAGCTATCTTCTTACCAAATTTGGTACTTCTAGCTGTAAGGATGTGCGAAATATGTGGATTTATCGGTTTTGAGTTATCGAATTTATCGATTTGCCAGCCTCCCCGTTATCGTAGAACCCCCATCTTGACACTTTAATTTACTATCCCATAGATAAAGAGAATTGGAAAGTTTCAAGTCTCTAGCTTGAAGGGTGTGGAAAAAACTTGCAACCATACGGACGGACAGACGGACAGACGGTCAGACGGACAGACGGACAGACACCATGACGGACATTGCACAAAACCAATATACTCTTTACCTTCGGTATCGAGTATAAAAATAATGCAATCAAGCAATAAAGCTTAAACTTTGTGAGTTATAATGAGCTTAACTTAAGCTTAAGCTTACCGAGGCATAAAAAGTTCGTTTTGAGTTTTAAAATACATCAAAAGAAAACATAATCAACTTGTGTTAAATTTTCGTTGTTCAATGTTTCCTAAGTAAAAGTTTATGCAAGTACGGCAAAGATTTAACTCTGCTATATGCCAAAAATTAAAAAAATTATGTGTTCAATTAGAAAGCCGACGACATTATCACAATTAATTTCGAAAAAAGTCCTGAGGCCGAACGAATTTGAACTGTATTGACCCAAATTGCGACATTGGGCCAATTTGTGAGTGTGAAGGCATCATGCTGTGAATTTGCATGGCATTCTCATCCCTCCGTATCCCTGCTGACAAGTCTCATAAATAATAATTTGAAATTGGGCTAGCTTGTGGCCTTCAAGTGGAGAAATGCATTCATTCACCTGACGTTTGAGTGTGCGCTGAGGACGCTCACGCATCTAGCGATGCTGGTGAAGCTGACTTTAATGCTCGTGATGCCATCTATAATTTTAACGCAATTTAATTTTGGTGATGTTTTTTGACGCGCCAGCGGGGCGTATGAGTAATCAGCTGGTGCTTGCTGGTGCTTGCTGCTGCTGCCGCTGATGTTGTGGCAGCAAAAACAGTTGCCAGTTTTTATTTGCGTATATTAAATATTGAGTACGCGCAAACATTTCAATGAGTTTCACACACAATTTGTGATCTGCTTTCTATTTTCAGACGTGGCCGATCCAAGAAAAGCGCGCAGCCAAAAACAAAAACATCAAGAAAACACTTGCGAAAATTAGCAGGCAGCTTTGGCTGCCGCGGCAGCGGTGGCGGTGGCGGTGGCGTCTTTTGCCGTGCCCATCTATAAATAGTGTGCACTGTGTGCGCGTGACAGCTGTGACAAACAATGACGTCATTGTGGCTGGATAGCCGACGCTAAACGCTTTGTGTTCGACACTCAATGTTCAAAACGTCATCAAAGTCGAAAGGAAAAAAAAAACAAAAAAATAAATTATAGTGTACATCACGTATACGTCGCGTATTTTGGCCAGGCCAATACACACACACACAAAAAACAGCACACAGCATTTTAATCAAAAAATGTTTGTGGCAAGCAAAAGCGAACTGATAAGATTAGCTAGCCAGGCAACATAGTCTTCATAGTCTATACGGAATAACAATATGCGCAGAGTAAACACACGAAGAGCCATGAGAATCGCACGAAAGCACAGCAAGAAAAAAGCAGAACGAAAAGCGGAACAAAAACAAAAATTGTCAAAATAGCAACTGAAATGCTTACAAGCTGCTGAGCCTCAGTCTAAATTCATCGTCGATCGGCGTCGTTGACTGCCTAGCTGCTGCTGCTGCTGCTACCGGGCGTCTATCTATTTTGCCTGTGTGTGTGTGTGTGTGCGTGCGTGCGTGTACGTGTGTATTAGTGTGTGTGTGTGTGTGTGTGTACCGTGCCGTGCCGTGTCGTCTGTCTATCGTGTCAGTGGATTATCGCTGTGTGGGTGATATATATGTTCACATGCATATATATATACATTTATTAAATGCGATATATGCGCGGAAAAAAGTGAGAAAAAGTGTGTCTGGCTCTTAAGTTTTCGCAAAATTGACTTTAACGAGCATCAAGCAACGGGAAACATCAACAACTGAGTAACAAAAACAGAGAGAACATAACAAACAGAACAACATAAGCTTACGCAAATTGATTTCTTTGTGTGTGTGCAAACAATACATAATACATACATAAATACGTGCCATAAATCATAATAAATAATTTCGTGCGTGCTAAATCCGTTTCCAACTTAAAATGTCAGCAATAAATTCAATCACTGGATTTTATTTAATACAATTATAGCTGTTTTAAAATGGTGAGTACTACTACCAAAATAAAGCAAGAAGAATAGAGAAAATGTCTTAGATTTATATTGTTCTAATCACAATTAAACGATAAGCTTGTTTGAAAGTAATATTCTTTATACAAATTGCGTGTCAAAACAAAAAAGCTTTTGAGCATCTATTATAAAACTATTGATTGATGATTGTTGTAGATGACACTTTGCTAAAAAAAACAATTTTTGTTTGCTTAAATATATCGTTAAAATGTATAAATTCAAATTTCGAACCTTTGGTTGATGTGCGATCTTAATAAGATATGATTAGTGCAAACTAGTTTTAAACAAGATGGCTTCTTTAATTCAAAATGAAAGAAAATGATGTGCAATATATATATCATCAAAAACTAAAAACTTGTGTCAAGATTTAAATAACCCTTTAACAAGGCTAACACAATTTCAAAGTAGAGAAAATCAATCAGTTAGCTGCATTTTTGTGAAAGCCCTGTCTAATTAGCTAAAAGCGTTTCACTTGCTATCTTACACAAAAAGTGGCATATTTCCGAGCAAAAAGGACTCACTTCACTCATTCATTCATACATTATACTATAAATGGATACACATTTTACGACGGTAATAGGCACTGTTAGAAAAGAGCAAGAGAGAGAGAGAGAGCGTGAAAGGAAGTTGAAAAGAAGCCAATGTTGATTCAAAATGGGTTCACGCAGCGTATACGCAATTTGTGTGTGTGAGCGTGTGTTTTTGCATCTACATGAATGTTTTCATAAATTGAGTTTGCTTTTTTCGACAGCTCGATTTGTGAGGGTTGACACCGTCAGCCGTCCAACCCACCTCCCACTCCTTGTTACACGTACAGACACATACATACAAATACTACCTGTCATTGTTCATTGTGATGCGATTTTTGTGTGTCTGTTGCCGTCAATTTGTGCTCGCATGCGTCTAAAAGCCAACGCATTTCAATAAGGGAATAATGCGGTATAAGGCTGTTATTGCACTGGGATAAAACAACAATTTAGGCAATGAAGAGGTTGGGGCTGCTCTTTTTTTGTGCACGATAACATTTATGCGATTGAAGGCAGCTTACGCAATTGATTAGTGTGTGATACCATTGCGGTAGCACATGTAATGCTCTTCTTTGTTGCAAAAAGAATCTCAAGAATTTTGCTACCCTAGAACAACAAACACAAAATAATAAAAAAAAATCGAGCAAATAAACTTTGTTCATTTATTCATTTGAGGGGCACACAATCATCGAAATATAAATAAATACAAAAAAATTGCAGATGGGCGTACTGCCATGTAATTATGTATGAATTCATGTTTCGGCATATGTATGTATTGTATTTATGTGAATTCTTTACAGTGCCCCGTACCTTGACAATGCACTTGAGTCAAGTTTGCTTCCTCTGCTGTGCTGCTTGGATGCCAATGCAAAGGCTGCCAAAAATTGCATTGGGCTGCGACAGCTTGGGCTTGTTCTATGTGGGGTGGCTAGGGTGTTCGGTTGGGTGTTTGTTTGGTTGTTGGCTGGTGGGGTGTGCAACAGGCCGAGCATGTATGAGCAGCATGCAGTTATATGTAGTGCGAGAGTGAGTGAGAGTAGCTAGCATGCAGCTGCTGTTTATTTATTTATAACATTTTGTTTGCTGCTCGTTGTTCGTTGTCGCCTGCTGTTTGCAGTCGCGTTTCCTGATTATGATACGCCTCACATAGAATCGGGTATATTAGCTTGGTCACCAAATAAACAACACACACATACCCCCGTAAAAAGTAATAACATGTCGAACTGTCTGTCAAGTTTCCAATTGACACATTCCATCTATTTAATGTTGCCAATGCAAAGCATGTAATGAACGAATCATGAGCGAATGCGTCATTCTTTTGAGCGCAATGTGCAAACAAGAAACTACATGTAAATTGTTTTAATGTTGACTAAACGCAATGTTTTCAACGAATTCTGATTTTGTATTTGTATAAGAATATTTAATTTGACAACATTGACTTTTAGCTTCGAAATAAATTTCAAAAGGCATTGATTTACTAAATTCTAAATTAAATGGACACAGCACATTCATACAAGTCACATCTAAAAAATATAACATTCATATTCTACAGTTTCCTAAGACTAAATCACTTAGAATAAGTCAGATGAATAAATGCCTCTTGGTGAGCAAGTTTTTGCAAATGTAGGAATCACAAATGTGCAAAGACTAAATCAAGTGGCATTGATTTTTCTTAATGTATGTGAATGTGTTTTACCCAAATATGTAAAAATTGTTATTTGCAATATAGTTTATGAAAAAAGCTAATATTTATTACTCACAAATGAATAATATTTAATCTACACACTAATGATATACGTACTTCTGCCAAAATCCATGTTTATTTTTTAATTTCATGAAGATTATATACTATATTGTAAGGTTGGATAAGAAGTTTTCAACATGGAATATTAAGATCTAAATAAATTAGCCTAACAGTATTCTTGCCAGATGCGCATTTGATAAATAGTTTTTAACTTGCAAATTATTTAGTAAGTGTATTCAATTTTTTTTCTTTTAACAACTTTCCTGCCTCTTTGTGTATTCGTTTTCATGCTGGTTGTGCAATAAATGATAACGGAAAGTACTTCAAAGTAGCGAACAGCGGGCGCCAAAACACCCAAATAACCTCGGTGCCACGACGTTGTCAGTGCCATTGTCCGTCAACTTCATGAATGGCGCATTGTTTTTGTAGTTAATTAATATTATATACTTACTTACTTAGTGTTGCACTTGAATGGCGTAAGGGAATTACTGAGAGTTGCCCAACGGTGTTCATTGTTATTGTTATTATGATGATTGTCGGTGTTGCTTTTATTGTTGTGATGGACGTTAATGCTATAAGTTTGTTTTGTGCATTTCACAAAATAGTGTATGCACCACTTAACAGATTCATTCAACGCAAAGCTTCCAGACTGCTGTCTTGGCTTGCATATGATGAAACTTTCGCTTCACCGTTACACGAAACGAAAGCAAAGTGACAGCTTGCCTAACCATCATGATTGATCAATGTTGACAGATTTAACGAGCTGGTAAAGTGCTGCCAAAACAATTGAATTATTAGGAAGGGAGGGCAGATTGTGTATATGGGAGTTTGACTGCTGGGGAAATTGAAAGAAAATATTTACATATGTGTATGTGTATGTGTATCACGCAAGTACAATTCATCATCATAGTTATCATCATAATTTACATCATTCCTAGTTTTCCATTTCCCTAGACCATTTCCAATCTTAAGTTTAGTTGCATTCATCCATCGTTGGCATTCTGGTATGCGTAATTATTTCTATGCACGCAGAACTGACACACACACATACACACACACACACTCACACACACCTAACACCCCAGGCAGAAAAAGGCAGAGCAACTTAAAGCTTATAAATAATTCAGTTTTGTATAAAATAGCGTGATTTCTTTTTAATGCGAAATGCCTTCAAATATTGTTCGTGATTTATAAATCGCATTCGTATGTTTATTTGTTTATTGGTGCATTTTCGATGTGGTTTAATTTTTCAGCTAGGCACAAGGTCTGTCCGCTTATGACAATACAAATTTAATAGTTCGTGTTTGTTTTGCTGTCTGCGTAATGTGATTTCAATGCCGTGTAGATTTCAGCTGGCCCCTAGCCAAAGAATCTCATTATTACTTAAGTTTTTTGATTTTCGTTTTGTTTTTGTGTTTATCGACTCACAGGTTAGCAGGGCTTTGCCATAAGACAATGAGCTAAAATGCTAAGCACATGCTTAAATGAATTTTTATGTCTTGATTTCGTGATTTTCTTTTTTCATTTTGCAGGCCTTATATTTGGTTTTTAAATATTATCATGTTCAATGAGCTTATCATCTTTTCATTAAACACACAATCGTTCTTTCATAATTGACACATTTTGCAACCAATTTGTGTTCATTACGTTTATCATCGATCAATTCGATTAATATGGCTCATTAATTTCTCAATAAAGTATGAGCTTAGTAATAATCCTTTCATCCGCGCAATTTCAGATGCACCCTGTCAGCGGGAGTACATAAGTACACAATTTGTGTTTATTATGTACTATGTTCAAAACCATAAAATGCTTCCTTATGAGCTAGCTAAACCATCAGCATATCTAGTCAAACAGGTCTTAGCACGCACATTCCTGTGCTCTTCGCCTCTTAAAACCCCTAAAAGTTACGCAACTTTGTTATGCCAACTGCCACAAAGTTTGTACAGCAGCTGTCCAAATTGTTTTCGCCCAGTCCAAATCCTGGCCAGTGTACATTTCACTCCAAACTTTTATACATCAACTTCCATCGCATTGAATTGAAATTGTAAACAATTTAATGAGCAAATTATTTGCACGTAGGTGAAATTCTAAATAATTTGTTTTTGCGGTCAAAGTTTGTTTTCATACTCTTTTATTGCATCTGTCATCCGATTTATAATTAAAATAGAAACACAATCAATGCTTTAATTAAGCAAAATCATCAGTTAAATGAGTTAACACGGTCAACTGTTTATGTATTTTGGATAAACATAATTTATATAGAATACTAGCAACTATGGATTTCGTTCAATTATTTGGAACTATTGGTATTATGACGGAACTTATTGGTAAAGAGTGATGAAAAGTTCAACCTAAGTTTCAACGGATAAAAAATGTTAAATTTTTAATTAATTTGTAAACTTAACGAATGAGTTAGATAATGCTGATATTATATTTATTTATACTGAATACTGAAAATTATATTTTTTTAATTGTTGATATTCGTTACTTTATGTATTATTATTAATGATGAATAATATTTCTTGTTAATCTGTCTTTCGTCTAAATAAATAAATTCGAAGGTTTTCCAACACGTGAGCATGCAACATACCACTGCCTAGGGGGAAACAGGGATTCTTGAAGTCCAAGCCACAAATAGCCATTGTCTGCCCTTGCATCGTGTCTCACTGCTGCGGGCATTATAGAGGTTCGATTTTTTTGGTGTCATCTTACGGATGATACAATACAATTAAAATAAAATCGGGATATGACAATCAACTGTTTGACTGTTTTCATGTTTAACGATTATCGATATCGCAATGATATCGCACCGATTCCATACCGATACCCTAACAACTTCACACATAAGTCGATTGGCTGTCAGCTGATTGTATTAAAGTTTCAGCTCTTTTCAAACAGAGATTTCATATTTTCAAAAACATTTGTATTTTACGTTATGTATGTCTAGTGTACGGCCCTTTTACGTTTTAACGTAATACCTTACCATTCCATCTGCTAGAATCTTATTGAACTAACCGATAATTACGACTAATTGCAATTATATACTGCCTATAGCTAAAGTTGGAATCGGTTCAGTAGTTTCGGAGCTCATCCCGGAAAAACATCGTTTCACTGGAATTATATATAATTGATTTTTAATTAAACCTTATTGAAATTAAATATTAATGTGTATACAGTTGAAGCCATATTCACTATTAAAGATGCTTGTATAATAATTGATTTTTTACTTTGATTGACAGTTAATAATAAATAAAATAGTTTGTCCTGATTGATTGATTCATTCGCAATCAACGAGGAGCCGACAAAGTTAGAAAAAGAAAGTTGAAACTTTTACACAAGTCTTGGAATATTGCACCCCTTAAGGGGTTTTCCCACGGAAAAGCATGTGTGGGAAAAATTTTCTGTATCGTCTCATCAACTTGGTTTGAAAGTAAAGATTGGAAAATAATTCGACACCTATTTTCTCGATTTAAGAAAATCAGCCCATAAGGAAAATGCTCAAAATAAAAACAATAAGGAACAGTTTTGTTCATCCCATTGACCTCAATCTAAGTTTTTTTACAAATACCAACTCCGATTCACTAGAAACTCAGTTTGTAAGTATTAACAGAGAAATACACATTTGATTTTAGGAATTCGAAAAAACCCCTGAATTAAATTTAACACTAATTGGCATTGCATTGGCAAGATGCTTTTAAAACTAGTTTTTCCTCAATTAAAAAAAAAACAAGTAAGAAGGCCAGTGGAGAGCCCGAAGAAGAACCCGAACCCAGTTGCAATAAATAAATTAAATTTATAACAACTTGGTATACTGACTAAAAGCTCGATATCTCCGGTATTTCTTAACCGATTTGGACGAAATTTTCAGAAAAGTTATATCGTTACCCATTACTTCAAACCTCATTTTTAGATTTTCCAAATTCGATATTTTTGTTATCGATATTATGTGTATATCGGAAACCAGAATAATTATCGATAATTTGAAGCAAACTTGTTCTGCTCATGGTATATATTAACTTATATACAAAATCTGAAGTCTCTAGCTCTTGTAGTCTCTGAGATCCACGCGTTCAACAGACAGACGACAGACACAGACAACGACAGACGGACAGACGGACATGGCTATATCGTCTCGGCTGTTGATGCTGATCAAGAATATATAACTTTATGGGGGCGGAGATGCTTCCTTCTGCCTGTTACATACTTTTGCACAAAACCATTATACCCTTATTTACCCATTTTATGGGTTAAGGGTATAAAAACTAATAAACTTTTTTGTCAAACAAATCAACTAGTACAAGTATTAAAGAAAGTGCTTGTTTGCTTTAATTAATATTAAATGAATATATTTATATATGAATATATTTAAATATCAATCTCACAACAATCAAACTTTGGTCAAAGTTTGTTCCTTCAATGTGTTTAAATAATTACTTCATAATAAACATGCCATTCATAGTTTAAACAAGTATTTGCATTTTCCATCAAGTTTTTAATTCATGCATTTTACTTTTTTCTTTTCAGTTATAGCCAGCATGCAGCGCTCTAAATGACAACACGATCCCAGAAAGTTCGAACTCGTTTTGTGATAAACCCAAGTTGAATAAAGTACGCGCCAAATAAACTATCTCATAAATATTATATTAAATATATTTTTATTTCTAAAGGTAACTCTCTTTAGTTATCATTGAAAAATTCAATTAGTGAGACTCTGAGACAGAAACAACAACACCATAAAAGACAACTTGACACTGCAACAAACTGTAATTGTAACTGTAATTGTAAGCGTAATAGAAACCTTCAACCAAAAAGACAAACACGCACCTTAATAACGATACTAGTTAGTTAAAACATTTAGATAGAGCTTATTCAAATTTGTTAGCCTTAGTAAGGATAAGAGATTAGCCCAAGTGTTATTATTAAAATATATATATATATACATACATATATAAAGAGCTGCCAACCATGTCACATGGCGAGCTTGAGGAATGTACGTAATATATCCCGCCGATGAGCTCATCTTGATGACCTATGGTTACTTTGCACCACGTGTGCACCCGCGACCCACACTCGACTGCCTGCCCGAGCCAATAATACCACTCGAGTACCCAGTCAGGGCCGTTAACTCCGTTAGCACCAACGTCAACGTTAACTCCAAAAAAAAAAACAGCAAATCCAAGAACAACTCTACAAGCGCCGCCGCCACCAGCTATACCAGCTATCCAAACGACAGCTATTCTGCTGTTGCCACTGCATCAGCGCAGCCCATACCGCCCTGCATTCCTCCCGCATTAGCTGCTCCAACGCCAAACAATTCTCCACAAAACAACAACGACTTTTTAAGCTTTGATCCAACGCCTCCGATAGCTATTCCACCACAGAGTCCGACTCCGTTTGCTGTTCAATCACAGAGTCTGCCTCCAACACCTACTCGTCGCATCTCGCGCACCTCACGCTCCTCTTTGACACACTCCAACTACAACTCCGGCGACAGCAAGAGGAGCAGCGTTCGGAGCAATCGCTCGAAGGCGCCATTGTCGCCGCTGTTGCCACATCAGCGTACGCTGAGCACGTCCATGTATAATAATGAAGCCAGCATGCAGCAAGGCGGCAGCAATTCTGCAGCAGGACGTGCACCATTCCAGCGCAGCAGCGCCTATGACGAGGAGCAGCGTTTAGACGACTTTGCATTGGCATCGGGATCGGGAACAGCCTTGGTCACTGCCCGTTCGCGTAGTCCAAGCATCTTTCTTGAGCCACCATCGCCGGATCCAACACATGCACACTTCGGTCCAGGCTGGGGCAGACCCATGTCACCCATGGATCTGCCTCCAGAGCGTTCCACCAGCAGCAGTGTGGGCAGTAAATCACCCACCACAAGTAAATCACGCCTGCGTCCTAAGCTCCATATACCGTTGGGACGGCTGGGACGCTCAACATCCTCGGATACGCGCGAGAGCAGCCGACTGCGCGAAGATGTTCACGTGCATGTCGAGAATCCGGTGTTTAGCAGCGAAAACCTGCGCCAGAACAACTTCGATGCATTCTTTGAGGCACGCGAACCGGTCATCAAACTACATCCACGCACACCCAACACGGTGTCACCCGATGGACGCGGTTATTCCCCTCCGCTGGAGAATTATGCCGGGGTCTATGACTCTCCACGGACGCGTAGTCCAGCTGGCAGCACGGCTGGTGGGCTGTTTGCGAGATCACCGCGGGAGGATCGTGAGAAGGCGCTTGGTGCGCGATCCCGCAGCGCAGATCATTGGGATGAGGCGGGAGCGAGTGGGTCGGCGGCTGCGGGTGGGGCGGCACCTGCAAGTGCTGGTGGCGGCGCGCCATCCAAAGGTGACAGGTGCTTTAAAAAAACTATTTTTTCACAAAGCTAATCAAGTTGTTTACAGTTAGTTTTGCTGCTGCTGCCAATGCAACGCTGTTGATGCGCAAGCTGCCACAAACATATATGTACAAATTTGTTGCGTTGGTTTGATTGATTGCCTGATTGACTGACTGAATGATTGAGTAATGCATAAACAGTAAAAGTGCTGCAATTTTTAACTGAACTTGTTTTCTTTTTAATGGATTTGGCTTGTTATCGCATTGCAGAGGTTTCCTTGCTGTTGTTTGTGCAATTATGTTGAATAAAAAGAAAATCAGAAAATATTTGTGTGCTAAGAAGGGAAATTCAAGGACTTTTAAAGCAATTTTGTATTAAACTCTAAACAAATTTAAATTAGTGCCTTGGACTAGGTAAATTTTGGTTTATTTAAATAATTTTTAAAGAGGTTTTAGAATTGGTTAAAAAAAAAGTTTGGGTGCACACTCTAGTTTTGTTACAAGTAGTTTTAATAAAAGGAAAGAAAACTTCATAAGCTTCCTTTTTATTATTTTGATAGAAAAATTTCATATATGCAGATTTTCAATTTTGTCCTTTTTTAATGTAGTTCAACGCAAGCCAGCTGCTCAAGTTAAAATCCCTGCAAGCTTTTGCATGCCAAATATGAGTTTTTGTTTCCAAACACATTATAACGTGCATATTTACCTTAAAAACAGAAAAAAAAGCAATGAAAGAAAAAATCTAAAACAAGAATAAACTAAGTCGAGTGCTTAAGCTGCTTGACTTTAACTGGAATCCTAGCTGACTGCCTGCCTAGCCGTCTTATCCTAATTCTTATCACACATGCAATCATGTCCGTCTCCCCTTCAATGTTGAGAGTTGCTTGCATGCAAAGTGGATTATGCTTGCATGCTTGCATATGCTGTACACACACAAAAACACGCAAACACATCCTCGGATTTAACCTTGCATTGCGGGGTGTGGGGTTTTTTTTTCAACGGACGCGAGTGCGCAAATGGGCACGCACATAATTCCTTGAAAAGGGCAAACAGGCCAAAGAGCCAAGGAGCATACTGCACATCCTGCTATGATGGACGCCTTGCAATGAATGCGTCAGCAGCGTGTGAAGTGTAATCAACAACGGTAGTTCTGGTTCGCACATCCTACCAGCAAGGAGTACGAAACGTGAACTAACTTTTTGAATTCATTTAGAAAACTTAGAGCGTGGCAAATTTGATGACCACTGCAGAAGCAGCTTCAGCTACACAACTGCAACTAAATCAACAGCGTTTCATAGACGTGATCGGACAGGATACCCAACGTCTGGCAATGCCAGAAGCACGCCTTGTTTATGTGTCGATTGTGAAATGCGAAAGGCAAGAAGGAAAAGGCCAAGACTTGGCACATGCCGTCTACTGTCGCTCTAGTGCGTCATTTACTGTCGCTAAATAATTTCTATAGCATACTTATGTGCGAACAAAAAATAAACACCCATACGCCACGTGCGCCCCCATACAATGCAGCTGCGGGACATTGCACTACTATTTCTGCTCTAACCCTGCTGGGAATTAAGTATATATGCATTGTAGAATCTCTGTCTGTGTGGCATCAAATTGAAGTATATATATAAGTTTTGAAAGTAAGCTTATTAGCCGTATATAGCTAAATACTAAACAGAAGAGATTATCACTAGCCTTATGCATTAATTAACAAATTTATATAAAAACATACATTTATGATGCAAATACAAGAAAAAAGTAAATGATGATAAGGCGCTTATAAATCGCATAACAATATGTAATTTATTATGGAAGGCAAAATGCCGAATAACTTTTGTTATCAAAAATCATATAATGAATGTTTTTTCATGGTTTAGTTGTAGCTTATATATAGACCAAGGATCAGAGTACTAAGTACTCGGTTACACCCGATTGCAACGTTCCTGCTTGTTTACTCACATATATGTATTTATGTGTGTGGTTAGCTAGACACTTCTGCAAATAGACAGCTGAAGAGCTGGAGAGCTTCAAAGCTGAAGTGAGTCCGGACAGTTGAACAGTCAAACAAATACCACCGCCTTTTAAACTGACATCTAAAGAAAGAAATAATAAACATAAAAATAAAAAAAATTTTACGCTTCATTTATCGATTGTATTTTAAATGAGTCACAATTGGTTAGAGCTCGACAATTTGTGGGTAGTAGGCGATTCTTGGCGCTGTTCTGTTGACTTTTGTAATGGGCGACCAAGCACTCGTAATTTCCGTTTGCTTAACTGAAAATACACACAAGGAATGGAATGGAAAAAAGCAGTGTAAGTTAGGAAGAAGAAAACACAAAAGAAAAAACACACGGCTGCTCATTATTTATGCATAAATATGAGAAGCAGCGATTTGTTTGATTGCGCGCTCGGCTGTCGGGGTTGGGCAAAAAAGGAGGTGGAACAGCTTGTCTGGCAGCCCAATATATTTCAGTATTTATCAAGGTGTCAGTTAGCAGAAACAACCAAAAGGCAAAAGAAAATTCCCGACATGCCTGTCATTATTTAAGCGGATAAGGAGGTGTGGCAAACTGAAACCGAACGAAATAACTAAGACAAGGCAAACTGTTTAATTTGAGTTACTTATTTACTTAATTATTGTATTGCGTTTAAGCTGATATGATTTGATTATAACTCAGTTGAGATTTGATTAAATTTATATAAAACTGAATTTGTTAGCATTAATTTTGGTTTTTGTTTGTTTGCGTTTTACGAATTTTTCATTAATTACTTTTACTTTAATTGCTTCCTCTTTATATGATTGTTTAATTTATTTTTTACGTTTTGGTATTTTCCAATTATAATGCATTTGATTGCTTGAATTTAAGTTAATTGTTGCATTTTTTGTTGAAACATTTAAAAACCCAAATTCAAATGCTGTAAATTAATAAAAGTTTTTGTGATTTATGCAGATTCTTTGGCAAAATCTTCAAGTGGTCGAAAAAATCGTAGTTTCTTCGGGTGGAGGGGACCACAGGGTGGTTCCCTTAGCCCACAGGGCAGCATGGCGTCTTACAATGGTATACTCAAGGATTACAGTCACAGCAGTTTGAATGAGGCTTTCAAATCCCAAAACAATGTCAACTTTAAGCTTATTAAAACAGGTGAGTGTGATTTATATGTTTTTATATGTTTGTGTATTTTTCTTGTGTGTATAAATCATACAAAAAAAGAAAATAAAGTTTTTATTGGGTGTTAGAGTTTGTTTTTACAGTCAAGTCAACAATTTATTTGTGTTGTGTTTTATTTGATAAGTTTCACGATTGTTTTGTCTGTGTGTGTGTTTTATGTGTATGTATTGTATGCTTGTGCAATCTTTGCTTTATGTCTTATTGATTTCAATCACAGCCCTTCGTTGTCTTTGTATTGTGCACTGATACGTTTTGATTGTGCCATAAACCTATTGAATTGATGTGCTCACGTTTTTCGACTACCGACACCATAAATAACGCATTTAAACATCTGACAGTCATAGCGCTCGCTTTGTCAGCTTAACAGCTTTACAGCTTCACAGCTTAAAGTTCGCTCAACTATCTTCGTTGCCTGCTTTGAAGATTATTTCCTCTGAGCACATATGCGGCATTGACCTTTTCAAACTTGTTTTGTCAATTTTAAATACCCTGTGAACACATCAAAATGTGGGTGTTTATTTCTCGGTAATTGTAATGCTATACTAACAGAGATGAATTCACAGTAAGCCTTGCAGTTATGAACGTATTGTGTCATGTTTCGCACACGTCAGATTTTTAATACGATTGCAGGTTTTTCTCAGAACCAACGGTGAATAATACGTTGAAGATAAACAAAAACAGCGGATTAATGGAATGTGAAAACGAAGTACAAAAAAAAAAATCTTGTTAATTCAGAGTTCCGTTGAAATTGCATTAATTCAAATGGGATTGCGAAAAGCAAGTTAATATATACATTGCCAATTATATAGCGTATCTCGTTGTATTGCAATAAAATCTTCCTTCTCGCACTTGTCAAGGGTGTTTGCACAACATTTCAAGGCACGAGCATAACTTTGACTTGTGTCACTGAAAGTTACACAGCCTGCCAAAAGCAACGCACAAACTGTGCAGAAATTGCATTTGGGGCCGCTTGCCTCGTTTGTAATTTCAACTCTCGGTGCGAGCAAGAACAAACTTTTTAATAACATTTCTTGTCTACTACTTCTACTACGACAACAAGGAAAGGGGCAGATTCTGATTTGACTTCAGTTGAGCTGCAACTGCAGCTGAGCATGCAATATTCTTGCTCGCATTAACATTAACCCAAATGTGTCGGGAAGCCGTTTAAGTATTGGCTTTTGATAAAAAGCATGTTTAAGCCATAACGGCTACTTGTTGCTGCTGCAGTTCGCATGCCTCAGTCCATAAAAATATTTATGGCTCATAAACTGACAGGTAACTGGCGTCGCTTGTGGGTGGGTTTAAAGGTTAAAAGCCAACGCGTTCACATATAAAAGAACATATTGAAATGGTCATAAATGTGATGGATTACTGGTGATGACACACAGTTTTTGTATACACATATGTATATTCATGTATGTATATGACGCAGTTATTCAAGCATTTACGAGCATCCTTTTTACATTACGTATACGCATTGATATGACAGCATCAACATTGATGAAACACCTTGAGTTGGTAATATCAGCTAAATCCTTGGCTTATTGCACTTTAAACTTTCAGCTGGCGTTTTAAAAATGTTCCTGCAAAGCAAAATCCTTGAGAATAGCCTTACAAACGCTCTGCTTTGCTGTTAAGCACATTGTGTGTGTTCTTGTGCGTTTGTATTTGTGCTTATCCTATAGTCAACACAAATGCACTTAGCTGCAATAATCAAGACATTTTGCTTCCAATAGCTACCTGTGCACTTTTACCTAATGCGCTGCAACTTTGTGATTCTCAGCATAGGTGGAATTTTTTTTAAAAGCTTAGATTTCTTAGAATTGTTAAGTGAGATACGTTTTTGCACATTTTTATTTTACAATTAAGTACGGATCGAAAATGTATGATAATTTGCTTTAATCTTTAGTCGTTCTTTGTATGAAGATTGAAATTTGGGAGATAGTTTTGCATTTAATGCATAGATTGTGATTCGTTTACTCCAAACTTAACTTTCTTAAAGAACTTCAAAGTTCTTCTTCAGTTATGATGGCAAAGCTGTTGGCAAAGATGTGTGCGTTGGGTACTCGACCTACATTAGGTATGCGAGCTGTGACTTCAGCATTGTGCTCTGCTAGTTGTAATGCAACGCAAAAAGAAGACCCAAAAAACCAGGCACTTGAATTTTGCTTTGATTTCATGCAAATTGAACTTTCATTCTACTTTGCCCAATTTGTCTGGCTATATCATCACGTTCGACTTTTGAAACTTTTTTCTCCTACACAAATAACTAGTAGATACAATTGTTGCCAAATTTGAAGCATCGATTCTTCGTTAATCATTGTATGAAGCTACTGTTGCAGTTCTTAGTTCTTAGTTCTGCGATATTTTACTGAGTTTTATAAGATCAATAAAAACAATATAATTGCTTTTTTCTTCCATTGCAGTATCCGATTTCAACGAAACACTTTCCCAATTGTATGAGGAACATGCAACTGCCGTTCAAACTTTAGTATCCAATTACCGCAAAAAGAATGCCGAGCTGCGTAAGGAGAGGTAAGCGGCGTCGGAATACCAGTACTCGATGGTGCTCTCAATAATATTAAATTGCATTTGTTGTTTCAGACCTGCCTGCCACCTGTCCATCTTTCAGGCTTGGGAGACATTCCTGCAAGAGGCGGAAACCGACTCACAGGCCTGCAACGAAGTGGCAAGCGTCCTCTCCCGCCAGGTAAAGAGAGATGTGACATGTTCGTGGTGCAAACAATTTTAAATGTGTGTGCATGTGTGGGAACAGTTATGTGTGTGTGTGTTTGTGTAATTCCCGTTGACACTTTAATGGATAAGTTGTGTTGAACTCGGCTAAACATTCAGGTTGAATGCCGAGTTTAACCGCATCATCGCAAATTGATTGTGGCTGTCGTATGTATGCCTTAATTGAATAATGGAGCATCGTTAAATCAATCGCAGGCTAACCCAACAATTTGTATGTAAAACAATATTGTTATATGCATGTTCCGGCTCCAAAAGAGACACTGACTAATTACGGTTAATGTGCTAACGTTACGTAATGTGCCTTTTTTTTGTGTTCTTGGGTGTTGCTTTTGGTGGGACCTTTGGAATTCGCTTGTGCAATTGAAGCGCAGCATATTGTATTGCTTTTTGTCTTTTTCGTTTGTATATCCTTTTCATACAACTCTCATATTAAAAAGGTCATAATATTAGAGAAGCTGATAGCTTTTAACATGTTTGTTTCGAATAAAACATGCTTCATTAGCATATGAATTTGCATAACCCTTAAAGACTACAAACATAAAATGTAAATTTTTGGTAAATAAAATAATGTTATCACTATAAGATTTATGATACTCTGAATTTGAATTTTGATTCATGTAACAATGTTTGCCAATTGTCCTTTAGTTTTGCAGAGTAGTTGCTAGTCGAGCGCTTTTAGTGTAACCATTTTTTGTGTTTTATTACTTATATTTCATATTTTGTTTTATACATTTACATATTAGCATTTTTTGTTTGTTATTTGTTGTTGTTGCCCATGTTTGTGTATTTAATTTGCATTTTGCATGATGATTTGCAATTTCGTGTGCGCAAACAACAGAAGACCCATGAATTAAAACATGTTGCCAAAGCGTATCATTAAAGGACGATAGCTCTTATATGAGGTTTCTTTATGTATAAGCTTTAAAATTTCTTGATAAAAAGTATTGTATACTTATTTGTTTTTATCTTTAATGCTTTTTCTATGTTTATGCAGGTGTCACGACCAATGTTGGATAAATCCTTTCATCGCAAAGTTCAAAGTCGCAAAATCTTTACACACAGGGAGTCTTTTGAGACTATAATCGCAAAGACTGAAGAGAAGCTGTCAAAGGTGAGCTTATTAAAAGCATCAACAACAACTCTTGCAACATAATTGAGTGGCACATAAAGTGCTTGCTTATCCATTAGGCTGCACTTAATGTTGTCAAGCAAGCAGTTGTCTTATTAATTGGCCAACTTCATGTCCGTGTCTGTGCCTGTATCCTTAATTGTATATGCTTTCAAGTACTCAGGCATTTATATTGTGCATACGCATTGCTATTGAATGCCTCATGACAACTGAATACCATGATTGTTTTCCATTGTTTCTTTTGTTTTAGTGTCGCCTGGACTACAAACAATGCCATGTGGCGCATCGTCAGAATCCTAGCCAGCTCTCGCTCACCGAATATATTGATGCGCACAATGCGTACGTGCAGCAGTTGCATGCCACCAATGGCATGCTGGAGGCATATCACGGCGACACCTTGCCCCAACTCATGCAGGAACTGGAGGAGATACACATCGACCTATGCAACATTGTTTCCGACTCAATGCAGCAGGGTGCCGATGTAATTGCCAACAAGGTGAGTTCGTCTGCATTATGTGTGATTTATGACCGCTGCTTTTCCTGCCTGCCTGCCTGCCTGCCTTCCTGCAGCAATTTGTTGCAGCAGGTGGTTTTCATTCAACTTGACACACTTAACCTCAGTTGGGACTATTTTGTGTGTTAATTTGAGTTCTTGGAATGCGGCTGCGAACAAAATTTCATCAGCATTATAATAATTGCTCATAATTGCGCAAATTGTGCTGGTAATTTATGTTATGCCAAGTGCGTGCGCTCGCTCACAAAAACACATCACATCACACATCAAACAATTGCCCAGGAATTGCTCTTGATTATTTGATGTTTCGGTTATATGTATTTTTCTGCTATATATGTTTATGTGCAATTATGTATTTATAGGCCACAGACCAGGCGAGACGATATGGCAGCCTGGCCAGCCAATGTAGCGCCGTATCACCACAACAGGATTTGGCGAACTTTGTGCGACTCCTCGCACAGCCATCGCAGGCACAAAAGGTGCCCAGACGCGCCTTTGCCACACCACAGACACAGCAGCCGGGCGAGCCAGCCGAGGAGGCTGGCGAATATAGCGTAAGTAATCCAATATACAAGCACAAAGCCACAAAGCATAACACCACAAAGTCTTATGCACTGAAAAAAATACCAATGGTAAAAAGTAAGTTAAAAGATAATATTTCTTTTTGGAAAAATACACTTAAGCCATGATAAATGTAAATTTATCCAACGTTAAACAAAATTTATATTTAAAATAATATAGAATATAAAAAAATTGCTAATTGCCAAAAGATTTGTATCATAAAAGATTTCTAAATTAATTGATTTTTTAATAATAACAAATATCAAATATTTTTAATGCTCTATGTTTCGAGAGAATTTTAAACCAAATTAGTATGCAAAAATTTTAAACTTTTTTAGGTGTTATTATTATTAATTAAACTAACCACTCAATTTTGATTTCTGTGCATATTTTTGTTGCAGGAGATGACGCCCATTTTGCGCAACGAGCTCGTCTTTGACCGCCACTCGACGCTTTCGCAACGTTCAGCTCTGGAGTCGCTAAAGCGTGAGGCCATTGAATTGGAATTGCAAATACGTCAGCTGCAGGTGTGTGCTACAAAGTTTACGACTTGCGTGCATAATCCTTTCTGCACCCATTCGTTAAATATGCTCACATTTACATACATACATAAGCTTTATTAACTTACGCTATTTTTTTTTTTGTAGGATTCCATTGATGCACTGAATCGCACACAAACACGCGGCATTGAGGGCCAACTGTATAACAAGGTTAACGAGCTACAGGAGGACTTATCCATGAAGAAGTTTGATTTACGCGCCAAGCAAATACACCTAGCTGCCATACGAGCACAGGTGAGTTTCAGGACATAAACTTTAAAGTGTGGTCAAAGCTTTATTTAGCATAGACACGCATCAAGCAAAAAGCTTGCAAGCAGCTGTAGAACTTACAGCATATTTGCGAAAGCTTTTGGTATCAACAAGCTGCGCACCTGTTGATGGCCCAAAAAAATGAGAGTGAGAGAGGTAAAGAGAGAGCTTTTATGGCGAATGGTCATTTTAAAATGACCGAGAATGAAACTTATTAATTGAACTCGTTAGTTCAGCTTGTGTATTCCTTGCAGAACAACACTTGACACTGACACTGTTCCATATAAAAGAGTGTGCACGCTTCAAAGTACACGTGCACTAAGAACGCTCGTATGTAGGTCAATGTAGGTCAAACAGCTGTGAGGTTTGACAGTCGATTTGAGTGTGTTTGGTGGCACTGCGCATGTGACCAAATGTGAAATTCCTTCAGATGTTAACAGAGTATAACTGCGTGAGTGGTCGTCCTTCGTTTAGTTCTGCGGTAGAGGAGCTTGCGTTTGGTCAGTGCCTGACATCGGTTTCTTAATATCAAGTTACACGACGAAGACGACAAACGCCGATGTTCGCTGTTTGAGCTGCGGTGCTTGTGCTAGACTAGATACAATATTTCCTATGAATTTTTTTATATTAAGGCATTAGTAGAAATGTGATTAATGTGCATATGTATGGATTGGGAAAAGTGCGATTTGTTTGTTTGTGTTTGATGGGAAAAGCGCCAAGGCAAATAACTTTTAAGCCCAAGCTCAGTGCCGTCTGTAAGAACAGCTGTTTGACTCTGGCTAACACCAGAGAGGGAGAGAGAGAAAGTGATTGAGAGAACGAAGTAAGGAGCACAAATGCACAAGCGCAGCGTTGCCAGATAGTCGCGGTCGCTGCTGCTGCTGCTGCTACTAGTACTGCAGCCGTGTGCTGTTTATAAAATCAACTTGCATGCCTCGCACCAAGTCAGTCACGTGCCTGCACTTGAATAACGCGCGTCGCGCCTTTCGTTGGTTGCTGTTGGCCCCCTGCTGCTGCTCAGTGATCCGGATCCGCATCCGTACGACAATTTAAAGAAAACGCGTCTCACAATCTTTGATTGGCTGACTGGCTGGCTAGCATAATAAACGGGCAAACGTCTATTTCAACTTCAAATATTCTAAGGCGTTCTCTTTATAACAATACTAATAGTTATAATAATAAAAATAATAATAGCAACAATCACATCAGCCAACAGTATTTATCAAGAAAGATTTTGTTAACCACAGAGCACAGACAATATCCCTTTTGGTAGACCGCAGGACAGGCAGGCTTTTGTGTTCAGTTTATTGAGGCGTTTACCCTAAAATCGAAACCAAATAAAACAATCTAAAAGAAAGAACTTGTCTTGACCGTAAGTAAAGCACAAAAACAAATTTCTCGTTGATCAATCAACAACAACAATCAAACTTTAAGCTACTTACTACGTGTAGGCAGCATTTGTAAAAATATTCAATTAGCTTTCTTTAAAATAACAAATAATTTATATTAAAACATGCATACGCACCGTGCGCCAAAATGTAATTGCTGTCTATAAATGCAAAACAACTGCAAAATTTTAAAAAATTCAACACATACAATAACAATTATTTACTATGTAGCACTGTCAGTTTTCTTCGAATCGTTTTGCTTGCTTTCAGTAATTTCGTAATTAGTGCATTCTAAAAATAGATAACCACCAAGTCGGCAGGCAAACCAAACGAAGCTTACTACTTGGCTAATAACACACACACACACACACATACACACACGCTTGTAATACAACTTTTTTTTAGCAGCAATAGCAATAGCTATAGAAATACATCTATCTCTATCACACACACTATCACCACTTACTAACCAAATACTTACATATCTAGCAACACCCACCAAACCAACTAACTAAGCAACTACTACTAACTATAAATAGACAAATACATACATAGATACAATACAAGCAATCAACTAAATGCTACTTAACCTTTCGCATCTGTACTGTAAATAACAATTAATCCACACTTTGCTATTATCTAATATAGAAAGTAGTTAACTTAAATAATATTATGTAATGTAAAGCCCATCGCCCAGAGGCTCGCATTGCATTTGTCATAACGCGCGTCCCCGAGTGAGCAACTCCGTTTACAAACGGCAATTCATTTGAAGGATCCCAAAGCCAAAATCCAAACAAACATTGCAAAAACAACATACGCAAACAAAACTAGTATAAAAGCAATAACTGTTGTTGTAGGCCGTGTTAAGCGCAACGCTAAAAAAAATTCTCGCCGAATTTACATACACCCAACGAACCGTATACACTAATCTAAACAGTGCACCATGCGCGTTATCATACTCAAAAAGAATCGTCCCAATAAACGCGGCACGCCCACGGCAACAACGTCGCGAGAGCCGCCAAAAAAATCGTACCCAAAAGTAAGAAATTCGCTTTAAATAGATGTAATTTTCCATTTTCATTGGCTTCAATATAATTGTTTAATTCTTGTGTGTGTGTGTGAGTAAAAATATGCTCTTTGTCCTGGAGGAAAATTTAAGAATTTAAAAAAATATTAATAAACTTATTATACATACATTCGAACTTCTCATTTACGAATTTTCCGTAACATTAAACGTTGTATGCAACGAATTCCTTTTCAAAACACTAATTTGGCTCAATTGATTCTTTTGATATTCACTATAAAGAAGTTCGACTGTACATAAAAATTATAGCTTTGTCAAGCATCCGCACAATTATCGAGCAATTTTTACAAGAAATGCGGAAAGAGTAATTTTACTTCGTCATAATGAAGCAATTATTTATTTAGCTGCATTTTTATTTGTTCTTTTTATTTTCTGTCCAAATTTGCCAATGCAATCAATTTTTGAGAAATAAAAATAACTGAAATGCAATTGTTTACATATTCGAAACGATTTTCGCGAACATTTTTTCGTTTTCTACGCACAATAAAATGAAAATAATAAATATGGAAAATAACATGTTAACAAAGTACAATAATCATAACAGCATGTTTTACTACTAAAATTTAATAACGATTACACACAATGAATGATATTGCATTTGTATATATTAGAAAACAAAAGAATAATGCATTCAAATAGCTCAAAAATTGGTTGTAGTTGTCGGAATTATGGCATGATGATACCAATAAGCATTTAGTAATTAGTTTAAAATACTTATTATAATAATAAACAAATGAAAACGTTGCAGTCGGATGCAACCGACTGCAGTATACTCTGATACCAGGATAGGTAGGCGCTGCATTTTAAGAAAGTTTCATTCACATTTTTGGAGGACAGCGCCAGCTAACTTGCCACCAAATTTAGTTACTGTAGCTTAAAAGATGTCCGAATTAACTAGCTCCAGCGTTAAGGATGTGGGAAATATGTGGATTTATCGATTTTCAGCTCTTGATTTGAATGATTTTCCATTTCCGAAGGTTTAAAAACGCAATATTGACACTTTATCTGTCCCTTTTAAGTCTCTTTACCTTCGGTATCAGAGTATAAACACATATTTTATATACGCTAGCGTAGTAAGAAATGCTTGAGAATCTCCATTAATGATACTTTTATTCCATAATATTATCAAATGACATTGATAACCAACCATTGACTATATATATATGTATATTTTATGTCAGCTTTTTAAACTTTAAGCCTCGCTAGCTGTAAAAAGCACCTGGAAATCGTCATCAGTGCTCTGAGCTCGTTGCATTTGCACATAATATGCAAGGGCGATTACAATAAAATATGCTTGCAGACCTGAAAAACAAAAACAGTACAGTTAAACTTTGGAAATAACTTTTTTTTACTTCTGCTCAGATATGCCTGTTATTTTAGCTTGTACTCTTTCTTTGTAATAACTTCCTAACACTAAACATATATTTTTCAACACTGCTTTAATCATTGTAAAGGTTTCTGTCACCACTTGCTTAACATATTTTCAAATGGAACTGTCACCCATAAAGTCACAAATGGTTTGATTATAAAATAATCCAGCTTCTTTAAAAGTAACAATTAATTTAATCACCTACCAACTGTCAAGACATCAAAGAGCATTAAATCCGGTATACAGTCGATGACAAGAGTGATGAACATAAACACCAGTGTGACCAGCAATGTCGAATAGACCCATAGCAACACGCAAATTTTTCGTTTCTATATGAAAAGAAAACTTTTAATTAAAGTACAACTTATGAGACAACAATTTTTGAAGTAATACTTACTAAGATAACGCCTGTTAACAGCAGTTGGGCGCTGAAAAAACCAATGAGTCCTATTACAAAGTCGAAGTGCTTATTGTGTTCGGTTATTGGTGAATCAATCCAAATAGGTGACAGCGAATAATCCGTCTTAAAGATGACCTCCTTGCCGGCATAGTATATTTTCCAAAGACTGCAAACGGTTTCGAGTAAAACAATTAGCTTGCAGCCTATTTCCAGACCGAAGAAGAAACAGCAAGTCTTGATATGCTCCATTTGACTGAAAACGAGCGTCATTAAAGCCGAATTTTCAAATCTTTTATTGGCATTTTGAAATAAATTTGGAATCGACATTTTCTCGTCTCGTCGAACTATTTGTTTAATTCACAGCAAACTGTTATAGAAAATTGATTTTAACAAAAGCAAAATGTTACTTTGTTGGCTTCGTTGCCTGTCTGGCAAAGCCTACTTAGCTGTCCCTCTCTTTTTTATTGTTTTCATCTGCTTTTGATTTAGTCAGGTTTTCGTTGTGCCATTTTTTGCAATTTCCTATTCGAAATTAAGTGCACAAGAAAATCCAATTTGATTTATTTGTTTGGCGCAGCGAAAGCGAAAACGCCGGAAAATGAGAACAAAATCTAAAACAATTCAATTTTCCAAACGCCAAACGTGAACCATTTCAAAAAACATCCCAACATCCCCTTCCTAAGCTTTTAGTTATATTTTTCTCTTTCTCTATCTCAGTCGCAGTCGTAGTCATAGTCTCTGGCGATGTTTTAAATTGCGCTGCCTCGACTTTCGGCTGCCCCTTTCTCTCTGCTGGCATTGGTACAATCAGTTGCCCATAAGCGAAATTCCTTTAGTGATTTCCTTTTAAAAGCATTTTTCGAATTGTCTTGACTTGGCCACTTGAACTTTGTGTCCATTGCCCAATCCACTGCCTACTACAACCTTCCCCTTCTCACCCACTCATCCCTTTTCCTGTTACTGCCAATTGCTGCCTTGCAGCAGCCGCTTTTTGGTCAGCATGATATTGTGGTTATTGTACTTGGGCTCCTCTTTGTATTGGTTTTTTTTTCACATTTTATTTATCGTTTTTCCTTGTCGTTGCTGTTGTTTTTGTTGTACATACAACAATGATTACTTACTTCTGGTCCAAGGAGCGTATAAGTGATATTTATTTTGTTTAAGTCATCTTATGACAATAAGTGGAGAAATTTATGCGATTCAAATCAAGTTGAAAAGTAACTTGAACAGATATTATATATATATTTTGTTTATCTGTTTTTTTCTGACCTGCATTTCTGCTGCTTAAGAATAAAACTAAGAAAAAATGTCACATTAAACTTGTTACTTGTTTAACTTAAGAAATTACATTATAATGCTGTGAACATTTTCTTAACTTCTTCCTTTCTTTTGCAAATTGCCTAATTCCATCCCACGCTCTGTTTCACTTTTCTTTACAACTCTGAAGCGTCACAAAACTTTAAGACTTTGCAAAGATTTCACTGAAAAGAAAAAAAACATGCAAATGAAATAAATTTCGTTTGAACATAGTTGACAACTAGGTTTTGTATGTTCTGAGGCACAAAACTATTGTAAATGTCTTGGCACAGTCCTAAAATGGATTGAAGCACGCCTGGGCCAGATATTCGCATTTGTGGCATTGCTCCAGTGCCTGCAACAAGGAGCTAAGGTCAAAAGCTGTGCCCCAAAAAGGGTTAATTTTAAATTTATTGCAACGCCCTTGTTGCTACATGCCCGCAAATCCATGCAGAGGGACATCAACCCAACCAAGCAACCAGTTAACATAAGGCGTAGGCGTTGCCTTTTGCCGTTGGCATAATCATAGTCCAAAATGGTGAAACAACAGCAATTTACACGTACCCCACAACACACTGGCACACGCGTTCATTTAATGCTGAATTTATGTAACGTGAGCTGAGTCCTTTGGGAGGGACCTGCATGGCGGCTATGACAAGGCAATATTTCTCTGCTGCTGCCATCAAACGTTATCCAGGCAACTGTAGGGACAAAAAGAAGGAGTTGTGTGGGGGTGTTGCCAACTTGTACTTTATTTTATTGCTTTAATAAATATAAAATGCGTTGCGCTTGCTATTTTTTTTTTAGTTTCGCTCTCCTTTATTTTCGCTCCAGTAACTCTGCACAGTTAACGGCATAGTTTGTTACCACAATTAGCTAAGGGGGCGAGATTATAGGTGGCAGAGCTGCGGCTGACAGCATTCAATCTTAGGCTCAAACCTAATTGGGCGCTGCTAAATATGTTGCCATGCAAGCAAAAGATAATATTCACTCATTCTTTGCTGCTGCTGTTGCCACATAAATTCTAATTAATAAGTAATAAAAATGCGCATGAAAATGCTACAGGTTCAGGAAGCTCGTACACTTGTATTGTCTGCCATGCTTTTTGTTGTTGTTCTTTTGCCTAGTGCACGCTGTCTTGAGAAATTCATATTCGTGTTTAATAATAAATCACAAGATGCTGCCGCTTCTCAAGGTCGCAATAGCAACGGCAACCGTAAAGACTGCCCCATTCATTTTGCTTAGCCGTTACGAGACAGTTGAATGTGGTGCAACGTTTGATTTTCATTAGCCAACACACTCACACACACACACACACACACACAACACAAATAAACACGCACACTAAAGCCTCTGCTGACAGTGTGAATGCCAGGCAAAATGGCGGCCATATAAAAGGATTGTTGCCAGCTAAGAAAATTTAATTAAAGTCATCATGCCTTCAACTCTGGCCCCTTGTTCCCTGTTTCTTTTCTTCATTCTCTCTTATTTTCATCTCTTCTCTGTTCTGTCAATTAATCAGCGACTTTTTCAGCGCACAGCCACCTTTTTTTGTTATCAGTTGGATGTTTGCATCAACTAATTTGCTGAATTTTGCGGCTTGTAAATAATTATATGCCTGCATTTTCCGTTGTATTTCCTGTTGTCGCATTTTCGCTGTTGCTGCTGCTGCTTCTGCTGCTGCTGCTGTGGTTGCACTAGCAAAAACTAATAATAAAAGCCCTAAAAACCATGTATTAAATCGGTTTGTTAAAACAAACAATCTTGTGGTGAGCTTTCAAGCTCTTTGATTTTAAATTTCAGTTGATAAAACTTTAACGCTGAATTGGATCTTTGAGTCAAATAGAAGGCAAGAAAGTATTTTTTTTTTTAAATATTGGTAGTACATATATATTTAACCATGTACATCAGCTTTGGCACAGATTTTTCTGCTGTGGATTAACATTAGCCCTAAAGTGGAAGAGATGATTTGCAGTCCATTTCACATTAAAATATAACGCTTTTATTATGTTTTTGCATCCAAAATAAATTTTTTATGCTAGTATACATTTAAAGGAGTATATATTCGTCGGCTTCACTTCAAATTCAATGTTTTATGCATTTCTCTTCGATTGTGGCTGCTGTACGAAGTTGATAAATATTTAAGCGCAAATTTGTGCATCGTCCTCTTTTGCTGAACGCTGCTCTCGGTGCAAAGCAGCTGATATTATGGTATTTTCGATGTTGCAACAACAGCAACGTTGCATCCACAACAGTACCACAACACTCGGCAGACAGATTTAAGCAGCTTGGGCCGAAGCAGCCTCTTGAGGATATCTGTATAAAATTTTGTTGACGCACGACAAGTGGTGCAGCTTTCGGTTTTTATTTTTCCAACTGATTTCTGTCTGATTGGATAAGAGGTAGGGGCTGTGACAGGGGCCAAGAGGACTGGCATGTTAAGGACAGTTGGTAAAGTTTTCTGGCTATTTTCATTCATTAAAATTTCATTTGAGAATCAGCCAAAAATGCTGTGGTAATCCTTGCTAACCATTTATTTTGCCAGCAGGCATTGTCTAGGTGCTCGAGCTCTGTCAGCAAAAACTCTCTCAAAACAAAGAATTGTAGTTGTTTGACTAGAGTGGCAGTAGTAGTAGAAGTAGTAGTGCAAGGATGTTATTCTTGAGCAATGTTTATTTATAAAAGTACATATAACAGCTTGAGGCTTGTAGATTTTTGACTTGTGCAGATACCAATGCCATATTTCATACATTTAATTGCTGCTGCGCGGCTTATCCGAAGTGCGTTTTATTTGACGTTCATAGTATATGCTTCATGTTTTGGCCACCAATTTTTTTGTTTCTTTCTTTCCCTCTTCTGTCAAGATAAACAAACAGCAAGTTAAAAACAGCGTTTGGTGCGAGGACGCACAGAGTAGAAGAATAAAAATCGCAGTAAGGCGTACAACATTGTTTGACTTTACGGATGCCGTGGAGCAGCAGCAGCAGCAGTACACTCAGAGAAATAATTCACTTAAATGAAGTTTAGCCATGCATTTCTTAACTTTTTATAGCAATTATTTGATGCTTAAAAGTATATTTACAATTCGATTCGACCAATTTGTTTGTATTGTTAAATATTATTGCTTAAAGCAAAATTATTTTATTGCAAGTGTATGAGCATCAATTTTTTTGTTCCTCACCCACTTACTATCTTTTTTGTTGTTCGCTCCACTCAGTTCAGTTCAGTTCAGTTCTGTTCTTTTCTGTTCTGGTTTACACTTGGCTGGTTATCTCTTCAAAGCACTTTGGCAGTTAAACCGTAAAAATGATAAATGCGAATGTCTTTCAATTTGAGTTCTGCTGCTTGCACCTAGCCCTGTTGTTAAGGGCTGGGGTCTGGTTATGGTTTATGGTTATGCCACTGACCCGAATTAGGCCAGCAACATTTTGCATATTTTCTCTATTTTTATTTTTACATAAATTCGCCTCTTGTTTCGTTCTTCTTTTTATTGGGCTCACTCTGATTGACAGGCAGCTGGACGTTTACTCTCAGCATTTTCTTGGTCTTAAATACGGCAAGTCACATTAATCAACACTTAAACGTTTAATTGCCGTTCATTAATCTTGTGCCCCTAGTGCCACCCATCCTGAACTGTTTCTGCCTTTTGTCAAATGTCTCTATCTGTCTCCCTTTCTCTGTATGTTTGTTTGTTTGTGTGAGGTTGGCTTTTTCTCTTCGTTTGTTTTTGTCATTTAGCAATTAACTTTGCGCCTTTCTCACATCCTTTCTACACTCAAAGTTAGCTCATAAACACGCCTCACGTTCGTGGTTGCGCCAAAATTTGTGGCACGCCGCTTGTAAATATTGATGAGGACACAGCCAGCAGGCAGGCAAGCAGCAGAGATAGGAGCTAGTAGCAGCACCCGTTGATGGACTGTTGCCAAAATGATGTTGCAGCTTATGCTGCTTCCACGCAGCTGTCGCCGTTTTTTTATTGAAATATGAGCCAGACATTTGCGACCGCAATACTACCCAACCAACCAACCACAGCTCCAACCATCTCCCAATGGAAGTCAAAGCTGCGCAATTGAGTTAATTAATTTTCACGTTGACATTTCATTCGTTGTATATTTAATGAGAGGGTGTCGCTTTCTGGGCTGGAGTTCTTGCCAATTTCCATACTTATTTACATAAGTATTTACACAAGCGTTTGTGTATATGTGTTACTTCATGCATATATAGATTTACATGTACTATTTTACAGCACACTTTACGCCCACAAAATGGGCCCACCACACATATTTGTGGCCTGGCATTGGCTTCAATGCCACAAACTTCTTGCTCCCTCCCTCTCTGTCTCTGCGTCTCTACCTCTCAAATAGTTTCCGCACTTTGTTCGCTTCTGTGCTCTGTTGAATCGTTATTCAAAATGTTGTGGCAAAGTTAAACCAGCAACAGCAGCAGTCAACGCGAAGAAAATATAATTTCATTTTTCCATTGCATATCCAATAAGCAGGCCAGGCGTTACTTCAAATGTCAAACTTTTTGCAACAACAAACAAGCATAAAATGAAAACATGAAACAAAAAATTGACAATTGTGTCAAGATCAAACCGAACTGACTAACAGCTACCCTGTACTAAAAATGTTACTAACATAAATAAAACCAATAATAAATATCTCTACACATTAAAGAGATGATGTTTAAACAGATACAAGACAGATGCTAGATAATCTGCTAGATAACCTCTGGCTTCAATATTCCCATGACAAAATCCAATTGATTTTTTTATATCTCAAATTGGGGTCATCTTTCATTGTATAAAATGTGGCTTAAGGAATTATATTTTTCTTTCTTTGGACTTTGTTAACATATTGAAAAATTCAATAAATAAAAGTTGAAACTTAAAAAAAAGTGTATATAATTCGTGTGTTAAAATTAGTTTTACAAATCAACTGCAAAAATGTATTTCTTTAGAACAAAATACAAATATTTTATTTTTCGTACGTATGTAAAAAATTTGCTAAACTTTTCAGTTTATCATGGCAGAGTCAAATGCAATTAAGTCATAATATTCATTCATGTGGAATATTACGTAATGAATGTGTGTGTTTTGCAATGAGATAATAACTTAATTCCCTTATAATGGGAAAGATCATTGTCATTTCAAAAATGCTTTTAACTTAAGTTTTAATTTAACCCCTGAACAATTAATGTGCGGCATTAAAAAAAAAACAAACAAATACTATGTAATGAATAAAATAATAACAACATTTACAGGCCGCATAATCTATGCAACGCCCACCCACTTACCATTTACCACTCGCCACTTGCAACCTTTGTTTTCGCCACTTACAGTTGCCCTCTCTTTCTTGTTATTTCTCTTTCTGTTTCAGTTGCTATTTCAGTTGCAGTGTTTGGCTGCCTACAAAGACAAAACTTTGACTATTTGCCTCGGCACTTGTCTTTTATTCTGCCTTACACTTAACTACATGGTTGCTACTGGCTTTGCTGCAGCTGTTGCTGCTGTTGCATATAGTTTTTATTCAACACTTTTTTTTTTAATTTTTATTTATGTAAATAAGTTTTGCACTGCCTGCCGTCGCCTTTTATTATTGTTGTTGCTGTTGGGGTGCTGCTGTTGCTGCCTTGTTATCGCATAAGGATGTTGTTACAACTTTAACATTTGTTGCTGTTGTTGTTGTTGTTGTGGGGAAAGTAAAAGAATCTACATGTTGTCTGGCCGCACAGAACGCACAAGTGTTGCCAGCAACGTTGTTTAAATATTTAGTACAAAAGAAAACGCAGCCAGTTTGGCCTCAGCAGGACACAAAGTAATAAAGCTCGAATGACTTTTGTCTTTTTGTTGTTGTTGTTGTTGATGCTGTTGTCGAAACTTTAATTATCACTATGTTTGCAGTGTATGTGGGCTTGAGTGTGTGTGTGTGCGTACGTTTGCGGTCTTCCATGCAAGCGGGTGTGCTGTTTGAATTTTACAAAAAACTTTTTAGTCTGCATACTTTTTTATTGTACCATGCACACACACACACACACACACTCTTATAAACAAACATCCCGTTGGCTCGCATTTTCCTGTGGTTTTCACATTGTTTTTTTGCGTTCCCCACATTTTTTTATGCATTGAAAAATCACACAGCTGCTGTTACTGCTCTATCCTGACGCCGCATTTTAGTGTGGTCAATAACTATTGCATACTTCGTGGCGCAACGTTTGTTTTTTTGCTCATATGAAGACGAAATCACGCATACAACATGTGCGACATGTATAGCACGTACAAAACCATATGCATATGCAACGCAATCAACACGAAACCACTTGAAAGTCAACGAGCAACAAGATTTCCATATGCAGCCTGTCGCACATTAGGCGACCAAAATCATACGCATTCCCCGCTGCGCTGCGAAAAGCTCATGAATTTTTATTGCGGCTGCTGTCGTTAGTGCTTTGCATATATTAACATTACTCAAAAAGGGCGTGCACATGGTGCAAGCTCAAGTTGTGCTCAAAAGTGCAACAAAACGTTGTCCGTGGACATTTGCGGAATTAATACAAAGAAATTACTCCCAAAGCCGCTTGGACACGCTTTTGGCTTTGTTATTGTTGTTACCGCTCTTGTTACACTGATTGGTGGGTGGGAAGCTTGGTAAGTGGTAAATGATGCCACGTGCAGCGAATTGACAAGCTATTTTGCATTTGTGAAGGATAAGAAATGGCAGTAGAGAGGGGCCAACCAATGCAACACCATCAATTTGCAATTTGCAATGTATCAATACGAATACGGGTGTGTGGTATTTAATCTTTTTAGCTGGCTGCCAGTTGTTGCTGTGTGACAACTTGATTGCAAATCCAGCAACACAACAGCTCAAAGCGTCTATCAGTTGATAGTTGTTGGCAGGTGCCACTACTACGACACACAACTTCAAGCTACAAGCTACGAGACAAGTTTTTTGGCAGTTGCTTTTTCGGTATGGTATCACTTGGCACGTAGCACTGTTGCAGATGCAGCACGGCACGTTTCGGTTTCAATTAAAGCATCGTTACTAGCTCGCAAATTCGGCAAAGTTGGCAGCTCCATAAGCGAGAGCTGTAAACTGTTCACGGTATATTTTATAAAGAAGCTGAAAGATGCAGCTGCAGCTGCAGCTAGATTGAGCTGGCAGGCACTTCGAGCCGCACTTTGCGAATGCACAATAAAGCACATGTTGAAAATACAATAAATATATGTGTCTCTTCTTCTATATGTATGCTTAGAGTGTGCTTCTGTGTGGGTGTGTGTATGTGTGAGCACAAGTGCAAGTGTTACAAGGCCAAAAGTTTTGCAGCACTGGCAGAAAACGCGCAGAACGTGGCCTTTTCTTTTATACATTTTCAGGTTTTACTCGCTTACATATCCCTATGTGTTTGTGTGTGTTATTTGTGCGTGTCGCATTTAAGCCGCAAATGCGCCTTAGGGGCCAGCAGTACGTGGCTGACTTTAATGGAAAGCGAGCGGAGAATCGCTTTTAATGCCAAAAGAATATCTCGCCTTGTCTTTTTTCTCCCATAGTATTTCTTCTTTTCGAAATACCCTGCAGCTTAGCGCACAAAAGCAGCGGTTTTACATGTGCTGCAAAGTAAGCAAGTTACTATTGTCTTAAAAGTGCTAACGAATTGGATTTTTGTAGGTATATACACAGATTGCGTTTGTATGTAAAGTAACATGACATGCTTTTAACTTAAAATACCATTTCCGTAACTTTCACAGCGTTTCTCTTATTTATTTAGTATATAGGTTTCATGATAGTAAATTTATATTAAATCTTTATCAAAATTTAACACATAAAAACTAATTTATTTTAGTTTCCTTTTATATAGATTTCGCTATGTTCTTGAAAAGAAAACTTAAAAAAATTTGGTTTTCTATTTTTAGACAGCTTATTTTGTAGTCGTTCATTTGGAATTATATTTTCTACTTGCCTGTTTTCTGCTGGCGACAGCTGCATTAATTTGCCTGTCATGACTTTAGCCTGGTTTATGCCACACGTTACAAACCTTTGCTGAACTGCTGGTTGGGCAGGTTAGGGCAGGGCAGGGCTGGGCAAAGCAAGCGGGCGAGCAGCTAGCACTTGCTTGCTATCCTGCTTAATTAGGTTTCTTTAAGCAGGGTTGCAACCCTGGGAATGGCTAAACATTTGCAATCAATGGTGATTGCCGCATAGAAAAACGGAATTGCATTGTTCGCCAGGAAACTGAAAACTTTAAATTGAGTACTACCTTTACATATGCAGAAGTTGTGCAATGGTTATGGCCACTAGCTTCCAGCTGGTGGTTAGTTAGGTAGAGTGTGGGCGGTGTTAACACAAATATTTTCAAAGAAAACATTTTGCTCTTCATGCTGCTGCCCTTTTCTCTACAAATACAACTTCATGTGTATTTCTCTCTCTCTCTCGCTCTGCCTTTGGCTGATGATGCTGGTTGTCGGTGAAATTTTTAAACGGCTCGTGCGTTAAATTCATTGGCATGGAATTTTAATTGGATGATTTTGTAGTTCAGGCCACGTGCCAATTTTGATGGCATGTTATTATGGATTCAAAGCCAGTACTATAACCATGTTTGCTTTAGTGAGTGTGGGAGTAAGTGTGTTTGAGTGTGTGTCCCAAGTTGTGCTTGGCCTTAGTTGCAATTTGTGAGCTGTAGACAAATATTTTAGTGTTTGTTTCTCCAAGATGCTTTAGATTCATATATAAGCCACTAAGTGTTAGCGTGGGCAATAAGTCCGCAGGCGTCACATACACAAGACACACAACAAAGCAACAACAACATCAGCTCGAACATTGACAGCCATTATGGCTAAAGCTTCATCAGCTCCAGTTGCTGTTGACTCCATGCTCTTCTTTCCCTTCAACAGGAAAAGGAAATCTTTACACTGTAATACTTGATGAAAGATAAATATTAATGAAAACATATCATGCGTTATCGTATCAAAATCCCATTTTAAATAACGATTTGAGTGAGAATCTGCGTTAATTTTAATGTTAAGTTTCTCAGAAAGTATGAAAATATGTTATTGAGGCTCGTAACATTTAAAACCTTTTCAAAGTTGGAAATTGAAAGATACTTTTCTTCAAATAATTATATTTTTACTAAGCAGTGTTCTTTAATTTAATATATTCAGTATCCTTTTTGCATTTACACAAATAAAGAGCTTGTCTTAGAGAATCCCATTGAAAAGAGACAATGCTTCTTAGACCCAAAATGAACTTACTGCTAGCCAATAAAAAATAAAAAGCCCCTTGTAATATATTATAATTTTTTTTAGTGTATCAAAGCGTACGTGTGCAGCGTAGCTCATACATAATGATGTGGTCTCCACTTGCTTGCCCATTGTGCGCTCTCGAGCGTGAAATGTATGACAAAAAGAGCAGAAGCTATAGCTTTAGCTGTAACTAGATTGAGTCGAAGCGGAATAGGAGTATTAGGTGGCAGGTTGTTTGAGCTAAAAATATATATAAATGCCAGCGAAAAACATTGAGAAAATCAACACTAAAAGCAAAGCAGCTGCCGCCGCAATACTTTTGGAACAATGTTGCCATAGCTGATGAGGGCTTTGTAAAGGGTGAGGAACGTGTGGGGAAAGCCACGTCTTAGGAGAGCCAACAATTCGCTGCGAGCAATCCAATAACAAATTATATGCACAAAAGACAATTGGGACCTTTATTGCTCAACGACTTTTATGCGAAAAGTGCAAAATGATTTACGATTATGTTGATAAAATGGCTTAAATAGTATTTTCATTTCTTAACGCTTGAGTGCACTTTGGAGAGAGAGAGAGCAACCAAACGGCAATGGCGAGACTGTGGCTAAAAGCACAGATTCACACACACACACATACACTCACACACAAGCAGTTTCAATTGTCTTATGGCGCATGATTTGTTTGCGCTTAAGCGTTGGCGACAGGCAAAAAAACGACGAGAGCAGCGACATTTTTTCTTCTTGCGTTTTTATATTATTTTGAAGCATGCTTTTGTGCGCACTCACACATGCACATATGCCGTTTAATATGCATATGCATAAGAGAATATATTCATGATGATATGTCGTCTGCTGTCTTCTGTATTTTTTCCTTCCTGCTTAAAGTCATCTGGGGAATTTCTTAGTTTTCAACTCTCTGCTTTTATTTCTTACACACACACACACACAAACACACATGTTAAATAACATCTTTTGGCTTCCTAACTTTCCACACACTTAACCTAAATAATTAATTTTGCAAAATGTTTGGGATCTGTACATGTGTCAAGCATTTTGCAACACTCGCACCTCTGCACCTTGACTTTAACCAGCAGTCTTGTCAGAATTGTTCAATTATGAATACTGTGGCAGCAAGCAAACATCTGACAACCACAGTCACTCTTGAATGCATCTGCATCTGTATCTGCAACTGTGCCAGCATTCAACATTTGTGTATCTGCAGTAGTGCAACTATTGATTTCATGCTGGCATATGCACAAGTTGTGATGTGTGTCAGCATTCAGCGTAGAGAAAATATGAAAATCATTCACCTGGCTATAATTGAATGCAACCACAAAACATGCCACAAAAGGGTTTGATTTCCTTTGCTTGTCTTTCTGATTTTATTTGGCTGCCTTTTGCAGCCCACTGTTGAAACCAGACGCTGACATCGCCTTTGATGGCTGCTCAGGTATTCATAATGAGCGTTAAGGCTCGGCGTGACTTTATTTTATATGCGTATATACATTGCGTATACGTAATGCGGTCAGTCATGCCAAATGTTGGCCATAAAGCAGCGTAATGCAATTACTTTTCCTCTCTAAACACACACAATTGATTTTCTATCGCTGCTTACGCCAAGCAAAATCAAATTGGCCGGAAAATAATTGCAAAATACGCCAACCGAATAGTTTAATGTTGCCAATATGCGTCTATATGTAGATATATACATTGCGCATAAATCACAGCTGGCCCAATGCAATCAATTTATCACTGACCTTGCGCCGGGGAATAGAAAATTGAGGCACATTTAACTGAATTAACACAATAGCTAAGCAAAATGCAGACAAATGTTGAAACTTTGCAGCTGTGATTTGTGTTGAAGTTGACAGAAAATTAAGTAAATCAATGCTCAATGCTCTCAACACCATTCATTTCAGTCTTGAATAAGGTTTGTGGTTTTCTTTATCGACTTTTTTTTAATTTTCCGGCTGAATGGAGAGAAATTCGCTTGTGTAAATTCAAAGCTTTAGCATTTAAATAATGTTGCAATTTGTTTTTTAAATGACTTGGAGTTGGAAATTTTTATTTGAGCTTGACAAATTCAGATTTAAGGTATGAACTTACTTAGTTCTCTCTTCTTAAATGTATATTTTCCTATCTGCCTTTTATTAAATATGTATCCTAGTCTTATCATTTGTTACTTCTGTTGCTTGGGTGTACTTCATTACGTTACTAATTACTTACGACCTTTGCCTGTCTGTCACACGAGTATGTCTGTCTCCGCTAAGTTGTCAAATATCACGCCCGCAACAAAGTATGTGATAAACTGTGATTAAGCCAAGAAATTGGCCCTTTTCTTTATGGCAAATGATGTTTGCCTAACAGCATTTGCATAAATGATGAATTTTGGGTTGCTTAGTTATGAGCTCGGTGCCAAAACAAGACAAGTCTTGCTGACTCACCTAGTCACGCCTCACCTAGTCACGCCTAATGTTTATTTAACGCTTGCTCCAGCCGCCCCCTTAAAATGAGCTACGCGTAACTTGTACTTGGCGCTGTATAATGCATTGACTAAGGAGAAGAGTGATGAGAATTGGGGTCGATGTCATGCCACAACTGGTTGGCCTATGGCTGAGAGTGCAGCACTTAATTGGATTTCGATTTTTTACTCGTGGCACGCACTGAAAATAACAGACAACAACAAAAGCAATAAGAGCAGAAGTGGACATGTTAACTGTCAGTCAGTCAGTCAGTCAGCCAGGCAGTCAGCGGCGGCGATTAACTTAATTACTGTCACACTAATGACGGATCAATGCGCTTTTGTTGACAACTACAACAAAAGCAACAGCAACAGCAACTAAATCGAAAATGAAATTCATTCAAATATTAACAGAAACACAAGGCGGTGGTAAATAAATTGAAAACGTAATCGAAAACTCGCTAATCAAATGGCCGTATCGCTAAATGATGCATAGCTAATGAGTATTCTCTATGATCCAGCATTGTGAATAAGCAGCTTTCTATTTGGCTTATAGGGGGCCCAAAGTTAATAAGCCACTAATTAGTTTGCGTTTTGCGCTTTAAGCTCGTTTTTCGTTTTGAATTGCATCGATTGCCAGTTGTCAGGCAATCAAGTCGTTAAGCACATACTACATATCTCTATCTCTTGTTACGGCAAGTTGATCAATCTTCTAATTCTCATCCAACAACAAGAGGCAAGCTGGCAGCCAGCTGGCGGCAGTCTGTCACGTGTCCTTCATGGAACCAATTGAGAATGGAAATCTGTTGTTGTTCGGATGCTTGGTTGTGGCTCACTCTCATCAGTAAGGATGATTCTCTGTGCTTGTGTCGCTTGCCAGCCTGTCATCGGCAGTTCCACTAACAGCCTATAATCGCAACTTAACATGCTTGCCACAATGGCAGCGGCAGCAGCAACAACAACAGCAGCTGCCAAAGCATCATTGCAAACATACTTCAAGCCGGTTATCGCATAGTCTCAAATACACAACAACAACAAAAAATAACCCCTTGGTTAGATAAACCTTCTGCTAATTTTAAGCTTGCCGAGGTGCAAATACTCTTGTTGCACGGTTTTTTACTTGAGAGACAACTTTATTTATATCTATTTTAAATGAAACTCATTAATCCTAAATTTTTGAATAAGGAAATTACATTTATGTATTGTTATTGTTGCTTGTTATCATAAATTCCTTTACACAACATAACAAAACTAAAATACTCTTTCTGCAAAGAGTATGACAAAAGGTGCTCTCTCTCTCTCACTCTCTCACTCGCTCTCTGTGAACGCATGTAGGCTGTCAGCAACTGGATGCCAGCCGTGCCTGCATCTGCACTGCTCGACCTCAGCTTGTTTGTTGCACCTCAGCTCTTCCGAGCAGGCTATGCTAAATGACTCGCACATAAACACATGCACTGCTACACGCGCACACCTACACACACTGGGGAAATAGGCACGGCGTGTCGAGTGCGTTGCACTGAATTTTGTAGCTTTTGTTTTGCGGCTCAAGCCACTCAGCATGTTTTATATGCGCTTATCTCTAGCTACTGCTACAAAAATGTGTGTGTGGGTGGATGTCTGGGGACATAGCACAGTTGCCATTTTGTTGGCTTTCTTGCAAGAGGTCCTTGTGGCTGAGCAACGTTTACAAATATGCAGTTGAGTGGGTGGCCAAGTGTCATTGTTGCTGGAACACATTTCTGAACCGGCTGCGCCTTTTGAATACCAATACCTGAGTAACTGTGACGATACGCCACCCCTCCACTAGCTCCTCTGTTGCCAGCTCGTAAGCAAACGCTTGAACAAAAATTGTAGCATACTTTTTTGGGCACTGCACTCAAACTATGCACACCGCAATTTGCATGAGAGGAAAATGTAATTTGTATGGCATGCGAGTACAAATATGTTTCTCTCTCTCTCTCTCTCCTTCTTTCTCACTCTGTATCTCGTGTTCTTTACTACGCCCTTTGTTTTGCTGTAGATTAAAGCCAGCATAAATGCTGACCACATTGCTGGACCACTTTGTAAAGTTCTGTGTTGCTTGTCCGCGGTATTTTGCCCCATGCATGCAAACGGCTTAATTTCAACTCTTTCTACATGGTTCCAATTCTCATTTTTTTATTGTTGTTTAGTGCATCTCCTACTGTGCAATATCGCTGTGAAGTACATCTAGATTTCAATTCTAATATCACTCGCAACGGCAACAGCAAACACAATAGGTAGGCAGCAGAATTAGCAAAAGAAACGAAGAAAGAACAGAAGTCAACATAAGTGTCGTCGGCTCGGCTAGTGCAAAAGGCGAATGCGAAAAAACTATTTGCGCAGCTAGAAATTGACAACTGTTTGCTTAGTTGAGAGTGTTTGCTTGCTGAAGGGTAGAGGGGGAAGTGTGGGATGAATTGTGGGTGGTTGGGTTTTGGGAGTGTTGTTAACTTGCTGCTAGAAGCGGAAATTTGACACTCTCATTCTCACTTTCACTTACCAAAGTGACTGGCGCTGTGTGTGGGTTGCTGACTGGGTTGGGAATTGGGTGTTGGCTGCTTGTTTGCTCGTTGCTCGTTGCTCGTTGCTCACTTGCCTCCTTTGAGCTAAGTTGAGTTGAGTTGAGTGTCCCTGCAGCCATAGCGCGTAATATCAGCTTACTTTTTAATGGCACTGCTGGCAGTCAATTATGTAGTCTTCTAAGCCAACCATCGCAGCTAAAATATGCAATTAAAGCAGCCAAAGATCTTTTGCAAAACTATTTGATTACCAATTGATGTTTCCATTGCAAGCAACTAACAAAGTGCCAATTGGATACATTTCCAGCTAACTTATTACAGCTCAAAGGCATTCCACATAAACAATTAACGGCAAAATAAACTTTAATTACAGACTTGCTGGAATATACTATTCTACTGAAAATGCTGTCCAGCAGCCAAATTAAAATATCTCTATCAATTTCAATCGTGTGGCCAATTTAAGGTCAATTTTTTAATAAAAATGTTTCATGATGCTTAAAGTTTGCTTTCGTAGTGATAAAATAACAAAAAGCAGAGCAGTGAGCAGCTTTTTTTTTTATAATATGTAACCAATAACTTTATAGACTTCCGACGCGCTATTAACTAAAAACTTTATGTTTGGCAGACTCAGCTTTTTGTGACTTTTTCGAACTTTAATCAATAATTTAAGCATAAAGTTTGACCTGACCTGCCTCACATCATAAATATGTCAAACGTTAATATTTGAAAACTATTTGCCAACTTTTCGGTCTCTTTTTGGTTGCATCAAAGGCAACTCGTGTGTGTGCATAAAAGTTGACATTCTGGGTGCATCCTTTTGAATTTATTTTTTCGCAAAACTTGAATTGTTATATATTACTTATATTAAGTCTCATGACATAAAAGATGCAGCTACTGATTTCGTAACGTTGCCCAAAATATATGAGCATTGCATATTTTGACAAGGACTTATATGCACACACATACGAAAATGAGCAGAATTTTATGTGCATTCAGAGATGGGCAAACGAGCAGGTTATATGAGGTTGCTTCGTGACGCTACCAAGCTGTAGTCGCTGCTATAAAAGCCTGGCCCATAACGAACAGGGCTTAAAGCCAAGCACAATATGCAGCTGCAGTCGCGTTGTCCTAGCTCCTGGCAAGCAGTGCAATTTGTTGCCTTGCAACATGCAATGGTGTCGCCCGCAACTTGCTTAATTTTATATCAAATTCATAACTGACTTATTGGCACTTGGCAGTAAGATTACGCCTGCCAGGCAGCCACACACACACTTTTTAGTTGCATTTTCTGTGTCCGTGTGCACCTTCATATAAGCTATTACCTATTTGCAGCGTGGCTGCTCCTTAAATTTATATATGTGTGATGTTTATAAAAGTTTTGCTTGCCGCGAGCACTGTATGACTTGGGTATGTTGCTTCTTGTGTGGCATGATTGGTACATTGAGTGACTGAATTTATCACACGCCCATCAAAACTTGAAATGTTTTGATGTACTGCGGGAAAGGAAAAAAAAAACCAACAGCCTTAAAATGTTATATTTATGTAATTTCGTATTTTGACAGCTCAGTTTATGTGCTGGCCACAAAAATTTAACCATTTAGCAACTATCTGATTTATGCTTTTTATCATCTGCATATATATCTGATACGTTTTGTTATTACGCTCTCAAAGAGTCAAGATAATTTTTGTGTAGAAATATCGTGAGTCTTGAAACAAGCAGAGAAACACATATTTTGACTTCGCTCAACCCAACCCTCGTTACACGCAACTCCTCGATAATTGCAGCACACGAATTCTTAACATTTTACGCAACTTCTTAAGGCAATCGTTTGTTTAAGATTGCTTTAACCACATTTCTAAAAAAAGAAAAAAATTAGATCCTTGCTTTGATTTACTTTAATTTTAATGGTTAGCAAAGGCATCTCTTTTTGGAAATAGGTCTCGTGGCCAACAGAAAAAGTTCCCTCGGTTTTTGCAACCACCTCACCTTTCGCAATTGGACAAATTTTAATGGGTTGCGTTGAGCGAGGTCGTTTTGTATATAATACTTTTAGGGCTATCGTAAATTTTACTGTCTATAATGCATTATAAAAAAATCTTTTAAATTTAGATCTTATAGGTCGATTTTTAAGATAAAGATCAAGGGTATTTTTCCTTCACCCAACATTGCAATTTAGTTTTTCTTTTTTAATAAAAATATATATTTATTTTTTTGTAGGTGTCAGAAGCAATTTCTTAGCCTCGACCTCGGCGTTTTGATAAATTCCGCATAGCTTTGCATTTTCAGCAGTCTTGACCAGGTTTTTTTTTTTTTTTTTTGCCTTCTGTGTGTGTGTGTGTATTCCTTTTCCATGGTAACAGAATTTTGCCTTAACACTTTATGAAATTTTGCAGGCATTTTTTGTGTTTTTTGTTGCCTAGAATTTTAATGAAAATTTAAATAATTGAATGCAATGTGTTTGCTGGATATGGCGGCCAGGTGGCAAAAGTGGCTGCCAGCAGCCAACTGTAGGCAAAGGCTCACTTGGCTCGAATGCGGTACTGATACTCAGCTATACTACAATTGCATATTAATGAGCGACTAAAAGCCTTCCTTTTGACAGTCAGCAGTTTCAGTAGTTTTTACAAGCTATCCTGAAAATTACTTACTTTCTTTTGCCACCGAGCATTTAAGCGATTTTCGTTGGTTAAAGCGTGTTTACTTTCTTTCTTCGGTGCTTTTCTTTTTATTGTTGGCAAGCAGACGCCGGCTGCATCCTGACAATGACAAATGAATACTTTTATGGCCGCGACCCGCAGCGGCATTAAAAGTTTCGTGTTAGCAAGAGTGACACCTCGAGCAAGGACTATACACGGTTGTAGGTGTCAACGATGCTACCGTTACCCAAGCTCACTAACTAAGTGTGCGGCTGGCTGTATGTGTGCCTTACTTTGACTTGTGTAGTTGTGCCTGGCAGTCGAGCGTCGCATCTCTGCTCCAATGTGGCTTAGGCCCTGACAGGAAGTGGTCTTTGCCACTGTGCAGTCATGTCCTGTCAGAATCTGCTCGAATCATATCTCTCCCCGCTATGCTCTTACGCTTTACTCACTCTCTTTCTGTGTCTCTGTCTCTGTTTGTGCCTCTTTCTGTCTGTTGTAAGTATTTATTCAGACTCTGTAGTCTGAGTCTGGCTGCCAGTAATCTAGCCCATTGCTATACGCTAACAAAGGGTTGTATAATTTTGCAGAAAGAAATGTAATTCATTGAATAAAATTTATCGTTTATTAATGTAAAAGTCTGTTACTTAATTTTATTTCAAATCTTAAAGTCGTTTTGATTTGAATTTGACAAAATCCTTTTGTCTAAGTGAGAATTTTATCATTATATCATTTGTCTAAGGTTTTATACGTGGAAATTTAAATAAATATCCTACCATATTTTAGGTCTCGCTAAAAAATGTGATTAAAATGCTTTTAACAATATGGCCGATAATTTTTAGTTAACTTTTTAGGGCATTTCATCATCGACTTAACACGGAAGAAGATGTTTCTTTTGGATGTTTCTTTCTCATATTTTTTGTTGCACGATTTTGCTTCGTGTCCTGTTTATCAAACGCATTAAATTGTTTGCCTCAAGTGTATTTTGTGCTTTGACGCACAAGCAACTACTACTAAATGTGAACAGTTTGTTTATTGCCACTGGGCTAAATTTTACTAATCTTTGGCACTCAATCAGAGCCCTGACAACAATTGATTTCTTTTTTCTGTGAGCCACGCTAATTATGCACGTTTTCCTATGTGTGTGTTCGTAGAGCTCGTAGCCGATGCATACCTTTGACTATATGATTAACGACTGCTGCACTGACTGCTCGCATTTGACATCAATTATTGCGCCTCGTCTAATCGTCGATGGGTTATTTGGGATATATATATTTGGGTATTACCCAAAGCGATTGCAATGGGGAGGTTGCATCGATTTTAAGAGAGGAAGAGCAAAGCTATGAATGAGCCAGGCACGAACCCAACCAAGTTAATTGATTTTTTATTGGGCCAGGCACCATTTAGACAGGTAACATGAAAACACACGAAATGCGCCCAAAATGCCGTACACTGAGCTTTATACGTTTAAATTTATAATTTTCATGCGGCACACAGAGAGACACACACATGCATACACAAAAACAAATTGACAGTTTTCAATTTAAGTTGCAGGAAATATTTTGATTTCCTCTTTGTGTGCAAGAGAAAAAGGGGGTGAGAGGCTTTAGTGTTGCTGTTATTGTTGGTGGTGATGATGGTTGTGAATGGTGGTGTGGGTGCTGCTCAAGCGTCGGGCCATACCATAACGCTTGTGCTCAAACATATTTTCCGCTCCATTTCTCTGGCCAACAGCCGCATATGAAGGCATGCATATATACACATATGCATATATTTTATTTGCACAAAGCAAAGAAGCAAAAAATGAAACCGCAGCAAGCATTTTGTCAGTGCAATAAAAGTTTGCGTGCGAAATGCCGTTGGGCTGGGGGAGATGGAAGTGAAAGGCGGCAGGCGGCAGGCGGCAGAACGTGCAGCTTGATGTGGAGAGAAGTCGACTGTCAGAGTTTGGCCGTTGTCGACTTAATCAGCTGGGAGTTTGTGGCCTGCCGTGGTGCGGCACATATGCACTTTAAATTATGCATACAGTTAAGCCGCCCGCTCGAGTAATTAAGTAGATAGCAACTACTACAGTTCATATAAGTTTATTTGCGTGTGTGTGTGTGTGTGTGTGAGAGTGTTTGCAGGCTTAAATGAGTATTTATGACTGTGTGAGTGGCTTCCATTTTAATTAGAAATTCATGCGTTTGGGTTGCTAAGCCTCTCTGCCAAAGCACACACACCACCATACCACACTTCAAATTGTGTGGTAAAGTTTTTGCGCTTCGCTTTCTGTATATTTAAACGGATGTAGTAGTTGTATCTACTTATGGGCGTCTGACGCAGTCAATTGATTGATAAGTCAGCTAGCCAGAAGTTCAAATAGGCCACAAAGCGAAAATAAAAGCAGACACAATTTGATAAATTACTTTTAAGCTGTCACAGGCGTAAAACACAAGCCTGTGGACCATTTATCACAGAGGCAGTGGGCAGTGACCAAGTCAACGAAGCCGATAGCAAATCAATCGATGTGTATTTTTATAGGTCCATCAATTATAGCGAACGCTTTTTGAGATGTGTATAAAAATAGCAAAGCAAACACTGAATTACTGAATTAGATTCGTATGAATAGAGTTGAATTTCGCAATTCAAACGAAAAAAAAAACAACAATTTCAATGCTAGCAGGCAGCCGCAAAAGATGCCACAAACTGAGGCAACATTCATAGATAGACACACGCACACACACACACACCATTACTCGTTCGGTCACATGTCAAGCACGTAACTGGGTGCCCTTCTACTTCGTTGAGAGTCAACTGAGTATGTCATTTTATTGAATCAAAAACCACTCAGCTATTGAAAATCAATTTGCTGCTACAGCTCTTACTGCTGAGCCAGCTCTCACTTACTTCGCAACTGGACGACAGAGCAGTTAAGGAACACCTGCCAGGCAAGCAGAACGCACAAACAGGCACACAGACAGACAGATATTCAGTCTGTGCAAGAAATAGGACAATAAATACTCACCCACACACATAGAAACATACACACTGTTGGACACGCACACACAATTTTCCACATTTACACTTGCAATAATAATAAAGCGACACATAAAATGCAACCAAAAAGGAGTAAAATTCAAAGGGATGAGCTTAGTATGCACGACTAGAAGATACGCTTTTTAATGAAGGAATTTCAAATTTTGACTTTTGTAAAACTCCATATGGATTATGGATTTTTCATGCAAAAGAATAAAACTTTAAGGAAAATATTTTAAATGAGCTACTTATGATAAATATAAAACAAAATCAAATAAATATTTTGGTTAGGTTCATAAAATGTCAACTTGAATTGGTAACGCTAAAGTAACAGCAACACAAACAAATAAATAAATAAATATTTTCAAATGTTTTAGAAAATGTACAAAATCTTATATACCCGGTGCAAGAATTTTAATATGTTTGTAAACGATATAAAAAGCAGAAACTGAATGTGAAATTTGTTGGAAGCACAAAATGCAATGCTATTTGAGGTATGCTGATCAGCAGTTCTCGCACACGTTGCCTTTCAAACCAATTCCAAATCGAGTTAAAGGCACAAGGACATACCACACACACACACACACACATACATGGCTGCCTATGCCAGCCATTCACCTGTATGCAAAATGAAGCGGCAATGCCACTGAAAATTGATGGCAGTCACGTAGAATGTCAGGCAGCAAGAAGAAAATCCATAATACACAAGTAGAAAACTTGAGGGGCAGCATATGAGTTTACAAAAACCAGACCCAACCACCGAAACCACCTCGACCCAACGATATGTTTGTGTGCGATAAAAATAAAAGGCAAGCATGTAAGCGACTGAACACAAAAAAGAAATGCAAATTGAAAAAAAAAGGAAGCCAACACAAAAATTGAAAGCACGCAACGTTGTCAGGTGACCAAAGAGCAAATGACGATGCGATTCCCAAGGATGCAGAGATGGAAGCAGTCAACTTCTCATTACGGGCCAAGAGGTTTTTTTCTTTTCCCTCTTTGCACTCTTGGCCATCAAAACATTTCACGCAGTTTAACCAACTTACCCCGGGGAAATGAGGGAAATGTGTGTGGAGTGTGGAGTATGTGTCCCACAACTGATGCTGTCTTATGAAAGCCATAACTGTGCATTAGCAAGGCTGCTAGTTAGTTTATTTTGGGTTTTGGCTATCCGTTACATGGACAATAAAAGACGGCTTCATATGGACATGAAATTGCGGCACGCAGCCATAAAATACACACGCCCGCGTACCGCACACAAAAAAAAAAATGCTGCGCCAAATAATAAATAAAAGCCCCAACAAGCCATGCAAATGGCGCCGCATCGCATCCGTATCCGTATCCGGCAACGTCGGGTACCCGCTACCGTTGCCATTGGCATTCCCTGTTCGCTGCCAACGTTCGTAAGGCGTTAAGCGTGAGCCGATTACGCGCACTTATCAGCATCGGGCTGCCAGGCAACGTGAGCTGTTAGTGTTGGTCTTGGTTGGTCTTGTTGTTGCTGCTATTGCTACTTACTTTTCCAAGCACTGATTCGCTTACCAACCACCCACACCCTTGTTGCCTTCCTGCTGCAGCTTTAATTGCTGGCCATAAATTTGTACATGTTTTTAGTCCAAGCCTGTTATGTGTAACTACATATTAAGTAAAAGTGGGCCATGAATGCAGCTAAATATATATGGTATATGTACGTAAATATTTTTTCTTTTTGTGCATGAAATAAAGCTAATAGCACTTGTAGAAAGTTGCTCTTAAATATTTAATTGAGATTTTCACAGGCAAGTGAAATTCTGTGTGTTAGACAATAAATTGCATAAGCCGAGTCGGCATTATTGTTTTTAAAAGAAAAACACAAATTTTAAGTAAATAAAACTATGAATAATGTGTTTTTTGTTGTAAAATACCAATAATTTATTGGTTTTTGGACATTATGAAACACTGCGTCAATCAATTGGTCATTTGAATATTAAGTCAAATCAAATCTCAAATTGAATTAAAATGCACATCTTTCATTGAAATATTCTAAATGATTGGAGACACGAGAGTCTCCTCTCTATGTATAGAATGTTTTTGACATATCTTGAATCCTTAAATATAGTACCTGTAAGCTTTGTGCATATTAAATCTTACATAGAAAGTGTATTGCATTTGCACTACACAACATAATGTTAGAGCTTAATTTTCTCTTACGCAACTCACCAAGTGCTTCTCTTAAAAAACTGTCAAAGCTCAAGCTTTAATGAAACTAAGTTGCACTTTTTAATTACATTAAAGTTGGGATTTTTAACTTTTAACTCTTAAGAGCTTAACTCTATAAGCCTCTAGCTCTACGTTCACTCCATTTCAACTATTGTAGCTGCCCTGCTTTATTAATTTTATAGTTCGTTAAATTAAAGCTAGTGTCATTTTGCACTTAAACATGGACCTCATGTGGTGGTGGCCTTAGTTTGTGTATGGTGTGAAAAATCTACTGTTTTTTTTTTTTTTTTTTTTTAATGCATGGCACACTACAAAGCAACCAAAAAAGAGGAAAAAAGCAATTCGAAAATAAGAAATGGCAAATGTGGGAAAAAAAACTAATTGCTGCTTTTAGGCGTTAATGAAAATTACAAATTGCGCATACGCCGCGTGGAGTGCGCAATGGGTGTGCTCGGTCGCTGTGTCTGTATATTGCGAATATTGTGGTCATAGCCCGGATCGATGCTGCATTGTCATTGCATGTGGTTGCATAATCGCTGCTCTACATTTCGCGCATGACTGCAACAAGAACTACAGCAACAACAATGATCATCTCAACAACAAGCAAACCCATTAGAAGTTGCTACATTTTCACTACACACACATACAGCGAGCGGGGGCAGACAGACAGCTGCTGGGGATAGTGGGTGGGTGTCTGTCTGTCTGTCTGCCTGCCTTCAAGCTGCAAGTTTTTATGTTGAGTCATTTTTTCGCTCAAAAGCACTCACTAAAACAAATAAACACTTTGCGCATTGTTTCGTTTTGACAAATGCGTGTAATTTACGGAAATGTTTGTTTGGGCAGCAGCCCAACCCACTCCCCTTTTTGCCTACACTCTCCCTGCACATGAATACACACATCTAACCCCTCTTTGTCTCTCTCTCTCTCTCTCGCCCCGCTCTGACTCTGAGTGTGTCTCGCTTCATGTTTGCTAAATTGTCTTAAGCGTGTTTGCACGGCACTCACACGTCGCACACTGAAGCTGAGGCTCCTACTTTTTGCTTTTGCTTCTGCTTTCAGCTGCCTGGCTGCCTGCAATTAGTTGGTGCTCAAAAAGCCATGAAGTAAACGCTGCACACATCGTGCCACATACATATTTGCACACTAATGACTGAGCGCATGCAACTTGCAGCGCCAACTTGCAACTGCAACCCCTTATTCTGTCTTTTTTTTTATACATTATTTTTTTTTTTGCAAATTACAAAGTTGCTACAAAATGTGCAACGGCGGCATTTGAAAAAATATAGGTTAAATTTGTTGGCAGCTGCTCATCAAAGTGCCAATAAAAATATACGCGCAGTTCCACGCGCTCGAATAGCTCATTACAAGTGCAATCCTCAATATCCCCCAACTCATCACTGTCCCCTCCCCTACTTTCCCTATCGCATTGTAACTCATAATAAGCAACCGCAATTTGTTGCAACTGCTATCAGTTCATCATAGGGGAGGGGGATGCACAACGCAATCTGAAAGACAGATGAAGCACACAGAAACGACACAGTAAAAAACCGGATGCAGTATTTGCCATTTGTTTTGTTCATCTTGAATTTTGTATGGCCATCTGGACAGATACAAAAGATGAATCCTTCATTCTTTTGTTGCGGTCTTAATGAGCAAATTTTAGTTTCGACCAAAAACTTGAGCTGCCTGCCGACCAGTATCTTTACTTTCCGGTTTACCTTTTGTTGCCTACTTGCGGCTACTTGGTCTTTTTGTTTTCTGTGCTCTCTGTGTCCCTTTCAGCCAGTCTAGGGCAATTTATGATACCTTTGTGGTTTCAATATCGCAATGCCAAGCGTATAAGCAACATAATTAAAAATTGTGACAGCCATAAATTTTTCTTTGTCCCCTGAGAATGCTGATAGCAATTGCTACTGCTTTCTCTCATAATGAAAAATCAGCTAAAAAGTTTGCACAGCATTTTCAAGTGCTTGACTTGGTTTGGTAACGCCTTTTAACCAAAAGTTGACCGTATGGTGGGAGGAAATCAATTAAAGCGCATTATATGCAACTAAAGTTGAGCTCCAGAGCACTTTTGCACTGGACAGCAGAGGCCGAAGACAACATTTGATTCTCTTGCATTGTGCTGTGTGTGTGCCCAAAGGAGACCCTCGCTTAAGCACATAGCCACTGATTGCTGAGACGTTGATGTTGACGCCCACATCGGGAGCCCGGTTTCTTCGTATCGCTTACTTTATTTGTAGTTGGCCCGGACAGCAAAGAGCCCGCTTTTTGGGTGGCTGCGGGTAGCAGTTTGCTCCGCTATTCACTAGTGTTGTAAAGTGTCAAAACGTGTACTTGTCGCTGGCTGAATGCGCGACGGCTCTCCTTTAATTTGAATTTTATGCACTACATGCATAAATTTATGGCACAAGACACGCCCAACCCACCATTCACCCCCGCTCAACGACGACAACGACAAAGGCAACATGACAGGCACATGTCCATTACAGGGTTGCCCAACCCACTTCCTCTCACGCACACACACACACACACACAGACGGATAAAACTGCTGCTCCTTGTGATGCTGGTGTTCTTATCTCGGTTTTCTATTTGCCTTTAAGTCTGCTTTAGTGTTTTGTGTGGTTTTTAGCATAAACTTAATCTTAATTGAATTGCTAAATGCATTTTCAGGTAAATTAATTGCTGGCATCGCTTTGTTATGTGGCCTGGAAAATCAATTTTGAATTACTGCAAGTAAATTGCGTTTGATATGCTTTTTACTGTTGTTTGCCACTTTAAATGGTATTAAATAGCTGCTTGCACTGATAACGATATATATCGTACTATATATAAACATATATATCCTCCCCCTTTGTACAAGTACTGTATGGACACATGACAACCTTAATATCCTGCTGTCAGGCATCAAGGACGCGCTCTCGCCCTTGTGCCAATCCACTGTCATGCCTGTCATACCCACCACTCCCTACTCTACCTGCCTTCCAAAAACTGTAACATGTCGAGAATGGCGTTCGTAACGCGCATCAAAAGTCAGCAGCAATAACAACAAAGTCAAAAAAGTGCACGCGGCTCGTTGCATTATAAATGCTGCAATTGCGAGAGTGCTGAATATATTTTGTTTTTTTCTTTTGTGCTATGTTCGTGTTATTGTTATGGCAGTGGCTACGTAATCATCAAGCATGTCTATCAGGCTGTCTCCGAGTTGGAAACACAAGTCAATATCATTTCTTGACACCACAAAAAACCATACAAAAAGACGAGCACAGCCCAGCACCGCATATAATCCATGGAAGTTGTTCAAGGTTCAAGCTGAAAGAGACAGCTAAAAGTTTTATTCTCTGTATGTTTATGACAAGTTAGATCTTGATAGGAATTGGCAATTAGGATTAAAAGAAACAACTTTTAAAATTTTCATAATCATGCTTTCTAAGGCTACAGAAAGTAGCTAGAGTTTAGTGTTTGATATTTTGGGAAACGATAAGATAAGCCTAATTTAGAATGCCGGTACACACACAATGTTCTTTATTTAATCTGGCGTATTTACTTGCCAACGAAAAACTAACATGCCTCGCTTAATGTTAAAGTACCTGGTAATGTTACAGCATCATGCAGTGTTTCACTAAACAGTTAAGATCGATTGCACAGCTGAAACTTATAGAGTAATATAGTATTGAACTTAACAACTAGATCAAGGGTATTCCTCCTACTACACTAATAATAAAACAATTTTGCGAAAGCTTATATAAAGTTAGAGTTCAAATTTAACATACATTAATCAAAGTTCTTTTGGTCTTATTTTTATACATGTTTTCTTTCTTATTTTGTTTATTGTATGTGGTGTAATGTGTATTGACTTCCACTTACTATCGTGCTTAAAGTTTCGCATTGTTTTAATGCAGACTTTAAGTCTAATTGGTGTACAGATTCACTCATCATCATTGCTAAATGAGGCCTTTCTATGCGGTTATCTTGAATTCATTGAAGCCTTAAAGATTTTCATGTCTCTAATATGCTTAAGTTAATGATAATGATAAACTAGATATTTGTGCGACCTTCTTCCTCATCCCTTTCCATAGACCTTTTAGTTGGTCGAAAATTTGGTATGCCATTAAAAGTAGCAGATAATGTGAAATTCATGTATATACGATATATCGTTTGACCACTTAAGCAAAGCAGACTGTAATTATAACGAGTATTAGGCGGGTGGAATAATAACGAGAGCATTGAAACAACAACAACAACAATAAAAGGCTTACACTGAACTGTGACCAAATGTCACACGTGGTTTTAATTATCGTCACAAAGTGCTATCTATTTGTGTATATGTGTGTGTGTGATATAATTACATTTTGTGGTATTTTGCAAAGTGTTGATTATTTATTAAAATAGCTTTATTTACGCACAGAGCACCAATGGCTGCGGAGTTATTAGAACTCTCTCTCTGTCCATGAAAACTAACAAATATCACAAATTTCAGTTAAATATTTTACATTTTGCGCCTAAATACAAACTCGTATGCATGTAACGATGCCATAACGAGCTTGTTTCCCAAACTCACTCTCTTTTTCTGTGTGTGTGTGTATATGTGTGTGTGTTTGTGTACTGTTGCTAATGGATGTAGTTAAACTGCAACGTGAGACGTTTAAATGCTAATTGCTTGTTAGTGAGCGACTTTGACTTAACTTAAATCGTATTTACCAACAGCACTAATACAATCTATCTCTTTCTCTCTACCTCTCTGTCTGTGTCTGTCTCTGTCTTTGCCAAATTGTAGAAGGAGTTATTCGTTAGCAAAGTTGAGCCAACTTCGCCGCGCAACGAACGCAAATTCTCGGCTGCCACAGCGCCATCGATGAAAACAAAGTGGCTGAAAGCATTTAAGAGCCTAAAGCCGGCGGGTTCTGGTTCAACAACACAAGCAGATAGGTAAGTTTGCCACCCTTTTCAATCTTCCTGCCCCCCCTCTACCCTACATATGTCTGTGTATTATATTTAAGCCAAAAATGCAAGCTCTCCACAGTATACAGTTACAGAAAGGCAAAATAAGCAAATGTGCGAGAATAAAAAATAACGCAGATTATTGTTGGTAAATTTTCCAACTGCTACATAGATACAAAATGAAGCGGGGCAAGCACTAACATTTAAGCCCCTAAACATTGCAAAAAGTACCTCAATCAACCCAACCGCCCCGCGCTTTAATATGACTAAAAGCAGCGCGAGCAAAATATGCCATCAAGAAGCCAAAAATGAATATTTGCGCCATTTATGCAATAATTCAAATTGTGCATTCTCTCTCTCTGTCTGCTATTTATGTTAAGTAATTTAATCATGTTGTGAAAAACGCAAAGCAGAGGTGGAATATGTTCTGTATGCTCATTTGGGTTGCATTTTGTGGTTTTCAATTCTAACCATAAAAACACACACACAACCCCAACAAAATATATAAACTCCCAGCTTTAATATTTAAATAAGTTAAGTTTAGGCAAACCTTTGGATTAAAATCGCATATCCTTTAAGTTAGCATAGTTTATATGCTGCATTTACTAATAATCTCTACACTTTTCTCTATATAACATCTTATAACATTTCGTTCAAAATAACATTCAAATAATTTTCATTTACTGCCGAACAAAAATACGAAATTACGAATATCGCAATCCAAAAATTCGCTTAACCAAAACCATATTTCTGCATATATATATATATATATGTGTACATTATATATATGATACATATGTTGAAATCGTTACAATCAGCCAACAACCCCGACAAAATCAAATGTACCACGCTGTATCAACCGTTTTAACTTTGAGGTAACCAAAATTAATCAAGCAATCAAACAATTTTATAATTTTCTACTCAAATGGTCCAACAAACCAAAATAAATTTAAATACCTAGATTTTTTAATGCTTGATACACATATATGGCATCAAAAACAACGTATAACAATATTGCTGTAAATGTTGCACGCATATGTAGAAAATAACCAGCTAACCAATTAAAATATCAAAAAAAATTAAACAATTCGATTGTAAAAACTACAAAAATTCTAAAAATATAAAAAAAATAGTATTAGTGGCAAATGTAAAATTGATGGAAAAAAAACTGCACAAAAGCAGCAAAAACAACATTTTTTGTTTAATTTTTAAGCAAAAAAAATGTTTGTTTAATTTATTAGATTTATCTCATTTATTACAAATACATTTTTCTATTTTTTGAACATCAACCATTAAATGCACCTGCGCCTGTGTCTGATGTTCGAACCATCAATCACAGCAGTCAAAAAATCAATTAAAATTTATAAAAGCATTTCAAACAACAAAATGCACCATAAACATACAAGAGATGTGTCGTTTGCGACAACAAGCAAGATGAGTTGTTGTCAGAGCTGCCGAATTTTAAATGCTCTAACTGAAAGCTAAAAGGAAAAATGATTATTTGGTATTATAAGAATTAAGACATGTTAATGTTACACCAGCTAAATTGACATCCTATGCAAAAAAAAAAAAAACATATCTTATGGATCAACATATTACACATTTTTCTAGAATATTGGAATATTGCTTTGCAAGCGTGGCAACACAATGGGAACTTAACGCGGCTTGTTCTGTTGGTCGCTTAGAGTTCTTCGAGCTAAGTCCACATGTGTCCATAAGACTTTCACTTCTGGGGCCAGTAAATTCAACTTGGCGCCAGTTGAAGCATTGGAAAATATGCGAAAAATTGCTGGCTATAAATTTCAGGAGAGCCGCCATAGACACCCGCACACATATACTGATACACTTTTGAACACACACAGACATGCAGACATAGAAATGCTTGTAGATAAATTGCATTCGCATTGGCAATGCACTGGGCACTTTCATCCGCATCCGCATCCCATATGCGAATTCGAATTGGCTGCCGTTTATGGCATTCCCATTGGCCCATTGCCGGTTTGTTTTTTTTGTTTTTCTTTTCTTCTGCGCCTTTTTTTTCATGTTTTTGCTGTTGTTGTTTGATAGCATTCGCCAACAATACATAATACCATGCCGACAGCTTGCGCTGCAAACGATGATAAATCGAAAATCTTCTCGGCCTGGAGAGCGAGAGTGGAGAAGAGAATGAGATTACGAGAGCTCGAGCTCTTTTGCGATAACTCTTCGGCCTGAGCTTGGAACTGTGTCTAAAAAGCGGCTCGCGACATATTTTTCTAATATTCGTTGCAGGCTCATTCATCAACTTATCTGCTTATCTGTTGATATATATGTTTATTGTATACTTTATCACTTGTTTATAAGCGCAATGGCAAAAAGATTTAATATAAACATTTGCAAACGTGACAAGAAAATCATAGTTAAACTTTTCTCATATTGCCAAAGTTTTCACATTGCGCACCCGAAATTACTAATGCGCCCCGTTAAGCTGCGCCCACTCGCCCAGCAGGATTTGTTTTGCTGGGCAGCTCGGTTTATTTTTTTTTGTATTGAAGCTGGAGCCACAAAAATAAACCGTTCTTTTTTTTTGTTGCGTTGTTGTTTCGAGCTTTCATAAAACTTTTAGTTGTGCATTAATGAAAAATGTTTTATTAATCTTTTTTTTGTTCGCATTAACACATTATTTAAAGTTAAACATGCATTTTGCTACTTCTCTAAAACACCAGATTCGTAACTCCAGTAAATATCAACTATCCCATGTACATTAAATCACCATTCACTTACGTATAACTCCTTAAACACGTACGCTTAGTGTGTAAAGTAGCCTTTAAACGTATAAAACTTATAACATATTAATGCATTCAATATAAACTTAAGGTATTAAACCGTATAAATCGTGTTCCCTTATACATTTAAATTGCATTTAGCTGTTTATTAAATATTTACAAATAATTTGTATGATTGAATGAATGTGACTTCGTCTGGCTAAAAGTTAATGGAAGGATTAGCTTTATTTCATGGTTTTAACAGTTTTAATCAAACAAGGATTATAATATGAAATTAGTATTTTTGATATTATTTAACTAATTCATGTTATCTGAAACAGTTCTTTTTTTTAGTTTCTTACTAAACTGTCTTAGTAATGATGTATTATGTCTGACTATCTTATTTGTAAGGAATAGTAATATTTGCTTGGCATTGTGAATGGCTAAACAAAACAGATTGTACAATAAACAATAAACCCAAATAATAAGTAGTTTTCATCATTGAACATTAGTGTATGTTTATACTAAAACACATGAACAACCTTTTTTTCATCTGACTGATCCTTATTTTTAGCTAAGCTAATTACTTTAGATATTTTATAATAGCTTTAGCTGCATAAGTTTTTTCCAAAAGTATTCTTCAAATGCATATGTCCTTATAATTTGTAAAAGTGTTGCGCTTTTGCCTTTGACATGCCTACAAATAATATAATAAAGGTAATTACTTGACTCAAGTTGAAAGGATAAACAACAATACAGAAATTTGTATATTTTACACGTTTGTAACAACTTTATAAGCCAACGTGCTGAACTGAACAGAATTGTTTGTTTGTTTGTTTGTGCACAATATAAGCCACTTACAAACAATCAGCGTCGAGAGTTGGCCCACTTTCATTCCCTCCTCACTCGTCATGCCTGTGTGTTGTGCTGGCCCTCTGTCTGAGTCCTCGTTCAGGGCCTGAGCCCTCTCGAACGCCTACTGTGAACAATTGCAGCATTGTCTGGCGTATTGTCTTTTTATAGTATGTATGTATGATGCAGTGTCTGTCTTGCTGTCTGTTCAGCCATTCGGCTGTATGTTTTTCTGGTAAATAAAACAAGGCCAGCAAAAGAAAAAGTCAGCAGCATAAAAACAACAAATTGGTTATATTCGAGGTCGAATGCCATGCATATAAATATGACACCAAATTATTGAGAGACACAAAAAGCTTTTCATATACAGAAATAAAGTATATTATTCATTTGAGTATTTCTAATGTTTCTATTAATGATGAGTAGAAAAAACAAAGTAAGCCTTTGTCATGCAGAATATTAAATACCCTTAATTAAAGTGTCAACAATAATTGAATCGAAAAAAAACAATATATAAACATAATAAATAATAAATATTTAGGGTTGGCTATTTCTAAAATGAATTTGTGAAAATTGTCAATTTTTTATCCATGAAGAGTAGTTAAATTTTTTCACACACATGCTTATTTTGTGTGTGTGTGTGTGTGTGTCTTGCAACAATGGACTGTGATTAATGTTTAACTGGCTTTGTGCGTGGCGCATTGTTTGCCATTGTCAGTGTCCATATTTAAATATGTAATGTAATAATATATAACAATGGATGGCATTTTTCAGCCACAGCGGTGGTCGGACAATTTATCTACAAAATGTAAATTTACACTTCAATATGCTTCAGCTGTGTAAATATGTTAATATCTATGTATATATGTATAAATATTTGTATTTTGTGGTTGACACAATAATTACATTTACTTGTCTAGTCAAAAGCAAAAGCAAAAGCGTAACATTTAACACACAGTTTTGTGGATTGGATTAAATTGAGTTGTATTTATTAAAATGAATATCATTTTGAGATTGCGTGTGTGTGTGTGTGCGACTGTGTGTGAGTTTTGGTTAAATAGTGTAAAACTTAGACTGGCTCATTGTCAATTAAACTCTTCACAGGCGTAATGGTGCCTCGAACGCCCCACCGGAGTCGATCCGGCCTAATTTGGATGGCAGCCATCATCTGCAGGAGTACACGTACAAGAAGATAACGGCTTGTGATGTCTGCTCGCAAATATTGAGGGGTGCCTATTCTAATTGAGTGTCTTTGTATGAAACCTTGTCATTTAATGGCTTAATCTTCTTCTTGTTTAGGCCACACACGTCAGGGCCTGCGGTGTCGCATTTGCAAGCTAAACGCCCATGGAGACTGTGCTCCGAATTTGCCACGCTGTCAGCCCAAACAGAAGTTGCTGCGTCGCCAGAAGAGCACCTCGGAGCTGGAGAATCGTGTTGATATCGAGGAAGAAAGTGAGTATTTTCCACGCATATTTGTGGTCCCTTTTTTTCCGTCTAAAGCTCATCACGCGCCAAACAAACTCCCGCCGCCCCCTTTTAAACCTTTTTATATAATATTAACACGCTCTGCAATATGCTTGTTACGTGAGCCACAGACTTCTTGGCCGCAACAGCTCAGCCTGTACTGTGTATATGCTGCTTTTATTAACGACTTGCCCCATAGGCATCATGGGATTTAAATACCTCCTAACTATACATAAGATAACAGCAGCAGCAACCGTCGCAACCTTAAAGTGTTATTGCTAAAATTGAATTGTTTTTACGCTCGGTTTTGTTATTCTTTTGTCTTCTTTTCTTTTGCTTACTTTTGCTTGTTTGTTTGTGTTTGTGTTTGGTTTTGGTTTTGATTGGTACTAACTGGAAGTTGTCGACACCATTTTGCATTTGCATGGCCTGGTCAATATTGTTGTTGTAGCCCATGTTCTGCTCAAGCTGGATCCTGTCAACCCGGACACAGTAAATTGTGCATTTTGTGACCCAAGCCACACTCCCATACAAGTGATAGGGTGGCCCATTACCTGGTTATTTCCAAACGATTGCACGAAAAATGTCCAGACCAGAAATTGCACCAGTACCAAATAGCAGAAGACAACAAGAGAACGCAATGGCTGTAAAAATCAGCAGCCAAAGTTGTCAAATTGTACAGCAGTGCAGCCTTCGTCCTGTGTTTGCGTATTGAATTGACTGTTTTGTTGGCCCACAGCATCCGTTTGATATCACAATGGATTTATGTCACTCGTGGGACATTCTGGTTGCGTCAGTTTTGATTTTCTGCAACAATTCGCAAAAAACATTTCCTAAATTTTTATGTTTTTTTTCATTTGTTCATTTTCTGTTGCCATTTTTGTGTGTTTTCACTTTGGTTGTCAAATGTTTTGTTTGATACCATTTGTGTGAAGTTGATGATTTGTGGCTGCAATAAGGATGTTATAATTTCAAAGTACACAGCTTGAATTAAACGTTCATATTTTTAAAGCAATCAAATTGATAAGTTACATATCAAAGTTAGAATATTGATATAACAGGTAGTTTTTGAAAAACCTTTAAAGTCTTGGATATACCTTTTACATAATGCAGTAACCTTAGAAAAAGTTTTGGTTACATATTAGAAAGTTTTTAATAAAAGAATAAAATTTGTATAAATACAAGTTGAACACCAAAAACCACTCAATAAATATAAACTAAAAAATCCTCTTCCCACAAAAAAAAAAAAAAAAAATATATAAACCCATAAAGCATCGCCACAGGAGTCCGTTAGCCCGCAATGTGGTCAAACAGCAGCTGATGAACAAAATCAAAGCGCAAATCTGTTGAATGTGCCCAATGCGAAATTCCGTCAAAAGACGCCCTTCATCAATCGCATTGCGCAACTAGGTACCGAATGTACATATTACTTTCTATAGCATTTATCATGCATATATTGTATGCGCAAAAGATACTCAATTGCCATGCGCTTCAATTTAAGTTTTCATTTACAATTATGTTTTACGTTCTAGTTTAAAAAATAATTTGTGTTATATATTATTATAGTTTCTTAAACGGTTAATGCAATGATTGATTGTTGGGCTTTGATTCACCTTAAATAGCGAGACAAGAATCACAAACAAAATATATAAATATATAAATATTCAAACAAACTCAGCAAAACTACACTCCAGCTCAAAAAAAACATACACAAAACAAAAATAGGTTTTGAGGCTACGAAAATTCACCAATAAGGAACATTATTGAATTTAAGTTATTCGATTAATGCAATATATATCACACATTGAACTATCAATTTATTTGAACATTTAACTTAATCCAAAATATTACATCAAGAAATTTGCGTAGTGGAGCATGTTATAGAGCTGTCATTAAGTATATCTTATTGCCACGAGAAAAGTTTCCGCTAGTTATCGTTTCAAATATCGTACATATACATTTTAAATCTATCGTTTTTTGGGTATTGTATACAATACTTATAAGATTTGGCTTAAATGTCGACACACATCTTAGAGTTTGGTTCCATTTTAATGTCGCCCAACTACTAGAGTTCAACCAACGCGTTGGTTCTTTTCTCATTCACACGCACTCACATCTAAATAACAATATTCAAACAATGATAAGATACACTTACATGAGCGCTTAAGCAGGCCAGCCTTGCATTGAAGTCGATGCAACATTAAGCCAACTCAACTATACATTTTTAAAAATCTTTAAGAAACATCTCACGTTCTTAAAACAACACCCACACACACATATATGTTCATACAACTCAGCAAAATATACCCTGACAAGTTTCCCTTACTCAAAAACCCAATTGAAAAGTATTGAAGCCAAACATTTGCCTAATATTTAACTAATGCACTTCAATGCACATCATCAAAATCGAAAATTTTTTATCGAAATTGAACCGAACCACAACTGGCCACCACAACGCCCACTGTTCACGCCCACAACCACCACCACCACCACCACCAACAAAAAAATAATAAAAATTACAAAAAAAAAAAAAAAAAAAATACCGGCAACTTATCAAATTAAATGCTATGGCAACCACAAAAAGAAATTACCGAAATCGATCAAATTTATCGAGTGCTGAAACAAGCCGGCGAACTCAAATCCGGGCATATTCCAGCCGCCGACAAAACCGTCCACGTGCCCGTTAAAGCCTTGGATGGAAGCGGAGCTGCAGCTGCACTCGGCATCGGATCTGGAGTTGGAGGAGCGGGCGCTCCGAGCACATCATTGGCACAACAGCCGCTGGCCATCGCTATCGAACGGCTGCCAACCGCCCCCGAGATACCCATCGTCAATGTGCCAGAGCCGGTGGTGCAGGATTTGCCACATCAGACACATCAGCAACAGCTACAGCAGCAACAGTTGCAGCTGCAACAGCAGCAGCATTCACAGCACCAACGCAGCCTGGCATCGGTGGCACAGGCGGCAGCGCAGCGTGCTGGTCGTGGTGTGCGTCCACCACCGGTGGCCATGCCCATTCTGGGCGTGCAACTGCAACAACAGGAGCTGATGCAGCAGCGAGGCGGTCTGCCGGTGCCCTCACAAGATATCTCTAGTAGTTCAGGTCCGCAAAAAAATGACAAAACAGAACAATAAATTAATTACAACAAAGTAGCTTGTTGTTTCTCTCTCTCTCTCTATATATATATTTCTCTCTCTCTCTCTCTCAATCTGCTCATAATTTCATAAACTCTATTTCGTGCATTTGATTTTTATCTACTTCTCTTGTATTTTGCTTTAAGTTTTGTTTGTGTGCTGTTACTTTTGACATATTTATGATTTGTAGCTCTGTTCTTTTGTCTCAGTTACCCTCTGCTCTCTTTGTCCGTCTTTCACTCGCCTTTTCCTCCACTCTGTCTTTGTCTCTGTTACCAGCAGTCAATCAAATCAGCCCACATTTCATCATTTCGTTTCATTGAACTCCAAAATCGCAAAAAAACAACTTCAAATAAATCAATATTAAAAGCAAAGTTGAAAGTATTGTATCTAAAATATATTCACTTAAAAACGTACACTCGTGTAACTGCTGTGTTACCAGTTACCAATCTTTATATATATATATGATTTTCGTCATCTCAATCACACACACACACACACACATGTATACACTTCCTTACAAAATGTGAGTGCAAGTCCTTAAATACTATTTTTAAATCACCTACGAACTCAGAGAAATGCTGTTACTGCACTTTGTAAAAATACAAATACCAAAAGTAGCGCATCCAAACTAGCCTTCTACTCACACAAACACACACACACACACACACACATGCATACAAATATTTGTTACATTTAATTCAATTCACATTTCGATACGTAAGATACATATAATATATATATTGCGCATACGCCCCGTTGCTTCGCCTTTTGCCATTCTTGCTCCTACGCTTGCTGATTTAGATTTTGGCAATAAAACACATACACAGACACACACACATACACATATTTTATTTGGTATTTTGCGCTAGCTACAAAATAATACCAAAATAAAATGCATTTTCTGCTTTTCTCTAGCTTATTGCCAAATCGTAGTTTTTAGCTTAGTTTCCTTTTAACTTGTAATTAGCAAAAATAGCATTTAATTAGCCACATAAACTAGTGCTTAGCTAATTATATTCTGTATTTAGATTAATGTATTTTGTATATGCTAAACATACGATTTATCAATTTTCATTTTATATATCACACACGCACATATACACACCCATTTAAACAATGCATTAATAAATAATATCGATAAAAGCCTTATGTGTTCACTTTAAACACAAGTGCTTAAATATGAAATAAAAGAGAGTTATTAAATATATATACATACATATTTTATATATATATATGACTTTTAGACATCTTTTGCAAATTAATTTGAGAGTGTGTGTGTGAATAACCCTTGTGTGTGTGTACTGTGAGAATCACATGCAAGGCTCTTGTGCTTGCTTGTGCTGCTATTATATTGACCCAAATAACAATTGAATTGTGTTTAAAATGACTCGTCGAATAACAAATACCCTACGTTATTAACAATATAATAAGCTATATATATAATATACGATATTTTCATAATAAGTCTAAATATGCAAAGTATTATAAAATATTTATTTAGTTTTACTATAATATCATCTGCATGCGCTCGCAACATTTTGTAGTCTTCTAATAAACCTACTTGCTGCATATGTGTGCACATCATGCATATGTATGTATCCTATATGAAACGTTGCAATATCAAAAGGCAACCATGCTAGAATGCATTTCAATTGAAAATCGACGCAGCGAGCTGGCAACACAATTTTCACACTGATACACACACGTACGCATGCATTCTCCCTCTTACGCCCCTTACTGCACACCCCCCCGCTGAGGGCGATCAGTTTAAATGGCGTTGACTATTTGCAATCTGTCGCTCACTTAGTCGCACTCGAGAGTGCATTAGCCAGGCCAACAGCATTTGGCCTTATACTAATTAGCGCCCAATTCGTCACATGCAACTGAATTTCTCTGACGCCCTTGCAGCTGCAACATACATACATATATTTCCAATTAGCAGAACTGTGTATTAGTGTGTGTGTGTGTGTTTGTGTGTTTATTGGAATTGTCTGTTTTGCTATTGTGACCTTTGCATCCTTGTCTCATTCTTCTCATGCCAATTTGTTTGACAAGTCTGTTTTGCTCCTTGTGCCCCGCTCCGGAACAATATTTTATGGTTTATTGCAGCAACAGTGTGGCTAATTGGCTAATTTGGCCAATTTAACTGAGATTAGTCTGTGAAGGCTTAAATGTGCTATAATGATATATACTGGCCCAAAACACACACACACACACACCCACACACAATCTGACAGACGACACTTAATTTATTGATTGTGCAACAATTCGAAATTAACACACATCAAAATGTTTTCTCGTGTCATTTGTTGCCCTTGCAAAAACAAAAAAAAAAATATAAATTCCAAAAATATAAAAAAATTGCAAAAAAAAAAACCAATAAAAAACACAAAATAACGATGACTGCGACAAAGATCAACGATATGCGCCCGTCAGCAATATGTCCAGCTCGGCGTACATTAGCAGCGGCTTTGGCATAAATTACTACACGGCCGGCGCATTGCAACAACAAGCCACAGCAGCAACATCTTCTTCGTATCAGCAACAACAACAGCAGCAGGCATCGCCAGCACATCAGGCACTGCAGCAGCAACAGCAACAACAACAACTACAACAACAGCTGCCTCCTTCCTATCTGCAGAATGATCCTGGAGTGCGTCGACGTCTATTTGCCGGATTTCGACCGTTGTCGGGCTTTGGACGACTGCGACAGCAGCGCTCGTCACAGCAGCAGCATCGCTCAATATCATTGCCAGAAAGTAATTACGTCACATACAGCCAACAACATCAACAACATCAACAACAGCTACAACAACAACAAGATAAACAGCCCCACAACAACCATCACTTTTACAACCATCACTATCCACACGACAACAACTTCTACTATCTTGAAACACCAAATCCTTGCATACGTACAAAACGTACAACTCATTCAGTCATCGATTTGTGCGGCAACTATTCGTTTGAGAGTGCTGCAATCAGTTTTGCGACAGCAACAGCAGCAACAACAGCAACAGCTAGTGCTACAAAAATGACAACGACAACCGCATCAACAACTATTATAACATCAACAACCAGCACAACAACAACAACAACATCAACATCAACTACAACAACAACTCGAACAACAAGCAACCGTTCTTTTTGGAATTGTACTGCATTTTATTCCAATTGGATGTTTTACTAGTGTGTTTTATTTTTAAGTGTCGCATTTTAGCAAGTGTTTATTATTGTTGTTCCTCTCTCTCTCTCTCTCTCTCACTCACTCTCTCTTTCTCTCTGTCTGTCAACACCCCATACCCACCCAACCACACTATCTCTCTCTCTCCCATTCTCTAAGTGTTGTACCATGTATTGTATTGAGAGTCCGAGTGTGTGTGTGTGCGTGTGTGTGTGTTAAATGTTGCACCTATGTTAAGTGCATCCCAAAATGCATTTCATATACATACTTTAATCTCCAGTTAGAGAGGCGACACGTCGCAATGCAAACTTCGCTTGAACAATGCCTCAGCACGCCAATTAGTCTTAACCCAGTTTACACTTGAGGCAAACGGCTCATTTCCGGCAACAGCTACAACTGCAACAACAACGACAACAACAACGACAACAACGACAGCAATAACAAGGCAAAGCACATTGCCATAATTTGTATACATGGTCGAGCTGTTGCCTCTTGCAAACAAAACTCAGTTCTGCAAAGGAGCTAAGGATAAAGGGGTAGGGCTAGTCTACAGAACCAGGCAGCAACTATAGAAACAACTCGGCGGCAGCGGCCGTGCTGCGTAAATTGCACGCCATTGTCAGCTTCCGAATGGAAACAAAAAAAAATAAATAAATTTGGAGAAAGCTTTTAAGAGTCAAGAATATGTGACTAGCTGATATCCTCTAAGTAGATTTATAAAAAAAGAGGGAAATAAACCAAATAGTATCTACCTTTAGTTGTTTAGATTTTAAATAGGCTTACGTGCTTTGAAAGCTCCTATTTCTGTAATCTTACAGAAATGTTTCACAACATATCCACAACAAAATATCCCTGACTGACTGACTGACTGCTATCAACGCATAACCGAAACGGAAAGACTTTGAGATCTATTTTTTTCACGTAATGAAAGCATAGAAATTGTAGGTCAACACTAAGATTGCAAATTCCCTTAATGCAACTGCTAGTGGATACATTTTGAGGTCAAAGGTTATTCTTTTTCGCCATCTTCTTTGCAAGGGCACAAATGTAATTGTCAGAAACGATAAAGACACCAAATTTCCATATGATTGTTTTATCAGCAACGCATATAATTTTCTTTTAAATACTTTGTAAGGATAAAGTTAACTTGTCCCAACAGCTGCTAGGGATTAGGATTAGTCATATACCACGAAGCTATTTATTTCCATTTAATATCATGCACTTTATAAAGTTTATTATACCCTTGGTTAACAACTTTTTAGTGCTCATAAGATATAAAAACTGTGCTGTTGTAAAACGTTGCACAGTTGCCAGTTGCTAGTTACTAGTTGCAAGTGGCAAGTTGCAGCTTGCCGTTTGCCGTTTGCCATCTACTAAACTGAAGTTCTGCTTAAGTTTGAGCCGAGTTCATTTATGCTTAATATCTCGCGCGTTTTTAATGGCAATCTAAATCTTTGGCGGACTTCAGTGCGTCGTTTCCGAAGAAGATTTAGAGGAAGAGAGAGCAACTTTTTTTGTATATTTTTTGGACTTTTTGTCTTTGGGCAACTAAGCAAAGTCTTTGCCTCTCCTCCCCACCAAATAGTCCAAGGTTCCTGCAACATAATTATGCTTAAATTTGTTGTGGCGCACAATTTCTTTTCCTTCTTACAATATTTTTTTCGTCTTTGCTTTTTAGACTGGAACTTGCGACAGTTTCAGTTTTGGCTATTTTTTCGTGAATTTGCATGTTTATTTCTTATGGCTTGGTTAAGAGATTTGCTTGGGGCGTTGGCCAGCCCTAGCCAGATCCAGAACTACAGCTGACTGGCTGGCTGGCTGGTTGGCAAATATGGAGTCTAGAAGCTGTGTGCACTTATTATTCTCGGATTATTTGTTCTGCTATATTACATTGTGGCCCGCGGACAGAGTCTGTGTTCTGTTCGACTGTGTGGCTATGTTATGCTGTTCCGCTGTCTTATGCATGAACGCTGGCGTCTTAATGTTTAATACTTTTGCTTTGTCTTTTTTTAACTTAATTAGTTTTAATACGCTTCAGCATGCCAAAGTCAAAAAACCCACTAAGACGCTCTGCAATATAATTCAAGGCGCTAAAAACTAACAATCGTCGCCTGGCATTCCATGCGTGATTATACGATATTGTATTGATTATATGTGTACTATATATGCCAACAGCAACAACGAATACAAAAACTGATAGTTCTCGTCCTTTTGGCGAACCGTTGATGCTAACCAGAACCATCCTAAAGAGTCCTGAGCCCAGTCATGATGAGACCAAGACTAAACGACGAGTGCGCTTGAATTAAAATTCAATTGCATAATTCAACGACAACAGCAAACAGCGATGACAACACCAAGTTGACACCCACTATATCTACTCTTTGGATTTATAATTTAATTTATTTTAATTTTATGCCATAAGTTCCACCTAAAATACTCTTTTGTTTGACTTTTCTTTTGTCACTGAAAGCCTTATGAAAATGTAGCATTAAATGTAGTTCGTATACAATTCTGAAACACATGCAGCACAGTAATTATTATAAAATACTCAAACTAATACTAAACATTAAAAAATACTCTATTATTATTATTCTAAATAGATATATATTAATAACAACTTAGCATGAGTGTGTATTCGGGAATGAGCTACAATTTAAATGTATTTTAAAGTATTTTAGTATTTTATTAATGCACATCTCTCTGTATGCTTGTACTATGATTGTTGTATATACCATAAAAAACAATTACGAGAAAATCACCAATAAAAAAAAAATATAACGGAATCATGCAGGATTTTTTTTTTGAGTCAGTTCAGAGAATCTTTCACGAAATTTCTTACTTTCAAGAATGCTCCAAACTTTTGTCTTTTTGACTCGTCTCCAATGTCTCTGTGTCTCTATTGTATTCAAAATAATACCAAAAAATATACACTTAACGACACAAGCACCGATCTAATTTTTGAAGCGGCTGGCACGGGGCGCCTAGAAAAAAAACCAAACACACACACCTAAAATACACCTGAATACACTTTGCTGTCTCTCTATAAACGTGTTTAATGTTGCTCTGTTGCAAAATAATACTCGTACACAACTTTCAATATTCTATGTCCTTATGTTTTTGATTCCATTTCAGTTCTAGCTTAAAAAACAAGTAAAGCTACAAATTTAAAAAACTTATACTGATGTTTTTTAAGTTTTATTCTTATAGTTTTTGATTTTTTTTAGAGCTGTAGATGCATACATAGATACTATAGATATATAGTATACCAAAATCTGAACAAATAGAAATTAAATTGCAAATTCTTTTATACATTTTATTGCTTTTTCGTATGAAAACCGTTAACCAAACCGAACTCATGTTGTGTCTGTCGCGGTATTGTTAAAACAAAAAAACCAAAAATTGAAATAAAACACAACTCGATCAAATAACACCATCACACCCGCGACAATAACAACTACAACAACAACAGCACCGCACTCACCGCGCCGCCAAAAGTTGAACTTACGCATGAAATCATTGAGCTTGGACTCACCCGAATCGTCGGAGCTGCACGGTCAGTTTAGGCGGCGCCAGCATCTGCCGGCAACGGCTGCATCCACATCTAGCGGCTACTACCATGGCGGCTCGGGAGGCCATCTGGAGCACAGTACCCCCCCATCGAACAACAGCCGGCTGCACTGTAAGTAGCTAACCACAAACCCTCGTCTCCCGTCTCACCGTCTTCTACACACCGACCGGAGTTGCACCTTAAATAACCTATACTAAAAACCAAGTCCAGCTAATTTTGAACTCAATTAACCCCACACTAAATGGATAGCCCCGTTTTTTTTAGCTTCAACTAGAACTCTTAACTGTGATCCTCTGCTATGACTTGACTCAAAAGTCTTTCAATATTGTCTTTTAGTACTAGACTAGAACACAAGAAAAAAACATAAATGGAACATTCAAAAATCTATGAATATTTTAGTACAACATCAATTGCTTTAAAATGTAAACACGCGCCTGAAGTTTCAAGTAGAATTTTATCTATTATTCTATGTAGTTTGTTTATTGTTCCTTTCTAAGTAGCATTAGCAAAAAAGTTCTAGTAGAAAATGTTAAAGTTAAAGAAAAGTTACAAGTTATAAAAGTTTCACTCACTTTACAGTCGTACAACATCATTTATTCCCAAAGTAGATCTTGACTTTATTTTCAACTTAAGGCTTCATTTGAACTAAATCAACATCACGATATTTTTGGCTCGCTTATACTATGTTGAAGCACCAAGAAAACAGCCTCTATATACATTTTACTTTCCTGCTATGTATCTGTAAATTTAACTGTAACTTGTATATGTATCTTGTTCTTTTCTATCATGCGTGCATTGAAATCAACTGACAACCGCATTGAGAGTGTGTGTGTTGCATGTCCTTGCTGCCACACACAGTAACCCCATTAACACGCTGCCTTTTTTTTCGAATTCATATCCGTTACAGCGCCATCGAGCCCCTCGCATCCAGGCCGCAAGCTCCTCTATGCCACACGCGGCATGCGAGGCGGCAGCGTCGATTTGCCCGATGAAATGGAGAAGTCGCAATCCTCGGCCAGCACATCGCCTTGCCTATCACCAGTAAGACATGCCCAGGTATTCCCCCACTCTTTCAGTTTTGGCTCCCAACACATTTTTTTTTTTTTTGATTTTCATGTACTTTTTGTTTTCCTCTCTCTCTCTCTTGACTCTCTCTATATAGAGTATATCTCTCTTGTTTGGCCACAATTTGAGTGGCACTTTGTTTATTAGCGTGTTCTAATGTGTTTCCAATTTTAAGAAATCGCATCGTCTGCTGCCCACCAATTTGTACGTCATCCTCTACAACTTTAAGGCAAGGCATGCCGATGAGTTGGACCTCAAGGCCGGCTATAAGGTGAGCATTTTTAGAACTGGGGAGGTGAAATGGAGTAGGTAGACAAAGTACAATTCATCCTTTCCTTCTTATGTATGTCTGCTAAAAAATATGAGCAAGTTGCCGTTTTACTTATTTACTTTATTATTATGTAAAACTTCATGCTAAGTCAAGTGAAAAATTCATAATTAGTTTTGTAGTTCAACATTTTGCAGATTTTCGAGTATAGTATAGGCCCCAACAAAAAAATTTGAATG